>CM056049.1:655149659-655749659 GCA_029574335.1 Rana kukunoris
AAAAGTTCAACGTTCAATAGAAGCTCTTGAAGATGTGGGTGTGCAAATGGCCAGGAGACGTCAGGGACCAACAGTGACACCTGACAGCTATTGATAGCCAAGAATGGGCTTTGCCTCGGCACTCTTCAGCATCTAGCGAGTAAGGCAGCGCACAGAGTTCTAGGGATGTGCGAAGTGCAACAACCTAAACAGCCAGTGGGATTACCATTTAAATGGTTGATATGAAGAACTGAATTTTGTACGTACTCTTTGTGTTTTCCACAATTTTTCTATAAAAAAATTAAGAATTAAAACACTTTCTAAGGAAAAGGAAGATAATGTTGCATATATATTATATTTTTTTTTAGCTGATGGACAGTATGCTTAGTACACGGGTTGTCAGGACTTGTAGTTCCACAGCACCATAGAAACACAGAAGAGTGACCGCAGAAAAAGACCAAGTGGTCCATCGAGTCATCCCCATTTTTCTTTTTTTTTTTTCTGTTTTTATAGAGTATATAGAACATATGGAGTATAGAGAGTAGAGGGTATAGAGAGTAGAAAGTATATAGAGAATAGAGAGAGTAGAGAGTATAGAGAGAGTGAATAGAGAATAGAGAGTATATAGAGAATAGAGAGAGTGTTTAGGGAATAGAGAGAGTGTATAGGGAATAGAGAGAGAATAGAGAGAGTAGAGAGTATATAGAGAATAGAGAGAGTATAGAGAATAGAGAGAGTAGAGCGTATATAGAGAATAGAGAGAGTAGAGAGTAAATAAAAAATTGAGAGAGTATAGAGAATAGAGAGAGTGTATAGAGAATAGAGAGAGTATAGAGAGAGTAGAGAGTGAATAGAGAGTATGTAGAGAGTGTAGAGAGAGCAGAGAGTATATAGAGAATAGGTCGAGTAGAGAGTGTATAGAGAATATAGAGAGTATAGAGAATAGAGAGAGTAGAGAGTGTATAGAGAATATAGAGAGTATAGAGAATAGAGAGAGTAGAGAGTGTATAGAGAATAGAGAGTATGTAGAGAGTGTAGAGAGAGTAGAGAGTATATAGAGAATAGGTCAAGTAGAGAGTGTATAGAGATAGTAGAGTGTGTATATAGAATAGAGAGAGTAGAAAAGAGAGTATATAGAGTAGAGAGAATAGAGAGAGTATAGAGAGATTAGAGAGAGTATAGAGAGTATATAGACGAGTATAGAGATAATGGAGAGTATATAAACGAGTATAGAGAGAATAGAGAGTATATAGACGAGTATAGAGAGAAGAGAGTGTATATAGACGAGTATAGAGAGAAGAGAGTGTATATAGACGAGTATAGAGAGAAGAGAGTGTATAGAGAGAATGGAGAGTATATAGACGAGTATAGAGAGAATAGAGAGTATATAGACGACTATAGAGAGAATGAAGAGTATATAGACGAGTATAGAGAGAATAGAGAGTATATAGACGAGTATAGAGAGAATAGAGAGTATATAGACGGGTATAGAGAGAATAGAGAGTATATAGACGAGTATAGAGATAAGAGAGTGTATATAGGCGAGTATAGAGAGAGGAGAGTGTATAGAGAGAATGGAGAGTATATAGACGAGTATAGAGAGAATAGAGAGTATATAGACGAGTATAGAGAGAATGAAGAGTATATAGACGAGTATAGAGAGAATGAAGAGTATATAGACGAGTATAGAGAGAATAGAGAGTATATCGACGAGTATAGAGATAAGAGAGTGTATATAGACGAGTATAGAGAGAAGAGAGTGTATAGAGAGAATGGAAAGTATATAGACGAGTATAGAGAGAATAGAGAGTATATAGACGAGTATAGAGAGAATGAAGAGTATATAGACGAGTATAGAGAGAAGAGAGTGTATATAGACGAGTATAGAGAGAAGAGAGTGTATATAGACGAGTATAGAGAGAAGAGAGTGTATAGAGAGAATGGAAAGTATATAGACGAGTATAGAGAGAATAGAGAGTATATAGACGAGTATAGAGAGAATGAAGAGTATATAGACGAGTATAGAGAGAATAAAGAGTATATAGACGAGTATAGAGAGAATGGAAAGTATATAGACGAGTATAGAGAGAATAGAGAGTATATAGACGAGTATAGAGAGAATAGAGAGTATATAGACGAGTATAGAGAGAATAGAGAGTATATAGACGAGTATAGAGAGAATAGAGAGTATATAGACGAGTATAGAGAGAATAGAGAGTATATAGACGAGTATAGAGATAGGAGAGTGTATAGAGAGAATGAAGAGTATATAGACGAGTATAGAGAGTATATAGACGAGTATAGAGAGAATAGAGAGTATATAGACGAGTATAGAGATAAGAGAGTGTATAGAGAGAATGAAGAGTATATAGACGAGTATAGAGAGAATGAAGAGTATATAGACGAGTATAGAGAGAATGAAGAGTATATAGACGAGTATAGAGAGAATGAAGAGTATATAGACGAGTATAGAGAGAATAGAGAGTATATAGACGAGTATATAGACGAGTATATAAAGTATAGAGCTATTTTTTGTTCCAAGCATGTTTAAATCCACTTACTGTTGACTGACCTACTACCTCTGCTGGAAGTCTATTCCAAGCATCAACTACTCCTTTGGTGAAACATCACGTTTCTATGGTTAATTTTGAACTTCCCTCTTGCATACCAATGTGCAATCCATAGAATGCCTGCACTGTAGTCCAACACATGTATGCATATATACATTACGTACATATACGGTATGTTTCCCATTGTCCAGGGCTAAACAATGAGGCTCTATTAGGACCCTATTAAGGATTTTTGGGGACGTATATTTGACATGTGAAAGGAATTGGATGGTGGCACATGAAATGATAAGCACCTGTTACAGATGTACAGGCAAGTGGCAGGAATGTGAGGGTGACAGCAGAGGACAGCTTGCCGTGTAAAGCCTGGTACTCGCTCAAAGGTCAGATATAAATTAACAGCCTGTAGATATGCCCGGGATTTTCTACAGTAGACTTGTATTCCTATCTCTGGCTAAACATCGGCAGTTGCTTTGTAGCTACAAGAACATTGATACAATGTAACAACACTAACTTGCTGGCTGGGAAAGTTTATAGAGCATTTTTTCTTTACATTGTATATTCTTACCATTACAGTGTTATAAAGCTTTAAGATGTTGCGTTTTCATAAATGGCGCTGGGGATGAATTAGATTCTTTCATGCACTAGATAAAATGAAATGCGGAAACTAATTGGCTGTTATGGGTAATACACACTGGTCTTATTTCAGGCACTTTGATGAATGAAGCTCATTGGGCCCTATTTATGAAAGTGTCTGAGATAAGGACCATCTGTTTTGCCAGTTCTTTGAACGAATGGGTTGCTGTGGGGCATCAAAGATTTTTTTATCCATTGAGTTAAAAAAAAAAAAAAATACAGTACCATAAGGAAGAACTTAGCTAAGCACTAGTCAAATCTGAACTGGCCAATAACATCACCTAAGAGATTAGTATGCTTGAAGCAGGTAGATAGGCAGACTGTTTGGCATGGGAGCTATGGGAGCATGTGCAGCAGTGAAGAGGATGTTGGCTAACAACAGTGGTCTCCAAACTGCAGGCCAGGGGCCAAATGTTTCCCTTTGCTTGCTTTTATCCAGCTCATGGGGCAGTATTTTATCCACTGATCCCAACTATCGGGCATTTATGCCTCAAGTGTCACCAACGAAGGGGCACAATTTCACCCAATGACATACGATTCCTCAATGACCTCAATAATAGGGCACAATTCCTCCCAATGACCCAATTATGGGGCACAATTCCTCCAAATGATGGGGCACGATTCCTCCCAATGACCCTATGATGGGGCACAATTCCTCCCAGTGACCCAGTGATGGGGCACAATTCCTCCCAATGACCCAATGATGGGGCACGATTCCTCCCAATGATGGGGCACAATTACTCCCAATGATGGGGCACAATTACTCCCAATGACCCAATGATGGGGGCACAATTCCACCCAGTGATGGGGGCAAAATTCCTCCCAATGACCCAATGATGGGGCAGGATTCCTCCCAATGATGGGGCACAATTACTCCCAATGACCCAATGATGGGGGCACAATTCCACCCAATGATGGGGGCACAATTCCTCCCAATGACCCAATGATGGGGCAGGATTCCTCCCAATGATGGGGGCACAATTAATCCCAATGACCCAATGATGGGGGCACAATTACTCCCAATGACCCAATGATGGGGGCACAATTCCTCCCAATGACCCAATGATGGGGGCACAATTCCTCCCAATGACCCAATGATGGGGGCACAATTCCTCCCAATGACCCAATGATGGGGGCACAATTCCTCCCAATGACCCAATGATGGGGCAGGATTCCTCCCAATGATGGGGCACACTTACTCCCAATGACCCAATGATGGGGGCACAATTCCACCCAATGATGGGGGCACAATTCCTCCCAATGACCCAATGATGGGGCAGGATTCCTCCCAATGATGGGGGCACAATTACTCCCAATGACCCAATGATGGGGGCACAATTCCTCCCAATGACCCAATGATGGGGGCACAATTCCTCCCAATGACCCAATGATGGGGGCACAATTCCTCCCAATGACCCAATGATGGGGCACAATTCCTCCCAATGACCCAATGGTGGGCACAATTCCTCCCAATGTCCCAATGGTGGGCACAATTCCTCCAAAAAACACCAATGATGGGACACAATTCCTCCCACTTACACCAAAGATTGTTTTTTTTCCCACTGACGTCAAGACCTTTTCTACTCTGAATGGTCACCGCTCTCCTGAAGTCTGAAGGATAGTAAACTGGCCCTTTGTTTAGAACATGGGTCTTCAAACTACGACCCTCCAGTTGTTCAGGAACTACAATTCCCATCATGCCTAGCCATGTCTGGGAATGTCAGTGTGTTACAATGCCTCATGGGAGGTGTAGTTCTACAACAGCTGGAGGGCCGTAGTTTGAGGATCCCTGATTTAGAACGTTTGGATAACCCTGGTCTACTTTCGGAGGTCTATTTTTTGTGTGAATATTGACAACTTTTTTTAGGATGAGCACAAACAACAAATACATTTATGAAATCTGGTTTTCAGCATACAAGCCACCTCCTGAAACCAATATAAAACTTTACGTCTTTATAAGTTTATTTTTCCTTAAAACTTGCTGCCCAATAGCTTCCAGTTGTGTTAGCGCAGGTGAGAAAACAGAAGCTAAAATCTGATTGGATGCCAGAGATCATACCTTCTGTTTTCCAATAAATCAGCTATTATGTTTTTATGGACTCAGTGTCAAGTATGTGGAGATAAAAAGGAATAAATGACATCATTGGCTAATGCTGTCATGTACTTCCAAGAAATGTCTTTCTATGAAGATATTTAATTGGTCAGCAGTATCTTTATAAAAAATTCAAGTGTAAAGGGAGCAACGTTCTTTGTGACCCTTGCATGCGCCTCTTTGGAATTTGGCAGCCAGCCCCATAATGGAGATACATTTTGATAGGCACAGGTATGGTTGAATGATTACTTAATCTGGATGTTTTCCAAAGTGTGTAAGAGAAGCGTAACCTTGATAGTCACAAAGCAGAAAATGGTTAATCACATGTTACCGATGCAGATTACGTATCAAAGGTTAAGATCTGTGGTGCTTGTGAGGATATTGACCTGACGTTCTCCATTTTGTCTCTTGCAGTGTGCCGCTCTGGTTGGTGAAGACCAGCCCCTTTGCCCAGATCTTCCGGAGCTGGATCTTTCCGAACTTGATGTGAACGATTTGGATGCGGACAGCTTTTTGGGTGGATTAAAGTGGTACAGTGACCAATCAGAAAACATTTCCAATCAATACAGCAACGAGTCATCAAACATATTTGAGGTATGCTATTGGCCTGTGCTTACAGGCTCCTTGTTGTTTACAAGCTTGTTTATCAGGATAAAAGATATGACAGCTTGGATGCACACCAAAGTTTATTTTTTCTAACAGTGGAAGCCGAAGATCAATTTGCGTAGTTTTATTGTTGTATTCTTGGAAGATGCTTGCACAGAGAATGTATATAAATGCAGGTGTTCCTAGACCAGACAAGCATTTGTCACCTTGGCATGCACTGCGTGGCCCTCCGCTTGGGTTCCTGGTAGTGTTTCTGTGTTCATAATTTGCTAAATGGTCCTGATAGCTCACTAGTCATATAGGAAGTAATTCAGATGCATCTCTGGAGATACAAAATGAAGGAGCTCTGTTGTCCACAAGCATGAAGGTTATTAAGGCTGTGACAGTACCCTCTGGCTGGTCTTTTTTTCCTTGGGCAGACCTTGTAATTCCGAGGAAATGAAATGTAGGATTTTAAAGATATGCAGCATATTTGGATGGAGCAGAATTGGCAAAGGGCTGAAACTCTAGTGAAGTGAGACAAGCACTTGTTTCATTTTTTTTATATTTACTGGTTGTGACGAGAAATATTTTAGAGTATTTGCCTAAACTTAACATGGTGCTTAATCTGTGTCTTGCATATAGGGCCGTCTTTAATGTTGATTGGACCCTGGGCAAAAAATTTTTGCTCTCCACCTGCTCTGAGACATACAATAAATATCAGCTATCAATTTACTGTATTAGATCAGGCAGTGATTGCAATTGGTTGCCAGAGGTTACAGCATATCATTACCACTTACTGACTGGTTGCTAGAGGTTACAGCACACATTACGACTCGCTGATTAGTTGCTAGAGGATACAGCACATGATTTCTTCTTGTCGATTGGTTGCTAGAGATTGCTGTACAGTAATACTACTCACTGATTGGTTGCTAGAGGTTACAGCACATCATCTCTTCACTGCAGAGGGGCATGATATACATATGAATGCTCCAGTTATTTCCTTATGAATGGCGGTTATTTACACAGGGTCTGCAGGTGAGTCATCTGTACACAACAATAGGGCAGAGCTGGGCAGCCTTAGTAGCAGCACTTCACCCTGAGATTTCCGGACACAGCATGGGACTAAAACTTTAAGGGACAAGGGAATTTAAAGCGGAGGTTCACCCAAAATGGAACCTCTGCTTTTCGGAACCCTCCCCCCCTCCGGGGTGACATATGGGGCACCTTTCCGGGGGGAGGGGTGCAGATACCTGTATAAAACAGGTATTTGCACCACTTCCGGGTATAGACTCCCACGGTAGTGGAGTCCTGCCCCTTTGCGTCACCCCCCCCCCCCCCCCGCTGTGTTCTGGGAAACACACAGCTCCCAGAACACATCGGGGACCAGTCAGGACGGCGCAGCGCAACTCACGCATGCAAAGTAGGGAACCGGGCAGTGAAGCCGCAGCTCTTCACTTCCCGATTCCCTCACCAAGGATGGCGGTGGGGGAAGCCGAGAGCCGAGCGGTAGCTCGGCTTTGACTGCCAACGTTGCGGGCGACCTGGACAGGTAAGTGTCCATTTTTTAAAAGTCAGCAGCTGCAGTATTTGTAGCTGTTGGCTTTTTTTTTTTTTTTTTAATTCTGGTGTACCTCCGCTTTAAACTGGGATAGTTGGCAAGTATTAGGCAGCTGCTTTTGGCCCCACAACAATGACAGGGCCCCTTTTGCCCTGCCTTAAAGACGGCCCTGCGTGCATATATAACAAAGGCAACCATGGTGCTCTTGTTAAAAACATGGTATACGGGCACGTCTATCACAGCCAGCTTCTAAACACCAATCACATTAAAATCTGCAACTGAAAAATGACAGTTGGGAAATAAATGTTTGAATATGATTGGTTGTTATGCATTATTTTAAGACAGTTCTTTCCTGAAGAAGTTTTATAAAGAAAGCTTCTTTAGGACTATGTGTCTCAAAAATGATATTGTTTTTCCACATCCACCTATTGGACATAAATTTGCCCTAGAAGCTAAATTTCTGAATTTTATACGTGAATGTGGGGAAATAATTATAGTTGCTTCTATTGCCAAGTTGGTGGACAAGAAAAAGCTAATTTGTAATAAGCCTCAAACGTTAAGGACACAAAAGTGAAGACTGTTCCACTAATAGTGGCATTGTAAAGCTTCATACACACGATCGGACTTCCAACTGACTTATTCCCTGATAAGCCACTAGATAGTTGTGCCTAAATTAAATGTATCAGTTACTGTGTAGTTGCATTTTTATTAATTTAAGAGAGCAGAACCAAAAATGAATTGCCTAGAGCAATGTTACTCAACTAGGGTAACATGGAACTCTAGGACTCCTCCAGAGGTTGCTAGGGATTCCTTGAGCAATAAGCAATTTCTGCCTTTTGGATAAGTTCTCACTGACACCATTGATCTTTCTAGCTATCTGTAAAGTGGTAATCCTTCCCAATGGTCACAAGTGTAAGGCCTCGTACACACGACCGAGGAACTCGTCGTAAAAGACACATTGTTTTCTTCGACGAGTTCCTTGTTAGGCTTGTCGAGAAACTTGACAAGCTGTCTTTGCGTAGACACAGTCAAGACCAAATCTCCTCGTTCTCAAACGTGGTGACGTTCAACACGTACAACGGCAGGGGAAGTTCGATTCCACTGACACAACCCTTGGGGCTGCTTTTGCTAATCTCATGTTACTACGTGTTAGGTAAAAGTTTGGTAAGAGACATTTGCACTTTTCAGTGTGTTACAGCGTGACGGATGTGCTATCTCCATTACAAACGCTACTTTTACCGAAGGTGCGCTCCCATCTCATACTTTATTCTGGGTATGCGTGGGTTTCTAAGCATACACACGAACGTGTTTCTCGTCGAAAACCAACCCAACGAGGAAATTGAGACTCCCGATGAGGAAAAGGAGAACTTGTTCTCTTTTTTTCTCGTCGAGTTCCACGTCAGTTTTCTCGATGAAAAACATACACACGACCGTTTTCCTCGGCAAAAAAGCTCTGCCACCAAGTTTCTTGATGGATTCTGTCGAGGAAAATGGTCGTGTGTACGCGGCCTGAGAAGCATTCTCACTAGTGACTTTTATACTAATGTATCATGAGTTGTTTTTAGCAGGTGTTTCCGGAGACCAGAGAATTATTTCTAGGGTTCCTTAGTGTTAAAAAGGTTGAGAAAGGCTGGTCTAGATCAACCACCCCAGGTTTTCGTCCTTTATTCCTTGGGAAATAATTGAAGCAATTGGAATGGTTACAAAAAGCCAAGTTGAAGCTTAACTCCGGGCAGCTATAAAGACACATCTTTGTAATAATTAATACTGTACATTAAATACGAGCATTGCAAGCACTTGAATTTAATTTGGTATCAACCTTGCAGTCCCTGTACAGCAAAGCAGAGTGTGAGAGCAATAAAAAGCACAAGGAGCTAATTAGTTCTTGTGCTTACAAGGAGCATGCTTATAGGAGGAGCAAGCAGAGTGACAGAGAGATGAGCTCATCGCTGTGCTGCTTTTCACCGAGTACGGGGCAGGTCCAGGATGACTTGCATTGAAAGATGCTAGCCTAAGACTGAGGACATCTAGCGACAAAAACAAAAGTAATGTGTGTGCAATCTTTTGATTGAAGCTGGATAGTGCAGGAACAGTGGGTTTTGTTATTTTTATATTTTAATGGGCTCTTCATTTTTAGCTTATGTCTGGTTGGAATTCTGCTTTAATCTGTTTATGAAGCAAGAAAAACCTGCTTCATTATTCTCTTCTACAGTTTTCTTAAAGGGGTTGTAAAGGAACAATTTATTTTTCCTTAATAGCTTCCTTTACCTTAGTGCAGTCCTCCTTCACGTACCTCATCCTTCTATTTTGCTTTCAAATGTCCTTATTTCTTCTGACAAATCCTCACTTCCTGTTCTTCTGTCTGTAACTCCACACAGTAATGCAAGGTTTTCTCCCTGGTGTGGAGTGTCGTGCTCACCCCTCCCTTGGACTACAGGAGAGTCAGGATGCTCTCTACAATGCAGATAGAGAAAAGGAGCTGTGTGTTATTGGGCGTCCTGACTCTCCTGTAGTCCAAGGGAGGGGGCGAGCATGACACTCCACACCAGGGAGAAAGCCTTGCATTACTGTGTGGAGTTACAGACAGAAGAACAGGAAGTGAGGATTTCTCAGAAGAAAAATAAGGACATTTAAAAGCAAAATGGAAGGATGAGGTAAGTGAAGAGAGGACTGCACTAAGGTAAAGAATAAAAAAATCTACCTTTACAACCCCTTTAAGCAGCCCCAAGGATTCCGATTATGCGGCTGTTTTGGCATTACCACAATTTTCATCGTCCCGGTTTGTATAAATCCGTGAGACACGTTTTGGTTGAACCATATTGGTAAATTCTACAAATTACTGGCAATTGCCAGAAATTGGTGTTATTGATGAATGTTTCTATTTCACAAGATGAGAGGAAGATCTTCCTCGGAGACATTGACAAATAAGGAATACTTTCATGTCTAAAGTGGAATGCCTTACAAGACAGCTGCATCAATTGTTGCCCTTGAACTTCGTCAGTGCTTCCTTTGTCAGTGTAACACAACCCTGGCATGAAAAAAGCCCCAAGAACACACCGAGGAGAGAGGCCCAGCCACGTGCCCTATTATCTTACAGCAGTTAGTTGATGGAAAAGCCTTAATTGAAGTGGACAGGGCATCTTTATTTTTAACCATTTTGTTTTTAGGAGTGCAGCAAGGAATTTCAGATCTACTTAGTATAGATGGATTGCTCCATTTACATTGCATGACAAGGTGGCCATCATGTTAAACACGTGTCACTTTTACTGATCTTGCTGCATAGTTTAGCAGTTGTCTTCAGAAAAGGAAACACAAAAAAATATATACAATGGTTCCAGGTTTACCTAAAGCAAATCTAAACCCAAAAATGGAAATTTAATACAGTATATTGTAGCTTACTGATCCTTAGATGTGGTGACTGCATTTGTTTTGTTAGTTCTTTTTTTCCCTTTTCCCTGTAATACACTTGCTGCCTTAGGTTGGCTACACACTACTGTATCTACAAAGGAGTAACATAGCCACGTGTGAACAGCAGTATTGTCAACCTATGGAGAAGGTGGTGTTAGATGGAATACTACCTTTAGATGGACATTACAAAAGGCACTAACAAATTTAAGCCTAACAAAAGGCACTAACAAATTTTAAGCCTAAGGCCCCTTTCACACTGGGAGGGAGGTGCGGTGACGGTATAGCTATACTGTCGGAATTGCCGCGGTATTTGGCCAGATAGCGGTGTGTTATTTTAACCCCCGCTATCAGCTGAAAAGGGGTTAACACTGCCTGCAATGCGCCTCTCCAGAGGTGCATTGCCGACGGTATAGCCGCGCTGTCCCTTTGTTTTCAATGGGAAGGAGCGGTGCAAGAGCGGAAAACACACCGCTCCTCTCATCACTCCAAAGATGCTGCTGGCAGGACTTTTGGAGTGGTCCCGCCAGCGCATCGCCTCAGTGTGAAAGCACTCGGACTTTCACGCTGAGACTGCAGGGCAGGAGTTTTTCAGGCGGTATTTAGGCGCTATTTTTAGAGCTAAAATGCCTGAAAAACTCCTCAGTGTGAAAGGGGTCTAAGCCTAACACTTTAGGGTAAATTATGACTAGCTTCTAATTCTCCCTTGACTCTGAAGCCCAATCCACTTCCAGACTGCACTCCAGAGGCTACTGACAGGTGGCGAGGAAGCGATGCCTCCTCACTGCCTGTTTTAACCCCATTTTTGCAGACAATCGCGCCACGTTTATGGGGCTTCACTATTGACTTGCATGTGTTGCTACATGTCGGGTTCATTTAGCTGTAGTCACGAATCAAAGCTTTGTAGCCACGGCATGTAAACATTCCCCTACGCTGCTTATTGCAACTTAAGGGGAGGAAGGGGTTGGCAGGTGGCAAAAATACGTCTCAATGGCAGATTTTTGCCATCCCCCAACCGCAAGTCTAAACAAGGCCTTAGGCAATTACAGAACACGTTCTTTTTTAAAATCTGACCATTGTAAGCACCCCTGCCAGTGTTAAATATTTTGTCTCAGCCCTCTACCTGCCACTTTTGCTGGATAGCTTGGTCTGTTAAAGGAAACTTAAAAATAAGAGAATTACTGGCAGGATCAAAAGGCAATACAACTATGTTAACGGGGGGTCATTTATGTCATGTATTTTTATTTTTGCTCCTAGTTCCACTTAATAAGGCAGTTAGTAATGAAATAAATCCCATAGCCCATAATAACCAATGAGGATTAATCTTTCACTGATCTGATTGCAGTAAACTACAGATGACTAATATGTAATATTGTGCTTTACACACTTTGCAGCAAGCTTTTGGTGTTGCGTCTTTAAAATAGTACTGTAGTCTAATAAGAAACCCCACTATCCTGATCACTATGGGGTTGATTTACTAAAGGCAAATAGACTGTGCACTTTGCAAAGTCATCCAATCATGCGCAAGCAAAAATTCATTTTTATTTTATTTTCCGTGCACGTGATTGGGTACTTTGCAATGTGAAACATTACCTCATTTACTAAGCTCTGGAGCTACTGCACTTGCAGAGTACTATTTGCCTGTAGTAAGTCAACCCCTATGTTTAGGTTGAATTCCGGGCATTTTTCCCCCAAGCAGTAGGGCTGTGCCTGTACTGCATGGGTTAACTGCTTCTTTTGTCACGGGGCGACCAGAAACCCGTATACTCACCCAATCCTCCGCTCCAGTAGCAAATGGTGCTCCCCACGATCCAGCGGTGGACGTCTTCATGTCCAGAGCAGGTCTATGAGTGTGATGACATCAGGATCAGTCCACCGCACAAGACCACTAGACCACGGGAGGGCAGGAGCCGCAGGGACCAGTCTTTTGCTGGGAGGATTGGGTAAGTATATCTCGGCTCTTCAATCCCCTAGACCAGTGATGCTTTGGAACTATGTTTCCCATGATGCTCAACTACACTGCAAAGTGCATGAGCATCATGGGAAATGTAGTTCAAAAACATCTGAGGTGCCAAGGTTCGCCATCACTGCCCTAGACAAAAACAAGCAGTTAACCCGTCCAGTGAATGGATCACCTGAAGTTCAGCTTTAGGGTAATCATAAATTGAGGTCCTGCAATAATTCCATTCGCCTCAGATGTCTGTGTTCCTGACATTAAAGTCCCATGACCAAATGCCTCGTTAATTGATTTCTGCTGAAGAGGTGGGCCAGCCACTCTAAAGTCCGATCCTTCTCAGCTGAGGTCCAAATATCTTTGGTCATATGACTTTCTCCATTACCTAATCAATTACTGACCTAAAGCAAGAAGCCAGGAAAATGTCAGGATATCTAATATGCACATACTTGTTCCCGGTCCAAATAACCCTGGAACTTTTCATAAAGAAACGATCAACAGCAGCCTTCATATTTACACTCTGACATGTTGCCTTTAAGAAAGTGCCCTGCACGGGGTAGCAGGTGGTTCCTTTCTGACCATAGTCCTGGATGAATAAAATATACTCATAAACTGTTACACGTTCTAATTATGCCTTCCAAATCCAAACGCTGTAAGAGCTGGCCACGAGTAGAAATAGAATATTCTTTTTAAATTCCGGCCATTCTTGTAGGAGCTGCGGTACTCTTTGCAAGCATTCCGTTTTACTTTAGAAGAAAAGTGACCTTGCCTTTTAAAATTCCAATTATTTTCCTGTACGCACACAGTTCATTCATCTTTCCACTGTCATTATGTTCAGTCACATGCACACACTGCCACATGTCACAGGCAGGGCCCGCGTCTTTCTGGTTTATGTGACACCGGCTGCAGCCAGTGGGAGGCCGGTTGTTACCAGAGACGAGGGAATTAAACACATTTTTGTGGGAGTGAGCCTGGCTGCCTTGGCTGACTGCTTTATGGGAATAAGAAGTAATAAAGTCACAAGACTCGGACGTACAGGTATGACAACAGGTATATTGTCTGTGCAGAAGTCGCTGTGCCTGCTCCCATGCAAGGACGCAGAGTTTGGCAATACACAAAGGCTAGCTTTGTTACGCTCTTGCTTTAGGAAGCTTGGCACAGGCTTTTAAGGACTTTGCATCACCGCACGTTTGACTTGGGCTTTTGTGTCCGTTTGTACATAAATCCTTATTGCCACAGACAAGTTTGTGTGACAGAGGGACTAGAAGAGCTTTTTATGCTATTGCAGGAGAAAGAAGGTGTGCGATTGTATTTCCCGGATAAGACTGGCACAGGCTGATTGATCCACTCCACCCGAATTATCATAAAAGCTCTTAAAAAAGATTTTGTCATGTATATTTGTCAATTCTAAATAATGGCACCACTGATGAGCGTTCAGATTGTACAAAGGATTAATATTATCATGCAGGTTTTGTAAAGTGCCAATAATGTACAATATAAAGGGAGACAGGCTTTAGACTGAGATCCAAACCGAACGTGGAACGCTTTTTTGGTGGTGATGTGATGACTGCTATCGATCTGTTTACATCTCCTAATTGCTGCACCACTGTGGCATAGTTGCAGTGCTTCCCCATTTGCTTGAGTGGGTCACATTTGGTAGGCTAGCATAACATAAGACATGCATTTTGCCGTGGACGCAAAGGGAGTTATTTTCGAAAGGCAAATCTACTTTGCACACTTGGAAGTGCAGTCGCTGTAGATCCGAGGGGGACATGCAAGGAAAATAAAAAACAGCATTTT
Organism: Rana kukunoris; assembly: GCA_029574335.1. Taxonomy (NCBI): domain Eukaryota; kingdom Metazoa; phylum Chordata; class Amphibia; order Anura; family Ranidae; genus Rana; species Rana kukunoris. The sequence continues at coordinate 655,164,239 of CM056049.1, forward strand.
AGCTTGTACATGATTGGATGATAAGATCAGCAGAGCTTCCTCTCATTTCAGATCTATCCCTCAGATTTACAGTGACTGCATTTCCAGTGCAATTTCAAGTGCACTTTGCATTTGTAGTGCAACGTGGAGTTGCTTTTAGTAAATAACCGCCAAAGCATCACAAACCGCAGCATGTGAACAATTCTATTTGCTGTCTTTGCAGCTTAAAGGGTGGGGGTACTAAATACAAATTTCTACATTTAAGAACTCCCCCAACTGTAAGCCTAAATAACACAGGAGTTGATTTACTAATGATAAATAGACTGTGCATTTTGCAAGTGCAGTTTCTCCAGGGTTTGGTAAATGAGGTAAAGCTTCAATTTGCAATGAGTACCCAATTACATGCAAGAAAAATAAAAAACATTTTGTTTGCTTTTGCACGATTTGATGATGGAAGTCAGCATTGCTTCTGCTCATTTACTAAGCTCTGGAGCAACTGCCCTTGCAGAGTGCAATTACACCTTGCAAAGTGCACAGTCTAGTTTCCTTTAGTAAATCAACCCCTTAGACTCCATTTACGCTTTGTGATTTGGAATAATGGGCAGAATCACTGCAATTCTGTTCTAATTCCAAATCGCATTGCAATTGCTGCACAACACGTAAGCTATGACTTGGCACTCATCTATAGTGTGAAACGCGTAGACTGCTATTCCCATTTTCTGCTGGTTTTTGTAGTGCATCTGTCTTTTTTTCAATTTTTACATTAAAGACAACCTCAAGGTTTTTGGAGTGCGGCTGTCCATCTTTTATTGTCTACTATATGCCTTGTGCATTGCCGGCACCCTTGATCTCCTGAATAGCCACTGATTGTCCATCATACCCACCTAGAGCAGTAACTCCCTTTCTCTTGTGCTGCACAACACGTGACGTGTGTTTGGGTGCTATTATCTTTTTATAGCACCCCAAGCTCAATGCGATTCTGTCAAGTGACAGGATTGCATGGCAATTGTGGCAAACTGTGCCTTTAAAAATCTGGAATATTGGGCAGGATCGCCACAATTCTGTCACAGTTCCAAGTCACATGGCAATTGCTGCCCAGCACGTGACACATTTTTGGGTGATATTATCTTTTAATGGCACCCCAAATGCAATACGATTCTGCCATTATTGTCAAGTGACAGGATTGGTCAGGAATAGCAGCAAACTACGCCTTTAAAAATCTTAAAGCTTGACGCCCCAAAAGGAGAAGGAGCTTATTTTTTGGTATCAGACAGGCATAGAGCACCCCATTCGAGTGAATTGGCTGGCCCTATGCGACATGTAAAATCACGTGAGAATTGCTCTTGGAAAATTGTGTAGTAGGAGCACTTGTTCCCGCTATGTGAACGGGGCCTCAAAGCTGGGACAAGGGGTGGGTATAAGAAGAAGTTGCCCTGGGCACAATGGTTTACTGCAAGGATGGGGGCACCCTAACCCTAAGGCAAAGGGGGCGCAGTTTGGCATCTTGGTATCTTTGCCCTGAGCACTGGATGACCTTGTCCTGGCACTGTGGGGCCTTACAGTACAATTCAAGGCAAGAAGGTCAGGAAGGCCTGGCGTGATAGAGCTTACAATTTATAGGGGAGGAAAGGTAATACCTGTGAAGAGTGAAAGGCAAACATAAATGTAGAGGTTTAAGTTGAAGGCCAAGATGGGCTTCCTTAAAGAGATGATTTTTCAGGGATCACCAAAGGATGAGAGAGACTTTAGGGAAGTCCTAGATGTGATCATGAGAGGAGGTCTAGGACTTATTTAAGACCAGCTATAATTATTAAATACGTTTTTTCCATCTTGCCCGTTTGATAAAAGAAACATGTATGGGTAGTAAAAAAAAGGGAGTTTCCCATGTACAACCCAATTTTTGGCAAGGTAGGTCTGAAGTGGCCAATAATCATTTTGTGGATGGCAGGCTTCACGTATAGGGATTTATTAAATAACAGGGTATTGATCAGTGATGATGTGGGACGTGCAGGAACTCATAGCAACAACAAGAAGAATACATCACCTAACTGACCTGACTACAATAAATCTAGTTGGGTTGCTTTCTGAATATCATGGCATTTTAGACAATATTGGTGGAAATTAAGTTAAAAGCTCTATTAGAAAAGATGACTTTTATGTGGTCAGCATAACAAAGTCGCATCATGCACAGCCAATGGGCCCTAGAATATTTTTTTGCAATGGGGCTAAAAAAACGATCTTATGTTTTTACACCCTTTCCCCACTCCAGCAGACTGCGGATTAGTAGGGCTGAATTTCCTGCCATTTTCCACCTCTCTCCACATGGGCACAAACACGCACATTTCCCCCAATGCACATCTGCCTGTTTGTAGAATGATCTTTCATATGATAGATCGGCCTCCAAATTGCACATATGTGCCTCATGACGTCTGTAGGTAGTAAAAAGATCATTTATTGTAACAGCTGGCAAAATCTCAAAGGAAAAGGTGAATATTACACTTTTTAATGCAGAAAAAAAAGAACATCTGCAGCAGCGCAACTTCTGAACCTACTTTATGACATTTTTCCTTAACCGAGGTAATTGCATAGAAACAATATTTCAAAACTCACCATTGTATAAAATTGACAATGGTGTTTTCTGCAATACATAGGTCCATGTATGCACAATCCGAGCATACGCACATATCTGCTAAAAATATTGTCTGCAAATGTATAACCACAGTTTGCGTCCATAGCTGGAATGTATTATACCTTTAAACGTTATGATTTTTTATTTATTTTTTATATAATTTAATGGTCACCATAATTGCAGTGTGTGCGCACTTTCACATTATCATAACGTGACATTTATTTTAAACACTGTGCAAAGATTTGTCGCGTTTTCATGAAATTTGAGTTTTCAGGCAGCCTTGTGAGGGTTAAAAGCATCCCGTGGCCAAGGCAGGAGTTGGCCTTCTCAAAAAGCGCCTGTAGCATTGTTATTTTGTCAACCAGCAGGTGTCACCCGGTAATCAGTCTCTCCACACGGTGCTGAGTCAACATTACTCACAAGTCTTCTCACTTAGGAATGCAATCTAAATCTGCCGCTTTACATCCCTAGCAGAACCAGGGAGACACTGAGCGTTCCACAGAAACTGCGTCTCAGGCGTAACACATTTACATAACTGAACGGTAATGCTTAGCTCATGAAATGCATAGCGCATATTAGCAAGGGGAGGAAAGGGGGGCAGACAAATTGTTTTACTGATGATTGAAATGGCCCAGTATGATTGCAGCTGCTTTATCCTCGGTCCTTTGAATGAGAGAAGAGAATGAATCAGCTTCAAAAAGCTCGAGTTTGTCATTCTTGGCAATGGAGAGATCTACAAAGATGAATGACTTTACCACCAACGTCACATTCCTCAGAGCTGTGGCAAACCGATAGGAATTTTTCTTTCTTTTTTCCTCTCGTAACTTTTTATCAGGTTATTCACATAGATCTAGATTACAGGTATTCCGCAGTGCCGCGAGCTTCACGACAATGGCGAGTTATTCATTGTAAGACTGATTAATGAATGACCAGATCTTGCGTAAAATGACTTGGCCTCACTTTGAAACGAGTAGTACTGTTGTCTTTGCCAGTCTTGTGACTGCGGTTAATAGGTTCTTGGTGGAATTGAGCCTCCAAAGAATTTACTCCAATGACTCGTTTTCTCCATTTTTAATTTGATGGCAGAGTTATCGCCCGGGGCTGGGAGTTCAAGGAGACATCATTTAAGGGGGGAAAAGTCATTGTGGATGAATTTATAATTGGCTGGTGCCCTTCAGTTCCTAATCTGTTCTCTGTGCATTATGTAACCAATTACATTTGGAGTCTTTACATTTTTTTTTTTTTTTTGCTTATGCTGGGTAAACACTACAGTGTTAGGCTGAAGCCAGGTAAAAACTGACTTCTGTACTAACCATGCAAGGTTAATCCAGTGATTTCCCCTGCTGAGCTGCCCCCTCCAATCAGCGCTCTCTGCCATTGGCAGTCGGATTCTAATTTTCCAGCATGCATGGCTTACGAAAGCCGGCTCAGTGTCGGACATTTTTTTTTTTCTCCAGCAAATGTCTCTCAACATTTTGTCCATGTGTACGGGGGCTTTAAGGAAACCATTTGAGAGAAGTACATGGGCTTTCATTGTTGACTTTTCCCGAAGATGCTAATGACCTGGCTGTTGTGCTAATCTTTTTGCTTTAATGCTTTTTTTTTATGCTGGCCATACATGGATCAAAGTTGATCTACTGATTGACTTATGTACAACCGCCCAGTTAAATTTTCCCTCATTAGGGTATTCTGATGGCTCCCCGCTGTCAGAACACAGTAACTCAGTGGGGAGGATTTCCTCAGCCACATTGAGTGTGTGGATAGAAAAATCAAGTCAGTTTTTTCATTGACATATCTATGGGCCTTCTTAGGCCCCTTTCACACTAGTGGACCAATTGTGCCCGCTTGTAATTTGTTAGGTGAATCCGTACCCTCTAGTCTCCTCAATGGAGCGACAGGACTCAACAGACGTGTCCATTGACATCCGATTCAATGCTATCCACTAAAAACAGATGAATGGGGATCCGTTCCTCATCTGTCAGGCAGATCAGATGGCAGTCGAGTGTAAACAGACAGGTAGTTTGTCTACATCCGACCACCCATAGAGGAGAGCTGGCTGTGTCTGTATCCACTCTGCATAAGCGGAGCAGACACGGACTGCCTGCTCAGCGGGGAACAGATTTCCCGCTGGGCAGGCGGACTCTAACGGACATTTGAAATGCACTCAGGAGCAGGGTTCTTTGCTCCCAACCCACATATACTCACCTTCATACCTCTAATCAGTCAACCAGCCAGAGTTTATTAACCCCATTTTCAGTTGCAGAATCTCGAGGCACCCCATTCCAAAATGTAAAGCACCAAACTAGTAGTTTAATATAATGCAGCAACATTCAAACACATAGGACACACAACATTAGAGTGATTTATTCTTATAAAACAAATACACCTTTGCACACTGACTGAATAATATTCCAGCTTTTCTGTTTTCCTTTAGGTTCTCTCCCTCGCTCAGCTAATGTGACCCCAGTGCTGAGGGAGAGGGGCGGGGGGGGGGGGGGGTCAAACCAGGAGTATGCAATTTGCTCCTTATGAACTAGAGCCTTTGGAATACATGGAAAACAGTGTGCATGCATTGTTGATGCAGTGAACACAGTACCAATTACTCAGTGTATACATTCATAACTGAAGCATAGTAAACTATGTTTACGCTCAATAAGTAGCATAATTTTGCCACACACGCTGTTTGCCGCGGTGTCCTATGCATGGTGCAGGTCGCCATCTCCATAGTAGGGGCCCCAGTTCACTTCTTTGCCCAGGGGCTCACGATTCTATAACGTTGCATGCTAATACATTTAACGTTTGCATCCAATCAAACCTGGTAGGCCCTCAGACTTTATATGCAATGGTATATTTATTAGCATTTGTTAAATTCGAAGCAAACCCTCCTATCATTTTCAGCCAAGGAAGCTGTCATCTTGGCCTCTGTTTAATCTTCAGCTGTCTTGATGCTGCACATGTGATCAGTTATGACACCAGCCATTGGATGGTTTGACAGTTTGGTTGAGAACAACCAATGTGACATTTAGCATTTTCAGCATGCCGGGAATGTAACATTTTTTAAACAAATTAAATCGATGGGTTTACTTACGCTTTAAATTAGATTCTAAAGTGTGTAATCAGCTGAAGGCCTGGTTCACACCGGTACGATTTGAGATGTGATTTGAGATGTCAAATCGCATCTAAAATCGGCGGCATTTGCCGGCAATTGACGGCAATGGCACCATCCTAATCGATGCGACGGCGCATCTGCGGCGTTGCACTGATTTCAAAAAGTAGTTCCTGTACTACTTTTTGCGAGTTCGGGCCGCGATTTACATTGACATCCGTGCAGAAACCTGCACAGATGTCTCTGAAATCGCGTCCAAAATCGGGACTGACAAGCGGGAGTGAAATTGTGCGGGTTCAGCTGAACTCGCACGGCTTCACTCCCGCAGCCCAGTGTGAACCTGGGCTAAAGGCTAATTACCCCTTTTGAAATAAAATAATAAATGCACCCACATTGATTGGCTGATTGAATGGGCATTTATAATTGTTTTGCATTGGAGCCTGCAAAGCATTGCACCGACAAACCTCCAGCCCCAGGCGGTATAGAGGTACGGATCTTCGGTCAGGGGTCTGGAGGAAGTATCAATGGACAATAGTGTGGTGTGTTGACATATTATTGCTATTCCAACACTATATTGGGATCTATGAGTCCATCTGCTGTGTTGGACTTTAAAAAAAAATTAAAAAAAACGAGGCATTCATTTCAGTTTCCATTTTTGTATAATAACAGATTGCCTTTAGCAGCTTAATAACTACAAGTGATACAATATAGATTTTACCATGGATATTATACCTATGTAAGGGTGATATGACCATTGCCTTTAGTGCTTTAAAGTGCTTATTGTGTACAGAGATATCCCAGCATGTCAGAAAATCTCTGCAATGAATCCATGAAAAGGGTTGCGGTCATGTGTTCTGTATGTGGACAGGCCTAGATATCGGTGTAGGTGAACATGTGGAAAGCAGAGTATGTGTCCTACGCTGCCTAAGGCCTCGTACACACGACCGGTTTTCTCGACAGAATCCATCAAGAAACTTGGTGGGAGAGCTTTTTTTGCCAAGGAAAACGGTTTCTTCATCTAGCCTTTCATCGAGTAAACTGTTGAGGAACTCGACGAGGAAAAAAGAGAGCAAGTTCTCTTTTTCCTCGACGGGAGTCGTCATGTTCCTTGTGGGGCTGGTTTTCCAACGAGAAACACGTTGGTGTGTATGCTTAGAAACCCGCGCACCATCGGTAAATGTAGTATTTGTAATGGAGTAACAGACTGATAAGTGCAAATGTCTCTTACCAAACTTTTACCTAACACGCAGTAACATGAGATTAGCAAAAGCAGCCCAGAGGGTTGTGCCAGTGGAACCGAACTTCCCCTGCCATTGAATGTATGTAAGTCACGAGTTTGAGAACAAGGAGATTTGGTCTTGACAGTGTATACGCAAAGACAGCTTGTCAAGTTTCTCGACAAGCCTAACAAGGAACTTGTCAAAGAAAACGATGTGTCTTTTCCGACGAGTTCCTCGGTCGTGTGTACGATGCCTACAAAAGGGGCTCTATCTGCTACTCACGTGATAAGCTCTATATGGCTGTCCTGCTTGAAGTGGATGTTTATCTAGAGTTTTATTTGCTCTGCCATGTACATTCAAATCAAGGTTCACTTTTGTCACCTTTTTGGCGTCAAAGAACCTGCCAAATCAGTCTATTACGTATCGCTAGTCCAACAAGGACTTTTTGCTGGGGCACTTTAAAAGACTATTTAAACCTGCATTACTCCCTAAATCACCTTAAGTGTGCTTGGTTTAGATTATAGATTGCAGTCTGCTGTTAGACTAACGCTAGACATATCCTTTCAATTGTCGGCCAGCAAAGAGGTTATCTGAACGGTCACTTAACAAGCGTGTGTTTAATGTGTAAGATAGCATTATAAAACACTAAAGCCTATCTAAAACTCAACAAGAGCTGACATTATATGCACATTGTAATATCATATCTGTAGCCATGTTGAATAAACAAGACAGGAACCGATTGGCTGGCAGGGCGTGTAGGCAAATACAGCCAAATCACAGCTACCTTGTGGTTAATGAACCTACTACAGAAAATTGTTTGCATGTCCTCAGGTTTACTTTCTAGGCACAGTTAGGGTTTGGATTCTTTAGATTTTAGGGCTACAGTCAAATTATGGAAGTGGCGTTTAGATCAAAGGGGGAAAGATGCTCATATTAAGGGCCCCTAGTTTAATCTAAGGGCCCACACTGCAGTTTTAGTTAATGAACAAATTTAAATGGATACAGATGGCAAGTTTCATAAAGTGCTTTAATCATAAGGTGCTTTAATAGGCCATTACAATGAATGACTAAGGTTAGCCATACACATTAAAATTTCTCTCGTTTGGAGCACAGACTGAACAAGAGAGATCAATAGATTTCCCCTGTTCACTCAACAATATGGATGGAGGAATCTCACCTGCCGGCTGTTGTATTCCGACAGCTGCTAATCCCTCATTTATTGTTCAGATGAGAATTTTCAGCCCAGTTCCTTTTGATTTTCAGAACGAAGCCAGGTCGTGCCAACATATGGCCAGAATAAGTTAAAGGCATAAAACAAAAACTTGTTATACCTACCTGCCTTGTGCAGGGGTTTTAAATAGAGCAGGCCCCATCCTCCTCTTCTCAGATCCCCCACCTTTGCTTTGAACTTTGCCGTGTGCCCCCATAGCAAGCTGCTTCCCTTGGGGGCACTCGTGCATGCTTGCTCCCGTGGCCTGATCTTTGTGTCCATAAGACACACAGAATGGGGCCCGGACCCACTCCCTCCTCACTGGCTGTGATTGATAGCCAATGATTGATTCTCACTGGCTGTGATTGGGAGCCAATGACTCCCACGGTTCTCTCTGAGCCAATGAGGCAGCTGATTTCGTGCAAATCGCTGGATCGGGATCAGGCACGGGTATGTATTAGGGGACTGTGGGGGGAGCTTCATACTAAAGTTTTTTTACCTTCATGTATAGAATGTAATGTAAAAAAAACATTCTGACTTTATAACTACAGTACTTTAACACAAACTTTCCATTTAGGCTGCATTCACACCTGAGCGTAGCGTTTTGCCGTGAATTTGCGGCGTTTTTTGTCGCGATATTTGTGACGATTTTTACCGCGTTTTGTCGCGAATTTGGACAGGTCTAGGCTCACCGTTGTTAAAAACAGAAAAACGCCCAAATCTGCCTAAAAAAAAGTCCCAGAACTTGTTTGAGCTTCAGACGTTTTTGAACTTCTGGCTTCAGGCGTTTTGTAGTGGAGATGTGAACCATCTCCATAGAGAATAATTGATTTTTTTTTTCCCCTCCAGCGTTTTGTAGCTTCAGGCTTCAAGCTACAAAACGCCCAGGTGTGAATGGGGTCTTAGAGCCCAAATGCAGCCAAAACTTTTTTTTTGTTTTGGATACATTTGGGAAGCATTAGAACTTCTGTCAATGTTTTATAACTTCAGTCCAAACTATCTGGCACCTTACCCTCAAAACCCAAAAATTGAGTGCTTGGCCAACGATGTTGCTTAGGAAAAAAAAAACATGGGTATACATGTTTATTTTTATTTTTTACTTTTTGGCCCTTTCCCTTGCATTTTACATTTTATGCACTTAATGAAACCTCAATAAATCTGGGAGTTTTATCCTGGGTTCACACTGTCTGAAAATCGGCAGGTTCAGTCGAAACCTTCTGACTTTTAATCAGTGTGTACAGTAGTCTAACAACCGACTTTTGTCGAAGGGACATGCTGGAAAACGAGCATCCAATCACCGCTTGCAATCACGCCATTCTATAATGTGGAACCAAACCAATAAAATGTACAGTATAATGTTGTTTTTACACTTGCCCATTCCCCTCATTTCTTGTCTTGGTGTTTTTAGGTGAGTGTAAATCTCCCCAGTGATGTCCCAGACATCAACATATGCCTTTATAAACATATAAACCTTTCTCATTATGCTGTTGGCTTAAAAAAAGTTTTGGCTAGAGTTAATACTAAGTGATACTATCTGCCCCGAACATCTTCTTCCACTCTGGAAGCCAGGGCAGGTGCTTCTTAATATGGGTCTCTGCTCGTAAAGATTCTGGAGGTGAGATATTAGATATTTCCACCCTACTGGTGAGGGAAGTACAAATTACTAACTGATGGCATGGCTTGATTTCTATATAATGTAAAACGAATAACTGGGGAGCGTGCGACATCAGCATTATGACTTTTTAGGGAAGGGGAAGAACAAAGCATTGGAAGCTCAGTAAGATTCAACCATCATTTTACAGTGTCTTCGTGGAGGGACTGTAGACCTTGGGATCTCTGACTGGCAGGCCAGTAAATTGTCTTTTTTATATACAAGCATCAGAGTGAATAATCACAATGGTGCTTGCAGGTCCCAGAAATAGCAGTAGGTTCTGTGATTGCCCACTTCTGCTATAGAGCTTCATCAAAAACCAGCAGACTCCGAAAATGAGGGGGGTGTACTGCTTTTATCACACAGATAGCAAATCAATTGAAATTCAGATAAGTGTGGAATGTTTTCTGTGTTTCAGCTTTGCCAGATTTACTTAAGACATTGTGCAGCTCGGCCCCGCATTTCGTAATGACACTTCCCATTGCTAGGAGCTATTTCAGCTCACGCACTGTTCCTTTACAAAGGGAACGCAAAGAGCTTGGGAATCACAATGTGATTGCTTGTTCCATTTACACAGCAAATTGCCATCCCCTTTTAGCTCTATAAAACTGAGCAGATAAAACCCACCAAGGTCTCAAAGTCTTGCCTTTATGAGATTATTAGATTTTATAGGGCAGTTTTAGGAGACACATGGCATTGTAATTTGTTCAGCCATAAATAACAAACAAAACTAATGCTGACTCAAGTTGTCAAACTTTACAAGAATAATAAAAAGGCTTGAACTTGGCTGTAAAATGTGGTTTGAGTAGCTGAATGTATAGTTAAACTGGTCTCATCTAGAATAAATATGAAGTCTTGGGTTCTTTAAATATAGGCAGGAAAAAGGCATTCAGTAATCTTCTTTTGTGTGTATTATTTCAATTAGGATTTAGTGTAACAGGTTCTCTTAATAGCTCACGTCCTCTGTTATGTTGGCCATACATGGGTCGAATTTTGAAATAATTTTCTTTCGAAAATCCTATCTAAGAATTTCCGTTCTTACTTCGCACCATTAGTGAGCTACAGCAACAGCCAATTTTCGTGCGGCCATCGAATTTTAATAATCGGACATGTTGGAAATTTTTTGAGAAAAAACAACGATATTCTAATCAATGATAGGAGAATCGTGCGAGAAATGTAATCAATTGCAAGAATAGAAAATTCCCGGCAAGAAAAGAAGATTCCCAGACATTATTTACATTATTATTTTCTGTAAGAACATGACGTGAAATTGAAGGTTTGGTTGGTCGAATTTCAAAATCAACTGTGGCACCATCAGATCACAAAACGCACACATTTTCTGATTTTCAAAAGAAAATTCTTTTGAAATTCGACCATGTATGGGCAGCATTACTGATACGTATGTTCATCATTTTCCCCTGCTGCCCCATTAGCCTGGTAAGTCCTGACCAAAAAGCCCCATAAAAGCTCAGCATTGTTAGAGCTTGCACAGTCCTAATTCCCTCCCCTGGCTTCCATGTGACACTGCTTGAGCCTGGTGAAAAGGTTCCAGTGTTCCACCAAGGCCATGAGGGAATACAGGAAGGGTGAGTGTTTTTCACTAGGACGCAAGTTATCAAGTGAAACTGTGCTTGTAATCAAGTCATTTTTTGATGAAACGCATTAAGCAGATGGTGGTCCTTGGATGGAAAAACCATAGTTGCAGCTATTGTATGGATGTTCAAATAAAATAACCCAGAGAAGCAGAGATTGTAGTGAGTCTCTCATTCGCACATTTTTTTTTCAATGATGAGCGAAGAGGGGCTTTCCTGAGCTGGCACCCTGTCATAGACATAAAGGAGTGGGACTGGATCGGTGCTTGGGTCTAGGATGTTTTAAGTGCACCTGATACTTTGCTCTTAAAAGAGCCAACAAAGGCAAAGATTGCCATCAAAACCTCTCAGTTCAAGAGTGAGGTGCCATAGAGAAGCTTTAGTGCTTCTTCTGCTTGAGATTGGTACTAATGAGAGTACAAGTTGATCCCACACACATACCTCCTCAGCCATTACAGTTTTAGAAGCTTGCTTTACAGTGGTAACGTACAAGCTTTGGTAATAAAACCTGGAGGCTCATTGGTTTCAATGCAGAAGTGAGCCTGATTTTGCACTTTGCAGCTATAGTGAATGAACCCCATTGTGTACTTAAAAGTGGGGTATGCCTGTATTGCACAAAGTAAAGAAAATGGTCAGTACAACGATATTCCAATGCAACAACATTTTTACTGAAAGGCGAACGTGATCCACAAAAGAATCTTGTGATGTTTTGGGGACATGCACGTCCCCCTTTATCAGGACTCTGTGGCTCTGAAGAAGAGGGTGCTCCCTCGTAACCCGTTTGAGATGCCATCCGGTCACTCTAAACATCTGGTCCAGGTTGCAGGTGTCCAGTGATACTGTACGAAATTGCTGGAGCACCGATAAGCCTTGTTTTAAAGCTTGTTTGTGAGTACTATTCTTGTTGTATTTTTATTAAATAAATGTTATCTTTGGTAATTCACAAGGGCGGTGCACCCTCCTTCTCTTTTTGTATGTTTCAGTTCCAAGGATACCCATTGTTCTGAGGAGGGCAGCAAGTCCTGAGGCGATTTAGTTTGCATGTGCTGCGCTATATAAGTTTTCATTCATTCATTCATTCATTCATTAACATTACATATTTTACTAATAGAGTTGGCTATACCACATTCATATGTGATCAAGCTCCCGAGCGCAGGAGATTGTATATTACCCCTTTATCAGGACAACAGACTTAGACACTTGTTGAAAACATGGACTGCAGTGCCAAAGATGTGCATGACCAGGTTAAGTTTAGCCTGGCATCTAGCCCTTTGTACCAAAGCACCATTTTGGCCCTTGGTGTGAGGAAACATTTGGAATGTGCACCGACTGTAACAGCCCAGTATAAAATTATTTCTGTTTCTGAACAACCAGTCCATGGTTCTGCCAGTGTTCCCCATGCAATTAAGCCGGTTCACCTTATATATTAGGACTCCCTTTTCTGTGGTTAAAATGTATTTTTGAACATAGTTGTAACAGATTTACAATTATACTTTCCTATTGCATTAAACTAATATAATCTATAAATTAGTCACCCTTTTTTCCTTCTCATGCTCAAAATGTTTCAAAATCTTAGCACCCTGACAGCTTTATTTCAAAATCCTGTAGGTTTGCAGTAAAATGGGTATTTAAAGCTAACTTATGCTGTTAATACTGACCTGCATTTGAAAACCTTAGTATCTTAGATGCCTGTGAATTTAGTACTTTCTTAGTCACTGACCTGGAACAAGCATGCTGCAAAGTCAGATTTCCTGATCTGCAACTTCACTGAGTACAAGCTGCAGTTATTTGCTATGGTACAAAGAAGAGAAATGAATAGAGGCCTGCAGTGGCAGCCCATGTATTTATCTCAACTCAAGTTTACTATATTACTAAAAGAATTTGAATTACAAATAACACACACAGGACAGAATGTTTCACTGCACTGATGTCATTTAGCTCTTCACAACTTTAAACATTGATAGCATTACCACATCGTTCTCAAAAAAACAACAGGCGTGATATTGATTTGTAGGGCGATGGCACTGTGTAACCTATGTGTCGGCTGTCAAATGGGTTCCCTGAGTAGATAAAGTAAGGCCATGTGTTGTACATTTGAACTCGTTACCCTGTAACTCTGACTCTCATTCAGTCACAAGGAGGTGTCATTGACCATTCACAAAGTCATTGGTGTTGGTGACATTTTTGTGACGAGCTGCAAGTTGAGAAATGTGATCTATGGCTTTTTTTTTTTTGAAGTTGCAGAATCTGGTTCAGATCGTATTTGCTTTGCAATTTTATTTTTATCCACCTCTGCAAAAAAAAATATGACTTACAGAAATGGAAAAACATGTTTTTGTTTTGGCAAATTTTGTATCGTGTTAGTATTGTTATTTTTGGAAAAAATCATACCTGATGTTAGTGTTCAGGGCAGAGCAATAGGTTTGCTTAACACCACCATTGCAGCGGTTAAAATGTACCTATCCCTGCTCCCCCACTGCTCTGTTCAGTGCCTGGAGCTAAGGAGAATACCTGATGGTATAGAGGTGCATGTAACCCACCCATGGGACAGCACTGGACAAGTTAACTTCCCCATACAGTGCTGCAGAGGTAACACAAATACCCCAGATCTTGCCAGATCCTGATATGCAAACTACCAAAGCTAAAAACCTTGCTGTGTTTGGCACTAAAAATGCTTACTGGTAAGGGCCAACCTTATGAGTAAGTACATTAAGTGCAAAACTTGTGAAGTTCCTTGGTTGTAATAATGCTGTTTAATGCTTTTTAAAGAAAAAGAACCTGCAGCAAGTGGCAGCCCCTGCTTTAGAAACTGTCATAAAAAAGTTCAGACACTCCTAATGGCTTAGTGAAGCAGAAGGGAACTTAAAGAGAGGTAGGCTAATGTGTATTTGAAGACCTGAATTAATGCTGGCCCAGGCTCTAGATGGATCCTGACTTTAAAGTCGGAATCCACCCAGATTCCTGAAAAAAAAACAGCTGGCTCAGCCTCTCAGTTTCTGAGAGGCTGAGCCAGTTGCTGCTTCGCCTTGCACAGCCAGTGAGTGCTGGAAGGGCAGAGCATGAGAGCCAATGATTGACAATCACTGTGCTCACCAAAGACAGAGAACTGAGTGATCAGCAGTCTTTAATTGCTCAGTTCTCTGTCTTTGAGGCAACAGGGAACAGGTGCAACATTGGACCGATGCTGCATCTACCTAGGTGAGTATGTATGTTATTTTTTTCTCTTTTAAAGATAACTGACGCACTTATGAATATGCTAAAGCTGGGCATGTACCAGTAGAACTTCTTACAAATTGTTTAGCTTTAAGAACGCTCGCTCGATTTTTTTAAATTATTAGTTGGGTCAAATTGACATTTATTTTTGACCGTATTGAGGAGGAAATGTGAAGGTGCAGGATAGAACATTTTTCAAAATTCTATATGTGGTTTTTGTTCAGGGATGTCCATTTGTCCAAAATCAAATGTTAAAAGCAAACAAAATCTTGAAGTACTTTTGAACGATATTCATCAAGTTGTCAAATGTACTGAGAATTTTCACACAAAATTTCAGTTGAATGTTTATACAAACATTCGTTCAACAATCTACTTGTGTATGTCCAGCTTAAGAGGCAGCATTAGGCTTTACAGGTTAAATAAACATATTATGTGTGAACTACAAAAGGTTCCTTGTCCAAAGCAATCGCCTGATATGTTACTAAGCTTTTGGATGGATATTTCAGACTGGTCACACCATTAGGTTAAGCAGCTGTACTGAAGTGTGTGTTGTCAAACAAATGCTAAGTGGATAACTAATATTTCTTCTAAACGTAGATAGAAGAGGGGTAGATAGTTGATACTGCTGTCCACCTTTTCATCATAAGTGCTGCACAAGTGGATCGTTATACAATTTAGTAAGATACATGGACAAGCAATGATCTTGGTTGTTTATATACACCAAACATCCAGACAGTTGCTTCCTAGTTGGCAAAGGGTCATTAAATCTAAAAAAAGGCTATGTTTATCACAGGATTTTGCAGCTTCTGCCAAGCATTACCAACTGAGCCTAATATTTTAAAGCACGCTTCCACAGGCAATGGGAATTGCTTTGCGTCACATTGGTTTGCATTGCTTTTACAGAATGGGCGGACAAAGCTCAGTAAAATGGGGATTGGTTGCTTTTTTGCATCTGACACCAGTGTAAATGTAAAGTGTCTATAGACTTTAATGGTCTGCCTGTCAAATCATGCAAGATACTGTAGTTAATGTTTTAGGCATTGTACAAACATGTTGGTCGGTTTTGGGGGAAGACAATAGCAACTGGCTAGGAAAAATCAATTCTTGCCAACCGACTTCCTATCTGAGAAGATTTGGCCAGAGGGAGTCAGGGAAGGCCTACCTATAGGTGAAGATTTTCCAATATGAATCTAAAAGAATAAATTAACATCTATTGCTTTAGGTTCCTTTTAGCATTGCTATAAAGGTTGATAATTGGATGATAACGTGTCCATTGTGTTTAAGTGAACTTTTAATGCTTCATATTCCCATTGGACACATTCCTGGTATCCAGAAAATAGAGTGCTGTAGAGACAACCAGCTGGATACTGGGTAGATATTTGACAGCACACCAAGGATAGGCACAGAGTGGCGTCCAAATGGGTAGTTTATTGCATGATCACGACACAAGAAAAGTACCCGTTTGGATGCTACTTTGTGATGATCCTTTGTGTGCTGGCAAATATCTACCAAGTGAACTTTTAAGTCCCCTTTCACACCTGCAAACTTTTTTTCAGACCACCCATTGTTCTCTATGGTGTCCGCTGAGACCCGCCGGCATCTGATTCAATCCTGTCGGCTAAAAACAGCTGAATGGGCATCTGTTTCCCATCCATCCGGCAGATTGGATGACAGTCGAATAGAAATGGACAGGCAGTTCGCTTCCATCTGACCGCCCCAATGGTGTCCATTTTCGCTCTGCATGGCTTAGTGGGCACGGACCTCTTATCCACCTGCTCAGCTGGGATCAGGGGAGAGATTTCCCCACTGAGCAGGTGGATCCGCTTGCCGGATTCTGCTCCGCCTGAAAGGGGCTTTAAGATCATAAAGTACAGTACATTTGTCACTGCATCCTATGGAAAGCACACTGAGGGGTTGATTTACTAAAGACACATAGGGGATTATTTACGAAAGGCAAATCCACTTTGCACTACAAGTGCAAACTACAAAGTGCAAAGTGCACTTGAAATTGCACTGAAAGTGCAGTTGGAAGTGCAGTTGCTGTAGATCCGAGGGGGACATGCAAGGACAATAAAAAACAGCATTTTAGCTTGCAGATGATTAGATGATAAAATCAGAACAGCTTTCCCTCATTTAAGATCTACCCCTCAGATTTACAGTGACTGCATTTCCAAGTGTACTTTCAGTGCAATTTCAAGTGCATTTTGCACTTGTAGTTTGCACTTGTAGTGCAAAGTGGATTTGCCTTTTGTAAATAACCCCCACAGTGTAAATTTTGCAGGGAAAGCTGCACTTTGCAATTGAAATTACCACAGAGCTTAGTGAATGTGGTGAAGTTTCACTTCACCCCATCATGTGCAAGGACATTTAAAAAAACTACATTTTGTCTTGCACATGATAGGATGAAAGAAAGTCAACAGAGCTTCCCCTCATCCACTAAGCCCTGGGGAAAATTCCCTTGCTCTGTGCAACTTTTTCTTACAAAGTGAACAGCCTATTTGCCTTAAATCAAACCCCAAGAGTACACTTCTGAAGGCACAGCTGCAAGCACACCGCAGACAGAACAGCTTCATTAGCCACAAGAGGCTGCAGTACAGATGTACTTAACCAAGGGTGAAGATGCATAAAAAGGCTCTTTGGTGTGAACCATGGAGGCTGCCATTGTTGTGGAAAATTATAGGTGCCTGGCTGCCGATCTGACCCTCTTGCTTCAATACTTTGAGTTACTGACCTATAACATTAGTTTTCCACCGACACGTGCCACACTTATTGCATATTAGCAGCATGCACAGTGTAATAACATCAAGCTGGAGATATCAGATAATAAAACCACTCGATTCAGCCCTCCAGAGAAAGGCAGCGTTGTGTCGCCGTCCTTTCCCTTCGTCCGAGCTCTGCAATCTTTAAATGGCTCCTTCTCTTGCTAATTGTCTTATCCCAATAACATCTGACATTGACTGCAACCTTTCCGTATGTCCTTGATCGAGTGAGTGCTGAAAGATTAGGCGGACAAAAATGTACATATTAGTATGAGAAAGAATAAGACAATTACTTTGACAGCTCATATTGCATGATGGCTTGCGTGGCCCTGTGCCAACTGCCCTCACATGATCAAGACTCTGCAAATGATGTTCTTTGCAATCACACAGACATTCCACGAAGCTTGCCAACATTCTACCTACTAAAGAACAAGGTTTAAAGTCCTCACAGCGTTTTACGTAACATCAAGCGCCCCCCTTGCCGTAAATTTTGTCTGTTTTTAAAAATATTTTTCTTACCTATGGCTCGGCCTGACAAAACAACTGGCCAAACGAAAATGGATTACTCCGAAACAAATGCCAGTCCCTCACAGTACATAATGTACCCAGCGCTGTCACACCTCTAAATACAAACTGGAGTCAGCTGCCAAGCAGACATTTAGAGATAACTGGTTGGAGTATTTGAAAAACCTAATAGCTGACTCTCATATAGGTCACTGTAAATCCATTCCGGTCACAGTCCCAGAGCACATCTGTTTTAGTAATGGCGCTTGTTCCTTAAACGTGGCATTTGGACTTCACAGGCAGAGCAGTCGAGAAGGCCGTAAATTACCGCTGCCGAAGCTATTTTGCCTAAATATATGCTGCTTTATAGTCATAATGGTAAGCCGTCATAATGCTGTCAGTGAAGGCAGAGAACAGATCAGCTCAACGAGCATGAAATTTGGAGTTGTCAACAATCCAGTTGCATTCTGGCTCGTTGTAAATTGTAATTGTAAAACAGGGCTTTGTTTAAGCAGAAACAAAACGTGAATACACGTAACTTATATTCAACAGTCACGAAAATAATGCTTTATAGTATAATGTAACGTATACAGTATATAAACCCATATGCTTAATTCTGCTACTTATCAACCAGTCAGGCCTACTAAAATGCGGGCACTTTAAATTAAACTTGACATTCCGTGCTAGGAAGCAGTATAAAGTTTGACTTAGAGCTTCAAATTTTACAAAGGTGACATAGGAACCTCTTGTTACATGATTCTATGCTGTGCAACTTTCCTCTCATGCTTTACTGGGCATGGCTGAGCTTACAGTAGCTAAGACACAGTGGGTTGATTTACTAAAACCGGACAGTGAAAAATCTGGTGCAGCTCTGCATAGAAACCAATTAACTTTCAGATTTTGTATGTCAAAGCTTAAAGGAGAAGTACAGCTAAAGCTTGATTATATGCACTGATTTGTTAATTTATTTTCACTTAAAGGTATAGTACACGTTTTCATTTATACCGCAACTTTCTCGCAGACATTTATAACCTGTGTTTCTAGGCACTGCAGCTGAGCCACTGTGCATAGAAATCAATGAAAAATAAGAAATGCTCTGTGCTTTAACAGCGCAATGCAAGGCCAGCCAGAACAGCAGTGGCGGCTGGTGGGTTCTTCTTTTGGGGAGGTGGCAAACAAACAAACCCTCCCTATGGGTGGTCCGGCAGTTACTCGTGTGGCAGGGCTGTGGTGTCCTCTCCTCCTCTCCTGGAGTGTGTCCGCTCCTCAAGCTTCCTCCGCAAGGTGTCTCTTCTGCCAAAGCATTAGGCATCCAATAGGATCGCCTGCCGCTTTGGCCAATTGGGAAACAGGTTTAACGACCTGCCTCCTGATTGATGGGGAGGAACTCTCTGCGCTCCGAGACCACCCTTTTTTGAAGCCTAATAGAGCCTCTAGCTCTAATCAGGTGCTAAAAAAAACACCCACCTTGCATTGGAATCCATGGTCTGATCCGGCGCTCTGATATGTAGATCAGGGGGCCGGACACAATTCATAGGGCAGGCGGTGCCCGTGTGCCCTCTATGGATGGGCCGCCACTGCAGAACAGACACTTCCTGTGCTGTAACATGTGTCAATTTACCACACAGGAAGTGTGAACCATCTCTAATGATGGAAGGGGTTAGTTGTAATGGAAGATTCCACACAATATTGCAATATTGTAATTGTCCAAACAACTTTTTCAGAATTATTATCAAAATGTTTTTTTTCTAGTTAGTATTGTGAAATATTTTTGAATTGTCATTTCATTTTTGTATATATTATAATGAAATATTCAAAAACGTGGGAGATTTTTGTGGAAAAAGTGTTAACTATCAATGAGGGCCCCAGTCAGTTGCGTTGGCTTCTGTTGTACTTATCTGTCATCAATGTTCTGTGTTCTGTTAGCTTCCATGGTGGAGAGGTTGCCTCCTCTAGTTCTGGATTCATTAAAGTCTCATGAGCCTCGGAGTCACTCAGGTCTGCCAGCACCTGTCATCAGAACACACTGGCCCTGTAGTTCTTAATTAAACTTACAGATGTGTATCTGCTCGGCTGTTCTCTGCTGCAGCCTTCCCGGTGCAGAGCCAAACTTTGTCTTAATGGGCAGCTGTCACAGTACACTTCCCACATACACCATGTAATACTGCGGATCATTATATAATACAGCAGATAGGATATTATGTTAGCTCGTATTTATATTACCGTGGTGAATTAGTAATCTGTTATACATCAGGGGGTTTTATGGGCTAATTAGCATAACACAGGCTACATTGGTTGCATTCAAATACAGTGTATGTATATAAAAGTAGCCATGATGTAGAAGAATTGGACCGCTGACGACATATATGCAATAAAATGTTTTATGGCCATTCTGCGCCACACATCTGAAAACACCTTGCGCTCTTCAAGAGCTTGATGGTGTCTCTTGTCATTCCTTCAGTATCCAATGGTATAGACCAAGCACTGAAGGACAGCTGTTGTGCGTCAGTAACCAATTTATGACAATTCATGTGTGTGTATGTTAGGACAAATATGACATTTCCCCAGTGTGATTTAAAATGATAAAAAGCATTCCGCTTGCCTTTTATTACCAAGAATGAGTCGCTCATGAAAAATAAAGCCTGCAATTTTTTTTTAGCCAGCTACTTAAGACACTGCATCTCAGTGCTATAGTGTGAACAGCAACATTTATTATAATACAATGCAATTCCAAAGCGTTTTGCATTTTCTGCACTAATTACCTGAACCCAATCTCTATCCAGCGATGTTCATGAGAGCAGTGGCTCTCTCTGCTCTCTTCCTCCTCATAGGCTCAGACGCAGCAATGGGAGCCATTAGCTCCCGATGCTGTCAATCACAGCCAGTGAGGAGGGAAAGGGGGCGGGGCCAAGCTACGCTCTGTGTGTCAGTGGATCACTGGATTTTTTTTACTTTTTGCTACATAAACAAAAAAGACCAAAAAAAAAAGCTTTTTCATAGTTATAAAATTTTGCAAACAGGTAATTTTTGGCAGCACTGGTGGTGAGACTGCACTTATAATTAGGACACTGAGAATCGGTGCCCTGATTATCAGTGTAGATGTCCCTTTTAGAAAAGACAGTTATCGTCTCTCTTCTCCTCATGCTGTCAGCATCTGTTTACCACCGTGATCAGCTGTGTTTGGACGCTGATCACGTGGTAAAAAGCCGCTGATTGGCTATTGACCTCAAATCTGTGATCAGCAGTGTCCGGAGGACACTGCGATCACAGAGCGCACCGCCCACACCCAGCCGCGGGCGCGTTCATGGGAAGACATCACATGATGCTGTTCCAGAACTAGACGACTGCGCTGTAGCCGTGATTTGGCTATAGTGCAGTCGACAATTGGTAAAGAAAATATTGCAATTTTATTACATAGTAAGATATACTTGTGAATGCATTCAGTTTAAAGTGGTTGTGTAGGCTGAAGGTTATTTTTCTAAGCATTAGGTAAAACACCTTCTGTGCCGCAGTATCTCTGAAGACTGTTCACTTTGCAAGAGAATTTCCCTAGAGCCCAGTTAATGAGATGCAGCTTCACTTTACAGAAAATACCCAATCACATGAAAGGAAAATACAGAAACAGTCTTTTTGCTTGAACATGATTGGATGATGAAAGTCAGCAGAGCAACACTTCATTTACTAAGCTCTAGGGAAATTCCCCTTGCAAAGTGCAATGTCCCTTGCAAAGCGAACAGTCTATTTGCCTTTAGTAAATCGACCCCAGTGTATCCACTCCTGTATACATAGTATTAGTTGTCTCATCTGACATTTTAGAATAAAAGAGAATTATTGGAGAACTTGAAATATCTGTTATTGATCCTTTGCTTGTGTCATATTTTATTTTGTAGTAACTGTCACTATCAGTGCTAGATTCTCCCGCATCACTGACCAGCAAAAGTACAGAAATATTCCATCTAATTCTATATATTAAATGCTTGTTTCCCTTTAAATGATGCAGTAATACAATTCAGAGAATTTACTGCTCTAGATTTCCCCAGGACTTTAAACAGTTTCCCTTCCACAACGCGGACATTGATTTGTTCAGTAACAACCATTGCTGAAGTTTTCACCACAGCTGGTCCCCTGGAGTCTGGGACTGCTGACCCCTTTAAAAAGTTCATACGTTGGGAGTTTTTAGGCACAGACTCCGCCATCATGTCTAAAAGCAGTTGCAAAATACAAAGCTATTTTCGTACAGCGCTTTGAAATCGATAAGGCTGTTGCATGAGGTTTGTCTATGGAATTTTTCCAAGGAGCAGTGCAAGTAAACGTGCAAGCATTTTTAAAAGGTCGGGAGATGATCAGTTAAGTGACAGGCTGTGAGACAGACATGTAGGCTTATTGGAAGGAGGACACCAGACAAAAAATTAGACAATGTAGCAAGAAATGTATAAATTGAAAAGCTACTTAGCTGTAGAAGAAGAAAATGCTTTATAAACTCCTGTAGAAGGGAATGAAGACTGTCTTTGAAGCCCAACTCCATGGACAGTAAAAATGCTCCCTTACTGCTCTAGCACTGCAAGGTTTAATGCTTATTTAGGTCTAGGGGACCCGGAATAGCAGTTTTACTTTAGCTGGCCATATACACGCTATACAGTGCGGATGGACACATCTCCTGCTATCGTACTTTTGACAAAGTATTATCTCATTATAAACTTCTCATCAAGGTATTCACATATACAGTATAATAAATACTGAAAACATATGTAATTGCTATCTTATACTTAAAATGGTTGTTTGAACATTTTTATGCCTTGTACACACGATCGTTTTTCCCGGCGGTAAAAAGTCAGCCCCTACACACGGCCGTGTTTCCCAACAGGAAAACTGTCATGAGAGCTTTGGTCCAGAAACCCAGGCGTGTGTATGATCCATCCGCAGGTTTTCCTCATAGGAAAACTGCCAGCTTAAAAACCGCCGGGAATCCCGGCGGAAAAAAAAGAGGACATGTTCTCTTTTTTCCCGCCGGTTTTCCTGTCGGGAAAACTGTGATAGAGCATACACACGGCTGGGATTCCCGGCCAAAAGCTCTCATGGCAGTTTTCCTGCCAGGAAAACTGGTCGTGTGTACGAGGCATAAGGCTTTATTTTGTATGTATTGATGTTTTTCTAATGTAACATTCTCTTATCTCTACCTAGAATGGCTCCATTTTGTGATGTCCTCACAGACACTTCATAAAACCTAACAATTAACTACAAAATCATGTATAATACCAACCCTAGTATCAATAAACATATAATGACACCTCTTATGACAGGGGGGACAGCCCTCCACCAGGACACATCGGTCAGCATTCTCAGTTATTGGCTAAGAGCGCTGATTGGAAGCTGATCGGCAGACCATTTTCGGTCATGCACCTTTGACAGACGCCGGCCGAATGGCCTGTTTCTGTTGGACCAGCTACCATATAAAACGGGCCGATTGTTGGATGATTTTTTAATAAACTGGCCAATGCTGCCCAATATTTGGGCAGCATTATGTGTGTACTAGGCTTTAGCCTTCCCTGAAGGCTGCAGAGAAGGAGACCCAGTGATACATTACTATGCCCACCAAGCAAAAGCCGGCTTGCCCGGTTAAGGAGTAAACAGCTAGAATTGGAACCATGCATGGGCAGGCTGATTGTACCCAAATTGATCGATCAATCAACTTGGGTATAACCAGCCTGTTCGATTTTTTACTTGATTATTGCCAGCAGCTATATAATAATCATTGTATGTTATCCCAGCTGGACAGAGTGGTGGGGGAGGAAGGAAAGATGTGGTGCCATAAAGGGGGAAATAAAAAAACAAATTGTTGCTTTGCCCAAACTATTGTTAGACAATATCAAATTGTCCTATTGCCAAGCACTTTCTCAGTTCCTAGCAGCCCAAAGTATGTAAGTTCACATTTATACTGAGCCCATGTGTGCTCACCAATGACCCCTGGCTCTGATATTAAAAATAGCAATCTAGCTGGCAAATTCTACTCTGCCAGTAGACTTTTAGCCTAACATTCTTCATGATGGGGGGGTGTTGGGGTTACTTACATTTATGACATGTGATGAAGCTTGTATTTTGCCTTTAGTGGCCCTTTCAATCAATCTACATTGTTTTGTAGGCATGACATTCCATCCTAATGGGTTGATACGGTCCAAGTGAGGGTAAAAATAACCTAAGTAACTATAAATAATAGTGAGTTAACCTTTCCTCGGTCTGTGTTGTGCCATGGGATTCTCTGGTATCCTATGTTATAGCAATAGCAGCCTAATGTTGTCATCATGAAATGCTGGTCATGACATCATTAGTTTATTGACTGTTGATAACTAATGAAGGACATGAAATGTTGCTTTGATGCCCACAAGACATTTATGGTTGTGTGATATCTGTACCTTTTAGTTCTGTGGCCCTAAAGATGTCCACATAAATACATTCCTGGTGCCCTAAACCTACATTTTTAAAAATCTCCACATTTTGGAGAGACAAAAATGGTGCAGAAAATGATTGTACTAGCTGGAAAGGTGTTTAATCACAACTAAATTACAGTGTGTGTGTTTTTAATGGACAGACCTAAAAGAAGGTCTTTGCATTGGCGTCTATGTATAATAAAAATCTCTAAAACCTTGTACGCACATATGGGATTCCCGGCGGTAAAAAGTCTGTAGGGAATCCCGAGGGGAGAAACGAGAACCTGCTCTGTAACTTTTTCCCCCTACACACAACCGGGTTTCCCGACAGGAAAACTGCCATGAGAGCTTTGGCCAGGAATCCCGGCCGTGTGTATGCTCCATCGCAGTATTTCCCATAGGATAAAAACCAGCGGGAAAAAAGAGAGCTGGTTCTCTTTTTTTTCCGGCAGTTTTCCTGATGGGAAAACTGTGATGGAGCATACACAAAGCCTGTTTTCCCACTCTCATGGCAATTTTCCTGTCGGAAAACCCGATGGAAAAAAACGGTTGTGTGTACGAGGCTTTAGTATGTGGAGTTACCTCCTGGTCTTTTAGAGATGCTTGTTATGGCTTATAATATTATTATTTTATTGTTAATATTATTATTAGGGATTCATATAGCGCCAACAGTTTAGGCAGCACTTTATAACATAAGGGCAGACAATACAGTTACAATACAGTTTAATACAGTAGAAATCAGAGGGCTCTACTCATTAGAGCTTACAATCTAAAGCCTGGAACACACTACAGCTTTTTTTCTTGCAACCCATGCAAGGTTAGTCCAGCGATTTCTCTAGCTGAGCTGTTGTGTCGTCGCCCCCCCACATCACCACCAGAACACTCCGATCGGTGCTTTCTTCCATTGGTTTAGAGCACTGACCGGGAGTTGTCGACTGCTGGTTTTCCAGCATGCATGGCCATCTTCTCTCGGACAGACCGACATACACATGGGCAGAATGTCGGCAGTTTTTTTTTGTATCGGCAAATGTCTCCTGACATTTTGCCCGTGTATTCGGGGCTTAAGGTGGAAAGGTCAAGAGATACAAAAGATAATAACTGTGGGAGATGAGCTGATGGACAAAATAAAAGTGGGTGCAGGGTAGGCCTCTCTGAGGAGAAGAGTCTTTAGGGGTCACCTAAAGGTCGACAGAGTAGGGGATAGTCTGATAGATTGGGGTAGAGCATTACAGATTATGGGAGCAGCTCAGGAGAAGTTCTAGAATGGAGCGTGGGAAGAGGTGACAAGGGAGCTAGAGAGCAGGAGGTCTTGGGAGGAATGAAGAGAATGACTAGGTTGGTATTTTGAGACTAGGTTAGTGATGTAGCTGGGGGCCGAGTTAATAATAAATATTGTGCATGCCATCTGGTGACATAAATCTAATAAAATGCAAACCAGGTTGTTAGTAAAAAGGTTGTAACATGGCTGGACCTAGAAAATGCAGAAGGCTCTCTGGTCAGGCTGAGATTCCTTGCTGTTTTGGAGCTGGAATGCAGAGCGGCATTGTGAGATCTTTAAAGGTGAAGTAAAGGGGACGGGATTATTGTAATTTTATCTTTGCCTCTCTGTGCCCTCTGTTACATAACCTTTGAAGCATAGCCGTGTGTTTCCATTCTCCCCAAACACAACATTTCTGTGCTGACCAATGACTTGTAGAGTTCAGCTTCAATGTGTTAAATATCAAAGATGATTATTTAAAAATGAAATGTATTTACATTATTGAAAAGGTTCTCAAAACTCTATTTCACACCCCTACTGTGTAGCTATAGACTGCATTATACCTGACCTTTTGCTTCAAAATGTTCTTTTGTCCTGTTTTTTTTTCCTTATACGACAAAAAAAAAGTTTTTGTCTGAACTAAAACAAGATGAATCAGACCCAACAGTAACACTCAGTCTGCCAGAAAGGTGGACAAGATAACGAGAAATTAGCTCTATGAATCAGAGCTATAAAAAGCTTAGCAATTTCCAAAAAAGGAAGCATATGGTAGCTATCGGCATTGACTAGGGTGAACAAGTTTTGTAGTATTTCAGATAATTCTCTAGTGCCTGCTATTTAAAGTCTGTGGGTAAGCTGGGGCTGAAGTGTTTTACCATTGTGTCTCTTTAACCCGTGCCACATAAGCTAAGCCAATAATCTGTCTGACTTCCATGATACGAAAAACAGACCTACAAATGGATCATTGTCAGAGACGAAAGGGGTTATTTCCTAACAACCACACGGCAACAAATCTACATTCTGTCGCTTAGTTATGTTAGAGCTGACTGCTGGTGATGCTGGGCATAAATGTGATAATTTATTGGCTACTGCCACAAGGGACTCATTGTTTACAAAGTCCTCACATATACAGTAGGTGGTATTAGAGCAACGTGTGGGACATTGGTGGCACACATTCACAGTGTGGGTGCTGTGCTGCCTTAAAGTAAATCTGGCGTTGGAGAGCTATGGGGAATGTCATGCTGACTAGCTTCTGAAGAGGGAAGATGCTGATCCTTTAGCTTTAATAAAATTCAGAAAAGTCAGAGAAAGTTTGGAAGTCCTTATTGGCATACTTGTTATGGCTCTTTGATTAAAAGTAATGAGGCAATAAGACTGATGGATCATGAACTAGCATTTTAAGAAAGTTCCTTAGCCAGGATGCTGCCCCACATCTTTGCGCTGTGGTAACACATATTTTGCTGATTATCACCCTATAACCCGGTAAATCATGATCGGCATTGTGCTATACTGGTGGCACCCTAATTCATGTGTATTGCAGCTTTTAAAGAAATGATTTGTATGTTGTGGTTAGTATTTTAAATTTAATTTGCTGGGCGATCAGGAGCCAGTATAGGGATTGGTGGAGAGGGGTGGCAGACACTGAGCGGTTGATAAGGTCGATAAATCCGGCAGCAGCATTCATTATTGAGTTAAGAGTGGATAGCATATGGAGAGGTAGGCCCATGAGAAGGGAGTTGCTATAGTCAAGGCGAGAGATAACAAGAGTGAATGAGTAGCTTTGTGGTTTCATTTGTTAAAACGGTCAATATTTTTAAGATGTTACAGAGGTGAAGTCTACAAGCTTTTGACAATGATTGGATTTGGAGCTGAATGAACAGGTTAGAGTTTAGGATTACACCTAGTACCCTGGCATATGGGGAGGGATTGATGCATGATTTTGATGGAAAAGTCATGGAGGGGAACACGGGCCGGGTGATATTACTAGCTCGGTTTTAGAGAGATTTTGTTCAAAGAAGTGGTGCGACATCCATGTCGATATGTCAGTTAGTAAGTTAGTAATGTGAGGGGAGACTGAAAGAGAGAGGTGAGGAGTAGACAGATAAATTTGGGTGTCATCGGCGTATAGATGGTATTGGGCGGTTATCAACTACACTTTCAAAGTGAACAGCCTATTTTCCTTAAAGTAAATCAACCCCAGTATTTCTAGTGTTCCATCCACTAAAAGAAAATGCATATAAAAAAATGGCAAAATGGCATATTGGCTTAATTAGCTGCTAACTTGCTGGAGAGTTGCCCAGTGGGAGAGATAATTCATTACAAGCGCACAATACAAAATGCTACATTCCTTAGCACAGAGGTGTCTCGAACACAGAAATGTTAGCTCTTTAAGCACGTCATGTGCCAGGCCAAGGAACCTGTTTAGTGTGGTTCTATCAGATTGCGTACACCGGGACCTTTACAGAAATAAGAACACCACCAACCAACACTTTTGACAGCTGACAAACACTTTTATGGACAAAAAAATTGCCATTTTGAAGAGAAAAAATAAATAAAATTGGACTCTTTTAGAGAATGGGTTGGCAGCTATCTGTAGGTGAGCATCTACATTCTTAACTCAGGGGCTGGGAAGAACGTTCTGCGAAAACACATAGGTGACACTATTTACGAAAGGCAAATTCACTTTGCGCTACAAGTGTACTGCAAGTGCACTTGAAAGTGCACTTGGAAGTGCAGTCGCTGTAGATCACTGTAGATCTGAGGGGAAGCTCTGAAATGAGAGGAAGCTCTGCTGATTTTATCATCCAATCATGTGCAGGCAAAAATGCTGTTTTTAATTCGCTCAGATATACAGCGAATGCACTTCCAAGTGCACTTTCAAGTGCATTTGCAGTGCACTTGTAGTGCAAAGTAGATTTGCCCTTTGTAAATAACCCCCTATGTGAGTGCCTGGCACATCTATTTTGTAAAGACCTCTCTGCATTGTGAGCTATTAGGCCCCTTTCACACGATCGGACCATTCAGGTCTGCCTGTCAGTTTTGACGGCAGACCTAAACGGCCTCTCCATACAGTCCTATGGAGCGTCAGGTGTCAGCGGAGGCATGTCCGCTGACATCTGACCTGATCCGATCCGCCAAAATCAGATGTATGGCGATACGTCCCCATCCGTCCATATCGGATTGGGTAAGATCTAATGAAAACCGACATGCTGTCCGTTTTCATCAGATCGCTCCATAGGAGATAGCGGCGCTGCACAAGCCCCTCCCCACTCAGTGAGCAGAGAGCGGCTTGTCATCCGCCGGCTCAGCGGAGATCAGCAGACAGTTCTCCGCTGAGCTGGCGGGAGCTGGCAGACTCTGTAGTCCGCCTAGTGTGAAAGGAGCCTAAAACAGGGTTATAGCTTTGTCACTTCAAAGCATAAAAAACAACAGAAAAAAAATAGTCTTTGAGATTCAAGCTTACAAAATACTATCTGACATTTTGAACATTATGAGAACAAAAGTTGTTTCTATGTAGCAGCTAAAGGGGTCAATTCAGGCCAGATCAACTAAGTAAAAGTTTCCCCTTGAGCTATTCAAAAATTGATTGATGCATGAGCAAAGATCGAGCAAAAGTATCACTTGGACATCAGAGCTATAGAACTGAGGTGGGACATGTTGCTCACAAAAGTTTTTGTAAAGGTGGAGGGAAGTCAAAGTGTGGAATTATTATGGCTTCACAAGTTAGTCTGAATTTAACTGCGCACAAAGTTACAGATCAGGTTTGGGAGGTTTAGTAAACCTTGTCATACTGCAAAACTGGTTGGAAGTGAGTATCTTTCTGCAATAAATTCCTTCATGTAAAATGCATGCCTGAAGGTCACATGATGACTTATAAATCTACAAATTGTTTTCTATAAACATTTTCCGTTAAGTCTAATATTCTATAAAGGTTAACCCAAATTCCAGTCTGTTGTAAAGAGTAAAGCTGAGCACTGTAATCATTAAGCTAAGCCTCAGTGGAATGTGTGAATTCATTAATTTAATTAATATTGAGGTTTTACACAACACCTGAAGATAGTATTGTTAATATCCGTGTGTGTGCATGTGTGTAACTGTTGAATTGGGCATATAATATACAGTACTGTATACTATCCTGTTCATTGCTGTACTGTATTGTGCATTCATGCATCCAGTTATGTTCATTCTATAAAATAGGGTGGTTATCTTTCCCCAAATGACAAGAACAATGGCCCTTGGGTTTCTTCTTTTCAATGACAAATTTGATTTTTATCCTTAGAACGACCACATTCTCCCTTCCATTTTCCCAATGCAGTATGAATGATTGAAAGTAGAAATCTAGTTTCTGGACAAGTTGGGAAAAAGAGGATTTTTCATAAGACACTTGTATAAATCAGGCGTAACTATTTCACGTCAAGGGCTTACTGCTTTTTTCCCAACATAAGCTACTATATAGTTTGTCCTAAGAAATTGCAGTAAAGGCTGAGCTCCTTGACAAACCTCTCAACTTTTTGAGAAGAGAAAGATGCAGTGCACAGATTGTTTAAGTAAAATGCACACCCCACTTTAGGTGGATCGTGAAGAAGCAAGATGCAAAAAATGAATGCATAAAATAATTCTAACCAAACATTATTAATTATGTGTGTTTTTGTATGTCTGTTACTTTATACTGACTTTTGAAAATACCAGGTTGAATAAAAGGTTTAGTGTAGTATAGCACCTTTGGTAGGCAATTCATTTGTTAGATAGAGGTCTGTAAATCAGACCAAAAATAGGAATAAGGGACAGAGGGATGTGATTCCAAAGAAGGACAGTCTCTCCAAATGAGGAGCAGCTCGGATATGCTTTGATCTCTGTCTTGTATTCAGTGCAGAAGTTTAGGGACTGCAGTCCTCTCTGTCATTCAATGTATTTGTCACACACTGCAGGAAGAGATCCCAGAGAAATGTGCCCTTCTTGCAACGGCTTAAAACAGCAAAGTAGACGTCTTAGTAAAAAATGAATGCATAAAATGATTCTATTACATAGAAAATATTAATCAAGGTGTATTTTATCAACTCTATTTCTTTATACTGACAGGTTGAATAAAATGTTTAGTGTAGTATAGCATTTTTGGTAGGTAATTTATTTGTTAGCTATAGATCTATAAATCAGACCAAAAATAGGAATGAGGGACAGAGGGATTTGGTTCGAGTCTCTCCAAATGAGGAGCAGCTCCGAAATGCTTAGATCTCTGTCTTGTAGTCAGTGCAGAATTTTAGAAGAAGACTGTAGTCCTCTCTGTCATTCAGCTTTGTTGTCATACACCGCAGGAAGAGATGCCAGAGAAATGTGTCCTTCTTGCAACTGCCTAGAACAGCAAAGTGGACATGGGATGTCCCCGTCAGTGTATTAGGGCCAAGTTAAAATAACTTTGTTGCATGCTGATCAATGTATAACAAGGGAATATTGTGTCATGAGATGATGGCCACCTGAAAATGTTTTGAGGTATGTTTGTTTCGGGCCGTAATTCTGGAAAGGCATTGAAGGGCCATGCTGAATACAGTAAAGTTGTTTCTGCAGAGTCTGCTTCCAGTAAACTTCCCAGAACAGCTAATTTTTCACTGGTGGTTCAAAATTGTGCACTCATGATAAATGTGTCTCCGCTAAACAGCAACGTGACCTTCCATATGGGCATAGCTTAGCAGTTGTTCATTGTGCACAAATATAGTATCCTGGCAGAGTATTCTCCCAACTCCAATTGCAGATCAATCTTACAATATTGAACAACTAGTATGGAAAGGAGGGCTTTGCATTAAGGATGTATATTGATGCACTCGACTGCTTCTATATTCCCCAAATGAGTGATACGTTTTTTATATGTTCTGACCCTTGGGATTTTTTGGGAAACCTTTATACAGAAATAGTAAAGGCAATCAAACATGGAATCAAATTTTGAAACAGGCTATGCAAAGATTTGTACATGCAGAGAACACAACTAGTGCCTTGTTTGCACTGAGCGGATCGGTTCAGGTTGGTTGGGGACGGTACGCTATTTTGAGTGTTTCCATTATGAAAGCCACCCATACAACCGAACCATACCACACCATTCAGGGTCCTGCTTCAGATGTGGGGCCATAGAAAATGGTATGGTACGGTTAGGCCGGAGCTACTGGTGTCACACCGTAGACTCTACTGATTGTCGGACAGAAAAACATCAATGCTCACGTCAAAGGAAAGCAAAAGAAACACTACGTTGCCGTTTAGTCGAGATAATAGGTCTGACTTGCAGTGTAAACGCTCACCTGAATAGGCTGGACCATTCTAACCCTTCCAAACTGTACCGGCCCGAACCATTCCACTCAGTGGAAATGAGACATAGGAGGTTTTATCTTATATGTGCTGAACTGTAAATATGCATATTGGGTGTAATGCAGCTGTCCAATGGACTAATAAGCCCCTGTGAATAGGCAGTTTTTTTAATAATCAGAGCTTCCTAGAAAACGAGCAAATTAAACAAGTGGATGGAAATTAGACCTTGAAACTGGTTATAGTCTACCAACCATCTGGAGAATTTCTCTCCCAGATGTATTGGAAATTCTTTCCTCTTTGTCTTTCATGTTCTATCCTAATAATTCATTTGTAGCTTACTAAAGTATTTTCAGCAACCTGGTTCACAAATCACCTAATGCAACATTCATTACTAGTTCAAAGTCAACTTCTTTTGTTACCAAGCCATCCTCCCCCTAGCGATCTCAATCTAGTAGAAACCGTCACGGTTACAGGTAATGCATTTATTTACTAATCAGCAAATTACTTTACGCAGTCAGTAAATGTTAAGGTCTGAAGACTGATAAGATCATTTGCTTTCAGGTGTTTTCTCAATATTGTTCTCAGCATCAAGTATAAATTGAAAAGAGTGACCTTTTGATACTGACTCAAATTGACTGCATTTCTAAAGATTCCGTGGTTTCAATTACCATACATTTTTCATATTGGGCCTACAACCAAAGCATTGGCTCCAGAAAACGGTATCTTATCGTTGGCTTGTTAATGCAGTCAGCTTGGTGATTGCTTGTTCCTGGTTATTTTCCTTTTTTCACAATCAAAGCTTGGTGTCAAGGACATAACAGATATGACGTTTACACAAGTGTAATCTAAGTATAATCTAATCATTAATTGACTTAAAAAATGTGAATAGAGCCTATGGTCACAGAGCATATCCCTTTTGAGATTTGACTTCTTTGTGGCTCACAGAGATGAAAGTCTGGTGTTACTGTTTGTATGGTGCGGAGATACTTTTCACACTTTCTAGGAGATGTTCAATTAGCAGCCTTATTGAAGCACATAAAATGAACACAAGTTTAAAATAGGGAGAGCTTGTCTTTTGTGATCGATCACGTTGGGTCAGATAAAATCCCTCTATTGATCCCATAAAAACTGAAAATTAAAAGTTATGGAAAATGTAAAAATATGGATAAAAAAAATCCTTATTTTAAAAAGTGCAAATAGTTTTAAAGGAAAGCAGTAGTCTTAAACTTGTGAACCAATCAAATTGCAACAGCATTACATTTCATGACACATTTGTCAAAAATAACCTTCAGTTATTTTACTAAAACTGCAAATTGGTCAGCAGGTTTACCAGGCTACTAATGTGCAGTGAGTGCCGCCATCTATTTTGTTGTTAGTGGGTTTTGTTATGCAGTACAAAACCACAAAGCCCAGCAGCGGGCAGAAAAAAATTGACCCTTGCAGTGCAATAACCCATTTTGTCCAGGAGAGACTACAGCTTCTGCACCCCCACAATCTGTTGGTGGACTGTCCCTCTGCATTCTCACATCCAGAACAGGGCTTGTGGTCTTGATGAGTTCAGGACCTTGGACCATTAGAGCGTGGGGGTGCAGAAGCTACAGGGACCAATCTAGTTGCAGAGGATCAGGTAAGTAAATCTCCTTTTAGTGTTAATTTGTTGTATTGTTCCTTTTTTGGGAGGAGTTTTTCAA
The DNA here is from genome assembly GCA_029574335.1 of Rana kukunoris. Lineage (NCBI taxonomy): Eukaryota > Metazoa > Chordata > Amphibia > Anura > Ranidae > Rana > Rana kukunoris. The sequence continues at coordinate 655,197,767 of CM056049.1, forward strand.
ATAATGATCTGCTCTAGGTAATATATATCTATACGGTACTTAAAGGGGTGTTCCAGCCCTAAGTTGTGTTTATTAAAAGTCAGCAGCTACAAAAAGTGTAGCTGCTGGCTTTTAATAAACACTCACTTACCTGCTCCTGCGTTCCAGCGACGCGCCGACCGGGGCTCCGCTCCTCTCCCCCCCTGCCCGGCCGGCGTCTCCATCCTGACTGTGGGCACCCAGCCGTGACAGCCTTCGGCTTCACGGCCGGGCACCCACTGCGCATGCGCGAGCCGTACTGCGCATGCGTGCGCGGCACGGCTCGCCGCTGATTGGAGAGGCGATCGCATGGGACCTGTCAGTGTCCCATGTGATCGCCTACAGGGAGGGGCTGGTGTAGGCGATTAAGCCTTAATCGCCTAACCAGCCCCTCGGCGGAAGCAGGAAGTGGGACAGGAAGTCCCACTCCTACTGAAGCCCCCACTCCCCCCCCAAAAAAATTACATGCCAAATGTGGCATGTATGGGGGTGAGGAGTGGAGCAAGCAAAGGTCGTTTTTTTGGGTGGAACACCCCTTTAATAGGGTTCTGATTCCATTCTGCATGTGGGGCATGTGACTTTTAGGCCTGTGTTGATGGATTTTATTCTCACTTTTTGGAGCAATAAAGTTTTTGTTATACTTTTTAAAAACATAGACATAAACAAGGAATTAACCCTTGCACTTCAGACACAGCACCACTGCAAGAGATAACTTTTTATTGCCTGGAGTTGGGCTTTAACCATTTCCTCTGATTTATCTGTAAGTACTTAAGAAATAAGACCTGTCCATACTTGACACAGTTGCTACTTCAGTATTGGGTAATTAGAAATGCTTTAGCTTTGTATTGCTAGTGTCCCGATTTTGAATAGTTGACATTTTCTCATGGGGTTTCTCCTGTTTCCTCCTACTCTGCTTCTTCCTACAATTCAAGAACATACTGGAAGGTTAATTGGCATCTGACTAAACTGGCCCTAATCTAAGTTTGCTACATGACTGGTCCCAAGCCTTTGTTGAGAAAGAAGGAGGTTTGGACATCAAGCGAGCAACCAGTCCCCGTAAAAAACAACATCTGCTACTCAAAAAACAGCATGATTTGATGTGCCTAGTGGCACAGAAAGACATGCACACAACATTTTTTCTTATTTAATGACTAATGATTTGCAGACAATATTAATTGTAGGTCCCTGCAAACTGAGATCTTCTGACTTTGCAAGATTTTAGAGTATAGAGTTACAGTGTAAACCATAGAAGACAGCATATATTTAATCTGATATTAAATTTACACTAATATCTGGAAATAATAAATCACCCAAAGCTATAAGGCTACATGCACATGGGTGTATTAAAACAACCCCATATACGCTGGATCTTTCTGCCAGGATCTGCCAGAAAATCCAGTGTAAAAAATGCTCAGTCTTGCGGATTTACACACAATATTGCACGGACATTCATAAGATGATGCAGGTAATTTCACTCTAGTGGCCAGATTGTTCATTTGTTGTAGCCACTAGACTGATATTGCATGCATATGCGCACATAAATGCGAGTTTATGAGCGCATGTCTGTAAATTATACCAACATGCTTCTCTCTAAAGTTTGGAACATTTTTTATGCCCCTAATCAATGCTCTAAAATATGAATCTAGAATATAAAGCATTCAGAGACATGCATTAAAAAAAATATATATATATACATTTTTTTTCTTAAAGCAGCATTTTTTTCTGCCTATGAGCATGAGACCTAAAACATCACCTACCTAGAGAAAAAGAAAGTAAGCAAAGATTATTGAAGGTAAGGTTAGTTTAATTTTATTTAGGTATTCTACATTTATCATTTAGATCAGGGGTGTCAAACTCAATTTCTTCCTGGGTCACATCATCATTATGGTTTTCCTCAAAAGGCTGGTTTTATCTGTGAATATTAGATGTCCGGAGCAACTTACCCCTCCATTTCATCAGATGTCAAGAGCCCCTCCAACATCCGAACTCAAGATTTCCCCCTGCCTTTCTTTCCCCCTCCTTTTTACATCATGCATGGAGAAGTACATGACCTGGTGGAGAAGTTTTGTCCTGCAAATGCTGAGACAAGGTGGGACTGTTTTCATCGGACTAACCGATCGTGTGTGGGCCCCATCAGTTTTTTTTCCCATCGGTGAAACAAAATAGAACCTGTTTTAAAATTTGCTGATGGTTAAAAAAACGATAGAAAAAATCGTCTGTGGGGAAATCCATCGGTCAAAAATCCACGCATGCTTAGAATCAATTTGACGCATGCCCCGAAGCATTGAACCTAATTTTTCTCAGCACGTCATAGTGTTTTACGTCACCGCGTAGAACACGATTAGATTTTTAACCAATGGTGTGTAGGCAAGACTGATGAAAGTCAGCTTCATCGGATATCTGATGAAAAAATCCATTGGTTCGTTTTCATCAGATGAACCGATCGTGTGTACAGGACAATTTGATTAGAACACAGGAAAATGTTTGGAATATCGTTCAACAGTGATATTGTCATGTCTGTCATATTAAATCATATTTGCAGTTGCATTTCAGCCAATCAGCGTTTTACTTTTGCTTGTAAATTCCAGAGATCTCCACACCAGAATTTATGTGTTAGTCTCCAATGCCATGGTGACCAGTGAATAATTTGACCCTAATCACCTCTAAACTGAATTGTCTTTTTTTTTGTAGTATCGGGTAAACATAAAACATATGTGTGTAGAAAGTATTAATACCCCTATGGCAAGAGGCCTTCATTCTAGTGGAATCTTATTAATACAGGTTCTTTAATGCTTTTTTTCCTTTTATATCCACCAAGTCCACCTTCGTGACCTGGCCTATAAATTTGGACAGACGCTTATTCTAGAATAGCGAACATGGCTTTAACATCAGCCTCTCTGATGTACCATCTGTCTGGCAGGGAGTTCCAGAGACCTAAAATCCTGCAACCCTTTATTCATCTGTATGTCAATAACTCCATCTGACAACTCCAATATTTCATCCCAGCTCCTTCTGACTCTATTTTTATGGCATTGTCCCCAAGGAACAGCTTTATGGGGGCCATATTTTATTTTCCATCTCTAAGACGTGTATGAAGAGGCGAAGCCTGTAGCGGTATAAGTGGATGCAAATACTTGACACCATAAAGCTATTGGAAAGCCCAGGAAAAGCTGTAACCGAGAGGGTTTTTCACATTTAGATGAAAGGATATTAGAATCGACTTTCTGATCTATTATTTAAAGAGAATGCAATATACCTGATACAGTTGTATATTCCCCAAAATAAATGTTCACCAGTAACCTTGCACATCAGGCGTTTTTCTTCATAGATGAGTTTACCACGTAGAAGAAAAATAGAAAGTATATTACTTCCTATAGGTGGAACTGCCAAAAGGAAATATCAAACAGATGGTTATTACAGCTACTTCGAAGCTTTCTGTTATTTATTGGTTTCTTAACCTGGGTTTGTGGTGCACATTTTCACTCTCTTTCTGTCACAGCTGCTCTGCTTTCTTTTATACTGAATTCCTCTGAAAGGGTTTTCCAGGATAAACTGAAATAGAATGCTGCTATAGACCTGCCGTTGTCCGATTTTTCACCCATTTTTATTTACATTTACTCATTGTCATATCTCAGTGCTTACGTTGCCAGTTTTGTGCAGTGCCTACATACCTACCGGTTGTACTGTATCTAGTGTAGCTATTTAAATGTATTTTTGGTGTGGATAGACTATTGGGGGGTTAAAACCCTGATTTAGGTTTATATTGCTTGTGATTTCTCATATTTGGGTTCTTCTTTAATCCAGCTATCATTCACACGTTTCCAAACCTGTGTCCTTCCCACCTTTTTTTGATTGATTTACCATTCTGGAGCCCCATCCTTCCCTCCGCTGCTAATAAATTTGTTTCTATATAAATAGCAATTTGGGATAATTAGAAATAATAGCTTCGTCAGAAATATAAAGGTTACCTTGCAGAGTCATTTTAGTAAGTAATGGGCCGCTCTGCCGTGTCACTTCCTAAACAGACATGTGTTAGTCGGCAAGTGTGCTTCATCTGTTGTGACGTTGATTTATTTGCTGCATAAATTGGGACACAGGCAATAATATAATGTGACATTAATTGTTTAGCGAAGTCGGCTTTGTTACATGCCATGCTTTCTCTTGGGCGTTTGATTGCTTAAACTTGTACAAAACTAATTGAGTCTGCTCCGCAGAAGACCCGTGCCCACGGAATATGTCAGCCAGTCTATCTGCGACTGAAGCCGCTAATCACCTACATTACACATTCTCAGTCTCTCCGCACATGAGTTTGGATGCTTTAATTGTGAAACTATAATTGTCTGATACTGTTCCAATTTTGGCCACATTTATACTCGAAGTGAAATTTCAGCCTTGTTGAAACATAACCCAACCTCTTCAAGTAATGAACTACAAAAACGTTAGCAAACCCTATGGCATATGCATGGCAGGTTCTGTTTTGTAGATCTTGTGATAGGTCATTCTACCGACACCTGCAGAAGTTTTAATTGGAGGGTTGTTGCTTAACTTTCATCACCTGATTGTTTTCGGTGCTGTAATAAGAAACTTTATAACATTTAGGGTCCTTTCACACGTCCGTTCCGGTCGTCCGTTTTTTGGACTTCCGGTAATGGACCTCAATGCTTCCCTATGGGAGCGGATCCGTTAGCGGATGATGCATCCGCTAACGTCCGCTAGATCCGCATCCGTTTTTGCGGACGGAAGAATGCCCTATTGTTCTTCCGTCCGCCCAAACGGATCGGATGCAAACGGACAGACGGTCCGTTTCCATCCGACTCCCCATAGGGGAGAGCGGAGGAGAGACAGGGCGGTCCCTGCACAGTGTGCGGGGACCGCCCCGTCCGCCGACAGCTGAGCGGAGACCCCCCCGCTGAGCCGACGGACACACGGAGCGGACCGAAAAACGGTCCGCTCCGTGTGAAAGGACCCTTATCCCTTTTGATGTGTATTAATCGCTACTTTAGCCTGTTCCCTCTTGTTTGCAGTGCCTCTCTGTTGGTCTCTAAGGCTGCCCGTAACATTGTTGGACCAATAGGAAGATAGAGGTGGGTCAAAGTGCCAACTTCCCAAATGAATTTAGTACTTACATAACGTTTAAGAGTTTGAAAGCTGTTGGGACCTCTGGAAGACACCTGCAATATGGGCGTGCCTGGATTTGATTTTTATTACCAGTTATAGGAGAATCTGTCACTTTGCCCTCACCAAGCCTTCAGGTCGGTGTGATAGGTTCGTTTGTAAGAACATTTCCCCACCCACCAATATTCAAAACCATGTGTAGGTTCCATTAATGATGCTGTTGGAACCTTTAAAATAGTTAACTTCTTCCTCCCTTTATGGATTACCAAACAACTTTGAATTGTCCTAAACTATGTGATATGAAGACCTACCTAGTCTATCCAATCAATTTGTACCCAATGAGGCAGGCACTTGCACTACGTATTTGTTGAAAGATTTGTTGATTAACCCAGCGGGTTGAACGAAAAAAACTGTCAGCGCCAGTCGGAACCCATGTACTAATGATTTGACTTTAGTACAGCAATCTCCCCTGCTGAGCTGTTGTGTTTTGACAGGGGACAGCCCCCCACCCCCCCCTCCGCCAGAACACTCCAGTCAGCACTCTCAGCCATTGGCTAAGAGAGCTGATCGGGAGCCAGTCGGCTGTTGGTTTTCCAGCATGCTCGTCCAACAGAAATCGGCAAAGCGGCCAGCTTCTCTTGGACCGGCTGCCATGCATACAGGCCGCGAATGTCAGCCGGTTTTTATTAAACAATGTCACCCGGCATTCAGCCAGTGTGTACGGAGCTTATAAATTAGTGGATCGGGCCTTGTTCTTTAAAGAGAATCTATCATTTGTTCTTAATGAGGAAAGTGATAGTTTCTCTTTTTATCTCCTTACAATGTTGACAAGTTTATTTGATTGCTCTTAAATATGTTGCCACTATATTAATAGGTGCTGAGTTTTTTTCCAGGTTGAGATCTGGAGAAGTAGCACCATAAAGGGCCTAAGATAAAAAACTGTGCACATCCACGACCATTAAGCCGCGTACACACGGCAGAGAACCTCGACGGGCAGAACACATCGTTCCGCCCGTCGAGGTTCTCTGCCGGCCGTCGAAATCGGCGACCCGCCCGTCGGGAATGGCAACCAGCCATTCACCCAGGCGGGCCGTGGAGCAAAAAGAGAGCGTGCTCTCTTTTCGCTCGACGGGATTCCCGACGGGCGGGGCGAGCTAGGAGCGTACACATGGCCGAGGTCCTCGCTGGAATGCAGCTTCCAGCGAGGTTCTCGCTGGTTTCCAGCGAGAACCTTGGTCGTGTGTACGCCGCCTTAGAGGAATGAGAAATCAAGATGATATTTCTGTAGAAAAGGGATTCTAATTTTGTTATTTTTTTTTGGGGGGGGGATTGCTTTTCAGTTTTTGTGTCTGTTTTAGTTATAAATGATTTTTTATTGCAGTGCATTAAAAGCTTAGGGTCCCTCGGCTGAGTATATAGTCAATATGGTTTACTAGTAGGCCTGGTGTATATTCTAAAGACAGAGGGCCAGCAGTGTCTCTTGTGACAAATGCAGAGAGAGAGTGTGCCGTTAGTTGACAGCCCAGACTTTTAGTGTCACACATTTGCTCAGTAAACAGGCACTCATTGCAAGATTGTGCCACAGCTGGAGAGATGGCACCATGCCATGGTAATATAGGGCATCTGTTTGACTGCACTGCAAAGCCCCGCTCACAGCTTAATAAATTGCTTACTGATTTGTTCTGTTCTGAAAAGTCGTATCCACTTATTTTTGCTTGCATATTTTTTTTCTTTTCAAAGATATGTTTTTAAGAAATTTTAAATTCCAGCAACATAACTTGACAACTGCTATCATTTTCAATATTGTGCCAATGTAGCCATTGCTGTGACAAGTGTGCACGCTGCATTTCCAAACATGCTAGTATATTTAAAAGCACTAACCAGTAAAAAAAATGAGGGGAATATTGAGACCTCAGCCATCGGAGGGTTCATGCATGCTGGGAGATTTCTGCTGTCCAAACTTGCAGTGTTTTCAGAAGGGAGAATTATTGCAGAGAAAAGCCAATTATCCGGTCTTTCATGGTTATTGATGAAAGATATGCACAGCTTTGCAAATGTGCACTCATTAAATTTTGTAATATCATTTGAAATGTGGCAGGGTGTAAGATAATCTGCAGGGGGTAGGGATTTTGTTTTGGCGATAACTAGTAAAATAACGTAAATTAGGCTTGACACAAACCTGAGTGTTATATGAAAAAAAAAAATACAAAAATCGAACATGGCCTTACTGCCTCCTTCTTTCCAAACCTCCTTATTGATCCTTTAGTGTAATGGATGGTGGAGGGGTTCAAATAGTGACAGATTATATTTGCTTGGGTTTAGTCTGAATTTGGGTTTAGACTGAAACCCCAAAAGAAGCTGTCACTACTTCCCACTGCTGCCCAACTAACTTTGGACAGGCCATTCCCTCCTGTGCAGCGGCATGTACATACAGAATCAGGGTTGCTGTTGACATCATTGCCCTAGTATGGCCATATCAGGTCAATATCGACCGGATATGGCCATGGGACCATATTAAGTCAATGATCTTACAAGCATCTCTTCTCATTTGTATGCATGTATTTGTGGGACAGAGTCAGGCCACAGTTCATTGGGCAGAGCTGGGCTGAAGTAGCAGTTTTCTGCAGGGTTCAGTAGGAACCCAAGTTTGGACCATACCCAAGCTCACCCCTAGTTGCCACTTGACTGCTGTATTTCAGTAACAATTACTTTAATCCAGAGATGACAATCAATATGACCATGCCCTGGCTCCTACATTTTGCTCATATGCATTGCACCATGAAATGGTAAAATGCTATAACTACCGTATATACTCGTATATAAGCTGGGCCTAATATAAGCCGAGGCACCTAATTTTACCACCAAAAAAAATTGGAAAACGTATTAACTCGAGTATAGCAGCTACTGTAAATGGAAATGAGGGTCAACAATGCCCATTTGCAGCTTCACTGTGCCCATGGCATGCCTCACTGTGCCCATTGCAAGCCTCACTGTGCCCATTGCATGCCTCACTGTGCCCATTGCAAATATCACTGTGCCCATTGCATGCCTCCCTGTGCCCATTTAAAGTCTCACTGTGCCCATTACAAGCCTCACTGTGCCCATTGCAAGCCTCATTGTGCCCATTGCATGCCTCACTGTGCCCATTGCAAACACACTATCCATGTGTGATATGATATTATTGTAAAGTGAAAGATCACAAATAACTTATCTTCTACAACGTAAATAAGAAATAATTTTTTTGTTTTTTTACCTTTTTACTTTTTTTAAAGTATCATACCACATTTAGGTGGTATTTTCAATTTAGCAAACAGAATCTTATCCTGCTAACATTTAAACCTTATGTCTGCAAGGAAAAGCTAATTCAACAGTATCTTACATATCAATATAAAGCTATAAAACGTGTTTGACCTCTGTACCTAGAGTGGCGTCTGCTTTATTGTTTATATATCTAGGCCATGAGGCCACATGGAGATACTTTTAATGGGTTAGTCCACCCAGTATTGGTATTTTGATCCAGAAGTCTAAACCCCCTTCTGGTTCCCCTTTTGAGAAAACATTTATAATAAATCTGACAGGAAAAGTAAGACCCCTTTTGTAAAGGTCACCGGTGATGAACAGAACTGGGAAATCCATGCTGGGATTTGTCCACCAGAATCTCAAGAGATGCATGAAGCTGGTGGGTGATTTAATCCGCTGACATCTATCCAAGAGTTTTGGTTGGATTGACCTTTTAATACCATTAAAGCTGAACTCAAAGCAGATGCTGAAATGGCTCAATATGCTATAATAATGATGATCATTTTACCCTTTGTGATCTTTCTAAATTGCGTCTTCCATGTAGCACAATAAAAAGTTCAGACAGGCATTCAATGCAGCAATGTATTCATTTAAAAACACAATGAAATGTATTTTTACATTAGCATAAGTTCCTGAATCTGTCTCGATTATTTCTGTCTCTCTTCAGCCTCTTCCATCCTCTGCACAGCTCTCAAACTGAAAGTGGGGTGGGCAGCACTACAAGCCAATTAGGTTGTGTTGCATGCAAAGCTACTAACAAGGAACATGCTGACAGGAGGAAAGCAGAGTGAGCAGAGTAAATGATGGATCATCGGGGTCGATTTACTAAAGGCAAATAGACTGTGCACTTTGCAAGCGCAGTTGCTCCAGAGTTTAGTAAATGTGTGTGTGTGTGTGTGTGGGGGGGGGGTTACAGCTGCAAAATATTTTTGCCCATTGAGATCCAACACAGAAAATGCTGTGCATAGCTATATATATCTAACCGTCAGGACTTATGCCACGTAGAGAAAATCTGAAAATCGGACGACAGATCGTCCAACTTTTTCCATTTACTAGTCTCAAGTAGAAATTGAATAGGTTGCTAAAGTCACGAAAAATTCTTGTACGACAGAAAAAAAAATCGGAAGTGATGTCATGTGTTGTAATGTATTTGTGTTATATTTTCGGACGACAACTGTACTGACCAAACGAAAATCGTATGATCTGGTATCGTACGAGGAAAATTTTCATGCATGTCCGATAAAATAATATCGGATGAACTGTCATGATCGGCTCACGGAAGCCCTGTACTAACGATCCGATTATCGTACGATTCTTCCTGGGACCAAATTTTTCGTACAATATTCGGATCGTGTGTACGTGGCATTAGATTTACTTGTGCACACGTATGGGTGAATTTTTCCTAGTGTCCATTGTGCATTTTGAAAAACGCACCCACATGTGTGTGCATGTGAATAAGAATAATGGTGGTCAGCCGTGCATGGTGGTTTCTGTAACATGTCTCAGTGCACAAAAATGTTGTGGCTGTGGTTCCCATGCACCACAAAACAAGTGTATTTTATTCTGTACATCGGTAGTCCTAGCATACAGCCATATGCCAGAGCCCTTCCCCATGACTAAGCTCCAGGGGGTGGGGCGAAATGCACTGGTGCGTGGGCTGGTTGGAGTCCAGGCTGGGGTTGCCACTCCATTCATCTCACAGGACACCTAGATGTGCAGCATTTGGGGGTCACCCCTCTCCTTGTGCCAGATCCCTTAGTAGTTTTCATTGAGTTCAAATCTGCTACATGCGCTTCATTTCTAGACCAGGATGTTATCTAGTGTGTGTGATCCTTAACTGGCTTTACGGCATTATATACAATCTGTGATATGGTACTTGGGCTAAAGTCATAACCGAATTAGAGGATGGTGTATTATGTTTGCAAATATGTATGTAGGAGTTTCTATCCCTGTGCATTTGAAAATTTTAATTTGGTTAATTGCATGTCCATCCTGCAGTTTGACTCCAGATTTAAACTTAACTGTAATAATCACTACTTTACATTTGTCAACATTATGTAAAACGTACTTGTTTGTGATGATTTTTTACTAATCCTTATACATAACCTGACACATTGTTTGTGACCTCCTAAGTGTGCATCCGTATCTGACTAAGTTACGGCTGGTTGCATATTATTGTCAGTTAGCTCTTTAAAAAACAAGTTTCTGGGTTGCTTCCTTTCTCAGAGCTTATAATGGGGTCTTCCTCTTTAAAATTGCATGCTTAAATTGTATTACTTTGCGGGGAACATTCGAAAAAGGAATTCCATAGCTGACTAAGTTGAGGGTGGTTGCATATCACTGTCAGTTAGATCTTTAAAAACAGGTTTCTAGGTTGGCTCACCTTTCCCGGAGCTTAGATTGGAGTCTTTTTCTTTACATTGCATGGATAAATTGTATTATTTTGTGTGGAACATTTCAAAAGGAAATGGACACTTTCTCTGGCAGTTCCTTGAAGAGATAATATGCCAGAGGGGATGGTTAAGGGGGTTGCTCAGTCTAACAGGGATTACCTGTAACTTAAAGTGGAACTACCCTGCACCTGGCACCACAAACCAAAAACGCTATTTAATAAATGTTTTATATTTAAAGCAAACTCCACTATCCATCCATGTCTCCATGCTTTATTTTGCTGAGAAATGACTTAGAAAAACAAGTAAATATGTTATACCTTCATATCTATATCCTAATGCTAGCAGCATAAGGATTAAAGATAGCCAATGTTGATTGAGAGCGGGAAGTTGCACTTTAAGGCTGGGTTCACACTAGTGCCAATTGGATGCATTTAATTTGCATGACAGAAGATTGTGACTGACTCTTAATGGAGCCAGTTCACACATTTCCAGGGCAGCTACGGAGCTCATTGCACAGGCGTCCTGTGAATCTTTGGCTCAGTTTTATGTCCAAATTCAGGCCTGATTTGTCCCTGAAATGGAGAACAGGGACGCAAGGACCCCTGCTGTCAGTTGCATCTGTCCTCCGTCACCTCTGCACTGAGAACCAAGCGATCGAACACCGTCGATGGCTCGGTTCTCAAACCACCCCGAGCAGAGTGCTGCTGACTGTCAATCAGCAACTCTTCTGCTCTGCTTCTCCTCACTCATCGAAGCGCTGAGCTGTGGAGGGGCAGGAGCGGCCATCTCAGGGGCTCGCTGAGAGGCTAAGACGGGTGTCGGTCCAGTCACCTCGCGGATCCCGACTTCCATTGTTGGGATGACGCAGTGCCTGGACTGATTTCTGTGATGTCAGCAGAGGGTGGACTTCAGCCCGCTCTCTGCGGAAAAGGGGTCACAGGAGTGCAAAATGCATCGCACTCCTGTGATCCATAGGAGAAGTACTGCCAAACAAGCTTTTGCTATACTTCTCCTTTAAGTACACAAGTATACACAAAATTTACAATCTATTAGTCTACTGATTACAGTAAAATGAAAATTCATATTTAACGTACCCCCAGCATTTTCTATGTTCTAATAAATACCCAGTGATTCTACCAGTTAAAGGGCTTTCTTTTAGGATGGAGACTACCCTAAATGCCTTGAAGGTAATTCACTGCAGCATTGCCAATACTGCACTGATGTTTCCTTATGAATGATGAGAAACAAAGTTATCGTCCTTGTCACTGCTCATAATACTCCTTCCTGCCAATCTGCCATGAATATCCAATCCAATGGGTGTCTTGCATCTGAAGGAAGGGATGCAGGGTGACTTTTTGGGTCCTGCTTCCCTACTCGTAGACTGTAAATCTACAACATGCTATGCAGGAGTGCAGGAAAATAGAAAACAAATCTTTTTTATTACATTTGTCAGATAGGCCTATGTGTTCTTTACTGGCAGTATAACATTTTTACAATAAAAGTAGTATAATGCTTCAGACCACTTCATTCTTCCTTAGAAAACAAGAACTAATACCAGGACTGTGACATGTAATTACAAACCAGTGACACTGGATGTATGTACTAGGTGTAGGTTAACTACTTGTGAGATGATGGCACTTTATTACATTATTGACACATTCAATTATTTTCCTTGCAGAAAATAGAGGAGGAGAATGAAGAGAACCTGCTAGCAGTTCTTACAGAAACACTGGACAGTCTCCCTGTGGACGAGGATGGATTGCCTTCTTTTGACGCACTGACAGATGGAGATGTGACCAGTGAACATGATCCGAGCCTTTCCTCCCTGCCTGACGGCACCCCTCCAACACAGGAGGCAGAAGAGCCGTCACTAGTAAGAACCCTTCCTACTGTTTAACAGGAATTGGATGTGCTTCTGGCTACCCGCTGCATGGGTATGATGTAGTCAAAATAAGGTTTGGACTTTAATATTAGGTAGAAAAAAAACAAACAGCTGTACTGAAAATTGCAAATGAAATGCTGAAATCAGAGGAGCCACTGTTGATCTGGAAAGAGCGTGGGTGCGTTTATTTAGGGACACTTATTTTTAACATCCGTCATTGATTGGTAACGGGATCTTGGGCCCATAATCAATACTATCCGTTTCAATACTTTTAAGGCTTTATTGACCAGTGTAAGCTGCCTTTACGCATACATGTATGTAGACTTATTGCAGCTTTTCTTGTAACTAGAGATGTTGACTCTGAGCTCTGTCAGGAAAAAGAATGGCAAGCCAGAGAATGGAAATAAGATCATTAAATAGTGCACATGGTTATTTTATTTTATTATTTCCCACCTTTCAACCTTTCATTAAGTTAAGTCATGGGGGCTTCTTGAGGCTCTCAGTCACATGTAAGGTTACTTGAACTAACTCAGCAAGGTGGCCGTTATCTATCCGGTAAACGTTATTGCGTTTTCTATTTCTAGTAGCAATTTTGCCAAGAAAAGTTTGTCTAATTTTATCTTCATTTTAAAATTTATTTAACATACTTTTAAAGTGCAATTCTCGTTCAAATACTTTATTGAGAATAATACAGTACAAGTAATCATACAAGATTTTTGGAAGTATAAGAGAGATACAAGTATGGAAAACAAGGCTTCTCAATAGCTATACAGAAAATATATATTTTCGTTTAATTAAACAACGAATTAAACAATGTAATTAAAGAGATATATCTCTGAGTAGGATAAATATATAAAACAAAACTAAAAAAAGAATTAAAAACCTAAACCATGTAATGCGAATTTAAAACTTAGGTTTAGAGGAGACAAAATATCCTGTAAATTGAAAGGATAGTTATCTGTGGAATATTAAGGGAAGTATGTTTTTAGTTCAGGGCAAAGATCCAACCACGTGGCTTGGTTTGCCTGAGAAGAGGGACAAGAAATCAAACCATCCCATGTGTCTCCATCATAGGTATATTTTAAAATCCAATTCTACTCTGAAATGAAGACCTGCTGTCCAGGACTTCCTTCACCTCAACTACTGTGTTGTGATCTAAAGTCTCTGGAGTGCATTCTTTATATATTCTCACAAAGATTCCATTAGGGGGCCTGGTGACACTATGATGTCATTTTTTCCCTTTATGATTTCTGTATAGCAGTGGTGTCCAAACTTTCTAAAAAAAGAGCCAGTTTACTGTCCTTCACACTTTAGGGGGGCCGGACTGTGGCTATTGGGAGAAGAAATTGTACTTAGTCAGTGAGAGTAAAGAGACCATCTTTGGCATTAGGTGAAGGAATAGTGCACCATCATCGGTGTCAATGGGAGAAATAGTGCCCTGCTGTTGATGTTGTTGTAACAGGAATTATGTCCCTTTGTTGGTGTCAGTGGGAGGAACAGTGTCCCGCATCAGTGGTAGAAAAAGTGCCTTGGGCCACAGTTTGAAGACTTCTGCTCTATAGGAATGTAAAAAGAATGCCTTCCAGAGATAGGAATCAGAAAATTCAGCTCAGAGAAACCTGTCTTTCATGCTAGGATGAGATCTCCCCACAAGGTTGATAGAAAACAGTAAAGGTACAGTGGAGAATCAAATTCTGTCCACCTATCCAGTTCTACAATATCTTCCATTAGATTAAGATTTAAAATAGTTTTTGGCAAGATTTGTTTTTAATTATTGGTTTGATCTGGTTGGTTGTTACTTAACAAAAAATGATTGGCATATTATTCACTATCTTTGCGCTTTGTGCTTCTTTACTATATAAATACCATGTTTTATATGTGAACATGGCTCACAAGCTAAACAATGCATGACACCCCTTTTTCTAAATAGGGAAAGCAGACCAAAATTTACCTTGCTAATAGTGACGTTCTTATAAAAACTGTCTCTCTCTGTAGCACAAGCAGCTGTCTCGCCCAGAGGATGTCTGTTTAACCACTAAGTGAACAAAATGGGTATTGCATTTACTGTATATACCCGAGTATAAGCTGACCTGAGTATAAGACGAGGTACCTAATTTTACCACAAAAAACTGGGAAAGCGTATTGACTCGAGTATAAGCCTAGGGTGAAAATTGCAGCAGCTACTGTAAGCAGAAAAGAGGATCAACAATGCCCATTTGCACGCCTCACTGTGCCCATTTCAACCTCCCTGTGCCCATCCTCACTGTGCCCATTGCAACCTCACTGTGCCCAACCTCACTGTGCCCAACCTCACTGTGCCCAACCTCACTGTGCCAACCTCACTGTGCCCATCCTCACTGTGCCTATTGCAACCACACTGTTCCAACCCCACTGTGCCCATCCTCACTGTGCCCATCGTCACTGTGCCAATTGCAACCTCACTGTGCTCATCCTCACTGTGCCCATTGCAGCCTCACTGTGCCCGAGTCAGTGTACCTGAAATTATTGAAAGGCTGCGGCGGTCATTCATTGTTTTAAAGTCACAGTCTCCTCCTGGTCCCTCCCGTGATAGGCGTTTCTCAGCAGACACAGTTCCGTCTGTCACGAATGTTCTCTCATCTTCTGACCCAGTTTCCCAGCAGACACTGTGTTCAGTGTTCCGCCAATCACGGACGTCTTTTCATCCACAGATAAGAGGATGTCCGTGATTGGCAGAACATTGAACACAGTGTCTGCTGGGAAACTGAGTCCGAGAATGAGAGAACATTCGTGATAGGTGGAACTGTGTCTGCTGAGAAACGCCTATCACGGGAGGGACCAGGAGGAGACTGCAATTTTTAAACAATGGACGCCCGCAGCCTGTCAATAA
Organism: Rana kukunoris; assembly: GCA_029574335.1. Taxonomy (NCBI): domain Eukaryota; kingdom Metazoa; phylum Chordata; class Amphibia; order Anura; family Ranidae; genus Rana; species Rana kukunoris. The sequence goes on from CM056049.1 coordinate 655,213,344, forward strand.
ATTCAGGCCTCGTACACACGACCGTTTTCCTCAACAGAATTCATCAAGAAACTTGGTGGCAGAGCTTTTTTGCTGAGAAAAACGGTTGTGTGTATGCTTTTCATCGAGAAAACTGTCGTGGAACTCGATGAGAAAAAAAGAGAACAAGTTCTCTTTTTCCTCGTCGGGAGTGTATATTCTTAGGAACCCGCACATGCTCAGAAGAGTGGCGCCAGTGGAATCAAACTTCCCCTTTATAGTGCCGTCGTATGTGTTGTACGTCACCGCGTTTGAGAACGACGAGATTTTGTCTTGACAGTGTGTATGCAAAGAAAGCTTGACAAGATTCTCGACAAGCCTGACAAGGAACTTGTCGAGGAAAACGATGTTTCATTTATGATGAGCTCCTCGGTCGTGTGTATGAGGCCTCAGGTACACTGACTCGAGTATAAGGGGTATTTTCAGCTTACTTGGCTTATTCTTGAGTATATACGGTATATGATGACTATATCTGTAGTGTATGCTGTCATCATACAACTACTTTTATTGTCCTCTCTATGACAATCAGGATTGACTTAGGTGACAGACTATACAGATTACACAAATGTGGCCAAATAGTTTTATAACCAATTTGCTTTTAGATCAGTCCACCACAAGTTTAGTACAAATTGGGTCTGGCAATCCATATATATATATATATATATATATATATATATATATATATATATATATATATATATATATATATATATATATATAGATCTTTATTTATACAGTAATTTGTGCCCACTCTTAAAGTGTTACTAAACCTACAATAGTAAAACCAGTCTGTATATTCATTAAAGCATGCTTATTATACTCACTGTGGAACCTAAGGGGTTAATTCTCTGCATTGTGTAAAAAGGCTGATCCTGTCTTCTCTGAGTCTCCCCTTCTATTACTGTCCCCAATCCATATGTGAATAGTACAGAACCCTTGGAGGCACTCTGCACATGCTCAGTTTGGTGTGTGTTACTAGAGAGTTTTTTTGGGAGGGTGTATTGATCAGCACTGTCCAGACAGAGGGCCAGGGGTCATTCAGCCTCATAGGACAGTCAGAGAAGAATGAAAACTCTTTATACATGCTTTAACCAGTGCTCGGCACTGATAGAAGTCACAAGACTGGTATATACTGCTGATGAGAAAAGGTATTTAGCAGTTTATATTTACTAAAATAATTGTATTTCCATGTTCTGTGTACTGTGGTAGACCAGATATAGTGAATGCAGAGTCCTGGGTTTAGTAACACTTTAAGTCTAATAAAGAAACACCACAGCCTTTATGATAGTATGTAAAAACAAATAAAAACAAATGGTTATTTGTAGTGAATATATGAAGGACCTTTTTATCGTCTAACTACTTTCTGATAAACAACCCAAATGTTATGTTCATGGCCTGCCGATGGGAAATATTATAGGCTCATGCTATGATGTGAGAATTTCCAGCATATTTAAGTGTAGACTTGGAACTACTGTAGAGAAAAAAAAATATGTTTTATGTCACACTAAAATATAACTAAGAACCATGAAAGGGTATTGCATTCCAATATAAAGTCATACATAAATGTTTACTGCTTGTAGTCGAGTCAATGAAATATTGTCAGGGTTAGATAATAGCATAGCTGTCCATGGGGCACAGAGAGACTGACAGCCCCATGGACCCTGTAGTAAACTATTACTTGGGTTGGGAAATCTTTCACCAGCAATTCTTTGTTCATAAATTCTAAGGGTATGAGCAATGCGAAAACTTCCCGATGTTGTATAGGCAAAAGATGTTTGGTGGCCGCATATTTTGACCTCTTTTTTCCGTTGTATAGCCCAGCTAATTAACCACAGGTCCCAGCATGCTCCGTTAACCAGCAGCTGCTCAGGAGTCAGCAGTAACAACAGTTAAACAGCTAGAAATCGGCAGGCTCCGTTTCTCAGATTGTCCATTACAGCAGAGCTTTTTGTCTTGCAGTAAAAGCCAACCATGTAATGATCACTGTGTTATAACGAGCTCTTGTAACCGTGTTTATGTGGCGTTGATTGCATTACTTCCCGCACATAAAAGTATACTCCTATGATCTCTCATGACTAATTTTAACTAACAGTGCCATATCTTAAGACACATAATTGCAATCCTGGCTAGTATGTAATATCTCTTTTCTCTTCTTATTTTTTTAGCTTAAGAAGCTCTTACTGGCTCCAGCGAACACTCAGCTGATTTATAATGAATGTGTCGGACTCAGCGCACACAACCATGCAAGCCCTAATCAGAGGATCAGAACAAGCTCTGCACCTGTTAAGGTACAAATTTTTTTTCTTTGATCCTGCTAAAATAAAATGTAATAATTCACGAAAGGTAGTGTAATGTACATGCATAGCTCTATTACATTACAAATGTTGTATAGTCCACTGTTTTTTTTTTATCTCACGTAGGGGTGTAATAAAACATTTTAAGCCCCCTGGGTAAAATCAATGGCCCCCCTCCATCTTGAATAGACACCTCTACTATTCTTGCCACTGCTAGGCTGTCCTCTGATAGCAGTCAGTAATCTGTGATTTAAAGCAAAAGTGTCAGGTTGGATGCTTTTAAGGGCTCACATTACTAGCTTTTTATTGAAATTAGAAGAAAAGAGGTCTAACCTTAAACTACGTAGAGGGCTCTTTACTGTAAGAGCGGCCAGAATGTGGAATTCCCTTCGAGGGCGGTGGTCTCAGCAGGGGGGGGGGGGGCATCAATAGTTTCAAGAAACTATTAGATAAGCACCTGAATGACCACAACATACAGGGATATACAGTGTAATACTGACATATAATCACACACATAGGTTAGACTTGATGGACTTGTGTCTTTTTTTAACCTCATCTACTATGTAACTATGTAACTATATTTATATATTGCCAGCTACCTACACAGAATGATATATGTTAGTCTGCATCAAACCTGCCTACTAGTTTTTCAAGAGGTTGGGTAAGAAGCCAGGAAACACTCTTAGTTCTGACCCAACAGCTTCCTATTAAAAAAATGCATGGACATTAGGCAAAGATGAAATGTCTGGTCCAAAGGTCATTTGTATCTATAGAGCATATGTATAGAGTAGCGAAAAGAGAATTTATAGTCTGCGAGGTTGCTTTAAAATTTGGAGAATTTTTTTTATAATCCATATAGGAATATGTTAGAATAATTATTGGGAAAGGAGAGACTTCTTTCTTAAAATCAAATACGGGTCTCCAGGACTTGGATAAGCTAAGTGCTCTATCAAGCTTCAAAACAAGCGCATTGTTCAATCTTTCTGGTGGAAGTTGTTTGCATTAAACATTATCTGTTAGATGGTGGAAGGTGGTGACAGTTTCTGGTAACATTTTTGGAATCATTATATTTTATAAGGACCTAGAGTGACTCTCAAATATTTTCTACAGCAACTGGAGGTTTCTTCTAGGCACTGTGAGGTCCATGTACTAAAGTTGGAGAGTGCAAAGTCAGGCTCAATTCTGAATACAAACCAATCAGCTTCCAGGTTTCAAATCTATCCCACTGTGATATTTTCTGATATGGAGTGTATTAATTGTATACAGTTTTATTTATTTATTATTCTTTACAATGTTTATATATATGTGTATATATATATATATATATATATATATATATATAGATAGATAGATAGATAGATAGATAGATAGATAGATAGATAGATAGATAGATAGATAGATATAGATAGATAGATAGATATATATATAAAACACTGTACAATGCTTTTTGGTGGTGGGGGGGGAGGGGGTTGACAGTCAGTGTCAGTGTTTATTTCATTTTATTTTTTATTATTTTTACAATTTTAATTTAGAATATTTATTTATAGTTTTTTTTATTATTCAAACCTGTTGGAGGGGGGCTTTGGTGAGATAAACAGACCCCTGACATCTACCGTTTTGAGACATGGAAAAGGACTGAGGATAGAGATTCCCCTGTCCCTGTGCATTTCTCTGCAGCCTCAGCTGCAGTAAAAACGAATGGACAGGAGACAGCAGCTCCTCTCCATTCATAAACTGAAGCATTGTAAACACAGTTTACAATGCTCAGTTATGAATGGACAGACTCAGTAATCACTGACTCTGTTCGTTTGGAAAAGGAAGGAGCTGGTAAATGACAGATTTACCGTCTCCTTCCTCCATTCTCCATCCTGAAAGATCATGGACAGTGGGGGTGGAGGAGGATGGGGGGCAGAGGAGGATGGAGGGGACAGAGGAGGACAAGGGAGGACCAGACGAGCACACGGAGTGGGGGCGGAGGAGGAGGGTGGGACCGGAGGAGCACACAAAGGGGGAGAAAAGGAGGAGAGGTGGGACCACAGGAGCACACAGAAGGGGATCAGAGGAGGACATAGGTGGGAGAACTGGAGGAGCTCATGGAGGAACAGAGGAGGACACAGAGGGGAGCCAGAGAAGGATACAGGGGACACTCAGGAACAATTGATGTGGCGGGGGCGGAAGTTATAATCACTGATCTCCCTTTGTGCTCCTCCTCCTCTCCCTCTGTGGCTTTCAGCTGCTTTATTAAAAGCCACATAGGGAGATCAGTGAATATAACTTCCCCCGCCATCACACTGATTGTTCCTGAGTGTCCAGGTATCGGACTGGGCATCGGGAGCATTTGTAAGTACTCCTGCAAATACTCGGTACCCAATACTAGTATCGGTGGCGGGACAAACCTAATGTTGAGTATTGAAAACATTATCCCATTTGCGGTCCATATAAATATGTGTGCAGATTGCGGTCTTCCCTGTCGGGTTGCATTCATAATTCATTTAGAACAATAAAATCTGCCCTTCAATATACAGTAGTTGAAAAGTTGCAGAAAACTGATGTTATCTTATCAGTTATCTGTGTCATCTGGGAATTACTAGACAGTTGTGTGTTTGGAGATTTAATCATTGATTAGTGTTTTGTGGCCTTCTTGGATAGGCTTATATATTTAATTTGTTTGTTTAATACTGCAGCACTTTGTAGAGTACAGAGCCCTATTGCCATCAGTAGATGTTTACAATCTAATGTCATGTTCTAGGGCCAGTTCATATACTGGTAAATTTCTAGATTATGGGATGACAGAGAGGCACATAGAGAAAACTCACACAAAGGGTTCTTAAACTCTGTACTGGTGTATAAACATCAGATATTCCTGGCAGAAAGTTCCTTGGTACAAATAAGAGGATGGGCAGTGTAGTACTTGAGTATTTGTACGTAAATGAACAGATGCACACATAAAACTTCTTATGGCTTTTAATTTTGTTTTTAATCAAGGTGGTGTTTTGTAAGATACGGGCCAGATTTTTTTTACTGATATATATATATGCAGCGCTAGTCCCTGTATGTACAGGGCAATTAAAAACAGTGTACTGCATGTAAAAAAATAAATGCCTTAGTGCTGTATGGCCACAGTCCTAAGTTTGAAGCCAGTGTGGTAACCTTATGCTGCAATATAAGCCCTACCTCGAAAATAATCCCTAGTTTAAAATGCTTGTAAAATCCTATAATCCACTCTATTACAGTAGTATATTATGTACAATGTGTGTGTTTCTGTAATATAATTGTGGGGAAGAGAGCTCCAGTGGATCACAGAAGCACAGAGCGACACTATAACGAAGGTATTTGGCACAATTATATTACAGAAACACATACATTATATACTACTGTAATACAGTGGATTATAGGATTTTGCAAGCATTTTATCTCAGTTCACACTGGGGATTCCTGTGAGGCAGGGAGAGAGAGGGGGAGAGAAGACAGAACATTACATGGTAAGACCTACCCCAAAAATAAGCCCTACTGTTGCCAAAATTAATATAAGACCCATGCTTATTTTCGGGGAAACGCGGGATGTACCTACTATTGGCCAAAACTGGTTGGTTATCTTGAAGATCACAGGCACTTTTAGTTTCCTTCAGCAGAAATTACCAGCAGGGATGACGGTTAGAAAGCAGCGTATTGCTGTGAAATATAGGTAGTTCTTTTTATTTACCATTAGCACAGAGTGCACATCAGTGGCAAATTCAGCGTTTAATTAATGTTCCCTTACTGTCCACAATAGCTAAAAAATAAGCATTTTAGGAACACTTAGGAGAACTGTGAAATGCTGTTCTGTAGCATCAGGTAACAAATAAACATTAAGTGGATTCAATCCCGTACTTTATTAAAAAGAGAATGTAAAAACAAGATGCTCCTCTGTTTCTGGGGATAACATTGAGACAATGTAGGAATGAAATAAAATTTTGTATAAGCAGCATTTGGGAATTTTAAATGCAATTTTCTTGCCTTGTTCTGCAAACAATTATTCACAGATCATAGACCCAGTGCAGTTATTGTGAGCACTTCACAGAATTAATAAAAGACAAGAGACAAGTTTATATTTTTTATCCGGGATTTTGTTCACTAATTTCATTTTTCTCTTTCCCTTCTCTCCGCCACCTTCTTTTTTTTTTCTCTCTCTCTTCCTTTTATGGTTTCTTTCTTCACCATTCTCTATTTCATTCTCTTTATTTCTTTTCATTTCTCTTCAACCCTCTTGCCCCCTCTTTTTCTCTATCACTCTCTCTCTCCCTCGTTCTCTCTATTTTCCTCACAATGAAGAGCGAGAACTGTTGGAGCAATAAACCCAGAAACATTTGTCAACCGCAGAAGCCACAGAGGCGCCCCTGCTCGGAGCTCCTTAAGTACCTGACTGCAAATGATGACTCTCCTCAGACCAAATCAACAGAGAGCAGGACGAATAACAGATTTGACAAATGCACCAAAAAGAAGCCCTGCTTGCATCCTCTGCCACATTTTCAAGGTAGTGCTGAGACTCACAGCTGTGCTGCACTTTTATGGAATTTTAAGATCATATTAGTTCTTTGACCGATAATATGGCAGATTTAACTATGTATATCCTTGGTGGATCTGGAGCTTCTATTCATTGGTTTACTAAATAAGTAGAGTATGTCCACTTCCCTTCATGAATATAGTGAAGCTGCATTCATATGAATCATCTGATTATGCACATGCAAAAAACATTTTTTATCTCCCTTGCACATGATTGGGTATTCAAAGTAACCACAGCTTTACCATTCGCTACTCCTTTAGTAAAACAACCCAACGTTTTGTTGGTAAAGTTTTGACTTGTTGTTTATTTGCACTAATTTTCAAACTGGCACCTCGTAATTCCATCTGTAAATGTTTCTGGAATGTGACAATTCTTTCTTTCTTGTATCCTTTCAAACCTTAATGTTGACTTGGGGTGCTCATACATGATAATGCTTGGACAGATATCCACTGAGCATCAATAATTGGCAATGAACAGCAGGGGTAGACAACTCTGGATGTGGTTGATTTACTAAAGACAAATAGGCTGTTCATTTTTCAAGAGAAGTTGCATTGTACAAAAGAATATTCAGAAGAGCTTAGTGAATGTGTTGAAATTTCACTTTGCAAAGAATACCCAATTACATGCAAGGAAAGAAAAACATTTTTGCTTGCACATAATTGAAGGCAGCAGGTCTTCACCTTATTCACTTATTCACTAAGGCCAGCCATACATGGTTCAAATCTCATCAGGAACCGTCCTTTATTACATTCAAACTGTTAATGGGCAAGCTGAATGTACCAAGTTGATTGATTGATCAACTTCGGTACAACCAGAATGCCAGACTCTCGTATGATTATCACTAGCAGCTAGCAGGGGGCGGGCAGGGAAAGTTATCCCCGTTGTGAGCAGACAACAGTTCAGCAGGAGGGATTCCCCTGTCAGCACTGTCTGTGATTATGGTGGAATCGTGCAAACTTCTTTCCTGCAAGCCATGGTTGCAGGAAAGAAATTTGCACTGCGTATGGCCTGCTAAGCACTGGGGGATAAAGTCCAATTTCCTTTGCAAAGTTAAATGGCCTATATATCTTTAGTAAATCTGCCCCAGTCATTCCAGTTTAGTATCCAGCTGTCATGTTCAATGTCCTAGTTGTAGTGGTTAATGGGATTTGACCAGCTTGACATACAGTTGAATAAAAGAGATTAGGTAAGCATGAAAAGGGCATTCCATTAATCAGGATTGTTTTTTTTTTTGGTTCAACAATGTAAATATGTTTCATCGCCTATGCATTGTTGACTGAAATATGCAAGTGGGGTGGCAGCATGAGGGCCTGTAACTGAGCTTTTGTTCATGTCAGAACTGCATTTATCCGCATACAACCCAATGGGAATGCAAAAGAAGCTTGAAGCACCTTAATGCAGCTTAGAAGGTAGAGAAAAACACCCGTGAAAGAATTCAAATAAAACTCAGAAGCATCTCAAACTGATCTGAAATGAAAGCTGAGTGCACCTGAAAGCATGCTGCATGTTCCCATCTACACAATCCCTTAGATACTTGGGGGAAATGCTCCCAATTGGGACAGTTTAAAACATTTTCTGACATTTCCTTTCCTTTCTTTGAAATAAGCTGACACTGCTTGCTCTAATCTACAGTGCACTTGCTCAAAAGCACTGTCCAGTGGATGTGATGAAAAAGGGTGGATTTAAATATTTATGGCTGTATGAAATGAAATTGTCCTGAAAGTAAAGGCACCTCTCAGTTTAAGTATCTCTATAACGTATGGTGGCACAAACAGATCGTAGGTGTTCCCTCGGAATTCATTTATTCGATATTCCATATTTGCAGCTCTTTTTTTCCACCAGCTCCTTTCTTTTTTTGTCCACATACATCAGTGGGTAAGCCACCTACACATCCAGGATCCCTTCCTGGTTCATAATACAGTACAATGTACTACACCTGTCATAAGCCAATCCCTTGGCATCACTGCAGTACAAGCCCAAGAGACGCTTTGCTGTGAAGTGTCTGCAGTTTTGCCTTTTTAATGTCTGATGGCTCACTTTGCTACATTACTATTCCTTATGTAACACCGAAAATATCCATTGCACTTTACGCTTATTTTTATTGCTAGCTTGCCTTCCTAATGGGTAATTTTCCACATGCTAATTCCAGAAGGGCTTTCGAATTTTTTTCTCCTGTGTACACACACTCGTCTATAAATCAACTCTCTTTACTCCTACATGCAAAACAGGGCAATAAGCTGTTTCCTTAAATGGAAACTATTTACAAGATATATTTAGGGAGGCTGAATAAATTAATTGGGCTTTGCAGTTTAATATAAAGAGAGATTTCACTGAAATCTTTATTTTGTTTTTCCAGATTTCAAATTTGTTCACCTTTGTTATCTGTACTTGAAAGCTTATAATTTTAGCACTAGATACAATTCTATTTTGCAAAATGATATAAGGGAAACTAAGTTCAGCTTTAACAATTATGCCAATTGCAATTTGAAAATTCAGGCCGCTTCTCTGCTTTACAGAATAAAGCCGTTACCTGACTTATGAAAACATTATAAACTTCAAAAAGAAAAAAAAAAAGTAGCACTTCTAGGTTTGAAAAAATACCTGGGAATGGCAATGTATAAAAGCATCATGTGAATCTTTATCCTCAGGCAGATGTACGAAAATGTCAGGAATCTCAACAAAAAAACACAGAATATAAGACATAAGAGATTTGCATCAAATAATATATTCCTTATTGCAGCACAGAGATAAGAAAAGAATCCATATAAGGGAGTTTATTATTCAACAGCCTCTGCCACTTGTAATCTTTGTGCTGGAACAAAAGCTAAGTATTTTTAAAGCTTAACCCCATGCTGTCCATACCGGGACGTGCACTTGTTTGAGATCAGCAGCTAGCACACACCATAGGCATTATATATGGAAGTAATGAATTGCATTCTAGTTAGTCTGGGTTCCTACTTTATGGGAGGTATGAGTCTCAATTTGATACTTTCTATGTATGTCGTGATTTCATATGCAGCCTGTGCGGGACCATTATTTGTATTCATTATACTTCATCCCAACATGTTTATTCTAGTCTGCAAAAGCTTCAGAGCCTGTTGTATAATATCTTCGACTGCTTCAGTGGCCGTCAGAGCAGAGGCAGCAGTGATCAACCATTAGTCTTGTTTAGTTTTAAAACAAAAGGCTAGTATTTTCTAATCACTGAAGGGTTTGGACAACTTGGTGAAAAACAAAAGCAGTGAAAAAGAAGTGGAGGTTTGTGGAAAGCAAATTCATTGTCTGGCAGACTTTTTTTTAAGTTTTTATTGTAGGTTGCACAGAAAAACTACAGCATATAAACCTTACCTATACATTAGAAAATAGTACATTTCAGTTTTATAAATGTGTTGGGGACAAGCTTCATGTAAAAAAAAAAAAAAAGGTTTGTGATACAATAGAATATGGGTAACTTGCACACACTCCGTTGCAAGCTATATTATGAGAATGGTTACTGTAGTGAAGTGTATTTGGCATTGAACCCCTGATATAGCATAAATATGTAAGGTTAGGAAATTTCACCCCAAACAGACTCTTGGGTTGGATCTGCTCTTTGGATTGAGAGTGGCCGGGTATATTAGAGAGTATTTTAGTCTCTTCCCCACCAGGCTTGACACATTTTAAATATCTTAGACCCCATACAAACTATACCATTTTTGCATACAAATTGAAACTCTTAAGGTTTGACCTCATATTGTATGGTTTAGTAAATCCGAAGACAGAAGTCTGCAGAAAATCGAATAGTATATATGGGGCTTAAGAACGGTCGCAAGTTGTGGCTGTCCAAAATTTAAAAAATGAATGCCGGTAGGCCTGTTGAATCAGGGTTGTGTGTATGAATCCCTTTCAGTGGGTCCAGGAGATGTAGGGCAGCAAGTACCATTAATGCATAGAGCTTGTAGAGTTATAAAGGACCCAATTGTTTAGGTATGCCTACCAGGTGGAGGTTTTTCCTCCACAAGGTGGACTGACATGTTTGAAGTGTTTTAATCTTTAATATGTAGAAGTCTATGGGGTCATTAATAGCTCTTGCATGCTGTTCAAGGCCTATGTCCTAGATTCAGTGGTTGCAAGCTTGTTCTGATGATCTTGAAGATGTTAGGAGATAAGCATTTGAATGGAGGACATGAGATCATGTTTAACTTTTGCTGCTACTTCAGGTATCAGTTGTTCTCAGTCAATTGGCAACAGAGAACTGGATCACAGACGGTAGGTCCTCGGTGTCCAGTGAGTTGGCACACACACATAGTTCTTAGTGTTCATAGTGTTTCACTTTTGTGGCTGGATTTTTGAGACCAACTTCTACATAGCAGGAAGGGGGAAGCTGTTGCTTATCACAATGTGCCACAAACACAAAAGTACACAATAAAGAGCAGTCATGTTGTCCATATCAAGTAGACACGTTTTTTCCTTTAATATTGTAAAATGGACAGTACAATTTGGCTGCTCAGGGCAACAAAAATAGGAATTGGCTGAAGTTTTTAGACTGAAATAAAAGAGTAGTGGAATGCCAATGACTACCAATCAGATGTTTTTCTTCCATCTTCTGGAAAAAGCTTGAAATTAATTGGTTGGAATACCAGAAATAATTTTGATGTAGTTATAGGGTTCTTGGATTATCATCATTGCTATTTATGTTTCTAAAACAATGGAAACAATGAGAAGACTGACATTTAGGGACACAGAAAACTGTTCACTAAGCAATTGGGACTATGGGTTGGATTTACAAAAGGCAAATAGGCTTTTCAATGCTTTTCTTTTGCTTTGACTTTGCAGGTGAATGAGATCAAGCAGTGGTGGTTGATTTACTAAAACTGGAGAGTGCAAAATCAGGTGCGGCTGTGCATAGAAACTAATCGGCTGCGGCTGTGCATAGAAACCAATCAGCTTCCAGTTTTTATTTTGTCAAAGCTTAATTGAACAAGCCTAAGTTAGACTCTGATTGGCTACCATGCACAGCTGCACCAGATGTTGCCCTCTCTAGGGTTAGTAAATCAAGTCTACAGTGATTTACTTAATTCAATCATGTGCAAGCAAAAACACAGTTTTATTTTTTATCTTATTGCATGTGCGAGGTTATACTTTGCAAAGTGAATTAATACCACATTCAAAATTCCCTTACAAAGTGAACAGCTTACTTACTTTTAAAATCAACCCCTGTGCCTATGGGCATATACACATTGGTGTAGGCTTGCAGCATTTATATTTATTCCAGCAAAAGTGTTTTACTGAGTGTACGTGTTCCACGTTTTACCAATTGTACACAACTAGCAACTCCAAGCAATAAGTTAAATCAGTTTTTCCGATGCTATTTAGAAAATATTTTAGAAAGCTCACTTACTATAATATAGATCAGTACTGGGAGAATTATGTAGACTTTCGTTGCTCACCTCAAAAGCTTAAAAAAAATGTCTAAGAGGCCTAATAAAGGTTGATTACTAGTACTATAACACTTCATCTCTTTCTTTACTAGTTTTTATACCTTAGTCATTAAGCAAAGAGTTGTATGAATTATAAATGATGTTCTACATTACCCATTTATTTACATGGCAGCAAAGTATCCATGGCTGAGTTGTATTTTTTTCTTTTTATTTCCAGCCAAGTCAACGAGTTTGTCACTTCCTTTGACACCCGAGTCACCAAAGTAAGTATTGAGCATCGGCAAGCTTTGTTGGCAAGGGATGGGTGTCTTCTCGTCTTGGCTACAATAGCTCCATTTCAGCTTGTTTTTATAAATATGCGCTGTCTTCCAGTGACCCCAAGGGTTCCCCATTTGAGAGCAAGACTATTGAACGAACCTTAAGTGTGGAGCTCTCTGGAACAGCAGGTAAGGAGAACTTTTTTCCTTTGGCATTTATTTTCTACGGTTTTAAGAACTCTTAAAAGACCTCCTCTAGTATTCTATTGCTTTTTTTTATAAAAAGCAGCAATGGTAATTTTACTGACATTATCAGTTTTGGATCTCCCTTTCATAGAAGGGTTACATCTGAATGATTTTTGTTTGAGGAGGAGGGAAACAAACTTTTATTAAAAGATTAAATCCACTTTTATAAAAGTTCCAGCATAGAACTTGGATAACTGCTACACAAAGCAATTACAACTTAAAGTGGAAGTCCGCCAAGGTTAGGAAAAACAGTATTATCCAGTTATGGTTATGCAAGGTAAGAAAAGGTAGTGTAAAAAAAAAAAATCTGAAGTGCAACTTTAGAACATGTAGGATTCTTTATAATCGAACCTAACGAAGAAACTTAGGTATTCAAAATTGTGCCTTTTAAATCTATTGAGTTGAGCGAATACATTTTGTCATTTTAACTCCACATTTTCTGTTTCCATTGACGGCTAACAACATTTAGCATAAATCCTCCTGCTGCTCTGTATAGTGTTATATAAGCTTCATTTTGGCTGTTAATTGCCTAGTTACATTCTTTCCTTACAGACAGTTCTCCTGTCAGTGAACTCGCAGGGGATGGTGGCTGGTGGTTTAGTTAAACAAGTATAACAGGCTTGCGCTAGACACAGTAACATATTTCATCTTCAGGTGGAATATGCTGAGTAGCAAGAGCCTGATCAAAGAGAAAGAGCCTAGGGCTTGTGAGACTTTTAATGCATCTTTCACTCCGTTTTCTAAGGTCTTTGGTGGAAAGTTTTAAGCAGTTAATAGTAAGAGGTAAAGAGTGAAAAAAAGCGACCAGCTAGCTTTAATACTTATAAAAGCTTTTTTTGATTGGTTAGTTTGACTCAGAGCACTTATTTTCACTTTGCAGTGTGACACTTTATGAAAATGTTAGTTGGAGATGGAATCTCTACCAGTGCTTTTGCACAATAATGAAATAAATTACTAATGCATCGCACAGTAGTTTTTCTTATTAAAGTTAGGGAGTGTAAAATCAGGCTCACTTCGGCATAGAAACCAATCACCTTCCAGATTTTATTGCAAAAGCTTAAAAGAGAAGTATGTTTTATTTTAAAATTACACTTACCTAGGTGGATGCAGCATCGGTCCGATTCAGTCTGATGCTGTATTTGTCCCTCGCTGGCTCTAAGACTGAGAAGATAGCTGGTGGCTTTCAGTCACCACTGTCTGCTTTTACTGCCCCCGCTTCCGCTTTCACTGGAGCACTGAGTTGTGGAGGGCGACCGGCTCAGCCTCTCAGTAGTTCGCCGTTCCAGGCATGTGGGCAGATCCTGAACATATGGTCGCAATCTTTCCCAAGTCAGCTCTTTGATGTCAGCCGTCAATGAGCTTCAGCCCACTGTCTGCTGAAAACAAATGAGTGCAGAACAAACTGAACTTCCGTGATACACAGGAGAGCAAGAAAGCAAGCTTTGGTTGTACTTCTCCTTTAATTAAACAAGCTGAGGTTAAAAGCTGATTGGTTACCATGCACAGCTGCACCAGATTCGGAGTGCATTAATTTTAGTATGTCTACCCCAGTGGTCAAAAGCAACTAGGTCTCTACCATTGTAATGGTGTTGATTGCTGAGCAATAATAACAAGAAAATTCTAGTTGCTATTGGTCATCTTTCCTCTGCATTATATTCTCAAATACATTTTTATGACTGTTCATTTACCAATACCCTGTAACCAGTAACATATAAATGCAGATAAACACTGTGATTTATTCATGTATACACATACTGTACATAAAGAGAAAAAGCTTGAGAGATCAATATCTATCTCTCTCTTACTCTCTCTCTCTCTATTTATATTTATATTTTTCATTTTCCATAATACATTAGTTGCTTTGTGATGCTCACTTGTGACATACTACCTTTTTTTCAGTGGCGGCTGGTGCTCCATTTTTTTGGAGAGAGGGGCAGGTAACAACCCCCCCGCCAGGTCCAAACTTACCCCATCCAGGTCGCGGCTTCTTCTCCTGGCTAATCCGGTCTTAAGATCTGCCTCCTGTCCTGATTGGCCAGGAGGAGAAGCTGGTGGACAATCACAAGTGGGTGGGTTCAAGCCCATCCTTTTTAAAGCCTTAGGCTATATTTATACGTTTCTATGAGTCCAGGGCCACGCATGGAGATTGAGGGGCCCTGGACTCATGTGCCCCTTATGGACCAGCCACTGCCTTTTTCAGTGATCTTTAAATCTGTTGTATTCCTAGAAAAAATACTTTATGTATACCACAAATTAACCTCTGTCAGACTATGCACATTTAGGGGGAGATTTACTAAAACTGGAGTACTCAGAATCTAGTGGAGCTCTGCATGGCAGCCAATCAGCTTCTAACTTCAGCTTGTTCAGTTAAGCCTTGAAAATAAAACATGGAAGCTGATTGGTTTCTGTGCAGATCTAAACCAGATTTTGCACTCTTTGGTTTTAGTAAAACCCCCTCTAAGTGTTTACATATTCTGAATTAGCAGCAAAAGCACTTTACAACTATTTCTCATTCAGCTTTTCAGCTATAGCATTGTGGAAATTAATCTTCAAGTGTCCCTTTTAATTTCTATGAAAGAAGAATCGTGGCAGTCTGCCAGCCTTCTAATGGAAATATACGGGTTGTCTAAGCTGTTAGGTCATGTTTACACCTGCTTTGCTCTTTGAAGAGTGATCCATAATGAAAGTGGTGCAAGCGTTACTGACACACATTTAGCATGTTGTTGTATTGCCACCTACTAAATTCCCTTTTTTTGATAGCTCAACACGCTTTTTGAATTGATATACTGTGCCACTATCACAAGCCTAGTGTTTGAATATAATCACTTGAATGAGACAGAGGGATAACTTTTTCTGCACTGAAGCAAAGTATTGTGACCTCGGCATGTATACGCCCCCATCAGGCTGCCTTTGCAGTTTAAGGGTAAAGCTGGTGAAAACATGGCTCATGTGCTTATTTTACCGCCTCCAGCTGCAAGTGTAAACTAAGCATTAAAAAGTTTTATCAGAGTCTCTGTTGTGATATTTGAAGATTAACTATTTCACAGTACATCCAGCTACAAAGGGCAGTGATGACTTGTTTTAAAAGTTTTGTTTTTGTTTATAGCACTTGTTATTAGTATGTAAATACTTCAATGTCTATTTTGTGGTACAGATGCACTTTAAATCTTGTTTTTCCTAATAGAAGAAAACAACATTGCTGTGTTTTGTGAGAAAGTTGTGTGTGCACTGATGATGTGCAGAATGCAATGACCAAATTTTAGTTGAAGTGCCTGTAAACACTAACTAAATGTTAGTTTGCTAAAGCTAATGCATTATAAATAACTGACATTTTTTAAAATAAAACACTCGTTTTCCCTTTTTCTTTTTTCTTTTTTTATTCTCCTTTTTAGTATTTTAGGGCTTGCTGATCTGTTGTAGCCTCTTTGCGGCATGTTAAGGTTTAGATGAGAATTTAGTAATTAGATGTTATATAATCTTTACCTGTAGTCAGGTCAGTGAAAGGTAATTTGTGTTTGGCTGCTGTGAGTTAGTATCCTTCGCATGTTGCCTTATATAGTATGTGTAGTGATGGCGGAATGTCAGTAGTATTGTCCTGCAAGCTTGTATTGGTTACAGAGACCTGCTCCATCCATTGTTACAGAATACCCTAAAGGCCTTGGTGTGACCCAAAGAGGTCATTGGCCTTAACACAGATCATACAGGTACCCTCTCTTTAATTTAGTGAAACTTTGTGTTGGTGTGTTTGTTTGACATCTATGCTTCTTGCCAACAGATGTCTTGTTGGCAGACGTGTCACTAACAGGCTCATATATTTCTTTTTATGTGATGTATGCAATCTAAATGGGAATATGCTGATACCTCATACAAATGCCTGCAAAGCTATTGTTTTGCATTGTTGATAGTCCTAAATCTTAGCTCTTTGCCAAAAGATTACAAGAGCTCCATAAAGTCCTTTTTTATGGTTTTATCAAGGAAAATGTTTACATCAGCCGAGAACATTTGTCCTAACACTAGTTATAGTGAGCAATGTGTGCATAGATTTGATAAGCCATAAAATGTCATTTCAATTATGAAACAAAAAGAATAAAACGTGCTTTTCATGTAAGTGAATGCTTTGTAGAGTCATAGATTGGCGTGCTTTGTATTGCAGTACATTGTATTATTGTGTACGCTTTAGTGTATTACACAGACGCTAATCCTAAAATACACATTGGCAGCGGGAAAGCAAAGTGTATAGACGAGAAGATGTACTCTGCATACAGGGGGGGGGGGGGGCTAGCAAGGGGTAAAAGGACACAAATAACCCCTAGGGCACTGTTATTTTGACAGATGATAGCCAGCAGCATGATACGTGAGTTATAGAATTGCAGAAGTAACTTGCTACTGCAGAGTCTAAAAGATGTTGAAGTGATCCAAATAGCAACATTAACTGATTATTTGTTTGACAGGTAGTAAGAACAAGAAATGATAACATGCATGATTGCCCACCCACTTCAGGCTGCTGTTAATTTTACTAGTGCAATGTGGTTAAATACTTTTTTGGCTGGGGGGTGATAAGGGCTAATATTGACCTGTGGGGAAAAATCCCCTCTTAAAAATCTGTCACAGGAACGGGTGTCCTCATTGGATGATGCCACCTCTATTACTGGTGGCAACACAGAATTTTGAATTTAACCTCATTTTTATTCTTGGTGACATTGGCAATCAGGACACTTAGAAATAGTGAATCTCCTTAATGGGGACACTGACAGCAATATAAACTCCCTCTGTTCCCAGAGAGATGGAGGAATTCCATATTTCCAATGTACCTATCACACCAACAGAACGGGCGGACCTCACTCCTCCGATACCACTTCTATCATTCTCTTCCCCTCCTCCGAGTACATGAATAGATTCCATACTGTCCATGTTTTATTATACTATTCTTTCCTATTTTGAGCCCCTATCTCGCTTACCCCGTTATTTTTGCCTTTCACCTCAACCAGGACCCTAGTTCTCCTGTCCCTATGTCTGGCTCCAGTTCACCGAAATAAATTTCCCTCCATTGTCTGTATGTGAGAGGATATTTAGGTTGGACTAGATGGGCTAGGTTGGACTTGATGGACTTGTGTCTTTTTTTAACCTCACCTACTATGTAACTATGTAACTATCTTGCAGCCACTGTTTCCTTTTTGTAATCCCTGATGTGCCCTGTAAAGGTAATCTGACTTCCTGTTCCGCCATTTCTAAATGGCTCAGGCAGACTTGGTACTGCTTTACTGCAAAACTGCAGCATGCTGATAGTAGGAGAGATTAAGCGGGGCTGGCCTACATTTTTTATCGCTTGCCAATGCTCCAGTCCTTCATTACCTGGCAGTATAACCCAAAGATAAAATACTTCCTGTGTCCTTCAATTGACTCCTAGAAAAAGGAATTTATGGTGAGTACCAAAATCCTACTTTTACAAACGTTATTACCTTTTTCCTTCTGTAGCAGTTATGTAGAGTGTCTGAATATGACTTTGCTGTAAGAAAAGATCCTTGTCTTTCAGTAATTCATATGAGCTGGTCAGAGATACTGTAGGTTGCCCAAAATTCAGTCTGTAAGTTTTGGGAGGACATTGGAAATGTGAATCACTGAGCCTCTTCTATCTAGTAACCCCATCACTTTTTCCTGATGGATTCTTGGAATAAATGTAGAATTAACTAAATAGGTAACACTGTATGAGATCATTATGGCAGCAGTGATGGGAAGAGTCAGTTCCTCATCAAGATTATATAAAAAGAGAGTGCTGTCACACCAAGATTTATAACATTTATTTGTTGTATTTTATGCAGTAATTCAAAGTAAAATTATTTAGTATTAAGATGTAACAATAAACCTTTTCTTTGGCTCATTAGCGGTTTTCTAGGAATTAAATACATTTGCACCACAACCTTGGTATGGCATTGTTTATTCACCTGCTATAGAAGTTCCCCTGCACCAGGGTTTATTTAGAGAAATGTGTGTAAATGCCAACAAAGTGCATTTTGTCATTTGGTTCCTTTTCTTCAAGTTTTAACAATTTTCCTACAGCAACCATCTATGCAATTAAACTTTTTGCTGATATGTTATCTTATAGATTCAATAAGGAAGGTAAATAAACAGAGGCCTATTGTGTCCTAAATTCACCATCAAATTTCAACTCTCTTCCCATGCTTTAGATAATTTGGCATAATAATTGTTCCCACCAGGTTTTACATTCAAAGATAAAAATATAATAGATGCGCTACTCAAAAAACATGCTCGGCTCTCCTGTGACACAAAGATGATTGAGAAACGGGCAAGCAAAGCCAGCAACAGCCAATGAAGCTCTTACAATCTGTAAGCATAATATCAAGAGATACAGCATTTAGAGAAGAGAAACAGCAATGATGGGTGCTTGTTGTTATATTCTTACAGCCAGCGCCCTGAGCTTCCAGAATACCTAAATAGTGAGTGCAGTGGCTTGGCTACAGCTACCATTCGTTGCATTTTTTCTGATTGGCTTCTTTTGATTTCTCAATCGAAGTTTGTCAGGTTGGGTGCTAATGAAGGGGCCACTCATGGCTCAAATTTTGACCAGGAATTGGAAGAAAATCAAGCTGTGTATGGCCAGCTTTATAAAAAAAAAGTTGTGGCTGGATAAACTCTTTAAATGAATAAAACACACCCCTTAAAGGAACACTAAAGTCAGTTTTAAAAAAAAATAACAAACATGTGATACTTACCTCCACTGTGCAGTTCGTTTTGCACAGAGTGGCCCGGAAACCTGTCTTCTGGGGTCCCTCGGCGGCTGTCTGGGCTCCTCGTCACAAAAGCTTTCCATCTTCATGTGAGGGCGCTTGAACGGTGGAAAGCCATAGCCGCCGACTGTATCACTCAGCCCCGCCCCCGGCGCGCCGCGTAATCCGCTGTGATTGACAGCAGCGCCAGCCAATGGCTGCGCTGCTATCAATCCACCCAGCTTAGCCAATCAACAGCCAGGCTGGGAACCGAAGAGGATGACGTGGACGCGCCCGGGAGTTTCGAACGGTAAGGTAAGTAAAACGGGGACTCGGGGGGGGGGGGGGCGCTGCTGTGAGATCTTTTTTTTACCTTAATGCATAGGATGCATTAAGGTAAAAAAACTTTTACCTTTACAACCCCTTTAAGGAGCCACTGGTAAATTTGGTCCTATTTCCCCCTTCTTAAACTGGCTCATAAAACAGTCTAGGGGTTCTTTTTCTCAATTTAATATCTTTTTATTGTTTCCTTCCATATACAAAAGAACAAATCCTCCATTTATAATCCATCCATCCAAAACAACAGATTGCATAAAGTTAAAAATACCAATTATTCCCATATCCCACTCCAGTCTGAACTTTTCCTTCCAGGAGGGTTTATCCGTTTTCTTTGTTAGTACAGGTATCTCTCTCCTCCTTCCCTCTCACCTATCTGGTTACTCTCTCTCTTCCACTCCAAGCTCCTCTCTCCTCTCTAGGGTGGACACCCCATTTTACTTAACCAGGGCTCCAAGAAATCCCTCAATGTTTTAAATTTCTTAAAGTTTCCACGCCTAATCAAAACTCCTCTTTTTTTCCATATTGTCATATTTAACACATTGACCCATTCCGCTACTGTAGGCGCTTTCTGTGATTGCCAATTCAGTTTCCTCGCCTGGAATAGACACTTTTAAACCGCTGCTTTTATGTCCCTTTGCTCGGATCTCTCCTCTATACAACCCAATAGGCATATCCTGGCCTCAAGTTCCAGAGCAGTCATGAAGGTTGTATTTATAATGTCTAGAACCTTTACCCAGTATCTATGCAATTTTGGGCATTTCCACATCATATGTATAAGGTCTCCTGTACTTTGGGGTTCTTTTTCTGGATTTTATTGGAACATTAAATTGGATAAGGATTGGGAGTATGGGATACCCCGATTAACTCACACTGGCTGCACTTCTGGTTGCAATAATGTACAAGTTGCGGGCTTCACTACATCCACTGCATGTCCTATAGGATTTATGTTGCTGGTGACTTGTTCTCCCTCAGGAGGCTAAAAGCTATACACTGTCACTTCTTCAGGCTGCCTGTTCTGCTCTCCTCCCACTATACTTATTGAGGGGAAGTAACAGAACGGAATCCTGTGAGAACATTGAGCAGCCCTTAGGCCCCTTTCACACTGGGGCGGGAGGCGCGGTGGCGGTATAGCGGCACTAAAAATAGCGGCGATATACTGTCGGAATTGCCGCAGGTTTCGGCCGCTAGCGGTGCGGTATTAACCCCCGCTAGCAGCCATAAAAAGTGTTAATACCGAGTGTGAAAGGGGTCTAAGCATTCAACTCCTGCTCCACTGATTACAGAGAATTCATCAACTCATCTTTTAAACTGGACACCCGTAATAATCTGTTGTCTGTAACTGCACTGGTTGAAAATCCATGTCAGTCAATTGGAGCTTTGCCAGCTCCTCCTGTAAATCAAATGACTTTCATTGCATCTATGTGTTTTTGATTGTTTGTTCTACATTTTTTTATTTTTTTTATTTACAGAATGTATGTTTAGAGATTGTAAGATCTTCATCTTTAAAGATAAAATGGCTGTCGCTGGCTGTGTCTGCCCATTTCTCTGCCGTCTTTGTGTCATAGGAGAGCCGAGTCTGTTTCTTTTTGCCTGAGGCAGACGCAACTGCTTTGGTTCTAACGCTTTTTGTACTAAATGATTTCTCCTCGTAGCAGCCAGTGTGGCGGGGTTTGTGAAATGTCTGGAGAATACACATTGAAATATGTAGTTTACACTGATTAATAGCTTATGCTGGTCCAGAGTTTATACTGGTTCCCCGGCATGCTGGTTCATGGTTTGTACTGGTTTTCTGCTAATGCTTCCCCACTGTTTTCACTGTGTTAAACTATATCTAAATCTTTGTACTCTGTTTTGACACTTTTGAGTTTGCATGGCGGGACATACCTGCATACATACAGTATACAGTATGGTTTTAAATATATATACATGCTTGCACGCCCCCCTATCTGGAAGAGTCAGATCACGTGTGTGTATATAGTCGGCAAGTGGTTAATAGACTATCTTGGTACACGTGTGGTTACCAGAGAGAAGCAGGTATTATGTTTTACAGAAATATGTAGTTATGCTTCGTAGTTTACATAGAGAATGCTAGCATGTATTTTATTTTGTGTCCTAAGCAATTTAGTAGTGAGTTGCAGACCAGCTCATCTGGCTCAACGTGGTATAAAAAAATAAAAAATAAACGGATTGGGAGTGTGGAGGGAGGGATGTATCTGTCACATACAAATTAGCTGGTCATCACATTAGAAAGCAGTTAAGCTATGGGTACAATCTGGACAGTGAAAGACCTTTCATAAAAGGGCCCATTCACATTTGTCTGTTTTTGCCAGCGACGGTTTCCATTGTAATCAATAAAAACACATCAAAGTGCACAATGACATGCATTTTGATGTTTTACTGATTCAGTAGAAAACATACCTAGAAAATTGACAAGTAGGTTTAACATTTAAAGGATAACTAAACCCAAGAGCAAATATATCTTAAAGTGGAGCTTCGCTGTAAAAAAAAAGCCAGCAGCTACAAATACTGCAGCTGCTGACTTTTAATAAATGGACACCTACCTGTCCTGGAGTCCAGCGACGTCGGCAGCAGAAGATGAGCAATCGCTCGTCTCTCGGCTGCCGCCACCTCCATCATCGGTGAGGGAACCAGGAAGTGAAGCGTTGCGGCTTCACTGCCCAGTTCCCTACTGTGCATGTACAAGTCGCGCTGCGCCGTCCTCACTGTTCCCCGCTGTGTTCTGGGAGCTGAGTGTTTTGCACGGGAAGTGGCATAATGCCCGCAGTTTCCCGCAGAGTCTATGCCCAGAAGTGGGTGCAAATACCTGTCTTAGACAGGTATCTGCACTCCCCTCCACCCTGAAAGGTGGCAATTGTGGCACCGGAGGGAGGGGAATCCGATGAGCCGAAAATCCACTTTCGGGTGGAGCTCCGCTTTAAATTCTATTTTACCAGTCCATAGATGTGGTCTTTTTTTCAGGCTAAGAATATTTTCAGCAATATTACAACATAAAAAGGTTCACCAATACCCCCACCTATAACTTGACATTGCAGCAAGTAGCATTGGAAGGCAACATATGATATAAACAAGGCCAAGGATAAATCCATGGAAATATCCAAGCTTACTCACCGACCAACAACAACCGAATCAACCTATCTAACAGTATGTGTTAAAACAGGGGTCTAGTCTGCATGCATTTGCAAATACATGCGTAAGCCACAGAGCCTCGCCACGGCACCTTGGTATCTGTGGTCTTATCACTGGCTAATGAGTGACTCCACAATGGAAGCACATGCATTCTGAGAATATTTTCAGCAAATACAGATATATCTGCGAAAAATGCAGTGTTCTTGTCACTTTCTGAGCAGAGCAGAAAGGAAAACATAATGTTATCTTTCTTATGTAAACTGCTAATCACTGCTAATCACCCATGGAGATGTAATAAAGGCAGTCCAGTGTGACAACCATGTCTTTCTCCATTGAAACAGTAGAGAAGTGAGCATAGTCACCCAGGGACAGGAAGTGTGGGTAAAAATAAAGCAAAAAATAATCCTGAAAAAAATGTGTGCAGCCAGTATATCTAAGGCCCCTTCGTTTGGCAGACCGTGTTGCTCAGCGGTGGATCACTCCGCTTATCTCCGTCTGAGCAGTTGGATGACAGGTCCATCTCCCCTCACTGTGCAGAGCAGAGATGGACAGTCCTACTCTCCTCTATGGGCAAATTGGGTAAAACCGGACCACCAGTCTGTTCATCTGATCCGCCAGACAGATGGAAAATAGGACCACAATCCGTCTGGATTTTGCGGGCAGGATCGGATAGCAGCAGGTGTCACAAGTCTGCCGCTCCATAGGGAAGGGTGCAAGGTCTAATCACCTGATTGGACACCCTGTCTGAAGGGACCCTACAGATTGTTAAGCTTGCAACATATATATACAATGTGTGTGGGGGTTTAGATTGTATTTATTATAGGTACTTACAGTGTACAGATTCTCCTTGTTTAACGACTTACCTGTTTAACAACCACTGGGAATTAAGACCATCTCTCCCGGCCCGAACGACGCACTGTACATCATTGTATTGTACAGTACAGAATTTTTGTTTGTGTTCTGTACTTATGCAAATTAAAACAACGTTATTGAGCTGGAGTTCTGTGTTTAGACTTTTTTGTCACAATACAGGACAATAGTTAAGAATGCTTAAAATATTGATTACTGGGGGGCGCATGCGCGAGGCTCTCGATGGAGGACGTGTCCCGTTAGAGCTCCGCACTCCCCGCCACTACATCGGGACTTAACTAGCCTTCCGAATCACCCTGCAACCCCGCTTTTTAAAGCAATCCTCTCTGAGACGGATTCGGTTCCACCCGGGATGGTTTTAACGGGTCACCGCGGCAAAACAAAGCCTAAACCGATCAAGGAAGCTCTGGCCCGCGCCTCTTCTAAGATGGCGGCGAAGGCTCTAGCTAAACAACAGGCTGCCTCCCCGGACAGGTCCACTATGGCAGAAAGCGATGAAGATGATGACACTGACTATCATGCTGGCTCCCCTTCCCTGCCACCATCAGGTATGTCACAGACTGACTTCCTCAAGCATATGGAAGCTATGCTTCATAAAGCCCTTAAGACTACCTCTGACCAGATAACAAATAGACTGTCTCGAGAGATTAGAGAACTTGGTCAACGTACAGCAGACCTCGAGACCAGGGTAGACGATATGGAGCTTACCCTACAGGAGCAGGCCCAGGAACAGGCAGCTCTCCGTGAGGAGAACGCCGCCCTGCTTGCACGCTTGGAGGACGCGGAGAACCGTTCCCGTAGGTCTAACCTACGCATTAGGGGCATACCTGAATCTGTTGATGACCTCCAGTCGTTCTCCACAGCCCTGTTCCAGGAACTCTCGGCGTCTTCCATTCCGATCGAGCGGCTAGAATTTGATCGAATCCACAGGGCCCTGACCCGACGACAGCAAGATGGCCCCCCTAGGGACATCATTATTAAATTGCACTATTTCCGTACTAAGGAACAACTGCTAGCTGCTGCTCGTAACAAGGACGCTCTCCTGTTTCAGGGCCATGCATACCAGCTCTTTTCTGACCTTGCTCCCACCACAATTGCAAAGCGCCGTGCTATGAAACCTCAGCTACAAGTCCTTATACAACACCAGCTGAAGTATACCTGGCGTTTTCCATTTGCCCTGCAATTTTCTTATCAAAATCAGCAACACTCCTGCACATCGTCTGAATCCCTTCAACGCCTTCTGGAATCCCTCAACCTTACCTCCCCTGCACAAGTCTCGGAGACAGCCCTACCTCGTACTCCAGCCCGCAACGCCACCCATCCTCACGCGGCTACTCCAAAGGGATCCCAGCCGGGTCCACCTTCCATCCGCAAAGGAACTCCTGCTCGCACTTCCAGAGATGGCCTGTCCGACCGTCAACTATACTCACCCCGCTGAGTTTGACTGTTTAACCTTCTCTTTACAGGTCTCTTGTTTATCTCTTTTCCCAGCGCCGTGAAGATCCTCTTCTTCTGAGTCGACCTGACCGTCTGGATCCCTTACTACCACCTGATCCACCTGTTGACGATCTCTCGACCAGGCATCTGGAAACTGTTTACCCTCGTTCTTCCCCCCCCCCCCTCGGATGGTTGCTGCGAATGTTTGTCGCTCCTGAGGGTTGCTCAGGTTCGTTATTTCAATCCTCTACAGTTCCTACTGTTGTTTTGTACTTTGTCTCTTCTAAACAAACATTTATTTTTATTTTTACTCCCGAAACGCACCTTTGCTGTGTCTTTTTCCTCATAAAATATTTTTTTTATTATTATTTTTTTGATTTCCTGCTTAGCCGGGTCCCCCTTTTTTTTTTTTTTTTTTTTTTTTTTTTTTTTTTTTTTTTTTTTTTTTTATGCAACACTCCTGCTAAAAATGGTATATAGATGTATACTCCATATACCCTTGAACTGTATGTAACGGATAGCATCATATCTGCTCTAGCTTTGGTTCTCCACCTGGGTCTTTTAGATCCTGATGGACACTGGCTTATGTAGACTGTATATTATGCTGTTGTTTGCCAGTCTTACTCTGCAGTGTACTCCTTTCTCTATCACCCAAATTGGAGGCAACCTCCCCTTCTCTATTTCCTTTCCCCCCCCAACCCTTCCCCCTTCTTTTCCTCCCCCCTCCCTTCCCCCGATTTATCCTTCCTTTCTTCACCCACAGTCCGGATCCCCCATAAAATTTCCCTGCCTAACCCCCCAGTCCTACCCCTCCCTCACCCTAACTCCCCAACTTCCCTTTGCCTCTTCCCCCCTAACGCCTCTGCATTGTTCTGGTAACTGATTCTCTATCCCTCCTCTTAGGTACCCCAGTGTTTGTTATTTTTTCTCTTTCCCCCCCCTTTTTTTTTTTTTTTTTTTTTTTTTTTTTTTTATTATTATTTTTTTATATCTTTTTTTTTTTGTTGGTTGTGGCTGATACTGTCGGCCCTGATAATTATATTATTATTGCTGTTATCTTCCAGAGTTTGATATGTTTTACTGTAAAGCACAGTCTTTTCTAATAGTAACCTGCTTGTCATCTGACAATCAAAATCGTGTATTATATGTGTCCCGTTTGTGGCGGGGAGTTGTCACTGCTCCCCCTTGTTTTGGTGCACCCATCCGTGGGCTAGCTGGCTGGCTCGTGTATTGGTGCACTGTTTGGTCGGGCGATAGAGTCTGACTCCTTTTTCTCTCTATGTCTTCTAGTTGGCCTTACATGGTTACTCTTTTCTCCCTTTCTTTCCTTCTGCTTTCCTTTTCTTCCTTCCCCCCCCCCTCCTCATCACGTCGGCTGGGTTACATGGCCCTCCAGATGCTTGCTGACTCCACCTTACCCGTTCCCAGATGGCCCCCTTGAATATACTCTCACTGAATGTTAAGGGCCTCAACTCGCCCCATAAAAGAGTCAAGGCCTTCCATACATTTGCATCCCTGAAGGCAGGTATTGTCGCCCTTCAGGAGACACATTTCTCTGCTCACGCCACCCCTAAATTTTTTGGCTCACAATATCCCCAGGTCTATACCGCTTCGGCCTCCACAAAACACCGTGGGGTCCTCATTGCCCTGCATCGAACCCTTCCCTTTACTTTAATTTCAGAGATAAAGGACCCTGAGGGCCGTTACATAATCTTGGTTGGCTTATTACAGGATGTAGAGACTACCCTTGTCTCCTACTACGCCCCAAACTCTAACCCGAACCCCTTCTTTTCACACTTACTTCAGGTTATACGCTCCCACTGTAAAGGTACGCTATTTTTATGTGGTGACTCTAACCTGGTGTTACAACCGCACATGGATAAATCACCATACGCTCCAGACCAGTACCCCCCCTCGTTACGTTTCCGGAAACTTTTACAACAAGCCTCCTTATTGGATACTTGGCGAGAATGCAACCCGGCAAAGAGGAACTACACATTTTACTCATACCCACATAAATCCTTTTCTAGGATTGATCATATCTTTGTCCCGGTTGCCTCCTCTCCCATATTACTTAAATCCATGATAACCCCTATCTCATGGTCTGACCACTGCGCAGTACTTACCACCGTTTCTTCCCTAATCCCTATGTCCAGAGACCGAACCTGGTGCATAAATGAAGCGCACCTCACTAACCAGTCCTATTGCCAGGACATCCAATTCGCTTTGGCTGACTATCTAACACTAAATTCTACCCCTGACATCTCTCCTGTTCTTCTATGGGAGGCCCACAAACCTGTAGTCAGAGGTACCTGCATCTCAGTATCTACTCATTTAAATAGAGATAGGAAAGCCAGGCTAGCTGGTCTGGAACGTGATTTCCATCAGTGTTTCCTTCAATTTCAATCCTCCCCCACTGAGCTACATAGAGTGCAGATGGAGAAAGTGAAGACGGAGCTAGACTTAGCATTAGCTGAAATGGCTGATAAGACTATCCGTAGATCCACCCACACTATTTATGCGAAAGCCAATAAACCAGATACCTTTTTAGCCCTCCGCCTCCGTCGCCCGGAGCGGAACTATGCTCCTATTAGGCTGCGCATAGATAAAAACACTTATACCAGTAACCCTGTAAAAATCCTTTCTGAATTCCGGAACAAGCTACAGGTGCTATACAAAGCTCGGTCTTCCTTTACTCCTTCCTCCGCAGATGAACTCTTCCATGATGTTCCCCTACCCACTTTGTCAGATTCCAATCGTGAGTCACTCGAGAGACCCATCACGGCTGAAGAGGTTCTTATGGCTATTAAGTCCTTGAAACCTAACAAAAGGCCGGGCCCTGATGGACTCTCGGGTACCTACTATAAGAAATTTGCTGGTACTCTTGCCCCTCTCCTCACTAAGTTATTTAATGCCCTGCTCCTACACCACTCCTTCGGTCGAGACACATTGACGGCTATAATAACCATGATCCCTAAACCTGGAGTGGACAACTCCCTCTGGTCCAACTTTAGACCAATTTCATTACTCAACCTAGATGTTAAACTCCTAGCCAAAATAATGGCCTTACGCCTTAACCCTATCATTGGTAGACTAATCCATAAAGACCAGGTAGGCTTCATACCTCGTCGTCAGGCTAGTGATAACATCCGCAGAGTAGTCCTCCTGCAGCACCTATCCAGAACCCGTAAGATCCCCATGCACTTATTATCTCTGGATATTAGAAAAGCCTTTGATACTGTATCCTGGCCCTATCTCAACTACATCCTCACTCGCTGGGGTTTCGGTCCGCACTTCATGCAGTGGGTGAACTCCCTTTATAATCAACCCCAGGCCTATATTAAATACTCAGGGTTCCGTTCCGATAATTTCCCAATAGAAAGAGGCACTAGGCAAGGCTGCCCCCTATCCCCCCTAATCTTTGCACTGGCGATTGAACCCCTGGCAGCCCTAATAAGAACTAACCCTGACATTAGAGGTTTAGAAGTAGCCTCTGTCTCACACAAACTCTGTTTATTTGCAGATGATGCACTTCTGTTTGTTACTTCTCCCCGTACCACCCTCCCAAGCCTTATCCAAACTTTAGGAAAATTTGCTCATGTTTCTGGCCTAGAAGTGAACAAATCTAAATCCAAAGCCCTCAATGTATCCCTTCCTCTAATGGAAGTTGCCCATCTACAAGAACATTTTCCCTTCACTTGGTCCACCACATCCCTACCATATTTAGGTATAAAGCTGACAACCGATCCTATCTCCCTCTTCAGAACTAATTACTTCCCTATGCTTTCGCATTTATCTTCTTTGATGGATGCTTGGAAGCCTCTCTGTGTCTCCTGGCTAGGCCGCGTGGCGGCAGTTAAAATGTCCCTCCTTCCAAAACTTCTCTATCTTTATAGAGTCTTACCTATCCCAGTTCCCTCTTACTTCCATCGAATCATCCAATCCCGGGTTTTTAAGTATATCTGGGGCCCCATAAAACCCAGGGTTTCCAGGCCCATACTCCTCCGTCATAAACTTAATGGAGGACTGGGAATCCCTAATTTCGCCCGCTACTATCAGGCTGCTCAACTAGCTCAAATCACGTTATTTCATGCCACATCTGAAACTCCAATATGGGTTAGCTTGGAAGCTATGGATGCTTTTCCACTACGAATGTCCAATCTTATATGGTTACCCCATGTAGCCCGAGGCCCTGTATCTAATCCGGTTACTCGTCACTCGCTAAAACTTTGGGATACTATAAGTGGTCGTTTCCAGCTGATGTCCAGTCATGCTCCGCTCCTTTCCTTTCTGGGACACCCACTCTTTTACCCCGCTTTCACGGAACCTGACTCTTTCCGGCTCTGGCTCCAAGCAGGCCTCCACCGGGTGTGTGACCTAACCACAGCTTCCTCCATTAAGCTCTTCCCAGACTTACAGACCCAGGCCCAACTCCCCTCTAGGGAATGTTTTCGATACCTGCAGATTACCCATTTTATCCGAACCATAATAGGCAACTGCTCCTCCTTACGTGATAAAACCTTTTATGAGTCCATTTGTGACTCAGACCCACATGCCCCTGGCACTATTTCGCGTATTTATGCCCACCTCACTACCTCCTCAACGAATCTTCCCCTCTATGCTGCGCAGTGGTCAAAAGACCTTCAGATTACGTTAGACGAGTCTGATTGGAACAATATCTGGATCAGAACGAAAGCATCTTCCCAAAATGTTGTAGCCCTGGAAACCAATTACAAGGTTCTCATGCGGTGGTACTTGGTTCCCACTAGAATCTCCAAATTTTTACCGACCTATCTACCAGTATGTTTCCGCGGTTGCGGATTAAGAGGTACGCACGAGCATATCTGGTGGTCCTGTCCAATTGTGCAACAGTTCTGGACGGTTATATTCCAAATGGCCTCCACCCTCCTCAGTGAGGAACTCTTACCTGACCCTTCCCTGGCCCTCTTAAATCACCTGCAGAAGGACTTCACGAGAGCCCAATGTAAACTCTTGCTACAATTAACTACTGCTGCCAAGCAGACTATTGCTAGGGCCTGGAAGTCCCCAAATCTGCACATTGCGGAAGTTAAGAATAGAATGACTCAAGCTATGATCCACGCTAAAATAGAAGCTACGGTCTTAGATCGTATGCCCCAACACAGTAAAATATGGACCCCGTGGGTGGACCACTTTCTCCCCCCTGGATTTGACATGACTCTATTGACATCCTAATTTGATGCGAAACCCGCTCACCGACGTATTTCACCCCTCGGGGGCTATGTGACCCTGCCGACAATCCCTTCACCTCCCTCCCCCTTCCCGCTCCCCCCTCCTTTTCTCACCCTTCTCTTTCTACTCTCTTCTTTTCCTTCCTCCGCTTTCTACTTTTCTTGAGATACTCCCGATGGACCCGTTCGGGCGACTACTCATATTCTCGCCTGAGCGTGGCCTACGGTTTATTTACTAACATTTACACAGAGTGCTCTCCTGGCATGTACATTGCTTTTGGCCTGAGACTCCCTCTTGTTCTGTTACTTGTTATATAAAGCCTTTATGGGTAGTCCTTGCTCTACTCCTTCCATTACGTTTTTGTTTTTGTTTTTCCCTTCTTTAAGTCATTTAATGTTAGCCTTTTGACTACCATATTCATGCTCATGTACACTTGTAAAACTCTTCTGGATTTTACCTTAATGTACGCTTACGTGTGTTAACTTGCAAATACCTTGCCAATGTACACTGTGTTCCTTTTTTTCAATAAAATATTTGAACAGAAAATATTGATTACTTGTGACTCCTCGTTTAACAACCTGGTCGTTAAGTGAGGAGTAGACATGTGCATTTGTTTTCGTTACAATGCATTTTCGTCCGAAAATCTGTTTTCGGACGAAAAACGCAAGAAACGAAAACCGAAAGATCCAACATAAAAAATGCTTTATTTTCGTTTTCGTTGCGGTCGACATTATAGAGAAACGATTCGACATTATAGGGAAAAGATTCAACATTATAGGGAAAAGATTCGACATTATAGAGAATAGATTCGACATCCACATTATAGAAGGATTATAGATTCAAATGTATAGATTTTAATGCTCTGCCCATAGGCCCATAGAAACATTCTAATGTTGGTTGACTATGACTAGTAATAATAATATAATTATTTATTATTATTATTACTAGTCATACAACATTAGAATTCTTGTAGTCGGAATACTCGACCGGAAATGTACGATTCGACAAGTATTATTGGATTTTCGGACCAACGAAAAACAAAATAAATCAAAACGATTTTCGGGAGTAACTAAGTAAATGTATTTTTCAGACGAAAACGAAAAAACAAAAAAAATATTCCAGTCTGCACATGTCTAGTGAGGAGTACCTGTATAGCACCAACAATTGACAAAGCACTTTACATATAAATTATACATTCATGTCAGTCCCTGCCCTCAAGGAACTTACAATCTAAGGTCCCTAACTCACATACTAGAGCCAGTTTACCTACTAACATGTCTTTGGAGTGTAGGAAGAAACCCATAGAGGTACAGGTAGAACATGCACACTCCAGGCTGATAGTGCTGTAGTTGGGATTTGAACCGACAACCGACGTGCTAACCACATGTACTGCTTTACATTTATTATTATTATTATTATTATTAGGTGTGCTTTCTGAATTCTTCAGCAAGTCAATGTAGGGGTGGGAAGGGTGGAGTAATGCCATAAAGCTATGCCATACACTTGTCACAGTAGAGTATATCCAACATGCTATTCCCCATGCACTTTATCAGCTGCCTATGTTTGGTGCACTCTCATGGCACCCATGGACATAAAGATCACCCCATCTTGCTATAATCTACCAGACTGGACAATAATCTTCTAATGTTTGTGGTTACCTTTATAGAGTACAAAGTGCTTCAGGCTCTTGTGGGACTTCTAATTAATAATAGGCTGCCTTCTCATTAGAAAGGGTTCATTCTACAAATTAGCTGCCTCCACTGTGTCTTCGGGTCACGAGCAATGCATGATAACCTATGACCCCGAAGATTAATCAAACCACCAAGTCTGAGTTGCGCTCTGCTGAGCATGCCCTCTTAAGAAATGATTTTAGGAAATAGAGTTAGGGAAGGAAACTGACAATCGGCTAATAATTGTAGAATTATGCCTGGCTAGGGTGAGGTGTGGAACAGTCAGTGCTTAGCTAGAACGCAGCTCTGTTTCATCACTCATAGAGAATTTAGCACCAGGTCATACTCTAGGTCCAAGGTTACCTCCATATCTGTCATCACTGCTGGCTGATGATAAATTATGTGACTGAACTATAATTATACAGCATTTAATAAAATCACCTACTGAATTCCCCTGTCAATGACTGATATAAAAACATACTTCAGTATACTTATGTAACTCAGTAGTCATTTTTTTCAAAATTGCATTAAATCTTCTTTATATTGCACAGAACAGCTTAAAGATAAAATCAAGTATACGGTGGGGCTGGTGTGCCTTAAAGTGGTTGTAAACCCTTGTATATACCCAGTGAAGTGACTAGCCTCAGATGATACACAGATTTAAAAAAAATCCTCCTACACACGTTGTACCTGTTTATCTGCAGTCTTCTCTTCTCTACAGCCATTCAAAGTGCAGGATTTATACAGCTTGTCTGAGCTTTCGAAAAGCAAAAGGTGGGGAGCTGAAGTTACATTCTGCAGAGCTCAGCGAGAAGAACTCTGATAGCTGATTGGAGAGAAGGGACACACCCCTTTACATACTTCACAGGTACAGAGCTAAGGCTGTCAATCACAGGCTGTGTGCTGGAGCTCCCTGTCACCTTTTTATTTCTTGGTGTCTGGAAAATCAGAATTGACTCATACAGATAGCAGAGGAACAAGGCAGCAGCACTTATTGCTCTGGATTGAGACAAGTACACACTATAGAGTTATATGCTTTGTTCATGTCAGAGGTTTACAACCACTTTAAGTTGAGAGGGAAGCACTTTTCTGGTTAAACAAGAGGGAGAAAGTTCAATATCAGCAGTGTGATGATCTTCAATGGGAGTCTGATAAGAAGAGAGCAGAAAGAGCAGTGGCACTAAGTCTGCTGAATGGTGTTCTATATAGAAAGTTTAACTGTGTATGTAAATTAGGCGATCAATTTAGGCGTTTTTCAGTCGTTTTTAGCGCATAAATAATGCCTGAAATAATCCTGCCCCAGCATTCTCAATGTGAAAGGCTGAGGGCTTTCACACTGAGGAGATGCGCTGGCGGGAGGAAAAAAAATCTCCTGTCAGCAGCATCTTTGAAACGGTGTGTATACCGCTCCTTCCCATTGAAAACAATGGGACACCGCAGTAATACCACCGGCTATGCGCCTCTGCAGAGGCGCATTGTGGGCGGTATTAACCCTTTTTGGCCGCTAGCGGGGGGTTAATACCGCAACGCTAGTGGCCGAATATCGACGCAATTCCGCGGCAATTCCGACAGGTGTAGCTGCACTGAATGGAGAATACCAGCTTTAACAGCCCCCTCGCGCATGCGCAGAGTGACGTCACCTCCGCTCCGGCCAATCAGCGCCGGAGCAGCGATACCCAGAAATAACCTCCGGAAGAGATGGCCGTGGCTGGAGGGCAAAAAGTTGACAGCTTCAGGGGCTTCGATCTAAGGTAAGTAATGCATAATGAGCTAGTATGCTAGTCATACTAGCTCAATATGGCTTTGTCTTGCAGGTTCTTATAAAACTATTTTTTTTTTTTAGAGTTTATAACCACTTTAAGTAACAGTGCAAATATATGCTATTTATATCCAGAAGAAGCGAACGACTTCCTATACATTTATTGGGTTGGGATCCGTTACGGAGCAGAATAGTCTCGACAGTAAATACTCATTAGCCTTTTCATGTCCACTGAAGGTTTAGCCGTTTTTAGATAAGCTTCCTGTGATTTCCCATCTTCAATTGACAGACAGAAGTTCATTTTTCACCACATTTCCTATAAATCTTTTTTGCAGTATCGAAATAAAAATGCACTCTTTATATCCATCGAAAAAGGCGGTCCGAAAAATAATGAGAGGAAAGCACATAAAAACAGCAACAGATCTGAGTGCTAGAAAAAAAAAAAAACCTCTGTAAGTGTGAGTGATCTAGAGGTCCTTGTTTATTATAGAAGACATTTCAATGCAGTAATCATAAATAGCGTGAAGGCTGTGCTCCACTGAAATAAGGCCTACATACCGTTGATTGTTTTGTGTTATGCGATTTGTCTGACACCTATTACATTCTGGATAATGGCAACTATTTGTTGCTGCGCGCAGCAGGTTCCTTTCACAAAGGAAAATAGCAATAAAAACCATACTCAGAATTTCATTCTGAAAGTAGCTTCACATCCTATAGTTTGTGCAAGTGTGATAACAGTGTTCCATATTGTCTGCTGTCAGGCCGCAGCCTCAGTCATTGAGACTTTTTTTAGATCTCTCAGAGAGCTGTGCCAGCTAAAGAGGAAAGTTTAGACACAAGCGTGGTTGGGAGCAGACAAAGCACAGGTTTACACTTCACTGACTTCTCAGGCAGTTCTCTTATTGGGAATTCTTTTTCAGTAGGTTAAAGGAAACCTGTCGTGAGAGAAATACATAGGATGCCATGGCTGAAAAATCTGGCGGCTTGATATCATACTAATGCCCTTGCGTTGATATTTTTAGAGTCACTGACCTGGAACAAGTGCCAGTACCGATGGACTTTGTGCTGCAAATGCAACATGCCCTTGACATCAGTTGGAGACACTTCTGAGATCATTCATAGATCATTGCAGGTGTATTTAAAGCGGATTTCCACCCTTATTTTTTATTTTTATCAGGCTCCTGGAAACCTATACAAAAATATTTGGAGGGAAAAAATTGTTTTACTTACCAAAATTGCCTTGTTGCTATGTAGTCCTTCTAATCTGCCAGTTCCTGGTCCATAGCGCTCCTAGGTCACTTTCTCCCCTGCCTGTGCTCCCGGAACATTATTTCCCAGGAGTCTGTGGGCAGTACTGTGATCAAAAATCGCGTGATTTAGGGCGGATCACAGTGCCGAGATGTGTTTATCTATGTTGCCATAACAATGGGGCGGGACCTTTCTCCATCGCCGCCCGTTGTTATGGCAATTTTACAAACAATTGGCGCTACAGCCACCGTTGAATTGCGCACGCGTAAGATCAAGAGGTGCATGCTGGTTGACCAGCATTCATCTCTCCAAATCTTATCCATTAAGGATTATCTTAAAAGGGAAGGGAGGAGGAAAACAGGAGGAGGGAACATGATAGGACGTATATAAGTAAGTAAGGATTATCGATTGGGCTTCAGATGCCCACATTCATTATGGCAATAGGCACAACAGGAGGACACAATGGTGAGTGTGAAATTAATATTTTAACAGCATCCAAAACAAACCTTGTATACATTTGTTTTTTAATTAATAATCAATAATGCTGGGTTTAATAAAAAAAAAAAAAAAATGTGGCAGAGCTCCACTTTAAGCTCCTTCAGACCTGCATTTGACCTTCTTCAAGTGCTTTTTGTATTCTCATAGATTCATATGGGGAAAGGAACAGCTCTGGCACAATGAAACGCTCATCACGACTGGCCTGTATGCCACAACAAAAGACGGATGTGTGTTTAGCAGACCATTACAGTTATATTTTCACTAGGGAATTGCCAGCATGCAAAAAACATAGAGGGAGAATGAAATATATATATAAAAAAAAAATGGCTTGCATAGAGTATGCTCTTAAAATTTACAGGGGAGCACTAAAATTGTAAATTGTTTTCGATTTTGCACAGGGAGTGTACCTCCAACATATACCATGACACACTTGTTTGAGATCAGACATATTGCTTAGGAAGCACTGCCCTGGTTTATCTTTGTTGAATGAAAGCTGAATGAATGGAGTTTTCAAACCTCCTTGATGGGTTGTGCCCCATACAGATCAGACATGCCAAACTAGTGTTATTTGGACTTCATGCAACCATTTTCTTCTTTACAGTCCTCAGTGGTTTAGGAATTTAAATGAAATAAGGGCCTAGCTGATTTCAGTTATATTTCCTTTCA
Organism: Rana kukunoris; assembly: GCA_029574335.1. Lineage (NCBI taxonomy): Eukaryota > Metazoa > Chordata > Amphibia > Anura > Ranidae > Rana > Rana kukunoris. The sequence goes on from CM056049.1 coordinate 655,249,692, forward strand.
TAATTTTCAACTTATTTAAATTTAGATTTATATTATTGCCCCTTACTACAGGATAAAATGTAAGGTAAAACATTTAATACAGTGTTATTTACCAAATCAGTATTTTTTTTTACTGGAATTGCTTGGCCAGCAATATACAATGTAGACAATCCTTCCCAGTTCAGGCCTCTATTCCAATAAGTCTGACATATTTGATGTAGAAACAAATAAAATAAAAGGTCTGCGGTCTGCGGTCACCAGTAATGCATTTCCATCCCTATATACTTATATACCTTATACCTATATACATTTTCTGTATATTTGATGTAGAGACACAATTACACTAAAGCATAGTGCACACCACTATTTTTTTCACTGGGTTGAATGAAAAGAAAACAACTGACAGCTCAGATTTGAGCCACTGTACTAACAGTCCAATGTTAATACTGTGATCTCACCTGCTGAGCTGTTGTGCTCTAACAGGGGTAAAGACCCCCCCCCCCCCCAGCCATTGACTGAAAGCGCTGATCAGGAGCCAGTGGGCAGACCGTTTTCCGCCTTCTGTCAGACCGACTACACATGGGCCAAATGTCAGCCCGTTTCCTATTGAACATTCGACCTGTGTGTACTAGGTTTAAGATTGCCTATATGGCCCAATAATTTCTTCACATGTTTTCCAAGTTGCTGACCACTGCTTTAAACTGTCCACTTAATGAAGTCCATGAACAGAAAACAATGAGCTAAACACAATGTTTTAGTTGTTTCTAATGCCTAAACCTTTTAGATTCACTAATATGCAAACTAGGTGATCTTGTAAACCTTGTAAAATTTTATATAAGTTTGGCTGCACCCATCTGCTTTAAGACCATTCGGAATTAGTGATTACCCTGCACCCCCCCCCCCCCCCCCCATCATTGACAGCTATGGCATGCTGATGATGGGGGGTGGTCACACACACAGCTCCTAGTATTTGTGAATTCTTCCACCTGTGTATGACTTTTAGTAGATGGTGTTGTTTAACAGAAAGCCTGGCTGTTTTTCTGAAATTGCACTTTAATTATGTAGTTTTGCTGTTACTGTATCCCTCTTCTAAAGCTGGCAAATTCTTGTTTTCTCTTTCTTTTCAAATGAAGATTTTCATTAAAAAACATCAGGACGTAATTATGTTCGCTTTAATATCAATAGCCTGGTGAGTCTGTAAACATAATTACTTAATAGGGCTAATTATAATTGTATTTTTTTTTTATTTATTTAGAAAGTAGTGCGCCAAAAGTAAATTAGGAAAAACATATTATTTACATCGCCTATAGCTAATGATTTAATGTTATTACTTCTCACTTTGCACGTTGAGCAAACAAATTATATAAGTTGCAGGAAATTAAACTCATTTTAGTACTATGCTGGATCCTGCACACTTTTAATTGTTAGGATGTGCCTCTTCATTTTGGATGCACCACCAGAAATCAATTTAAAATATAAATTCATATGGTAAATGCATTGTTAAAGTACCCATAAAATGAACCTACAATCTGGTTTATTAAAAAAAGTGTGTGTATGTGTGTGTGTGTAAGGTTAATATGGTAGTATCGATATTCCCATCGCACACTTTCCTGGATAAGGCTTACAAGTGCTGCAGCAACAACCAGTTGGAACTGGAGACATCACAGATCAAATTCACACATTCGCCAGCACACCACGGATGGTCAAATTTGTCCAAATCTTCATTGAAGAATGATCACATCACAGAAGACATAATGCAACATATCAGGGTCGCACAGAACCCCTTAGTCAGGCATGTAATATCATCATATGCCTGACGAAGGGGTCCTGCATGGCTCTGAAACATTGCAGTGTCTTCTGTGATGTGATCATTCTTCAATAAAGATTTGGATATATTTGACGATCTTTGGTGTGCTGGCAAATGTGTGCATTTGATAAAGTTAATATGGGAACATATTTTTGTGCAGATCAATCACTTTATTTTACCCAATGGAAGGAACAATACAAGAAATCTGTACTTAGTCTAAAAACATCTGATAGCCCTGTGTCTCAAAACACATGAAACAATAATAATCTAGAGTTATTGGCAGGCCGCAGGTGGGATTTAACACCACTTTATTCCATAATAAAAACAGAGAAAGTAGAGTCACCCTCCTAGCTGTGCTGACTGGTGTAGCTTTATGAATCACAAAATTTGACAGACAGAATTCCAAAATCTATGCCAGATAAGACAATCCTGATATGTGTATTTTAGCTGTATGGTTTAGCATTCCCTAAGTTAAAGTATGCATGCCTTTATGTTAACCTTTGTAAAAGCTACACATAAGCAGTATGGGTGAATTTTCCCAAACGGGTATATGGGCACCAAAACAAAGAGTGGTAAATCCTTTTTTATTTGCCCCATAACTTAAAAAAAAAACTTGTGCCTACAATTTCACTTTGATTAATACAGGAAATGTATTGTTTTGAATGTATAATTAATAGGGCTTCAACTGATCTGGGGCTTTCTTTGACATGCATTAAGTAAAGCAGTAAGATAAAACCACTTCCACTAGAGATCTTAACTAACAGTGCATGGATGTCTTGCCAAGCATGCTAGTAGGAATACTTTACACCATCATAGTTATGTAGCACTGATGAGGGCTCTAATTTAATTGCCAGCTGTGCTGGCATAGAATTATCTAGTAGTAGCAGGTAGCATTCAACTGGATGTTTCTTTAATGTTGATGATGTTTTGTAGCTGATCCAAACCACTTCCTCAGTTCTTTTTCACAATTAAAGAAGTAGCATAAATAAGCTAAAAAAAATTGTTAACACAGAACAAATCGATTTGATTGTTACATATGTACCGTGACATGGATAAATGAGAACCTTCAATGTCACAGAAATGTTTGCGCAGAGAGGTACAAAATATTGGACATTGAATTGTACCTTATTTGTCTTGTAGGTACGCACAACCCCAGTAGATATATTACAAAGGCAGTTAAAAAAAAAAAAACAGCCTAATGAGCTCTATCAGCAAAGAGTGGGTTTATGTTAAAGCGGAGTTCCACCCATTTAAAAGTCAGCAGTTAAAAAAAGTGTAGCTGCTGACTTTTATTATTCAGACACTCGCCTATCCCAGGTTCCAGCGATGCGGGTGTACAAAGCCCCGCTCGTCTTCCCCTCCTCTCTGCATCATCGTGAGTGTGGGCGCCCGGCTGTGGCACACTGTGATTGGCCAGGCAATCTTCTGGGACCTGTGACGTGTCCCAGGTGATTGCCGAGAGGGAGGGGAGAGAGGTGAACTTCCTTCCGGCGCAACGGTGCCCAAGGAGTAAGTGGGAGATGGAACCCTCTAAAAAGAGGGGTTCCTCTCTCCCCCCAAAAAAATTGCATGCCAAATGTGGCATGTCAAGGGGTCACCTGCTCTTAAAGCAGAAGTTCCATTGTTGGGTGGAACTCCGCTTTAAGTGGCAGAATATATCTTCAATTTTTTTCAGAATATTATCATAGAACACTAACATAGTCACTGCTGATCAGACATGAAAGATGTCCATCAGAAAGTTCAAGTGGACATGGAAGAGAAATACTAAAATTGGAGCTTGCAAAATCTGGTGCAGCTATGCATAGAAACCAATCAGCTTCCAGGTTTTATTGTCAAATCTTAGTTGAACAAGCTGAAGTTTGAAGTTGATTGGCTACCATGCACAGCTGCACCAGATTCTGAGTGCTCCAGTTTTAGTAAATTTCCTCCATGGTGCCTTAAAATGCATTAAGGCACGTGTTTATCAGCAGCAAACTAAGTTATTCCTTTTACATTGTATAAAAAAAATAAAAGAACACAGATTCTGATTGGTGTTTGGGTAGAATAAAAATGCTGTGGTAGAACTTTTTAATAGAATTACATTGCAATGACAAATGGTGGTTAGGGAATCAGCAACTTCATACTACTTCAACTAGATATCAGTTAAAATCCCCTCCGAAGCCGAACCCCAGTATGCAATTTCTTGCCTTCATTTATTGAAAACCAATGTACATTGTATAAAAAATAAATAAAACCATGTTGCCCAACATTTATAAATACAGTTTTCATTAAGTTTTTATTTTCTGTTTTATTTAGGACTAACTCCACCAACAACACCACCTCACAAAGCCAACCAAGATAACCCATTCAGGACTTCTTCAAAGCCGAAGTCTTCTTGCAAGCCTGTTGTGCCCCCAGCTAAGAAATCTCGCTACATTGAGTCTTCCACTATTCAAGTTATTAATGCTAAAAAAGGTCCTGAACAATCTGAACTATACGCACAGCTAAGCAAAACCTCCGTGGTCATTGGACAAGAGGAGAAAAAAGTGAAGCGACCTAGTTTACGGCTTTTTGGTGACCATGACTACTGTCAATTTATGAATTCAAAATCAGAAATACGTATAAGCTTAACACAAGATCTACAGGCCTCAAGACAACTTGAATGTAAGAATTTGCTGCCTGGGAAAAAATTGCAGGTTTGTTCAACTCAAAAACAAGTGGAGAGTCTGAAAGACAGTTTTGAGGTGGCAATGCCAAGTCCTCAGAATGGCAATAGGAAGCCACTGCAAGACCAAGATATCCGTGCAGAACTCAATAAGCACTTTGGTGACCCAACACAAGCAGTCTATGAGGAAGAGAACAAAAATGGTGATGCAAGGAGCAATGATTACTGTGATGATCAATTCTCTAGACTACCTATGTTTTTAACCTCTGGACTGGGTATGGATAATTTGTTTGATGAAAGCGAAGATGAGAATGACAAACTGTGCTATTCCTGGGATGGAATACAATCCTATTCATTATTTGACGTATCACCTTCCTGCTCAACTTTCAATTCTCCAAGCAGATATTCCGTTTCCCCACCAACATCCCTTTTTTCTCAAAGGATATGTTCTCGGTCCAGATCTAGATCGTATTCTCAAAACAGATCATGTTCTCAGTCTCCATATTCACGCTCAAGATCAAGATCTCCTTCCAGCAGATCTTCTTCAGGGTAGGTAAAATGAGTGCTTTGATTCCTAGTAGTTTTCTGCATAACCCTTAAGAGAATCTGTCCTGTGAGAATAATAAAGGCTGCCATTGCTCACTTCCTTTTGAGAATGTTGGTTTCCTGTCATATTGATGTTTTTTGTTTTAGCGCTTTATGAGGAGCTGACCCTGAATAAGTATAGATATAAGGAATTTTGAAACTTGTACAGCATGCCTATTTTGGGTCTGTGACTCAAAAACATTTAGGTTAGGCAGGAAGAATTTTCTTTAGGAAGACAGCAGTGGCGGCGCCAATATTTCTGTCACAACATTTTCACATTAAACCCTTGATGTTGTCCATGCAGAACAAAGAAACAGATTCAGTTTAATTGTGGCCCCACCATCATTATATACTGACTTTTCTACTTCTCTCCTGCTGTGCCATTTGGCTGCTGGGAGCAAAGAAGAATACCTTGTATTTCAGGATATCAAGAGCATGACTCCCCTCTCCATTTACTCTCAGCTTGCTTGGGTGATTAGCCATGAGAGTTGTAAAGGGAGAGTCCTTATACCAATTAAAGCTTTATGTCAGTCAGACGAAGTTGTGAAAAAGTGAAAGGAAGGTGGGTATAAGTTGCTAGTGGGAGGACCATTAAAGTGAACCTGTTTACCTCTGTGGCAAAGAACAGATTACTTTAAAGTGGTTGTTAATGCGTTCTATGCATTTAAGTAAAAAACATTCCATGTGCAGCAGCCCCCCCCCCCCAATACTTACCAGAGTCCCATCTCAATCCAGCAATGTGCAAGAGAGTAGCGGCTCTCTGTGGAATCTCCCTCCTCATTGGCTGAGACAGCAGTGGGAGCCATTGGTTTCCACTACTGTCAATCATAGCCAGTGAGCCAATGAGGAGAGAGCGAGGTGGGGCCAAGCCACACTCCATGTGTGAATGAACACACAGAGCAGTGGCTCGGGTACGAGCCTTTTCAGGTGCCCCCATAGCAAGTTGTTTGCTATGGGGTCACTCGGCAGGAGACAGGGTCCAGGAGCACCATTGGGGAACTCGAAAAAGGAAAATTGGGGCTGCTCTGTTCAAGGAGCAGGTAAGTATAACATGTTTGTTAATAAAAAATAAAAAAACATCTGCCTTTAATATCACTTTCAATTCCGTAAAAAGATAATTAGATAAATATAACTTTACTGAATTATTGTCAATAAAAGTAGAGTTTAGACTTTACATCACTACATGATTTAAAAATAAAATATTTAAACTTAAAAAAAAAAAAAGATAATAAATAAAAAAAAGATATACAACATAAATAAATCTAAAAGCTTACATCACTACATACTGTATGTATTGGCGTATAACACTCACTTTTTTACCCTGAAAATAGAGGGTAAACTGTGCCTGCGTGTTATACGCAAGGGGCTGCGGAAAGTTTTTTTCCTGAAACTTCCCTATTAAAGTTAGGGTGCGTGTTATACACCTGTGCGTGTTATACGCCGATAAATACGGTACATTTCAAAGGGTAGGAAGGAAGGAGACTGATGTATGCTATATCCTCTTCTAGTGTACTTAGTGATAAAATCATTAAAAAAAAAGTGTTTTATAATCAAATAGGAAGTATTTATGTTACAATACGTATAAGTGATGCAATGATGAGGGACAGTGAGGTTGGTGACTTCACTTTTTAAAATACACAAACTGCATATTTGAGTTACTCTTTGTCTAGATGTTGGAAAAGGAAGAGTCTGTGCTATACTGTATTATGAACTCTTCTTGTAGTTTGCTTTGTGATAAAATAATTATTAATATTTGTGATAAATAAAATGAAAAACATACTTTGTAGCTGAAATATGGCTGCTGGCATTTCAGTTTTGTGCTTCTGAAGGGGCTAGAGGACCCCTTACCAATTTCAAATGTATAAAGTAAAGCTACATTGACTGAAAAAATCCAACGCCTTGTAAATCTGGCATTTAGATTAGTCTTTATTCTTTTTTTCTTAACTTCACTTCGCCAGAGTTTGCAGAAAAATCACTTTGAAGGTGTAAATTCATTTTTTTTTTGATGAATAACCCTAAAAATTCTTAATCAAAGTGAAGTGAAATTGCAGTTAAGTACAGCAAGAGAAAAAGATTTTTTCCATCTTGCTTAATCATATATTCCCCAAACTCTCTTTTATTCATTCTGTACTCCCTCCAACTGTAGTCGTATGTTTATCATCAGAATGAAATCAGTAGTAAATGTTATCTCATGGAATACACCTGAGGAGGCTGCACACCATTTTCAGATTAAAGCAAAATGTAATAATGCTTGCTGTGGTGGGAAGACAAGGCAGAACCTGCAGCTGGTGGATCTGTTTTTGGAATCCATGGAATGAAAAAACATGTGTGTTTACTCCCTCAACACTTTATTTTCATTGTCAGATTGAAATATCTCTTAAAGCCACTCTGTCGCTAAAATATTACTCTAACAGGAACTGGCCCCTGCATAGAAGGCATGGAATGCTTACCTATCCTGCTTACCTATCCTGCTGCTTGCACTGCCAATATCTGTAGTAGTAAAAAGAGACTGCTTTTTCACTATAGAACACAGAGCTGACATCCAGCTGATCAAACCGCTAAGCGGGAGCACCAGGAATCTGACACTTCTGGAAGTGTCAGATTCAGACAGCAATTTCTCTTCACTAATGCAGAGCTAAGTAGTACAGGCAGCAGGAGAGGTGAACGTTCAGTTCTTAGCAGGATCCACTCTATTAAAGAGCTTTATTTTATCTAGACGAGTCCCATTAAATCATATTTAAACCAGAGAACTAAAATGTAATATGTTATCAGTTTTTAAAGCAGTATTAAACCCTAGTTTATTTTGTTTTTTAATTAAAATAACAAACATGTTATACTTACCTGCTTTGTTCAATGCTTTTGCACAGAGCAGCCCAGATCATCCCCTTCTGGGGTCCCCTCCTCTTCAGCGGGTGCCCCTGTGGAAAGCCGCTCTCTTTGGGGGGCACATGTGCGTGCTTGCTCCTGAGTCCCACTGCTGCGTCCATTGACACAGACTGCAGGACGTGGCCTTGCGGCCTGCTCCGGGTTTTTGATTGACAGGAGCAGGAGCCAATGACTCCCACTTCTATCAATCACTTTAATCAAAAGCTTGATCAGATTGGGCTCAGGTAAGAAAAATGGGGGGGGTCTGGGCGGGAGCTGCAGCACAGAAGGTTTTTCATCTTAATGCATAGAATGTATTAAGGTGGAAAACCTTAAAGCCCTGTACACACAACCGGGATTCCCGGCGGTATAAAGCCTGCTGGGAATCCCGACGGGAAAACCGAGAACCTACTCGGTAACTTTTGCCACAATTTGCTTTTTTCATTTTTGGCAAATTTGTTAGGCAGATTAAAAAAACACAAATTACGGTAAAACCACAGCAAAAACCACACTACATGCTTTTCTGCAGCTTCTCCATTAAAGTCTATTGAACTCCAAAAAAAAGGGACCATTTTGCATTTAAAAAAGTGCTTGACCCTTTCCAAAAATTATACAGATGAAAAAAAAGCATAGATGTGAACGTGCCCCATAGGAAACCAGGTTAAATAAACTGTAGAGCATTTCTGGAAAAAGCACCAAAAATACGCATAGGTGTAAACCAGGCCTAAGTAGGCCTGTAAACCCCTTATATGTGATGGTCACATAGGCCAACATAGAGGTGATTTTACGGGCAAAAAAAAACACAAAAAACTAATCACTGATCGCCTGTATGATCTCTGTGTGCATGAAGCCCTAATGATAGTGACTTAGTGCTCCAGGACAGGAATTCTCTTCTAGACATTCTAGTACATTGCTCATCCTCATGGTTCTATGCAATGCTTTCTTATATAAGTTCATACTTGACTCTCCAGGATACGTGAATTTGCATCGCATACATAACACAAACAAACCTTGCCCATCAATGCAGCATTCATCATGGAGATGTGTGAGGTTATCTATCATAATCTCACATTTTCTCCACCAAACCTGGAGTAGCAGAGGGCTTTATTTATTAAGCTTTAATTATTAACCCTTTTGATAAAAAAAAAACCTGTGTGCCTAAGATGCATTGCCTTCAGCACTGTGTTAGTTATTGTTATAAATTGCCCCAACAGTGTTTGGAAAAGCGTAAGAATGTGCCTGATTCAGTAAATGGAATGCACATGGGCTAGGAATTAAAATGTAAATGATAACAGAAACAATGCATTCTGTTACAGCAGTCAATGTTATTGATGTCAAACATACTTTACACAATGTATGTAGAAAAATGTAGAAGTATTGTGCAAAATAATTGCCGTATTATACCAGTCCTTCTTAGGTTTAATGGCCCACCATAGCAGGGCACATCATGCATATTTCCAAGAAACTGTACAGGCTGGTGGTCACCGAATAGATTTTTATAAAGCTGATGTTTAATCTGCTTTTTTTTTCATCCGTGGTCCCTCCTCTCACTCCTCTTCAACATTATAATATTAAAAGTGATATTAAAGTAATTTTTTTTGTAAAAAAAAAAACATCCCTGTGATTGTCACCGTTTAATTAATTGAATCCGGCATATGCTGTACATCTTTGTTGTTATTTAGTTGTTAAATCTACTCACTGTAGCCTCTGAGACATGCAAATTCCCATTTTCATTGTGGGCATCTTCCGGGTACGGTGATGCTGGCTACCCAGCATGCAGCTCCCTATCTCGCACCTGCGCACTGTGCAAAAAGCGCAGTTGCATTGCAGGTTGCCATAGCGGTGGTGCAGCGGAGAAAGTTCCCATCCCATTGTTATGGTAACCTGTCAATCAAATAGAAAACTTGGAAAAAAGCATGCATACCACTCAGCTAATGGCCGCCAGGATATGACGTACCTTGCTACGGCGAGGGACAAAGAAAATTAAGATTTATATTCATCGTACAGGTAATAGGCTTTAAAAAAAAAAAAAAAAAAATTTTAATTGTAATGCAATCAGCAACACCGTCAGCGCTCCTGGCCCCTCCCTTCTGCCAAGTGCCCCCATAGTAAACAGTTTTCTGTGGGGGCACCCAAGCAGGCTTGCTTCCGAGGCGATGCTCTGTATGTCCATTCACACACAGAGCCATGGCTTAGCCTCGTCCCCTTTCTCTTCTCATTGGCTCACTGGCGGTGACTAACAGCCAATGGCTCCCACTGCTGTCGCAGCCAATGAGGAGGGAGAGTCCCCGGAGAGCCTAAATGAATGGTAGTCTGGAGGAGTGGATGTTCCTAGGTAGGCTGCATTTGCATGCAGTTTTCCCTAGGTAACACCAACTGGAAAAGCTGAGCTTCCATGATTAAAATAATGGAAATCCAAAAAAAGAAAGGGACAGCCAGGCTGGTAAGGAACTTCCTGCAGCTTCTAATCCATGCTGTGAGAAGCTCAAAAAATGCAATAAAATCAGAGCAAACATTTCCTCCTGGCAGCAGCATTTTGTCAGGAAAACTGCCAGACACTTGTAAAAGGTGCATTTACAGACATCAAACGCTTGTGTGTTAATTCATTTCATCATATTAATTTATCCTAGAAATTGACGCTGAAGCACTAAACGCGTCCAGAGTTTAGTGTGCCTTTAGATGCGTTTTCTGACAAAACAGATTGACAGTGGCTTTTTACCTGCCTCTAAAACTCCTCTATGTGTGCATGGACACACAGAATAACATGCCGGGAAGTTTAGCGGCAGAAAAAAAACACCAGATGCCCCTAGGACAGTGATGGAAAACCTTGGCACCCCGGATGTTTTGGAACTATATTTCCCATGATGCTTATGTAAATGCAAAAATAAAAGCGCAACCCCCAAAAAATATATATACCAAAAAAAAATAAAAAATTCAGAGTTCACTGAACAAGTTCATAAAGGTGAAAATATGCAGTCCATTTTTCTAAGGTGCAAACAATTTTCAAGAAATAGTAGAATCAATTCTTCCATCCTTTGGTAAAACTTGAGTGTGCAGGAAACAATGGATGAAAAAGTTTGGGCGAAGTGCCCCCTTACCAGAAAAGATGGATCCCTATGACAGAGATCAAACAGGCATGTGGTAAGGGTCTTTGAAAGCCAAGGAGTGCAGGGGAGAGAATCCTTCAGTCTTCAGACATCCCAAGGCTTGTTCTCACTTTAAGCTCATTAGCATTCTGCTCAGCTGCAAACGTTCTCTAAAGGGTCCCAGGAGTGAAGAGATCAATCAATGTAATTGAAGGAAGAAAAACTTCATAGCGTGATAAGTTTTAAAATAGGTTCATAAGAACTTCTTTAATAAAATTTTGTGGCAGAAAACAACAAAGACATCCATCCGCATAGAAGTCAAATATCTTAAATGCAGTAGGTAGGAAAGCCTATCTGCTAATTACTGGTGGGTCTGATGTTCGGTTTCCAGCCTGAGAGTGCATAAGAGTGCTTATGCACTCTGCAGTGTATTTGAGCATCATGGGAAATGTAGTTCCAGAACATCTGGGGTGCCAAGGTTCGCCATCACCGCCCTAGGAGAAGCTGAGAAAATGTCCTGTGAGCATGAGACCTAAAGGAGAGGGGCCTGTACAACTGTGCATGACAAAGGGAAGACTGGAGTTCAGATTAATTTAATGCCTTTATTGATCTAAGCAGGATTGCTAATTCTCTACTTAAACTCTGAAACACCAGCACCAGCAGAGTTCTTAGATTCTGTTAAACAAAAAAAAAACAGGGCTGCAACTTGTTTAAAAGTCCAACTGCAGCCAAAATGTTTTATTTCATTTTAGATTGATTAGGAAGGTTTAAAACTACAGTCATGTTTTATTGCCATCTGTATCAATATTAGTTTGATTTCCCTTGACTTCCTGTAAAGAGAGAAAATAATGGGAAATCTGATCAGTGAGGACACATTTTTTTGTTGAGCGGGGAAGGGTTAGAACATCTGACTGTGTGTTTATTGCTTTATTTTTCTTCCTATCCTGGTGAAAACTGTTCCCCTTGTTTATCTATGGGTGTCACAGAGACTTAAAGTGAGGAGAGGTCTCCCCATAGGGGTCATAGACAGAAACATAACCCTAACAGAATAGTTAACATCTTCTTGCTCTATCCAAGATTATAATACAATGTTGTAGCTGTCATTGCAGCTCAGTGTTGTAGAATATGTGTCTGTGATGCTCATGATAACATTCATCTGTTTGGCCCCTTTAGCAGGCCGTACATGGTGCAAATGCTGCACCATTTCCCCATAAATATAGACAGTGCTGACAGGGGAATCCCTCCTGGTGGGGAGACGGGTGGGGGAAGCCATCCCCGCTGGGAGAAGAAAGCAATTATCGCTATGGCAGTCAATTGCGATAATTGCAGACAAATGCGGCAGGCTTGTTGTATCCAAGTTGACCGATTAATCAACTTGGTACACTCGCAGCTCGAATCTCGGTCGTTCCTGCTGAACCGACTGAGATTTGAACCGTGTATTTCACAGCCTTTCACATGAGGTGGACTCTGTTTTGATCAGCAGGGGATCTGTCTGCTGATCCCCTGCTGTTTAGAGCAGAGCAGACGGACATGTCCGTCTTGCAGAAACTGGGCAGACATGGGCCTGTCATTCGCCTGCTCGCTCTATGCTGTCCGATTCCATCCACCTAAACGTAGGGGATGGATCCCCTTCCCTTTTTAACGGACCGGATCAGCCAGGGGGTAGGCGAGTGTAAATGGACATCATCGGTCTATAGAGGTAAATGACAGGTGGACATGATTGGACCCTTTATTTGAAAGGGACCTGTAAGTGGAAATTAGACACATCAAATGTCTCTCTCTCTCTATATATATATATATATATATGTATATATATATATATATAAACGTGGTACCATTGCTGACGTCAGTTCCGGTATCGGCATCAGCACCATTTGCGTTGCACGCTGGTTCCGATGTCTTCTGTTCTGGTCCACGCTACATCCCGGGGACACCTGAAAATCCCGGTAATACAGGCTGGAGATCGCAGGGGGAGGGAGGAAGGGGCTGAATCGAGATCATTATTTTTTTTACAATTATTCGTGCAGCTCTGATGGCTCATTGGATTTTCAAATTCAGTCACGTTGTGAGGTCATGAAAATCATAATAAAAACAAAAACACAAGAAGCAAAAAGCCATAAAATCTATTTCTCTACTTAAAAGTTGTTTGTAATAATGAGCATTTGTTACCATGGACTTTGCAAACACCTTTTAGCTTATGTTACATTATATCCAAAATTGTAACAGAAATTCAGTATGCAAACAGATTCTGTCAACCAATAAGGCAATATAAATAGGGAAACATTAGGGAGGGTATCCACGACTTAATAGGGTGTTAATACAGGTGGAAAATATGAACAATAATATGTGCAGTATTGGTAGTTCCTGATGCTTAGTGTAAGGTTGAGAGTATTCTCTGACCTCCCCAGACACCCCATCTGGGATCAAACTGTGCTGGGGAGGGTGACAACACTACCCCCCCCCCCCTCACTATTTTATTTTATTTTGTTTCAAGTAGCGTTATTCGTCAGAGAAAAATATACCGTAATGTTAGGAAGATAAAGTTTTCCATAGTCGTATAAAAGAGTTGCCTCTGAGAAAGTGAACTTTAAATCCAGGATGATTGGTGGGGTTAAATCACGACAATGACGGTGAGCGAAGCCGGAATTATTCTATGATTGTGTTAATAGCTGAAGATTCATTTTTCCTATAAGCCCCTGGTGTCTGGAGAGACTCCTAGATACTCATAGATTTAGGTATCTGTAAGTGTCTACTGAGTGGGCAGATAGAGAGTCAATGTGGTGTTGAATTGTGCTCATAGGTAAGGAACGTGTAATTATTAACTTATGAAGGGAGTGTAGGCAGTGAGGATTTATATATGGATATAGATGAGGTGGTGAGAAAAAAAAAAGAGGGGGGAGGGTAGAGCATGATGGTGGTTTCTGCCTTCACCCTCGTTTTTTTGTGTTGGAGTGGCAGTGGGTACATTTAAGACACATATTTAATATAGTCGTCCATCATTATAAAGTGATGCCAGCAAGACCAGGTGATTCTGAACTTTTCAGTAGTGTCCATGGCTTGGTGGATGATTTCCTCCAAGTCAGCAATTTTTTGCATGCGTTTGAACCATTCTGTAATGGTCGGGGTGTTTGACGAACGCCAGTCAATCGGGATGCATAGTTTGGCTGCCTTCTACTTACCTTCAAGGGAGTGAAGGTAAGTAGACTTCGGGACAGTAGAGTAGTGTAACAAAAGTTGTGCTGTCAAAATAATTGTATTTAACTTAAAATACACTTTGACTTGCACAGATATTTTTTATTATTAGTTAAAATGTAACCTGTTTTAATTTGTATAACCAGTATTTGAAATCAAGCTGAACCTTTTCGGCATCATTTGAAATTTTGAAGGAAGGTGACAGCATTGAAGCATTAGAGAGTGAGAGCCAATATTTGGACTATTGCCATGTTTGAATCTGAATGGTGGCTTTGGCCACAATGGAGCAGTGCTTTCCCAAGTTATATACAAGGCCTAATGGGCATTAACATTTCAGCAAACCCTTAAATGCTGCATTTATGGTAGAACTTGAAACTCTGCGTGACCTACTGTTATTCTATTTATTCTTCTTCACAAAAGGTCATGCTGCTGCTATGAAACTGATCATTGCAGACCCAACAGTTCTCCAGTCTGTGCCCGATCACGGTCAAGATCACCATACAGTCGTAGGCCCAGGTAGGAAATACCACTGCCTTTGTATTTTGATATTCTTATCAACCTTATGACCATAAAATACCTGAGGAGATGCTTGTAGGTAGGGTTGCCACCTCATCCCTTTAAAACAGAACACATATGAATTACACAGGTTCTGTGGCTGATTATGGTCGTAATTAAACTCACTCGGTGCCTAATCTGCATTAGCCTGAGCCTCAGAACCTGTGTAATTCATATGTGTTCTGTTTTAAAGGGAAGAGGTGGCAACCCTACTTGTAGGCATAGTGGTGCATGGCACATAATGATGATCACCAGCCGTGTACAAAAAGGAATTGTGAAAGGCCCCTTCTTCCTAATTCCAGCACTTTTAGCTGATTGTTACAGAAAAAAAAACAATAGCTAAGCCACTCTATATAACCACTTGAGCTCTGGAAGATTTCACCCCCTTCATGACCAGGCCATTTTTTTCTATTCGGACTGTGCTACTTTAACTAGTAATTGCATGGTCATGCAACACTCTACCCAAATAAAAAAATAAAAAATGTTTTCACACGAATAGAGCTTTCTTTAGATGACATTTGATCACCACTGAGGTTTTTTTTTTTAGTCACCGTATATACTCAAGTATAAGCCGACCCGAATATAAGCGAGGCACCTATTTTTTTTTGAAAAGCAACCCTTTCTGTGAAAAGAAACACTTATTAAATTATTGTCCCCAATACTGCAATGGTCTGTGAGTGTAAATAGTAGTTAAAAAATGTTGCCCTTTGTGTGGCCATCCCTCCATCTAGCTGAACAGTTCTGAATCAGTTCTGAATCAGGGAAAACAATAATGCTTCCAAAATGAAATAGGAGCTCTCTGGTCTACTTCCTGCATGTCTCTAAACTTTTCAAACAAACGGTCTGTTTACTGTCCTTCAGACTTTAAGTGGGCTGGATTGTGGCCATTAGGGGTGGAAGATGTCCTGCACAGCATCAGTGAGAATAAACATGGCCTCAAGGTTGGTGGTTAGTAAGAGGAGAAGTAGTACCCTGGCATTGGTATTAGTGTGAGGAATAGTACGCCATCATTGATATCAGTAGAAGAAATTGTGCCCCATTGTTGGTGTCAGTGGAAGGAATAGTGTCTCTCCATTGATAGTAGTATGCAATCTTTGTGATGTAGGAGTGCCAAACCTTATGCGGATGTGTTTTAACAGGTTAACAGGATCTGTGGTTTGTGGTCCTAAAAGGCTGCTCACCAGCAACTGTGTGGTCTTGCTGGATCCCCAGAGGAGTTTATTGAAGTTTTGAAAAGATGGTAGTGTCACTCTAGTTTGTACAGACATTAAAAGATTGTTTCTATGTAACAGCCGTTACAAAAGTCTGTACAAGCTGGCGTGGCGCTCCCATCCTTTCATAACTCCTGTGACCCATCTAATGACCCATCATTAGTGTCAATGAAAGGAATGGTACCTAATATCATTTGGGATGAAAATTCACCCAAGGTCCGCAGTTTGGAGACCACTGATGTAGAGGACCTTTACAATGTCAGCTGCTGGACTCCAAACTAACTGTCCTTTCATTTTGCATTGCATACCAATACATATGAGTGTTGAAGTGCTGTATTTAGTGGTTAACTTGTGGTGTTACAATACAGATACGACAGTTATGAGGAATACCAACATGAGCGGCTGAAGAGGGAAGAGTACCGCAAGGAGTATGAGAAACGTGAATCAGAGCGAGCCAAACAAAGGGAGCGGCAAAGACAGAAATCAGTTGTAAGTAAATGACCAAACTTTTCTCTAATCTTTTGTGTTTCAATCAGTAAGCTGATGTATTAGCCTTTTTTTAAATTTTGTATGTGCCTTATGTTTACTGTAATATTCTAACCAAAGCTCATGACAAAATAGGTGGAATTCAAGCAGAGGTTCACTCTCAATATCAACTACATCTTATTCTGACCAGCTCTGTATTTACTTCTACCTTGTACTATCCATAATTTTTAAAACAGTTTCAATACCTTTATGTACGTAATAGCAGCCACTTCCTGCTATCCCTCCCGCGGGAGTGGGCGTATCTCTCTGTTTCTCTGCGGCCTAGTGTTTGCTGGGACAGGATTGCAATGTCACAGAGATTTTACTCGTCACATGACTAGGCATTTACCGATTTCGGAAGCATTTGCTTGTGGGCTTCACGCTGCCCACAAGCAAAATGGAAAAGTCCTGAAGATTTTTTTTATAAAGACAGATTTCGTGCCAAGTGAGAATGCGGGGCACTAGCTACATTAAACATGTGAGTACTATTTTATTAGCATTACAAGAGTTAAATGAAAAAAAAAACGTATTAAGCTTTGGCAAAAAACTGGAACCTAATTGCTTTGGTTTCTATGCAGAGTTGCACCAGATTTTGCACTCTCCAGTTTTATTAAATCAACCCCTTTAAGTATTCTGGGACTACAGGACAGGAAATTAGCTGTTTTCTGCTGCAACACCATTATTTAAAGCATACCTATAATGAGCTAAAGCTAATTGAAATGACTATAATAATTAAATCTTTCCAAAGATTCCCACGCATAGAGATCTTGGGAGGCACCTTGGATGCTATGCAAATAGATTTCTGTGCTTGGCCATACCCCTCCTAACTTCTGTGCTTTGCTGTTGGCCAGTGAAGCGCAGGGGGGAAAGGTGGAACCAATCACTGTTAAGATGTGAAATCAATATTTGTATATTAAGGCTCCTCCAATTGCAAAGCGCACTGGAAAATCTAAACAGAACAAGTTAATTTACTAAAAGTGGAGAGTGCAACATCTGGTGCAGCTGTGCATGGTAGCCAATCAGCTTCTATCTTCAGCTTGCTCAATATAAACTTTGATAAGAAAACCTCTCCAGTTTTGGTAAATCAACCGCCAATGTCTGTTTGGGTCTCTAGCTCTCTGGGTGTCGATAAAATTCATGTATCTCTAGGTTCCCTCATTGTATTCTTATAGTAGTTAGTTCAATTATATTTAGTGTACCACAGATTTGCTTTAAATCTCTTCGGTGTATTATTTAAACCGATTTGAAATTTATGCTTACTAGTCACTTCATTGTTATTGTTGTCTGTGATCACATAATGGTTAAAATATGGCATCCCATTGTGCATGTGTTTAATGTGAAAACACGGATAAACGCAGACTGAGTATAAACAACATTATTGCTGCTGCATACTAAAGCAGAACCCAGTGAAGCCAAAGAGGGCTTCATTCAGTATGCTGCTAAGTCCACACACTGCTCAGAGGTTCAAGGCTATAGAGGGTGACATATGTGTCTGAGCAGGTGCTGAAGGACAGTGCTATAAAACATATGCATGGTATAGATTTCCATGAGTTGCTTCGTAGTGATGGCTTCATAACTCACCCAGGGTCAATACAGATAAATCACTGACTTGCTGTTTATTACAGAGAAGGTTGTAGGTAGCAGTGAGGTCACCGAGTGTCAGTTCAGGCAAATAGCTAAGAATTTTATCAATGGCTCTGATGTATGTTATTATTATCTTCTAAACTTTGGTGGACTCACAATTTGAAAGCCAGATAAATGCAATATTAAAGGAGTTTTTATAGCTAGCTGAACATAGCAGTTGAAAAAAATGAGCACAATAAGTATCATCGCTACGATCAGAGCAAGCTAAGAGCAAGAAAAGAAGTGTAATATCGATGTGGTAGATGACACGATCTTCTGTGCTAAAATTACTTCATAATGACTACCGGCTACAGCTCCACAGGCAATTTTTAATCTAGCAACTGCGCGACTAAAATCTCATGCAATCGATTGCTGCAGAGTTTGCATCACATTAGCTTTTGCAAGAGCTCCTACACAAGAGATATGCAATTACACAGTTGGGCGATCGATGCTTCACAATCGCATAGTGCATGTCTTATCAAAGAATTAACCTATTAATCTCCTCCATAGACTCGATAGTCAGTTAAAGGTTTTTCACTCAACAAGATTCTTGAGTGATTTTTTCCTCTTTTAAGTACACCTCTGAGAAAAGACTAGTCTCTATGCAATTTCCTGCAGTGACGTATACTAGGGAGATTTTTAGAGTTACTGAAATTAGATTTCACCCACGTAACCCAAGCCTACTGGTGGCCATATATGGCAATGTTCTAAAACCTTTCTATCACTCAACCAGTCTGTGGTTGGTCATGATGAATGGCACCTCAAGCATAACACGTGGTAAAACAAGCTTTATTACTATGCAGAAATGGGCCCTAAGTGTTTGACACAAAGGAGTTGCTCCAGAGCTTAGTAAATGAGGTAAACCTTCACTTTGCAAAGAATACCCAATTACGTACAAGAAAAATAAAAAATACAGCATTTTTGCTTGCACGTGATTGGATGATGGAAGTCAGAAGAGCTTCTGCTCATTTACTAAGCTCTGGAACTGCTATTGCACAGTACACAGTCTATTTGCCTTTAGTAAATCAGCTTTTAGAAGTATGTCTAGGCTTGTCTCATAAAAAAAACAGTAATGCTCTTTGATTTGCATTAGTAAATGAGACCATATAGCTTTTGTTTGTAAATTGAATCTGCAAAGGGATCTTAATCAGTCTCCTTATTTTATATAGATTTTCTTTTCAGAATTTTAAGAAGGGAAAGTTTTATCGATACATATTAATTGCATCGACAGGCCCGGTGACCACGTATTATGTTAGTTTATTATGCGTTCTATAGTAAAGTGTTTTTAGGAGATTGGGCTTTTAGTCCTATATTAGGATCTTGGATTCTTTGCCATTTGCTGTATGTAGATAAAAGATCTGTTATTGAGAATGTTTGGGTCATGTGGATTTTAAAATTCATTCATTGCACAATATTCAGAATTTGTGTTCCTAAAACCCACAGACCTGGGCCAAGGATGGCCTTCTAGGAGAAAACTTCTGTACACAGACCCGGCAGCCTTTGTAGACAAATGCTAGTGCAGGTCAATTCCACAACATGCCTTTTTGGCCTGCAGGGGTAACAGTCAACTGTGCTGTTATTTTAAAGGCAGAAGCTTTTGCTTCTGTGGCCCAGTCTGTATGGTTTGATCATGTGATATTTTCATATATCACAATCAATGGTTCTTTTTTTTTTTTTTTAGGGAACTTTAAAAATGTACAAATAGACTTGATTTTGGCCAAGATGGTGGTTATAATTTAAATGCTATACTTAACATTCCAAATCAACTTGTTTTATAAAGTAAAGTTACCCGTTAAGTTTTCTTCAATATACAAAAAGATTTCATGTTGGTCAGGAGACTTGTTAAAATGAACCATAATAATACACGCTGATCCTCCTCCTAATAAAGGAGTATTTTTGTATATATTAATATATGGATTAATTTCCCTCATATAGCTTTTATTATTTTTGCTGTAGGAGGAACATAGAGTTCTCTATGTCGGTAAGATGAGAACGAACATGACCCGTGGTGAACTGCGAGCCCGTTTTGAAGTTTTTGGTGAAATTGAAGAATGTACAGTTAATCTGCGGGACGATGGGTAAGAGTCTGCAATAATTATTTGAAATGAGAACATTTTGAAAAATAATCAACAGCCAGTAACTGACAGTAGAAAACATTCATCTTTACATTCTATGGCAGCAGCCCAGAACATTGTGGAAGGCAGAGACATTTTGGAAAGCATAACACTTGTTTAATCATCTGAACCACCCTCATTTCATAGGAATGCAGATATTATCCAGGATGAGTCCTGATCCATACCGATCCCTTCCCTCAAGTATAACTGAAATATGTTGGCATTTTTTTTTTTTTCTTTTTATTATTAGTCCTGCCTTGTCTTCTAGTTGTGCTCTGTACAGCTAGAAAGCAGTTGTGCATATAAAGCAGAATACATGCTGTGTCCAACAGCACATTCAAGCAACAGTATTAACTAAAATAATCACACAACACAAGGGGCGGAGTTTGTACTAAAATATGTAATGTCTATAGAAGGCACCGCTTATAATGTATGCAATGCAATATGTCTTAGGTCTCATACACATGTATTATTTTATGCTGCCATGAGTTGCAGAAACAAATGCATGCAAAATGCCTCCAATCTTGTTTTGTTTTTTTTCACTTGCATTTAGGCGTATTTTAGTGCATTTACATGTGTATGGTGTTTAGAAGTGTTTGAGCAAAAACTCTTTCTATTGTTTAGAATATTCATTGATTCTAGCTACTAGAATAAATTAACGCATATACGTGCATGTTTATGCACAGAATTTTTGCCTTTTTTTATGCTTTTAAAATCTAAAACATGCAGAAAAGCCAAAAAAAATCTGCATAAACTAGGTGCGTGCAGAAGTGTAAAAAAAAGTCAGACGCTCCTAAAAAATTATGTTTTGCGTCTGTGTGCATGATGCCTTAGCAACAAATCAGATGATATTTCAGTTTTGTAAGGTCAATTAATTAACTTTGTTCTTTGTGGGTTTTAATTTGATAACATATGGTATTTCCTTTCTTCATTGCAGAGACTGTTATGGTTTCATCACCTACCGCTACACCTGTGATGCATTTGCTGCTCTTGAAAATGGATACACTCTGCGCAGGTCAAATGAGCATGACTTTGAGCTATGCTTTTGCGAACGAAAGCAGTTTTGCAAGTCCAACTATGCAGATTTAGGTATGAACCTCAAATTGTCATTAATGGCCTTATTTGATTAGCAATGCAGTGAGCAAATATCATTAGCCTGTATCATTTAATCAGAAATAGGTTTGTCTGAGGATAACCAATAGCATGTGCTTGCTTTTTGCTTGCTCTTGGTACAACAGTTTGCTCCTTTCACTGTTACATAAACATTTCTGCATAAATACTTATGTTCTGTGTGATGTTGCTGTGGCATATTGCTGCATTGCAGCTTCTCCTTCAAATTGTATTAGTTGTCTTAAAATAGGTAGAGGTAAATGGCTTAATAATTCTTTGAAGCAAAGTATTTGCCCTCTTGGGGAATTGGTGAATTTGCCCTCTTGGTGATCAATTCTGGTCATGGTGTAGGTTGGACATCCATGTTGGTCAAGCCATTATATGTGATTGCAAAGGGGGCATTGACACTTAGGGACACATGCTTGTTTTTTGGGGGGGCAGCTGAAATGGCAATCCATGCTCCATGTGGGTTTGCCATTTTTCTCAGGGTGGGCCATTGTGGTAAACATTGGGCCCATCTGAGGTCTGTTCATATATTGTGTTTTTTATTAACGCATTTGGGAGGGTTGCACACCGTTGCACTTTTTAATTCAAAATCCTTTTAATGATCATTTATAAAGCTACTGCATATGCTGGGATATCTAAACTACCTTCCTGCCACTGGCCCAAGAGATGGGGAAATAATTCTCCCACAAACACCAATTATGGAGCACTAATCCTCCCACTGACGATGCTGTGAATTTTTTTACCCCTACTAACCACTATGCCTATGGCATTGTTTACTACCACCAATGCCAGGGATATTTCTACTCCCACAGTTTGGCCCCCCTAAACCTTGAAGGGCAGTAAACTGGCCCTTTTTTTAAAAAAAAGCTTGGAGACCCTTGGAGTAGAGAATGATTAAACCCCTTTTCAGGTGGCACATTGGATTTCTCGTCATATAGCCTTAACAGGAATAAAATCTCTTTGAAGTGAGGTAAATCCCTTACCAAGACAGATGTTGACATTGGAAAATTTCCCACCCTCTCTTATTTTGGTAGCAAACCAAGATTTTGGATTTCCCCTCACTCTTAGGCCGCGTACACACGATCAAATTTATCTGCTGAAACTGGTCCGACAGACCGTTTCAACAGACATCTCCATCTAGCAGACAGTTTTTTTCCAGCAGACAAGTTTTAAAGCATGCTTTAAAACTTGTCTGCTGGAAACCCGTCCGTCTGACATGTCCGCTGGTTAGTACGCCTAACCAGCGGACAATAATCTCCCGCATGCGTCAAATGGATTCGACGCATGCATGGAAGTATTTTACTTTCTGGAGTGGTGACGTGGCGGCGTCACCGCCACGTCACTGCGTCCTCAGCCCAAGGGGATTTTTTGTCCGATGTTGTGTACACGCCAGCGGACAAAAATCCGATGAGACATGTCCGCTGCAAACGGTCCGTTGGACATGTTTGAGCGGACATGTCTCATCGTGTGTACGCGGCCTATGTCCCAGGACAGATAGAGAGAATCTCCAAAGTGGGGAGAAAGACAATATAAAAGGAAAGATGGCCCAACACCTCACCACTTTTACCAGACCAGAACTTAAAAAAAGGTTTGGTTTTAGGTACTTTTTTTGGTGCAAGAATTCATTTTAAGGCGCCCAATATAGTCAAACAAATATAACAGTATTTTTTATGATGGTAAAATTTAAGATTCAACTGGTGGTACCAGGTCTAATGGTAAGGACAAAGCCACGTGTGTTGGATGGGGCTTTCGATATACTTTAATATTGCTTCCCAAATCAGTTGTTCCATAACTCACCTTGTGCTCAGTCCAACTCCCAATGATACAATTGGAGGTAAAGTTTATGGAGCAGTCTTCTGAGTTCTATAAGCAGAGAAACGATAGATATGTACACCAACCAATGATATGTGAGTGGCTAAAGAGCCATTTAATTCAACCATATTGGAATCTTGCCACATCCCTGGTGTAGATCAGTGGCCCTTTGGGTATGAAGACAAGCCAAAGAAATGTCAGATAAAAGCAAAGAAATAAATGTGTGATCTGAAAGCCACAAACCTGCTGAAACCTATAGCTTGCTAATTTTCTTATGTGCTGCCTCAGTTTTATTTACCTGTATTTTCTTGATACATTGTATCTTTGTGAGAAGCACCTTCTGCTCATTGAGAGCTCAGCCGTGCATGCAGTACAAGATTTATTTTCTGTTTACTTGTTGTTGGATTGAAATAGAAGCAGCATGGCGGGCTCTCAGGGTCTACCTTATTTAACACCTCCATAATGTAGAGGAGCTTAGAGCTGGAGAGTAAACACAGCTGTTTGAATAACAGGACTCTGGTTAGTTGGCTTTAATCAACTCAAACAAAATAACGATGCCCAGGAGAGGCATGGGAAAATAAAGGAAATGCCAGTGCAAGTATATTGTTATTTATTTAGCATTTACGTGACTGTTCCACATTTTAAAGCTGTTAATTTCATTACATTCATTTTTTCACATTTCTGTTATTTAATTTAGAGGATTAGGTAGCTCAGAAGTTTGATTTATGTATTCAACTTAATTTACCAAAGGAGTAGCGACTGTTCACTTGGCAAAATGAATGTTCAGGTTAGCTCAGTAATAAAGGGAATCTGTGCTCACCTTAAGCATTTGATCATGTGCAAGATAAAAAATAAAAAATAAATGCTTTTTATTTTCCTTGCCCTTCATTGGGTATTAAAATAAAACAGTTTCACCTTATTAACTAAGCTAAGCAAATCTTCTCTGCTCTTTTACTAAAAAAGCCATACTGAGTTACAATGACAATCAGAACCTCTTTTTTTTTTGGAGATAGCAGTCTAAATGATAATGACAGGTTGGCTGGAAAATGTTGGGTCTGGCAGTTCATTCTTCACAGCAGAGAAATGTTATTAGTTTGATAACAAATCACTGATAAAGGCAAAGCAACGGTAAAATCAGAGTCCTGGGCAGCAGTTGTTTGATGCAATGTTTGTGTTTTATTGAGGGAAATGGGGGAAGATGGGGTAGTCTATCACAGATGGACTACTAGCATTCTCAGAGGAGAAATCAACAATGGCAGCCTCCATGTATCTGTCATGGAAGATTTCATTTAAAGAGACAAAGCAGGATAGCTCTGTCAGAGTGTCGTTCTTTCTGAGTCCCACATTTGTATTTGTTGCTTGCACTGTGTACTGTCACATTTTTGTTGGCCACATTATTATTGTTACTATTATTAATATTATTACTATTATTATTATTATTCCATACCACTTATGATGTTATGTAAGTGGTGGAACATGTGTTTTTGATCTAGTAAATGAATGCTTTGCTCCTAAAAGACAAAATTATAGTAAGGAACGGTAAAAGAGAAAGTTGCAGGGTCCTCAAACAATCTGATTTCTATCTCTACATTTAGATCAGGGGTCTCCAAACTTTCTAAACAAAGGGCCAGTTTGTTGTCCTTCAGACTTTAGAACACCATTGTTGATATCATTGGAAGGAATAATGCCCCATTGTAGGTGGCAATAGGAGAAATGGTCCCCCAGTTGTTGGTGTCAATGATGCACCATTGTTGATGCCAGTTAGAAGAATAGTGTCTTTATATCAATGGAAGCATAGTGCCCCAAGGGCCAGATAAAGTAAAGGGCCACATCTGGCCCCTGGGCCACATTTTAGAGAGAACTGTTATAGATTATGGAGAGTGTGTTGGGGGCAAGATACTGTCATATTGCAACAACAGGCATTGAAAGTAAACTACATGATAAAAGAGATTTTTTACCCCCTTTTTTCCCCCTCTATTATCTTCTTCCTTTACTTCCCTCCTTCTATCTTTCCCCCACCTTTCCCTTTTTTGTCCTCTTCCCCCTAACCCTTCTCTGATTCCTGTCATTGCTTTCATCTTTACTCTCTAGATTTCCACCTAACTATGTCATTCTGACTACGAAACCTTAATTTAATGAGTGTAAAATATATATGTAAAACCCTGCGTAAATTGATGGCGCTATATAAGTACTTGTAATAATAATCTTAACACTGAGTCTGCTACTCTCTGGGTTGGGTTGATGGATATATTCTTGAATTAATTCCCTAGCCACACTGACTTTTCTTTAGACCTTGGCTCCAGTTGGCAGGGTTAAACATGAATGTTGTTTTTTGCTTTAATTGAAGGTTATTTGATTAAAAAAAAATCCTTGATCTCATAAGTGATCACAAGCTTCTGAAATATTTTGGTTCTTCACAGATTCCATCAAGGCCTCCTTTGCACCTTCCACAACACAATATTTGTTCCCATATTACAGGGGTTTTACCGTTCAGCTTTTTACTTTTTTTTTTTTTTACTTTAGATTCAAATTCAGATGACTTCGATCCTGCTTCCACCAAAAGCAAATATGACTCCATGGATTTTGACAGTTTGCTTAAAGAGGCACAAAGGAGCCTGCGTAGGTAACATGCATGTCTGCCACACCCAATGGAATGATGGAGAATACCTCACAGACTTGTTGTCCTCCAATAAGAGACTCTTGAAAGTCAACCCTAGGAATTTCTCCTACTTTACACTCTCCATTACTCAATGGTTTACATGAACACAGCTGCTGAAGACTAAAGAGGCAATGTGATTGTCAGACAAACACACATACCTATAAGGGTGTCAGATAATTCCTCACTCTTCATGGATGTCACAATTGTACTGCTCCAACAGAGACGGTATGCTTCTCTTTAGAAGTAAAAGTGCCAGCCATCTGCTAAAGCTCCTCAAATTCATTTAAGGAAAAACTGATTCATTTGGAATAAATAAAATCAAGAAATCGCTATGTATTGTAATGAAAGAGAAGGAATATTTCAAGAAAACCGGAGGAATCGTATGCTGCTGATGCTCAACCCCAATGCAATCTTTACTTTTTGTCTGATTTCAATCATTGTCCTGATGAAAAAAAAGAAAAACAAAACAAACAAAAAAAAATATTGCAATATAGATGACGCCTTAGTAACTTTTTTTTATTGGGAAACTGGTGAAGAAATCAAGGAAGCAGATTTTTTGTAGTATCCGCGAGTCTCTGTATTTCTGTCTTTTACTTCAGTCTTTTGGTTCTGACACCCGTGCAATTTACATCGATGTTGATGCTCAACATCAAAAGCCTTGTAAATGGTCAAATTCACAGCTTGTTCAGCAATGTATATATATATATATATATATATATATATATATATATATATATATATATATTTATATATATATATATATATATTTATTATACACACTATTTTCTGATGAGTGGATGTGGTGTTACATAATAAACTGAATTGAGTGAAACTTTCTGAAATTGTGTCCAGGTAGTTTGTACCATTGTAATATGTACTAGTCAAGTATTTACAGATGTCACCCATTATTCTGCCAGAGAAGGGAGAACAAGCCCACTTTGCCTTGCCCCCATCCCCGGCAGAAGAGCGGACTGACTGAGTATTTTTATTTTGTGTACATAGAGTATGACTATGTCCTTTATTTGTTACCGCTATGCACTGTAAATGCAGCCTTCTTTTAAATATGGAAATTGTTTTTTCTTAAAAAAAAAAAAAATCAAAGATATTCAAAAATGTAAACTGTACAAAGTGAAATACCAGTTGTATACTAATATATTTAGGAGCTGACTTTATGCTTATATATATTTGATTGTAAAAACGAACAAGAAATTACAGTGTGTGCGTGCGCATTTATTTTATTATTATTATTTTATTTTTGGTTGGGTGCACAATTATTGCTTTAAGCACACTCTTTTCTGGTGAGCTTCCATTTTTGTGTTTGAAAAACAATTTTATTGGCCTTAAAGGCTTGATTGATATGGATATCATTTTGCTTTTGTCTCCTTTAATATAGGCATTCTATAAAAGCGGAAAAAAAAGTAAGCGGAGGCGTTGCCTATAGCAACCTGTTTCTAGCTGTCATAGTTTTATTATTCGTTAAATTAAAACAAGCTTCTAAATGACAGCTTTGAATCCGATTGGTTGATTGCCCAACGTCTCCACTTCCTTTTTTTTCCCCACTGTTGTAGAATGTCTTCATCTGCAGTAATGCCTGCTCAGTAAATCCACCTCAAGATTTGCCATATAGGAGGTCTTTTCTGTACTAATTACTGTTTTTGTTATTTTTAATTATTTGTATTATTGTGAATCAAGAATGAATGTATGGTGTGATTGTTTTCACTACAGGCTGTTGTGCTTCTTTAATTTTCTGGAAAAAAAACAAACATGCTGCTGGGTAACTCAGCACTGTATACCTTGTGTGATAGGGTTTTTTTTTTTGTCTAAACACTGTTTAAAAAGCCAGTAATTTTTTTCCTTGTCGGCACTGTTGGAATATTTGGCATTTGCCAAAATTTTACTGTTGTGCATCCTTTGCAAAGTACTGATATTTCATTCCGTTGTTTACTGAAGAACTATATATCAGTGAATGCTCTTGTATTTGTGATGGTAATATGCTGATTATGCAGAAGATGGCCAATTGAAAAGAACGCTAACACTCTCTTAGTACTGTCATATGCTGCAGTGGAAATGAGTCTCCTGTTGCAAGATAGTGTTGACTATGCATTAGTGTGGTGCCAGCTATGAGGTTGTGCTGCTAATCCTTTCATGATTCTCTCTTTGTACGGCCTATACAAACTACACTAAGTTTAAATTCCATAGAAACAAACTGTTTGACATTTATTCTCATCAGTTTAGCAAGGTAGACAACATTTTGAGTTCAGATTTGTGCAATACATCAGGGCTTGAATACATTACGCTGAAAAAAAAAATTGATGCGTGGCTTGTAGCAGCCAATCAGATTTCAGTTGCCATTTTTCTAGTGCATTGAACTCTGATTGGCTGATAGGGGTAATGCAGACAGTTTCCTTGCCTACAGCTTTCATGCCCATAGCCCAGTGGTTTGCAAATGCAAGTTGCAAGAGCCATTTTGCTCAAACCCACGGACTTCTAGTTAACTGAACTCTAACACTTCATGCGTGGTGTGTGTAAACAAAATATTTTTTCACAGATGTTGATCAGTTGCGGTTTTTGCAGCAATTTGTAAACTCTTTTGGAGAAAACTGTTGATATTATTAACGATTTAAAGACTATGTTTTTAGGAACAGTTGGTGAATGTACACAAACGAAAACAACTTACTTGTTTTTTCAACAGTCTGTATATTCTGTAGTCTAACCAATTTCAGAAGAAGGTTTTAGGAAAAGCCATTTGCATCAGGATTTCAGGGCTCCGGTTATTGCTGCTGTTCTTAGTCGGCAGAGCTGAAATGCAGCACAGACCAGAGTGCCAAAGATTCCTTAACAATGTTTTTTTTTTTTTCACAGCTTCTCACATAAAAGTTCTACCATGGTTCAATATCATTGGGGTCACTTAGTTATTTCTGATATAAATACTTTTTTTTCAGATTCTAAGACACATTCATTTTATTTTTGTCTCTTATTTCCATTTCTGTTTCAGAAATGAAGGAGAAGAGGGAGTAGAACATGCATAGAGCTTTTGATCTTCATATCATGACATGACGTAGAGCTGCACGATTGTGGATAAAATGAGAATAACAATATTTTTGCTTAGAATAAAGATCACGATTCTCTCTCGGCGTAACATCATTTTTCACGTTATTAGAACTTGCACTAACTTTACTGTTTAGTTTTTTTTAATTAATTGAAGTGTATTTTCCCCAAAAAATTGTGTTTGAAAGACCGCTGCGCAAATACAGTGTATTGCAACGACTGCCATTTTATTCTCTAGAGTCTCTACTAAAAAAAATATTTATATGTTTGGGGGTGCTAAGTAATTCTTTAGCAAAAAATACTGATTTTAACTTGTAAGCAACAAGTGTCAGAAAAAGCCTTAAGCCTCGTACACACAATCAGATTATCCGACGGTTGATGTGTGATGACAGACTGTTGTCGGAAAATCCGACTGTTTGTATGCTCAATCGGACAATTGTCGTCAGATTTTCAGTGGACAAATGTGGGATAGCATGCTTTAAAATTGTCTGCCAACAAATGTGTGTTGTTAGATTATCCGATTGTGTGTACACAAGTCCGTCGGACAAAAATCCAAAGTACAAACACGCATGCTCAGAAGCAATGCTCACCATAACACAACATTAGCAGAAGTTGCCCAAAGAGTGGCGTTCAAGAGGTGAAAAATCACATTGTTTTGTGTTTGTTGACTGACAATACTTTGCCCTTTGTATGCAATGCAAGTTTCTGGCCTACGCCCTTCGGACAAAAGTCCTACGCTTTGTCTGCAGAAAATCCGATCTTGTGTATGAGGCTTTAGTCTTTAAGTGGTTAAACTGACATCATTTGCAGACCGAAGTTCATCCCTTTGATCTCTAAAAGAACAGAACAATACAATGTTTCTTTTTATCTTTCTTTCAGCGCTGAGCAAAGTTGTTGATAAACATTGCTGGCTGCTTTTTTTTTTTTGACTGTTGTGAGCAGGGAACTGCTCTGCACTTGGTAAATGAATCGTGTAAATTCTTGATTAAAGTGGATGTAAACCCCATTCATGAATCATGACCTAGGCACATATATCTGTAGTGTTTACTTATCTCTCTCCAAAGCATCAAGTCCCATGTCTTTCTGCTGCTTCGTTCCTTTGTTTATCAGCATGATAAATTCTGACAAGTTCTATGACACAGGAGATACAAGCAGCTGAGAATTTGTGTCGGGAATGGTCCTGTAAATATAGAAGCGGAGAGCTGGTCTGTTCACAGCACAGCTCTGCAAGTTTATTTGTTCCTCTGTCTATGTGGAGGGGGGTGTGACTTTCCTCCAATCAGATGTCACACCGTGTAAGCCCAGACTCCACACCCAGTGGTGGAACAGGAAGAAAGATTCCTAACATGATGTTCACTTTCTAAACAGTGTAGAACGCTGAAGACAGCAGATATGCATGTAAAACTTGTGTAGGAAGAATTGTTTAATCTCTGTGTATCATCTCGGGCTGTTCACTTCACTGGGTATATGTGAGGGTTTACATCCACATTAAGATTGTGAGGGGGGTTGAATCAAGATTGCAATTTTTAATGATTAATTGTGCAGCTCTAACATGACGTAATCCCAAAACAATCAGCTTTATAGTAGTTTAGAGTGTCAAGCTCTGATCCATCTCTTCGTGGAAGAAGCTGTCAGTGCATGGAAATCAATGCGCTCTATGCAAGTCCTACTTTGCTATTTGTCTCAACTCCATTTATGAAACAGGGACATAAAGGAAAGCCACAAAGGCCTTACTGTTAAATCACAGACCCACTATGGATATGCTGCTCCTTTTCTTGTTCTACTTATGAGCAAGTTTGCACAACATTTGCAGAATTTATGAAAAATGTCAAGAACCTCCATTGATAAACTACAGCTTTCAATTATGCCCGTGCACATTACCTAACTGTAAATGCAGCACTAGATTAATACATTGCTAAGGTCCTCCTATTTTTTTAAGCTACAAGGAGAGACAGGGTATATGTGATAGACTTCTACACTTTTTAGTGTCATAAAGACTTTTCCCGTTTGCACAAGCCTTGATTTTGACAGTTGGTGTCATTGGCCTTTGCTCCAACTTAGGTGCAAGACACCACTATACCTTTGCTCCAGCTAGGTGCAGCTCCAGCTACACGCCCATCTAGCTCCCGTAGATAATGAAATACCAATATTTTTGATATTACAAGCTACATAGATATTACACTAGACACCATAGAAATCACAAAACACATGCTGAGTGCCAGATATTCCCTTAATAAAATATGCTCAATGTGAATCCATCATTTTGACTCCATTCATTATCATTTTTTTATGTTTAAAACAAAAGTATAGTATACTGTAGTTGTGGAATCTTTTTTTTTTTTTCTTCTTCTTCTTTTCTTTTTGAAACGGGTATTAAACTGCTGAAGCATTGTTTTCTCACAAATTACCACTATATTACAGTGTCATTTCATCACCATTTTTAATGGAGCATTTTCTTGTTCTCCTTAGTAAACACGTCATAGTTATCGCCAGCTTCTAGCAAACGGTACTTTAAGGATCGATAACCTATATGATCATTTTTGTTTATTGATTTTTACAGTCAAGATACCTCAAAAATCAATAAAAAATGTATGTGTAAAATCAACTGATCGGTTGCAGTAATACTTTTACTGAATTTAAAAAGAAAAAGCAGACAACACACACTATGAATATATAGCATGCATTATGCGTTTTGCTTTTTGTGAACTGAGCGTAATAAGCCTCTTTTCTAAAAAAAACTGAAAAAAAATATATGTTATCTTTAAGCAACCGATAAAAGTCCAAGTGTCCTCTTTCAGGGGCAGAAAATTAAGAGCCTTATTGGTTGTTGTCAAAGGAAACATTTTCCTTTGTCTCGTTTTATTAAAGTAGTCTCAATAAATCTTCAGGACCTAAAGGAAAATTGCTAAATATTTAAATTGATGACCTGGGGAGGTGGATGCGCATTTATCAACTACCCTTTTTTCCCTTTAACCCTTTGTATTTAGGAGGTACTTTAATAAAGGAGGTACTTTTAAAACTAACCCCACAAATTTGTATTGAACACTAAATTATGTTAAAGTGGAATTCCACCCAAAAATGGAACATCCGCTCATTTGTCTCCCCCCCCCCCCCCCCCCCCCCCCAAGTGCCATATTTGGCACCTTTCAGGTGGGAGCCGATACCTGTCTTTGATCTCCCGGAAGATTTCCTGGAAGTGGGGACAGGATACCCTTCACATCTTTGACAGGTATCCTTTACTTTAGGGAGATCTCGCCACGGTGAATTACGCCAGCAGCTCTGTTCCGTCCTCCTTCCCCCGCCACCAGGCCAGTAGAAGAGAGAAGCGGAGCCTCGTGCATGCGCATTAGGGTCCGTGATGCTGCATACACACAACCGTTTTTCGGGTTCTAAAAAAATGATGTTTAAAACGATCGTGTTGGTCTTCGGAGCATTTTTTCGGGTTCTAAAAAATGGGCAATTTTATTTTTTCGAAAATGCTATATTTTTTCATAACGTTTTTAACATTGTCGTTTTTAAGGTTGTAAAAAATTGTCGTGTGTGGGCTTTAACAACATAAAAAATCCACGCATGCTCAGAAGCAAGTTATGAGATGGGAGCGCTCGTTCTGATAAAACCAAAGTTCGTAATGGAGTAAGCACATTCATCACGCTGTAACAGACAGAAAAGCGCAAATTGTCTTTTACTAACACAAAATCAGCTAAAGCAGCCCAAAGGGTGGTGTCATCCGAATGGAACTTCCCTTTTATAGTGCTGTCGTACGTGTTGTACGTCACCGCGCTTTGCTAGAGCATTTTTTTTTCACAATCGTGTGTAGGCAAGGCCGTTTTAATGATCAGGTTGAAAAAAACGTTGTTTTTTCTAGACCCTTAAAAACTTCATTTTCTAGAACCCGAAAACGGTCGTGTGTACGTAGCATAAGGCTGCACTGCCGGGTACCCTTACCAGCAATGGCGGCAGCAGCACCTGCTGGACTCCAGGACAGGTAAGTGTCCTATTATTAAACGTCAGCAGCTGCAGTATGTGTAGCTGCTGGCTTTTAATTTTTGCAGGGATGGGCGGGCCTCTGTTTTAAGAAAGAATTTCAATAAGGGATACACATTAATAATCTGTTTTAAATGCATAATATGAACACAGGATAGGTTAGTTGATGTAAAAGACGTCCTTTAGTAAATCACTCTATACACTGTAAGGCCGCGTACACACGGCAGAGAACCTCGACGGGCAGAACACATCGTTCCGCCCGTCGAGGTTCTCTGCCGGCCGTCGAAATCGGCGACCCACCCGTCGAGAATGGCAACCAGCCATTCATCCAGGCGGGCCGTCGAGCAAATAGAGAGCGTGCTCTCTATTTCTGCTCGACGGGATGCTCGCCGAGAGCGTACACACGGCCGAGGTCCTCGCTGGAATGCAGCTTCCAGCGAGGTTCTCGCTGGTTTCCAGCGAGAACCTCGGTCGTGTGTACGCCGCCTAAGATGCATACGTAGTTATTCAGTTCAACCCAAGAGGCAAAAGAGAAAAATGCCATCTTAAAGCAACTCAGCCTTACAAAATTTCATCTGTTCATCACCAGCATTTTGTGTTCTCAAAATGTTCACATTCTCTAATGCCGGAAGCCCCCTCCCCCATTTCAAAGTAGATTTATAGCAATAAATCAACATATTAAAAGAACACACCTTGTCTTTCCACGGGTTCCCTGTTACACTATTAACAGCTTTAATCCGTGTATTGGTTGTATTTATGTAGGTTACAAAAATGCAGGTATTTTATCTTGTTTAATTATGTGATCGCCAAACTAAAGTTTACAGATTTTTTTCTTTCTCAATTTTTCTGTTGTACAAAAAAAATTTAAAAGTATATATTAAAAAGCAATAAATTATTTTTAAGAAATCAATGTTTAATATATCATATTATGTGTTTAAAGACCAGATGCATTGCCTATTTTGCCTTTAATGTGATCAGATGTTTTAATACATTCTATTTTTCCCTGTATTGCAGAAATGAATAGAAAGTGTGTGTACAGTTTGTTACTTTATAAGTAGGAATCATTTTAATGTTGATTTTTTTTATTTTTTTTATTTTGGCAGACCTAACAGTTGATCTCTCCTACAACCACAAGTTTCCACTGTGCAGACATATATGAATAGTATATACATTTACAAAAACATGTATGTTTCAGGGCATTTACAATATGTTGGGATCATAGATAATTGGCTATTAATAAAATGTTTATTTTATCTCATTGACCATGCACAAAAAAATAAAAACAACAAAACTCCATGCCACTAACATAGTGTGGATAAACTAGATAAGTCAAAAAAATGAAAAACTTAAAATGTTTAGGACATTAGAATTGATGTGTATTAAGTGCTGCTTTTGCTTTACAGTAGTGATAACTTCTACAGCTATTGCCCTTTCTTAGAAAAGTAAATTTAAAACCATCAAAAAAAATTATTGTTCCAAGTTAACGTAGCCTCTGAGATAGTGAAGACATTTTTGCCAAAGACGGTTGCGCAGGATGGAACAATTGTGCAATCAGAGGGAGACGCATTGGGTCAGTTGAAAACTAAAAAGCACTTCATCCCTTTAGATTTAGTTGATGATTTTGTGTCCTTTTTTGATATCTGTAATGAAAACTTCAGTTGCTGTAGTTTTAAATCTAATTGATGAATGACATAGAATAGCCATATATGATAATGTTATAATTCAGAATTTGTACCTGTTGTCACGGACATTATCAATACTAACGAACAACTGATCGGATCATGCTGCTGTAAGATTTGTTAGGTGAACATGTACTAATGGTGGTAAAATTGTGCTTAACAGGCGAACAAAGCTTTTAGTTAGCCCCCATTCACGGGGTTGAGGTTCCACCTGCCAATTCTACATGTACTGTGGTTATATTCAATGTATTCAGATTCCTGTGATTATTTTTTTAATGTACAAAACACATTGGCCTCACTGAGCTAATAAAGGGAAACAAATGTTTCAAATGAACACCTGTTTTTTCTCTTTTTTTCTGTAGGCACATATACATTCATTGTGTGGAAATACAGTGTTTTTTTTATATTTGCGTTAAAGTGCGGGAATGGCAAAAAAAAAATCATACTCACCTAGATGGCTTCAGCACCGATGCCAGCTGTTCCCGCCTGGTCAACTCTGAGAAGGGAGTGATCAAACACCACTGATCGCTCAGTTCTCCCCCTGTGCTCTGAGCAGAGAGCCATGACTGTCAGGCACTGACTCTGTCCTCTGCCTCTCCAGCACTCAATGGAGCACTGGGCTGTGCAGGGGCTGGCTTAAGCTCTCAGTTGCTTGTGAGTGGTTGAGCTAGCTTCCAGTCCAGGCTTCTGGGTGGATCCTTACCATATGGTCGCAATCTTTCAGAGCCTGGATCGGCTAAGTGACGTCAGCTGACAACAGACTTTAGCCTACTGTTGGCTGAAAACAGGTCACAGGAGTGCAGAACGAACTGGATCTATGTGATCCATAGGAGAAGTTTAGCCAAAAAAGGTTTGGCTATTCTTCTCCTTTAGGTAAACAAGGCCATGGATATTCAAATATTTACATATTCTTAACAAACAACTCTCAAGCCCCATACACACTATCAGTTTTCCTGCAGGTTTTTCTCTTCAGGTTTACCAAAACCATGAAGTGCAAGGGCCTGCCTGATTGCATACAAATTAAAACTCTTAAGATTTGACCTCATATTAGATAATTTTGGTAAACCTGAAGAGAAAAACCTGCAGGAAAACTGATAGTGTATATGAGGCTTAAGAGAAAATCCCACTGACCTCTGTAGCTGCAGACACCATGGGGTGGTTTGTCCTCAAAATTCACAGCAGAAGTACACAAGTCATTTCATCAGCTGCTGAATTCTACTGGGAGGGGAGCTGAACTGCCAAAAGATGGACTTTGACAACATCGTTGCTACTGTTGTGAGAATAAATAGCTCCACAGTGTCTGCAGCTAAAGGTCAGAGAGGGTTTGCTTTTTATTGCAATATTTCTTTATAAAGGTTTAAAACAAAGTATAATACAAATTGCATAGAGAGATATTTTTATGCAGTTCACATTGTATGGAAATAATCACCTAGTTGGGCACAGTAATTGAGACAAATGCAAACTAAAAAAGGTACTTACAGTGCATTTGGAAAGTATTTACAGCGCTTCACTTTTTCCACATTTTGTTGTGTTACAGCCTTATTCCAAAATAGATTTTTTTCTCAAAACAATACCCCATAATAACAACATGAAGGAAGTTTGTTTAAAAATTGTCAAGTTGTCATTATGGGGTTTTGTTTGTAGAATTTTGAGGAAAATAATGAATTTAATCCATTTTGGAATAAGGCTGTAACATAACAACATATGGAAAAAGTGATGTGCTGTGAATACTTTCCGGATGCACTGTATATAAAATGACCTCACAGGCAAGGGCAATAAGTTCTGTTTACCTCTCTATAGGGAAATGAGAAGCGGAGTGAAGGTGTAGAGAAAGGGAATGAAGAAGTGGAGAGTGAGAAGATAGTCCTGGGGAGGGCCTAGAAGCAAGGAACTGGTTTGAGTCCAGTAAAACAAAGAGTTTTAACAGATACATACAGGGAGTGTCTGATTATTGTATACCAGAATCAAAATATACGGTACATATTCAATGTTTACTTATGCAACTAGGATTTGCCAACCATAAAGACCAGAGTTAAAGGACAACTGTAGTGAAAGTATATTGAGGCTGCCATTTCTGACCTGCTTTTAAAAATGCTAGTTGTCTAACCACCTTGTTGTTCCATTGGCTTTGATACTTTCTTGGTCATTGACTCCAGAAGAAGTATTCAGCAAATCAAGTCAAAGGAATCAGAACTCCTGATTTTTATACCTGTTCCCGGACAGTGATTCACATATTTTAAAAGTCATTGGCTCAATATGGCAGCTAGGCAATTTGCTTGGCAAGTTATCAATTGCATCTTATGTATTTATCCCAGCACAGATTACTTTTTGAAAAAAAAAGTACCTTCAAAACTATTATTTTATTTTAAAGTGTTACTAAACCACAACAGTAAAATCCATATGTATATACAATAAAGCATGCTTGTTATACTCACTATGGAACCCAAGAAGCAACTTCTCCCCATTGTGTAAAAAGGATGTTTGATCCTGTCTTCTCTGTTCCTCCCCTTCTTCCACAGTCCCCAATCCATCTACTGATAGTACAGAGTCTTTGGGGCGCTCTGCACATGCTCAGTTTTGTGTGTATTGCTTGAGAGTTGTTTTGTTTATTTGTTAAGAGGGCACATGTGATCAGTACAGTGCCAATCAACACGGTCCAGACAGAGGGTCAGGGGTCCTGTAGACTCAGAGGACAGCCAGAAGAGAATGAAAACTCCTCCTACAAGCTTTATGGCCCGTACACACGATCCGAATATCGGACGAAAACGATTGTACGATGATGGATCGGACGATTTTTGGATCGTGTGTACACTACTTTCGACAGCCGATCACGACCGTTCATCCGATATTATTCGATCGGACAAGCGTGAAAATTTTCCTCGTACGATGTCAGATCGTGCGATTTTCGTTTAGTCAGTACAGTTGTCGTCCGACAATACAATACAAATACATTACAACACATGACATCACTTCCGATTTTTTTTTCTGTCGTACGAGAATTTTCGTGACCTATTTCTTTTTACTTGCGACTATTAAGCGAAAAAAGTCGTACGATCCGCCGTACGATATTCGGATCGTGTGTACGGGCCATTAGCCAGACACTAATAGAAGACATACGCTACATAATTCTGATGAGAAAAGGTTTTTTGCAGTTTATATTTGATAAAATAATTTTCATGTTCTGTGTACTGTGGGAGACAGAGATATAGTAAATGCAGGGTCCTGGGTTTAGTAACACTTTAAGTGCACAAAGCTGGGGTTTAATCTTCCTGGTGTTCCTGACTTCACATTTCAATTGCAATCATATATTCATTGCCTTTCTTTGCCTGAGGTATCCAAGCTTGTATGATGATTTTTTCCACTGGACTCATCCTGAGTAGGGATGAGTGAAACATACTTAAAGGATCACTAAAGGAATTTTTTTTTTATAGCTACTGTAAATAGCTACCTTTACCTTACTGCAGTACTGGTTTCATGTCCTTATTGTTCGTTTTTGCTTTGAAGTTGCTGTAATCCTGTTCTGATCTCCACACTTCCTGCTTGTCTGTTTCCTTATAACCCCCATACTGGGAGCTTTCTCACGATGGTTTAGGCTCCTTACACACGGAGCGGTCCGTTTTTCGGTCCGCTCCGTCAGCTCAGCGGGGGGTCTCCGCTGAGCTGTCGGGCGGACGGGGCGGTCCCCGCACACTGTGCAGG
Source organism: Rana kukunoris (assembly GCA_029574335.1). Lineage (NCBI taxonomy): Eukaryota > Metazoa > Chordata > Amphibia > Anura > Ranidae > Rana > Rana kukunoris. Next base: position 655,287,875 of record CM056049.1, read on the forward strand.
GACCGCCCCGTCTCTCCTCCGCTCTTCCCTATGGGGAGTCGGATGGAAACGGACCGTCTGTCCGTTTGCATCCGATCCGTTTGGCCGGACGGAAGAAAAATAGGACATTCTTCCGTCCGCAAAAACGGATGCGGATCTGGCGGACGTTAGCGGATGCATCATCCGCTAACGGATCCGCTCCCATAGGGGTTCATTACAAGTCCGTAAACGGACTTGTAATGAACGGATGAACGGTCCGCTAGTGTGAAAGGACCCTTAAGCTGTCATTACTGTGTGTCTAAAATCAGATTCATTTTAAAAACAAAACACTGCCCTGGATTTGTTTGTTTTTGTTCTGTGTTTCTATTTCTACTTTGCAGAAACATGAAGCCAGTTCAAAAGTGAAACTAACCTGCAGGCACATTATATGATTGATTTTTATCTATTTTTAATCATTTTGAAAAGGAATCAGTTAACTTTTATGTCTCTATACCCTGTAAACAGTCATTTCAGCCAAAATGTTTTTTTCCTTTAGTGACCCTTTAAGTTTAGTGTGATGGCCGTTCAGCAAAAATATGGGATCTCCCCAAAGTCCATACAAAACCTTTTAGTTATGGTATACATTTTAAGGGGGAAACCCTGTGCTAAAAACAAAAAAAAAAGGTGTGGAGTCTAGCTCAAATATTTACTCAGAATTTTTATCTGAGTATGCAGGCTAGCAGACCAGGAAAGGGAGGGGCTACAAATGTGTTTCCCCTCCTGAACCTTACCATGTCACATGCCCTCAACAGGGAGGTGCCCTGGCAAAGCACCGTGCCCCTGTTTTAATGACAAGAGCCTCTTTCCCAAAACCTTTACTTGGTGGTTGTGAGGGTATGTGGGCAGGGGGATTACCAGAATATGGAAGCCTCTTTTAAAAAAATATAGGGGCCCCAGATATTGTCCCACCCCCTGTGTGGAAACGTTAATTCATAAAAACAAATATAAATAACAAAAATGTCATTCATGAAAACAAATAAATTAGTGAATAAACACAGAAACAGTTTGGCAAGTCCTTTAATTGAAAAAAAAAAAAAAAAGTCTCATGATGTAAATCCATCAGAAAATGTCAGGTTCAGTGATGACAGATGGATGTTAATAAGGGGCAGGCTCCATCATTGAATACATTTGGACCACATTTGGTAAATGACACAACCTCTAGATCCTGCACCTTTGTTAACATTCATCTATAATCTCTGGATATTATATTCGCTAGTGAACAGTATATTGTGATTTTTTGTCTGCATATCGGCAGATCTCAGACATCAAGATTAAGAGGGATTTGCATCAATGCACTACATGGCTGTTAATAGATTTGTTTTTTTTTATTTAAAAAACTTATCAAAGTACAGTATGTCTGTATTTATTTATTGAAATTATTTTTTGATAAAAGAGTATAGGTATTATGTACCCCTTAATCATTCACACAGGATTAGGGTTGGTATCTAGGAGCCCCCAAAGTTTTTCAGAGGGCCTACAGATTCTGTCCCTTACCTGCAGACCCCCACAACCAAGAGTCAGGGTTACGGAGAAGGGAGTTTTTCAACATTGGGGACAAGGTTCTTTGCCAGGGTCAAGACTCTGTGCAGGCCAGTCAAGTTCCTCCACACCAAACTCGCTCATCCATGTCTTTATGGACCTTGCTTTGTGCACTGGTGCACAGTCATGTGGGAACAGAAAGGGGCCATCCACAAATGGTTCCCACAAAGTTGGGAGCATAAAATTGTCCAAAATGTCTTGGAATGCTGATGCCTTAAGAGTTCCCTTCACTGGAACTACTGGACCAAGCCCAACCCCTGAAAAACAATCACACACCATTTTCCATAGAATGCATTAAGATAAAAAAACGTCTGCCTTTACAATCACTTTAAAGTTCATGTGCGTGTAAAGGCAGGCGTCCCAATACTTTTGGTAATATAGTGTACTGAATATTAGTGTAGTCCAGGAAGTTGCCCTATTTGATTTGATTAATTCATTACAATTTAGCATTTAACCTCTTTCCACCAGCCGTACCCCATATACAGTGGGCTTTAATGCAGAGAGGCCACATATATGCGGGCCTAAATGTAAACATTTCTGTTCCAAGGGCACATTCCCAGCGCACTCCCAGCACAGTTGCTGGCGGGGATCAGAAAGCTCCCGATACATACTTGCGATCGGGAGTTTTCCGATCATGTGACAGCCAATCACAGCGGTCACATGGTAGCAAATGCCCATCTCCAGGCATCTAGAAGGGGTCAAATTCCCTCAGAGGGTACAGCCTGCCTTTTGAATGTCTCTGATGTTTATTCCTGACATTCTTTGTGTGCAGCTGGCTGGCCTGCAAGCTAAATCCCCATCTTGTCATCTTTTTAGTGGTACTAAATGCTAACCTGCAAAAGCAGGCCATTAGGTGTTTTTTTTTTGTTTTTGTTTTTTTTTTTTTTACAGAAGGAATATTTATTGAAATAATCACACGATTACAGGCTTATACAATACAGGTATTACAACTCAGAGCATCAAGACATCCAGAGGTATTCACATTGGGAAGTACAGGCTAGACACACAATCAGCATTCCTAATAAGTAATTTAAAAGGGGGAGCGGGTAGGGGAGGGGGGGGAAGAATAGGGAGGATGGAGAAGAGGGGGGGGGCAGCACAGCATCCTCGGTATCATAAAACATCCATCAATCAGGAGGGGGGGGCCGAAAGTATCCACCGCCCCTGCAAAGGGGGTGAAGGACTAGCAAACAACAGGTCACCTTAAACCGTCAGGCCGCCACCCATGCCGCCCAAATTTTTTCGAACTTCTGAGGGCAATTACGCCCCATATATGTTAGCTTGTACAAGGGTAGAGGGTTGTTAATCAGCTTACGCCAAAGGGACAGCCCAGGGGGCTCTGAAGCCTTCCACTGGAGCAGGATTGCCTTCCTGGCATAAAAGGCAGAGTAGAAAAAAAACTGTTTTTTTGTGGGTCGTGGTGGGCAGATTATCAGTGATACCTAGCAGCAGTATCAAGGGGTCCAACGCAACAGCCATGCCACAAATCGAGGCCATATCAGCTACCACTTGCTTCCAAAATTCCTGAATCTGCGGGCAGAGCCAAACCATATGGCTGAAATTTCCGACTTCTGACCTACATCTAGGACATTTATCCTTAGAGGTGCGGTAGATCACCGCCAGCCTCTGTGGCGTATAGTAAACCTCATGGATGAATTTCAGTTGGATAAATCGTTCCCTCGCCGAGATCATAAGGGGGATGCACTGCTGCATTCCCTCAGACCAATCCTCTGTCGTGAGGGCCGGCAGATCTCGCTGCCAGGCCGAGAAGGCCCGCGACGCCCCAGGGCCCGTCACACAGGTCAGTCTAAAATAGATAGACGAAAGCGTTCTATCTGTGAAGCGTGAGGCAAGGATTCGCTCCACCGAGTGGGGCTCTACCCGAATAGGGTCCGGGAACTGCGCTCGGACCGCATGGCGGAGCTGGAGGAATCGAAAAAACATCCAGGGAGGTAGCCCAAACTTACCCTTCAAGGTCGCAAAGGTAAGCAATCGTCCCTCCGGCATGATATCTCTGAGTGTTTTGACCCCATGTCTTGCCCACAGCTGCGGGTCCGGCACAGTCCTCAGGTGGGGCAAAGATGGATTCCCCCACAAGGGGACGTGAGGGGAGAAGGTTCCGGGCCGAACCAGAAGCCTCGAAACCTGTCCCCACACCGTCACTGTGGTCTTCATAGGCGTAGTAGTTAGGGGGCTAGCCCTGACACCGCGATACACCAAATTACTCAAAACCGCTGCCTCGAGGGTAGTTGCAGGGTTAGCGCGGTCTTGCGCAAACCACCACCGGACCGACACCAGAACGGCCGCCCAGTAGTATTTCTGGAAGATAGGGAGGGCCAGGCCTCCCTCCGACAAGGGGAGCTGCAGTATCGGCCTACCCACCCGTGGGACCGAGGCCTGCCAAATAAACGAGCCGACCGCCTGATCAAGCTTAGAAAAGAAGACCCTGGGGATACCTATCGGTGTGTGCCTGAACACGTATAGAAACTTGGGGAGGAAGGTCATCTTAACTAAGTTGAATCTACCCACCGGCGTAAGGGGCAGGGTCTTCCAGGTCGCACACTTTAGGAGGAACTGCTGAAAAATAGGTTGTACATTAGACTCAACATAGTCGTGGAGGCGTCGCTTGACCCGAATGCCCAGATATTTAAAGTTATCAACCCACTGAAGGGGGGCGGCAGGTGAGAAGGAGGGGGGGAGCCGCGCAGAGAGAAGAGGACCAACTTGTCCCAATTAACCCTTATACCCGAGAACTTACCAAAGACATCAATAAGGAGTAAGGCGGCTGACAGGGAACTATGAGGGTCATTAAGGTAAAGGAGAGTGTCGTCCGCATACATAGACACCTTCTCAACAATGGGGCCAACCGGTATACCTACAACTTCTGGAGAGGATTGGAGCAACATCGCCAGTGGCTCGATGGCAAGGGAAAATAGTGCCGGGGAGAGGGGGCACCCCTGCTTCGTTCCTCGGCGGAGTGGGAAAGGTGCGGAGAGAACACCACTTGTGGGAACTCTAGCGGTTGGGTTGGCATACAGCATCCAAAGCCAGGGTATGAACCGCGGACCCAGGCCAAACTCCCGAAGAACCGCCCACAGGTATTCCCACTCCACCGAGTCAAAGGCCTTCTCAGCATCCAAAGAGGACACCACTTCCACCCCCTCCCCCCCGGCCACCCGTTCAATAACTGTAAAGAGTCTCCGCAAGTTGATGTCCGTCCCCTTGCCTGGCATGAAGCCCGTCTGGTCCCCGTGAATCAAAGAAAGTATCACCGTATTCAGGCGAGTCGCCAGTACCTTAGCGAATATCTTCGCGTCAGCATTCAATATTGAGATCGGACGATAGGACGAGCATAGGGAAGGGTCCTTCTCCGGCTTTGGGATCACCACCACAACAGCCCGTTGCATAAAAGGGGGCAGTGCGTGTTCCTCGAGAGAGGCCAGCAGTGCACCTCTAAACCGTGGCAGTAGGGAAGCCATGTGCGTTTTAAAGAACTCCGCTGGCAAACCATCATCCCCAAGACTTTTCCCCGCCTTTAGGGTGATCGTGGCGTCCAAGGCCCCGCGGGCCTCCTCCGACAAGACAGGGAAGTCCAGCCCACCCAGAAAAGAGCCCAGCTCCTCAGAAGCGTAGTCCACTCGGGAGGAGTACAACTCCTCATAGTAGGCCGCAAAGCAGGCATTAATTTCCCGGGGGTCAGGGACCAGTTCGCCAGGCCCCTGGCAAATGTGAGTGATAGGGACAGAATTGGCTGAGTCTCTGGAAAGCCAAGCCAGTAGACGTCCCGTTTTTTCTCCCTGTTTGAATACCCTTTGGGATTGGTAAAGGAGTTGTTTCTTGGCAGCCGCCATTCTAAGAAGGTGGACCTCCCGCACCGCCACCATTAAGTCCACCCTCTGTTGTTCCTCTCATGTGGCCACAAACTATGCCTCCAGTGACTGCGCCCTCTCCTCCGCTTGGGCCAATGATAAGGGACTCATAAGAACCCCTAACCTGCAGTTTAAAGCCCTCCCACCGATCCGAGGACTCCTCCCCGGGAGCAACAGAGGACCAGAACTCTGCCATTGAGGTCTCCATCTCAGGCTCCACCCGCTCATCCGACACCCAAAACCTCGAGAGACGCCATAGGCCCACCCCGGAAGCCCTCCCAGTGTGTAACCGAAGCAGGATGGGAGCATGATCAGATATCCCCCTAGGGAGGACCAGGACATCCTGTACATTGGCTAAGATCGGGCCACTAGCATAAAAAAGGTCAATTCGCGACATGGCTGTATGCGTGGCAGAACTGCAGGTGTATCTCCTGACACCTCGGCCCAGCGGGAGAGCGGAGAATCAAGCACTAAACCGGGGGACATTTTATCCAGATTGGGGCAGGGCACCATATTGAAATCACCCGCCAGAAGCACCGCTCTGGCCGAGTATGTCACCACCAATTGTGCTATCTTATTGAGGAGACCTATACTAGCAGGAGGCGGGTTATAAAGGCCAACCAGAACCATTGGCATACCAGCAAACTCAGCATGAAGTAGTACATAGTTGCCCCCAGGGTCCAGATGCAGGTCCAGCAGCACGAACGGCAGGGACTTACGAATAAGAATGCTAACCCCCTGAGCTCTAGTAGAGTGAGTAGCATGATAGTAATGGCCCACCCAGGGTTTGCGTAGGCTAAGGACCCTGCCACCCACTAGGTGTGTCTCCTGGAGAATACAGATGTCCGGGGAGTGGCGTTGTAAGAATTTAAATACCAAAGCCTGCTTGATTTTGGAGTTAAGCCCCCGGACGTTCCAAGAAATCACCGAGAGGGAGGCCATAGGAAAGGGCAATATAAAAAGGTCGGAGGAACACCCAGACCTGCATCCAGGACCGCTTGAGCATCCAAGGACAGCGTCCCCCACCACCTGAACCAGCCTGTATAGAACCTGCATTACATGCTAACAATATTCCTTCAAACAGTAATAGAACATAAAATAAAAACAAAAACAAAACCAGAAAGAAAAAAAACAAAGAAACAACTTCCCCAACTCCCCTCACCCTGTACATTCATCAGAACCAGAATGTACCTGGATCCCCCCAACAGAAGTGGTTATAAACCACATAGGGTCGTGAACATCACTCAAGTAGGCAAGTGCAGTCCGAGCACTAGGTGCACAGGCCATCAGCAGAGATGCCGCCAACAGAGCTGGACTCATAAAGAAAAAATAAAACAATCTCCTGGCGGAGCCAGGGGCACATTCCTTAACCGGTAGTTGCCAACAGCAGTCATCATACAGTCCGGATCCACGACTGCCCTGTGTGGTCCAGGGCAGAGTCCATCCCGGCCGAGCCGCCACAGGGTCAGGAGTAGTACAATGCTGTTTCCCGATCAGCGAACAGTAGCACAAAATAACCTATTGGGGTCCCGTCAGAACATCCAGCCAATCACAGCCCCCCACCCCCCGAGAGCAAGGGTCAGGGCTCCCCAAACCCCAGTGGAATCCGAAGCATCAAAGGCAGATGTCCAGTAGGAATTGTCACCAGGGGAAGGAGCTAAACAGTAGGCCTCAGAAGAGCCGTCCCCAGACAGGGAGAGCAGTCTTCAGACGGGGGGGGACACCTCACAAGGGGGACAGGCAAGGCCGCACTCCACCACAGGACATGCAGCAGTTCCAGGACCCCAGGCAGGAGGCCAGGAAAATAGCAGGCAGAAAGTCCCCAACACAGGAGGTAGGACCGGCAGCAACTAGGGAAAAATGATCAAACAGGGTACTACTCACGCATCCACCAGGATAGTCAGTTCAGCCACGGGGCAGGGTATCAAGCCATCTAGCAGCTTCCTCGGGCGCAGTGAAGAACCGGACGGTCTCGCCATCCACAACGCGCAGGCGGGCCGGGGACATCATGCTGTACCTCACGTTCCTGGGCACGGAGAGCCTGCTTCACCGCATCAAAGGATTTCCCCCTCTTCTGCGTGTCCACCGAGAAGTCCGGAAGGAACATAATCTTGGCGGCCTCATACCGGACAGCCTCAATCCTCCGGGCCTCCCGCAGAACCAGGTCCCGGTCCCTGAAATTCAGCAGTTTGAAGATGAAGGTGCGCGGGGGGGCACCAGGGGGACCGCAAGCAGCCGGCATCCTGTGCGCCCGCTCCACAACGAAATGTGAGGAGAAGGAGGTCTGGGGGAACAGCATGCGCAGGAGCCGCTCAGTGAAGGCCGGAGCATCCGACCCCTCAGACCCCTCCGGGAAACCGACAATCCGCAAATTATTGCAGCGGTTTCTATTCTCAGCGTCCTACACCCTGATCTCCAAATACCTCAGCCTGACCTGCACCGTGTGGAGCGTGGCAGTGTGGTTCCTGAGCACATCTTCAGTATCCCCCACCCGGCGCTCCGTCTCCGCCACATGGTCCCTGGATCTTATCTTGATCCCGCCGTTTCAACCCCATCTCCGCCTGAAGTCTATTTTTGCGGTAAGTGCCATTTGGCAGCCGTTTATGGCTTGCATGAGGGCGAAAAGTTAGCATCCGCTGTGAGAGCCGGACCAGCTTCCACGGTCTCGTCGCCATATTGGAGGACTTCTCCACGTGTGCGGCCGGCGCCGAGGGAGAGAAAGATGCGTGGCTCTTTACAGCCGCCCGGGACCCAGTTCTGTTCTTCTTTCGGGTCTGTACCATCGGCTAACACCAGCAGGTAGGATGAGGGGTGACCCAGCCAGGTAAGAGTGTACAATCAGGATAATTTCCCCTCCGTTGCAGCAGAGCTCCGCTCCTACACGTCCAGCTCGGTTGCCATCTTGGCCACGCCCCCCAGGCCATTAGGTTTCTTGGTTCCCTCTGAAACCAATACAGACTAACCCATACATATTGGGGTATGGATAAAAGGGGTGCACATCACACAGTCATGCGACCACATGATGCCATCACTAGAAATTGTATTAATCTGATATCAGCTGATTATCTAAAACCTGCATTTCAAGTGAGTTAAAGTCTAAGTTCACCTTTGTTCGTCTTTTTATTTATTTTATTCCAGCTTCCCTATGTACCAATATAGCATTAACCACTTAAGCCCCGGACTATTTTGTTGCTAAATGACTAGGCCACTTTTTGCAATTCGGCACTGCGTCGCTTTAACTTATAATTGCATGGTCGTGCGACGTGGCTCCCAAACAAAGTTGACATCCTTTTTTTCCCACAAATACAGCTTTCTTTTAGGGGTATTTGATCACCTCTTTTATTTTTTGCACTATAAACAAAAATAAATAAATATACCCTAAAAATATATATATAAAAAAAGTTTTTTTCCCTCAGTATTCTTCTAGATATTTTTGGTAAAAAAAACGCAATAAGCGTTTATTGATTGGTTTGCGCAAACATTATAGCATCTACAAAATAGGGGATAGTTTTATGGCATTTTTATTAATATTTTTCTTACTAGTAATGGCGGCGATCAGCAATTTTTATCGTGACTGTGACATTATGGCGGACACTTTTGACAGATTTTTCGGACCATTGTCTTTTTTACAGCGATCAGGGCTATAAAAATGCACTGATTACTGTGAAAATGACACTGGCAGTGAAGGGGTTAACCACTAGGTGGTGCTTTAGTGGTTAAGTCTGCCCTAGTGAGTGTTTCTTACTGTAGGGGGGATGGGTTGTGTGTGACAAGACAGTCATCACTGCTTCCGATTACAGGAAGCGGTAATCACTGTCATTGTCACTAGGCAGAGCAGGGAGATGCTTGTTTACATTATCTGTGAGATGATCGCGGGTATCCCCGCAGTGATCGAGTCCGTGGGACCCACGGTCGGGTTCACAGAGCTTGCGGTGGGCACTTGTGCGCAATGGTGCTTCCTTAACCACTTAAAGAACGGACCAATATGCTGCTGAATGCCCAGAGGCGTTTTTACAATTCGGCACTGCGTCACTTTAACAGACAATTGCGCGGTCGTGCAACGTGGCTCCCAAACAAAATGTGCGTCCTTTTCTTCCCACAAATAGAGCTTTCTTTTGATGGTATTTGATCGCCTCTGCGATTTGTATTTTTTGCGCTATATACAAAAATAAAGCGATATTTTTTACTTTTTGTTATAAGAAAAATCGAATAAACTAAATTTTAGTCAAACATTTAGGCCAAAATGTATTCAGCCACATGACTTTATTTAAAAAAAAAAATCACAATAAAAAAAAAAAAAATAGCTACCTAGCGGCAACAGTGACACTAATACAGCGATCAGAAAAATGATTGCTTAGTGACACTGGCAATAGAGGGTGAAAGGGTTAACTAGGGTGGTGATCAAGGGGTTAAACCTTTATTAGGGGGGGTACGGGGGCTACCCTGGACCTAACACTAACTGCCTGTCACACTAATTGTCACACTGACACTAAATGCAGTGATTAGTAAATAGATGATCACTGCATTCAGTGACACTGTGACAGGGGGTGGGGGGGTGATCGGGGGGGTTAATGTGCCTACATGTCCTGGTGTCAGTGTAGTGTTGTGCAGACTCACTGTGTGATGTCTTCTCTCCTCAGTGGCGGTTGAAAATACTGCAGAGAGGAGAGATTACATCACTTCCCCCTTCCTGTGTTTACACAGGAAGAGGGCGGGGGTGCGCTCATTGGCTGGGAGCGATCCGGAGGGGGCGGACAAAAGTGAACAGCCGCCCCCTCATCCCGGATCACTCCTGAAGCCACGGGGACCGCCGCAAGTACCGGGGGGGTCCGATTGGACCCCGACCCACGTCTAGGCAGGGACGTACAGGTACGCCAATGTGCCTGTACGTGCCATTCTCCCAACGTATATGTACATGCGGCGGTCCTTAAGGGGTAAAAGGGGACACATATATATACGTCCTTCTGCCCAGGAGTGCCATTGTGTCGATGTATATATGCGTGCCGCGGTCGGGAAGCGGTTGCTGTACTTATTTTGCAAAAAAAAAAACAGCTTTCCATTAATTCTACCCAGGCTTACCTCACTCTCTTCATAGCTGTTTAAACACACTGCTCGACTTTAGGTCATGACACAGGAAGGAGTTTACCAGCGGATCTCCTTAGCACACACCCTATATCATCTACCTCAGCAGGTCAACTCCTTCTTGTGTCATGACTTAAATTACAAGGAATGTAGACATCCCTTGCAATAGGAATATGACATTACAGGACCTATTTACAGTGGGATATGGGGTCAAGAAGACCCCACATCTCAACACTAGGCTGGGAAGCCTAAAATAGATTAAAAAATAAACGATCATAGCTTCCCAGCCAAGGCGGCACCATTCTTTTGAATGCAGAGGCTGGGCGTGACGTCATAACATTGCGCCTGGTGCCGGGAATCTCTATGGTCAACATCGGGGGCCGGCGGATCAATTCTCTGACTCACCGATCGCAGCTGTGAGTCGTAGAAGCACTGGAGGGCGACGAGAGCGGGGATGTCCCCTTTCCCCACCCGTAAGAACGTTTAACAGTGGAACAGCCGTTATGATTGTTCTTATGGTGTAGGGAATCGTTGGCTGAAAATGCAGCTACAGCCATCATACAGATATCCCCACATAAAGTCAAGGACGTCATACGACGGCCTGGGGGGCGCCAAGAGGTTAAACAGCTATGGAGAGCATTAAGTAAGCCAGTGTAAAATTAATAGGAAGCTGTTTTATTTTTGCAAAATAAGTACATTAATGTTACAGTGCAGAAAATAAGTATTTGAACACCCTGCTATTTTGCAAGTTCTCCCACTTGGAAATCATGGAGGGGTCTGAAATTGTCATCGTAGGTGCATGTCCACTGTGAGAGACATAATCAAAAGAAAAAATCCAGGAATTACAATGTATGAATTTTTTAACTATTTATTTGTATGATACAGCTGCAAAGAAGTATTTGAACACCTGAGAAAATCAATGTTAATATTTGGTACAGTAGCCTTTGTTTGCAATTACAGAGGTCAAACGTTTCTTGTAGTTTTTTACCAGGTTTGCACACACTGGAGGAGGGATTTTGGCCCACTCCTCCACACAGATCTTCTCTAGATCAGTCAGATTTCTGGGCTGTCGCTGAGAAACACAGAGTTTGAGCTCCCTCCAAAGATTCTCTATTGGGTTTAGGTCTGGAGACTGGCTAGGCCACGCCAGAACCTTGATATGCTTCTTACAGAGCCACTCCTTGGTTATCCTGGCTGTGTGCTTCGGGTCATTGTCATGTTGGAAGACCCAGCCTCGACCCATCTTCAAAGCTCTAACTGAAGGAAGGAGGTTGTTGCCCAAAATCTCGCAATACATGGCCCCGGTCATCCTCTCCTTAATACAGTGCAGTCGCCCTGTCCCATGTGCAGAAAAACACCCCCAAAGCATGATGCTACCACCCCCATGCTTCACAGTAGGGATGGTGTTCTTGGGATGGTACTCATCATTCTTCTTCCTCCAAACACGGTTAGTGGAATTATGACCAAAAAGTTCTATTTTGGTCTCATCTGACCACATGACTTTCTCCCATGACTCCTCTGGATCATCCAAATGGTCATTGGCAAACTTAAGACGGGCCTTGACATGTGCTGGTTTAAGCAGGGGAACCTTCCGTGCCATGCATGATTTCAAACCATGACGTCCTGGGCTGATTTCTCACCTTTCTTAGGATCATTGAGAACCCACGAGGTGAGATTTTGCATGGAGCCCCAGTCCGAGGGAGATTGACAGTCATGTTTAGCTTCTTCCATTTTCTAATGATTGCTCCAACAGTGGACCTTTTTTCACCAAGCTGCTTGGCAATTTCCCCATAGCCCTTTCCAGCCTTGTGGAGGTGTACAATTTTGTCTCTAGTGTCTTTTGGACAGCGCTTTGGTCTTGGCCATGTTAGTAGTTGGATTCTTACTGATTATATGGGGTGGACAGGTGTCTTTATGCAGCTAATGACCTCAAACAGGTGCATCTAATTTAGGATAAAATATGGAGTGGAGGTGGACATTTTAAAGGCAGACTAACAGGTCTTTAAGGGTCAGAATTCTAGCTGATAGACAGGTGTTCAAATACTTCTTTGCAGCTGTATCATACAAATAAATAGTTAAAAATTCATACATTGTGATTTCTGGAATTTTTTTTTGGATTATGTCTCTCACAGTGGACATGCACCTACGATGACAATTTCAGACCCCTCCATGATTTCCAAGTGGGAGAACTTGCAAAATAGCAGGGTGTTCAAATACTTATTTTCTGCACTGTATATGAAACAAGAATAGCCGCTCCAGGTAAATAAGTCTCTGGTTAATCCCCACACAAACTTGTCTAGTCTAGTGTTAGCCCAGCTTGCATGCTGTGTAACATAAGAAAATGATTCCGGGCGGCTGCACTTCTAAAAATGCTTTTATTGAAGCCTCATATGACGGATGGAGCAGGTGACAAGAAGGTAGATGTATTTCACGCAAATGTTAGCGCTTAGTCTTTACCTATTGGAACTAGTCACCACAACCACCTATATACCACTCTAATGTGTCATCATTAAGTTACAGGTGAACTAACCAATTAATGACTAAGCGCTTACATTTGCAAGAAAATAGTCTACCTTTTTGTCCCCTGCTCCATCTGTCAGCCACTTGTCATACTGTATGAAGCTTTAATAAAAGGATTTTTGGAAGTGCAGGCATCCAGAATCTTTTCTTATGTTACATTAATGTTATATTGGTACATAAGGGAGCTGGAATTTGGGGGAAAGGTGAACTTAGTCTTTAAGTATACTTTCCCTACATTAGCATATTGACAATGATTCCTGGGTGGGAATCCACTAAGATTACATTTTGCAATAGGGAAGAAGGGAATTTCCGCTCCAGGTGAGTGCACTAAGCAATCAGTGTCCTCTCAGAAGCGTGGGTGCAGGCAATGCTTATACCCCACTGCCTGCTGTGATTTGTAGTGCTGTTTCTTTTACTATTAAAGGCGACCTTTTTAAGGATTTTTGGAAGTGCAGCTGTCCAAACTTTTTATTTTCAAGATTACATTTTGACTGGATATTCTCTTTATAAATGTGCTATCTTGGTCAAAAGGTGTAACCCATTTTTAAAGCTGAACTCTGTGGACACAAATTTCATTTACATATATTCCTCAAAAGCCACAAAGGATATAAATCCACATAATATGAACCAAATGTGTTTGCAAAGCCAGAAATTACCTGTAGTAGCTGTGACATAATTTCTCTTCTGTACATAGCCTGTGCAGAAATCAGAGTTGTGGGAGGGACTCAACACAACAGGCTGCAGGAGGGGATGGAGACAAAACCAGTCACCCTGCACAAGGAGAGAGAGCAGCAGTGACCCGGATCCTTACTGGATTACTGAACAGATCTAGAAGAAAAATGCAAAGCACACCAAGACTCAAGGAAGACTACAGGTGGTCCCCGGGTTACAAACAAGACAGGGTCTGTAGGCTTGTTCTTAAAGCGGAAGTAAACCCATCGATTTAACTGTTTCAAAAAGCAGTTACATTTCCGGCATGCAGGGATTGCTAACTGTCACATTGGTTGTGCTCTCGGCCAAACTGTCAAACCATCCAATGGCTGGTGTCATAACTGATCACACGTACAGCATCATGGCAGTTGAAGATTAAACATAGGCCAAGATGGCAGCTTCCTTGCCTGAAAATGATAGGTGGGTTTACTTCCACTTTAAGTTGAATCTGTTTGTAAGTTGGAACAGGTACATTTTTTGATTCCAAATATTTTATTGAAATTTTTGAAGAAGAACAATAATGAATATAACAAATTCACATTGTGTAACAAACTATAATAGATGCAATAAATACCATTAGATAGCATTGTATAAACAGATTAATAACTTTGCCATATATAGAAAGTTGTACGGCAAAGGGGAAAGAAAAAAAAAAAAAAGGGGGGGGGGGGTAGGGAAAAAAGAGGGGAAGTGAAGAGAAGTGGGATAGAAATCATGCATTACAGTGTGAAATAAAAGTATAACATACAAGATAGCAAACAATCTGAGAATGTTATGAAGAAGCATTAGATAAGCGACGAAATTCTGCAGTAACCTTAAAATTCAGCCAACATGCCCATTTATCATAAAATTTTGTGGGAGTGTCCTTCGTCTGACAGATTAGATTTGGAACAGGTAAATTTTTTAAGTGTAGCTCCAGCCAAAACATCTATTTTTAAGCTTTTTGGATAACATAGAGAAGGGTTATCACCCCTGTAACATTTGTTTTGCTGTCTGTGCGCATCTGTTCAGAAGATTTCACCTCACTTTCTGTCCCAATCACAATTGGATTTTGAAAATTTGGGGTTGTTACGGAAACAAGGATTGGTGATAAAGCATCAGTGGAGACACCTTTTTCCCATATTAACTCTGAGGCCGCGTACACACGACCGATTTTCTCGGCAGAATCCAGCAAGAACCTCGATGGGAGACATATTCTGCCGAGAAAACCGGTCAGGTGTACACTTTTTGCCGAGAAACCCGTCGAAAAATTTGTCGAGCCAAAAAGAGAGCATGTTCTCTATTTCCTTGTTGTTCAATGGGAAAATTTGGCTCAACGACCTTTTTGACTGCCGAACTAGGAACTCGACGGGGAGAACGATGAGTTTTGCCCGACGAGTTTCTCGGTCGTGTGTACGCGGCCTTACAGGAGAGAATTTCCCTTCCTAGGGGTAGATTTCCTCTCACATCCTGTTGCCTCCCTCGGTTTGTAAGAAGGAGTCATTTGTAAGTCAGATGTTTGTAAGTAGGGGACCGCCTGTACATATGACTCTTGTATTATGAGGATTTTTGCTTATTCTGGAGTTCAGCTTTAAGCTTATAAATGTTTTCCTGCTCTCTATACCAGGAGTCTCCAAACTATGGCCCTCCAGGTGTTCAGGAACTACAATTCCCATCATACCTAGTCATGTCTATGAATGTCAGAGTTTTACAATGCCTCATGGGAAGTGTAGTTCCACAGCAGCTGGAGGGCCGTAGTTTGGAGATCCCTGCTCTATACCAATGATTTCCACATAACCAGGAATATATATTGTAAAAAATATATAAATACCAAATTAAAGAATAAGTTCACCTTCGGGATCATGTTAGATGTTCCACCTGTTATTTAGGGTGTACCTCGTAACATGGTCCTGGCCCTGCAGCCACTTGGGGATCCAAGTAGCTGGTATGACAGCAGTGTGGGGAGAAGTTCCCCTTAACAGCTTTGAAAAGAGTGCGGCCATGCTGGTCTCCGCCCACACGGCCACACTATTCATTCACTGAATCAACTACAAGTACCGACAACCTTTGCAGCTGTCGGCTTGTAGTTCGCAATCGACTACCAGGGCGCTGCTGAGCTCTGTGTTATTTCATTGATTCTTCCTGTCATTGTGACTTACGAGTGGAGAGCTTGCATTGACTACAATCTGCTGATCACTGGTGCAAAACATTACCTTTGGGTTCAGCTGTCACGATCTGCACTCCAATTGCATTACCAGAAAATAAAGTTTTGTGAGAAAACTAATGTAAACAATTAAAGTTACACCTAAGCATTTAACAACGATCACCAAAAATTGTTTGCGTCCTTCTCCATCGCCACATACATGCACATATAAACATATACACACACACCAGGGGTTCATAAGCACAAAAACATTGATTGTATTACACATGGTACATATCGCCAAACACACTGGAGTAAGAGCAATAATTCTAGGCCCCTTATTCACTGTTAATTCTGAACTGATGAAATGTAGTGGCGTTTAAAGAATTGCCTATTGAATTTCATGGGCGCATATGATTTTAAAGCTCAACCTCTTCTTTTATATTTTAACACAAATTCTGTAATACATTGAGTTTTTGTTCCCTAAAATGAAAGGGTTTGTAGCCCTATGTTATTATTTTTTTGCCAGCCCCCTATTTTAAGCTGTTATCCTGCACTGTGTAATTCTTTGTTAAAATCTAAGCCTCTAAATACCTTTTTGGGAAGTATCTTCATGCCGGTCACGTGACTCCCATCTGCTCTGATACTCCAAACCAGGGCTACAGCAGGAGGAGCCAAGCTCAACCTCTGGTGTCAGCCAGGAGTCACATGGCCGCTGAGCTGGCCGCTGGGCTCTTCCTGCTGTAGCCCTGAATCAGAGTATCAGAGCCACGTGACAGGCCTGAAAATACTTCACAAAAAGGTATTTAGAGACTTCAATTTTAACAAAGAATTACACAGTGCAGGATGGCAGCTTAATAGAGAGCGTATGGCAGCGATTTTTTTTAAATGTTAGTATTTTACTAATAGCAGCGGGGGGGGGGGGGGCAGAGACACAGACTTCCAGGCTGACAGGCAGGGATGGGAGGAGGGAGAGGATGGGGAAGAGCAGAGTGGAGAGCTGCGGATAATGGAGGCGTGTAAACTGACCAGTGTCAGGGCTCAGTGGCCATGATAAACCGTGGTAAGTTTACAGGGAGGAGGGCAGAATGCGTCCCGGCATTATGATTGGGATCATGCCGGGATAATGCCAGTACCGGGAGTGATGTCATCGCCGCTCCGGCCAATCACAGTGCTGGAGCGGCGATAAGCGTTTCGGGGGCCTCGATTTCAGGTAAGTCATTCATAATGAGCTAGTATGCTATGCATACTAGCTCATTATGCCTTTCTCTTGTAGGGTTTGTTTTGTAGAAAAAAAATAATCGGCTTTACTTTCTCCTAAAAAAAAAAAAATTGTAATTTTTTTCTTCCGAGCCTGGGTGTAAAGAATTGCACCCATGATCAACAGTTTGTGGGTGTAATGCCAGGATCCTGCAGACTGTCAGTAGAGCTGTCTGCCCATACCTCTGGGCAGCTGTGTGTATGGGCTCATTGATTACTGTAGTGCTGCATTTACATGTGCACTAAATGATATGCTGTGTGCATCCAAATTCAACCTTTTTGAGCCCTAAAGCTATACACCACTGGCGTAGCAAGGGGGGGGGCAGGGGGGGCTCCTGCACCGGGCGAAAAATTGCGGGGGGCGAAATCCTTGCGTCCGCGGAATGCGCCGCCGCCGCCACCGCCTCAGGAAAGGCCGCGGCTTGGGCCTAGCATTGGAGCTGTCGGCCATCTTGGCACATCCGGCGGCGGCGCGCCTGGTTGGCTGGTGGAACTGTCTGTTTCCCTTGATGTGGGAGTGGCGGGAAACACCAGCCAACCAGACAGAAGGGCGCGCTGATTGGCCTAGAACATGTGTTTACAGCGCGGCGCGGCGGCGGCAAGTTTCTCCAGCAAGGTAAGAAGGGGGGCGGGGGGGGTGTCGGTGTAAATCTTAAGGGGTGCTCTGCCTGATCCCCACCTATCCACCTCAGAGCCTGTTATTTTAGTAAGACTGCTGGGACTTGTAGTTCTCCTGGGGCTCATGGAGATTGGAGAACTACAAGTCCCAGCAGGTTATACATTATCATACAATAAGGCTCTGAGGTGGATGGATGTCCGGACACCCATCCATCTCGGAGCCTTGTATTATAACCTGCTGGGACTTGTAGTTCTCAATCGTCTCCTGGGGCTCAGGTGCATGCGATCCACCATCTATGGGACTACAAGTCCCAGCAGTAAGAAAAACTGAACAAAGATGGTGGATTGCATGCACCTGAGCCCCAGGAGACGATGGAGAACTACAAGTACCAGCAGGTTATACATTATCATACAATAAGGCTCTGAGGTGGATGGATGTCCGGGCACCCATCCATCTCGGAGCCTTGTATTATAACGTGCTGGGACTTGTAGTTCTCAATCGTCTCCTGGGGCTCAGGTGCATGCGATCCACCATCTATGGGACTACAAGTCCCAGCAGTAAGAAAAACTGAACAAAGATGGTGGATTGCATGCACCTGAGCCCCAGGAGACGATGGAGAACTACAAGTCCCAGCAGGTTATAATATAAAGCTCCGAGGTGGATAGATGTCTGGACAGTGACAATTGGTGGCTCAGTGGTGACAATTGGTGGCTCAGTGGTGACAATTGGTGGCTCAGTGGTGACGATTGGTGGCACAGTGGTGACGATTGGTGGCACAGTGGTGACGATTGGTGGGACAGTGGTGACAATTGATGGCACAGTGGTGACAATTGATGGCATGGTACAGTGGTGGCAATTGATTGGCATGGCGCCCTGTGATTGGGCGTATGTGGTCATGCGCTAGCGCCGGGGGGGGGGGGGGCGAAAAAAAAGTTTTGCCCCGGGCGCCAATAACTCTGGTTACGCCACTGCTATACACTATACAACGTGATTGTGCAATCTATGCATGATCTCCTTTAGAATTACCAAAACTATGTAATGCATATAAACATTTAATTAAGTTTGTATCAAATTAGGCAGGCCCTTGCACTACACAGTTGATGGCAGAAGTAAAGGAGATTGTGCTATCAGATTGCATATCGCATGGTCAGCCTAACAATAAGACCAAGGGCTTTGGGCACTGGGCACTGGGCTTGCATTGATTGCATCAGAAATGCTTCTAAGATCAGCTCCAGACTCCCCCCCAAAAAAATTAAAAGTCAGCAGCTACAAATACTGTAGCTACTGACTTTTAAGATAAGGATACCTATTGTCCTCACCTGAGCCGATTCTTCAATTGGATTCTGGTGCAGGTGCTAGCATCTTACTTAGACCCATTGCACACTGAAGCGTTTTTACAGCGTTTTAGCGTTAAAAATAGCGCTCTTAAAACACTCATGAAACGCTCTCCATGCATCTCAATGGACCTTTTCACACCGAGTTCTGCAAGCAGCATCTTTGGAGCAGCTTTTGGGCGCTGAAAAAAACGCTCAAAAAACGCCCCTCTCTATTGAAATGAATTGAAAAGCGCTGTAAAAACGCCTTACCCTTTCACACCGAGGCACTGCAAAAACGCCCTAAAACTTTAGGGTCTTATCGGTGCTTTACCAACACATTGGAATTGCAGATAAGACTTTGCTCGAATAACGCTGTAATAACGCTCGAATAACGCTGTAATAATGCTGTAATAACTCTGTAATAACGCTCGAAAAACGCCTCAGTGTAAAGGTAAGGCGTTTTTACAGCGCTTTTCAATTAATTTCAATGGAGAGGGGCGTTTTTGGAGTGTTATTTTCAGTACTCAAAAGCTGCTCCAAAGATGCTGCTTGCAGGACTTTTCTCAACGCCCTGCCAGTTCAACGGCCATTGAGATGCATGGAGAGCATTTATGAGCATTTTAAGAGCGTTATTTTTAACGCTAAAATGCTGTAAAAATGCTTCAGTGTGAAAGGGGTCTAAATAGTTTCCTTTAAGCTAGTGCATTGTCGGCTCACTAACCTTTTCCTTCGATTTCCCTTCTAAATGTTTTTTTTCTTTTTTTTCTTTGTCTGAATTTTTCACTTCCTGTTCCTCCTCAGTAAGCTGTTCTGGCTGACTAACCCCCAGCCAGAACGGCTCAGATGATGGTGGAAAGCTTACTGAGGAGAAACAGAAAGTGAGAAATTCACACAAAGAAAAAAAAAATTATAAGGGAAATCGAAGGAAAATTTAAGTGAATCAACAATGCACTAGCTTAAAGGAACCTATTTAAAAAATACCTGTAAAAAACAAACCTTTACAACCCCTTTAACCACTTCCCGCCCGGTCAATAGTCAATTGACGTCCGGGAAGTAGTTGTGAAATCCTGACTGAACGTCTATTGACGTCCTGCAAGTTTACATGCCCGTGGGGGCGCACAGCGCGGCGATCGGTGAGGCGGGGTGCCAGTCTGACACCCTGCATCTCCGATCTCGGTAAAGAGCCTTTACCACGTGATCAGCCGCGTCCAATCACGACTGATCACTATGTAAACAGGAAGAGCCGTTGATCGGTTCTTTCTCACTCGCGTCTGATAGACGCGAGTAGAGGAGAGCCGATCGGCGGCTCTCCTGACAGGGGGGTTCGCGCTGATTGTTTATCAGCGCAGCCCCCCCTCGGATGCCAACACTGGAACACAAGGGAGTGCCCCACGGTGCTTAAAGGGGTGTTCCACCCAAAAAAACGACCTTAGCTTTTCCCACTCCTCACCCCCATACATGCCACATTTGGCATGTAATTTTTTTTGGGGGGGAGTGGGGGCTTCAGTAGGAGTGGGACTTCCTGTCCCACTTCCTGCTTCCGCCGAGGGGCTGGTTAGGCGATTAAGCTTAATCGCCTACACCAGCCCCCTCCCTGTAGGCGATCACATGGGACACTGACAGGTCCCATGCGATCGCCTCTCCAATCAGCGGCGAGCCGCGCCGCGCACGCATGCGCAGTACGGCTCGCGCATGCGCAGTGGGTGCCCGGCCGTGAAGCCGAAGGCTGTCACGGCTGGGTGCCCACAGTCAGGATGGAGACGCCGGCCGGGCAGGGGGGAGAGGAGCGGAGCCCCGGTCGGCGCGTCGCTGGAACGCAGGAGCAGGTAAGTGAGTGTTTATTAAAAGCCAGCAGCTACACTTTTTGTAGCTGCTGACTTTTAATAAACACAACTTAGGGCTGGAACACCCCTTTAATAGAGCAAAAATAGGCACAAAACAATAAACAAAAACAATAAAAAAATGTAATACAATCAATGCCAATCAGTGCCCACAAATAGCAACATGAGCACTGACTGAAATGATGCCCAGCAATGCCATCAGTGCCACCCTTCAGTGTCCATCAGTGCCACCCAGTGTCCATCAGTGCCACCTCTCAGTGCCCATCTATGCCCAGTGCCCACCTAGAAGTGCCCATCTGTGCCACCCATAAGTACCCATCAGTGCCACCCATAAGTACCGCCCATGAGTGCCCAGTGCCGCCCATGAGTGCCCATCAGTGCCGCCTATGAGTGCCTATCAGTGCAGCATACCAGCACCGCCTATCAGTGCCCATCAGCGCCGCCTATCAGTGCCCATCAGTGCCGCCTCATCGGTGCCCATCAGTGCCACCTCACCGGTGCCCATCAGAGCCGCCATATCAGTGCCCATAATTGAAGAAGAAAACTTACTTTTTTACGACAAAAATTAACAGAAAAATATAAAAACTATTTTTTTTTCAAAAATGTCGGTATTTTTTTAGTTGTTGCGCAAAAAATCTAAATCGCAGAGGTGATCAAATATGACCAAAAGAAAGCTCTATTGGTGGGAACAAAATGATAAAAATTTAATTTGGGTACAGTTTAGCATGACCGCGCAATTGTAATTCAAAGTGCGACAGTGCTGAAAGCTGAAAATTGGCTTGGGCAGGAAAGTGCGTAAGTGCCCTGGTATTGAAGTGGTTAAGGGAAATCGGCAGTGAAGCCTTGCATCTGATCTGCATTTGATCTGCTCCGTGCAGGTATTGCATCTCCTTGAATGGAAATGCAAAACCAGTTTGAAGCAAGCAAAAGTCTCTCAACACAGAGCCTTAAGCTTTCGTCACGCTGAAACCCTAAATTCTTCAATGTCTACTATAACGTGTCTTCCTTCATCCTTTATGAGATTTTAAATGCTCCCAAAGTAACATGTCTGAGTCCTACCCCTGACAAGTGTCCACTCTCTGCCTCCACACTTCTCCTGACATACACAATCAGTACGAGGGGAATGAAGGTCATATATAGTACAGCACTTCCTTAGAGGTTTGTAACATTGTAATTCAAACCTCGGAAAAGATTGAATGAAAAGTTGAATCCAGCCCTTGGGGGGATATGTTTCTATGTATTTTTGTAGCGTATTCAATTTCCATTATACAGCAAAGTATTTGTTAATATTTTTCTCCTCTTTGTGTATTGATTCCCAGAGAAAAAAGGAGCATTAAGTTTCCCTGAGGTAGAAAAATGAAAGCTTCATATACGGCCTCAACCTCCTTTTAAGGGCTGAACCATCCGCTCCAAACCAGATCTAAACAATTTGTGAATGAAGAAAAGCTTTTAACACATCCAGGGCATGGTATTAAGAGATGCTGTGTGCCAGCAAAGGTACAATATGGAGGATTGATGCGTACAGCACAAGCCTTGTCAGTTGTGTGATGCCTGACTGCAAAATTGAGGTGATAAATCACTCGGCCCACGTAAAGAGGAATCCCTGAAAGGAAAAATATAATGGTTTGGAGTCAATTGTTTTTATTATTTTTATTAGGTTTGTTTTTTAAACTGCTTTTTTAATTTACAAATAAACACTTAATATAGGTTGCACCCATGGCACAATATATATATATATATATATATATATATATATATATGTATATATATATATATGTATATATATATACTTTTTTATTTTTTTAAAAGAGGGAGCGCAGCAGAAACTGTTTACTTTCAAACTCTTCTCTCAGTCTCTTTCTCTAATTGAACGTCTATACAAAGCCACCTGAACAAAACAGGTAGGAAGGAGGACTGAGGTGATCTGCTCTCCTATTCACCTGAATATCCAAGTGTTTTTAACCACCTCAATACATGCCACTTTCACCCACTTCCTGCCCAAGCCATTTTTTAGCCTTTAGCGCTGTCACACTTTGAATGACAATTGTGCTGTCATGCAACGCTGTACCTAAATGACATTTTTATAATTTTTCCCCCACAAAAAGCTTTCTTTTGGCGGTTTTTATTTTTTGCGCTATAAACAAAAGAAGAGTGACAAGTTGAAAAAAACACACGATTTTTTACTTTTTGCTGTAATAAATATATATTTTTTTTAAACAATTTGTTTCCTCTGTATAGGCCGATATGTATTCTTCTACATATTTTTGTTAAAAAATCACAATAAGCGTATATTAATTGGTTTGCGCAACAGTTATAGCGTCTAGAAAATAGGGGATAGATTTATATCATTTTTATTATTATAATTTTTTTTACTTGTATTGACACTAATGCATTAATTACTGTATAAATGTGACTGGCAGGGAAGGTGTTAACATTAGGGGCGATCAGGGGGTTAAATATGTGTCCTAGGGAGTGATTCCAACTGTAGGGGGAGGGGACTCTCAAGGGGAGGAGACCGGTCGGTGTTCCTCTGTACTGGGAACACAGCATCGGTCTCCTCTCACCTGACAGGACGTGGATCTGTGTGTTTACACACTGTGAGGGATTGGCTCGGTAGCGGGTGTACGTGACTCCGTGGATGGGCTCACTACATGCTGAACTATACAGAAAGACAGTTGAGGGTGGTTGAAAACAAAGGATATGGTTTATTCTTCCATATAGCTGGATTCAAGTGCAAGCATCAAAACAGCATAAACAAAACATAAAATTAACCCTTGCCACTTGGGGCATCTACCTTCACAACACAGGAACCTACCTATGGAGTCTAGCACAGCCTACTGCTGGTCAGACACTGCTGGTCATACAGCAGAAAACAAAAAGTCTCTTTGATATTTATCACACAAAAATACTGATACGACTTCACCTTCAGAAGTCTTTCTCAGCCCACTGCTCTCCTTAACTCAAAGGCCTCAGGATGCAGCAATCAGTAGTGATCCTCTGGATACTTGTAGAGGTCTTAATTGCCTCATTCTCAACAGCTGAAGCTATCCAAGGTCCTTAAAGAAATGTATCTCCCGTCTGTGACAACACCCACAGATTTACCTGACTTCCTGTCACAACACAAAGATACACAGTCCTGCTCCATTACTGGGCAATTGTGGTGCCCAACAGACATCGCGGCCACCGGCCATGCGCATCGAATTCCCAGTGACAATGCAGCCCCTCTATTGCCTCGGGAAGGCAAGGATGTCATATGACGCCTACCCAGAACGAGAGTAGCACTGTCCGGCTGGTAGGCAAGCAGTTAAACTGGTTTTATATATTTATATGGAATGTTTATTGTACAAATAAACATTTAATCACTTCAACACCGCCGTATGTAAATATATGGCCTTGTATTGTAGTGGTTTTATCAGGATCAAGATTGAGGCCTCGTACACACGAGCAGACAGATTTGTTCAAATCTGTCTGTCCGACAGATTTGAACAAATCTGTCTGCTGGGATTTTGGTTTGCTCGCGTGTACACACGAGCAAACCAAAATCCCCGCCAGCAGACAGCGCGCTGACGTGTCGGTGACGTGGCGGTGACGTTGACGCCGCCACGTCACCGCACCAGGAAGTAAAATACTTCCGCGCATGTGCCGAATCCATTCGGCGGCGGTGCGGAACGACATGTCTGCTGGTAAGTGTACTAACCAGCAGACATGTCGGGCGGATGAATTCCCACCCGATAGATTTCAAAGCATGCTTTGAAATCTGTCGGGTGGCCAAATCCGTCGGCTTGGCCGTACAAACGATCGAATCTGTCTGCTGAAACGGTCCAGCAGACCGTTTCCAGTGGACAGATTTGATTGTGTGTACGAGGCCTGAGGCTGCAACCATGATCCCAGTATATTTTTTTTACGGAAATGATTCCCGTCCAATTGAAAAGCCCCATAAGGGTGCAACTGGTGGCATTGGCTTTCCCAGACACAATGAGAGGAACCGTTTTTGTTCATCCAACTTTATTATGTTAGACACCGGAAGCGATGAGGATTTTGCCGGCTTATAAAGCAACAGATCAAACAAATTCAAAGTGCCCCTGTTCCCCCGTGCCTATACCCAAAGGCAAACACATGCATTTTTTATATTTTAGCAAAAAATTGGACGTTATGTTGTGTCATATAGCGTTTGGGGATCATGAGCGGAATCACAGTTATTTTGCCTGCACTTCCAAGGGTAGCAGGTGTGTCAATCATTTTTAATGTCACTTAAAATGTGGTGCAGTTTTGCTGAGATTGTCGCATGATTTATGACTTGGCAATTGCAACAAACACTATCACACAAAGTTTGTCACCAAAAGAAGCCCCTGTTTCTTTTTTGGAAACAAGCTATGTGGAATTCAGTTTGCTGCGATAAATCTTGTGATAATCGTGGCACAACAGCACTGTGTTTTAGATGCCATTACAAATGAATGGCACACAAATATGTGTGTGGTGCTTTGCCAGCGTTGCAGTGCAATTTGGAATCACAGACAGAATCGATTCGATTCACCTCAGATTCCAAATCGCTAGATGTGAATGGGGCCTAGAGTGTATTTTTTACAACAAAAATTCCATTTAAAAAAACACTGCACAACTACTGTCACATAAAAATTGCAGTACCCACTATATTATTCTTTAGGGCCTCTGCTTAAAAAAATATATATAATGGTTGGGGGTTCTATGCAGATTTTTACATGTAAGGCCGCGTACACACGAGGAGATTTATCCGATGAAAACGGTCTGACAGACCGTTTTCATCGGACATGTCTGCTGGACCAGCGGACATGTCGGACAGACGGGTTTTCAGCAGACAAGTTTTAAAGCATGCTTTAAAACTTTTGTCTGCTGGAAACCTGTCTGCTAGCCCGTACACACGATCGGATCTGTCCGCTGAAACTGGTCTGCGGACCAGTTTCAGCAGATATATTCGATCGTGTGTACGCGGCCTATGACAGAATTGTCAGAATTGGCCGTTAGGCTATAGCTTGTACCCATGAAGCAAAAAATATTGGTTTTCTAAAGCGAGGGTACACAGCAGAAGCTGTTTGCTTCCAAACTGTCTCTCTCTATTTGAACATGACAGGTGGAAAAGAGGATTTTTCTGATTTATTTGAATATCCAATTGTTTCAGGTATTGATCCTATATTAATATACCGGAATATTTAAGCAGCTGGTGTTATGATTGGAATTTGTTTGTTACATTT
The DNA here is from genome assembly GCA_029574335.1 of Rana kukunoris. Classification (NCBI taxonomy): domain Eukaryota; kingdom Metazoa; phylum Chordata; class Amphibia; order Anura; family Ranidae; genus Rana; species Rana kukunoris. Next base: position 655,314,000 of record CM056049.1, read on the forward strand.
TTTCCCTTAGGGTCTCCGAACATGTTACAATCTGACTGCACAATCTCTTATCTACCTTGGATGTAATATGAGGACCTACCTAGTCAATCTGATACATTTCTATTTAATCAGACAGGCTCTTGTATTACTTATTGGCAGATCTAATAGAGATTGTAACATCAGATTGTAACGTGTGTGGTGAGACTTGCTTGAGTAGAATCGATTAACATATTGAATGTAGTAAGGGCTATTTGAAAACTGAGCTTATATAAGGTAGGGGTGGTGGCCAATTTGTGGGAAGACTGTGGCATATATACGAGAATGAGAGGAGGCTCTCACAGTGCACACCATGAAGTTGTTTTACTAATGGCAAGTAGGCAGTTCATTTTGCAATGGCAGTTGCACTCTGCAAGGTGCATTTTGCATGTTCAGAATAAATGCAGAGTGTTCTTTGATTGGACACGGTGGAGAGTATGTTGCCACCCCGCCTCTCCACTTCATCTATATAGAGAATGGTGCCAAATGGCCTACCTCCTGTGTTCAGAATAGAGAAGTGCAGAACCCGAAAGCAAGGGGAGATCACTGGAGAAGCAGCATTTACTTTAGTAATACGTACATTAGATACATTAAGGAAAACTATTGGCTCTCTGGAACCTGAATGAATAGGGCATTAGGTAGGGCTTAACCGAAGAAAGCAGTCTGTGTAAGTCAGGGATCCTCAAACTACGGCCCTCCAGCTGTTGCGGAACTACACTTCCCATGAGGCATTGTAAAACTCTGACATTCACAGACATGACTAGGCATGATGGGAATTGTAGTTCCTGAACACCTGGAGGGCCATAGTTTGAAGACCCATGGTGTAAGTAATACAGTAGATCAATGACAGTGAATGGCTCTAGAGATGTAAGATCTGGTGTTTGATGACTGTTGTTTTTAAAACGAGATAGAAGGAACTCTGCAAGTGCATAAAAACAAAAGAAAAGACCAGCTCCATCTAAGTGCAGCAGTATTAAAACAATCCCCTGCTTGACGAAGGAGCACATATGCTCCAAACACGTGCGCTGCCTGCTCCACCCCAACTCAGATGTGACAGCACCGACCATATCTGTCCTGGGTGTCTAAAAAGCGCTGGGAGCCACCAGCGCCACCAAAACCAATGGCTGTCCTCACCCACACTGCAACACGTTCCCCCATCGAGCAGTTTTAACTTTTTCTGTACCACATGTGTTAATGTACCTGCAACACTGTGGGTTGCTTCATTTATACTTGCCAATAAATGTTTTAATACTACTGCACTTAGATGGCGCTGCTCTCTTCTTCTGTTTTTATTGTAGCTACATTGGTTCCAGGTGAACCAATGTAACTATGTAGAAAATCCCCATATTTGGAATTCTAACTGTAGAACTGCATTCATTTTTTTATTTCATATCTGCCTGGTGTTTATCTTTAAAGTGAGCCTTTTTTTTGCCTTTATAACTTTCCAGCAGCACATATTTACCCCAATCTGTTGAGCTGCTGAAAAGGAAGGAAGCTCCTGTGTAACCTACAAGTTGTAGCTTATATCAACTAATGGAGTAGATCATGTGTACGGCCGCGTACACACGATCAAACATGTCAGCCTAAACTGGTCCGCCGACCAGTTTCAGCGGACATATCCGATCGTGTGTACGACCTAGCAGACAGGTTTTTCCAGCGGACAAATTTCAAAGCGTTGGACATGTCTGCTGGTTAGTACACCTAACCAGCGGACATAAATCTCCCGCATGCGTCGAATGGATTCGACGCATGCGTGGAAGTATTTTACTTCCTGGATTGGTGACGTGGCGGCGTCAACGTCACCGCGTTATCCGTCCAAGGGGATTTTGGTCCGATGGTGTGTACATGCCATCAGACCAAATATCCGAGGAGACATGTCCGCTGGTCCGTCGGACATGTTCAGCGGACATGTCTCCTCGTCTGTACGCGGCCTACCTCTATTCCTAGTAGAACCAAATATTTCATTTAGCTCCTGAAACAGATTGGAGTGGCATGGATTTGGAGAAAAGGTAAGTTTTTGCTGGGAAGGGATGGGGGATTAAAGTAGATGTAAACCCTCACATATACCTAGTAAAGTTAGTAGCCTCAGATGATACACAGAGATTAAACAAATCCTTCTATATATGTTTTACTTGTATATCTGCTGTCTTTAGCTTTATATACTGTTTAGAAAGTGCACTCTTGTTAAGATTTTCTCTTTATGATTTACCTATGGGTGTGCACTCTTGCCATACACTGTGAGCCTGCTGATTGGAGGAAAGCCACACACCCCTTTTCCACATAGGCAGAGACTAGCAAAGCTGTGCTGTGAATATACCAGGTCTCTGCTAATCTATTTATAGCACCCACCCTGACACACATTTCAGGCTGGTTTTATCACAGTTGTCAGAGAACTTGTCAGAAGTTATCATATTGATAGAGGAAGAATGGAGCAGGAGAAAGCCACGGGACTTAGGGCTTTGAAGAGAGATAAAAAAAAAACACTGCAGATATATGTGCCCAGCTCAAATTTCATGAATCGAGTTTACATCCACTTGAGAGCACACAAGCCCTCAATGGACAAAATACAGGTTTGCTTTACGTTGTTCCCATAGGTGCTGCAGGCAGATGCACAAATGTGCATTGTGTGAAAGAAATTGTTTTGTCTGTGCCTTGATAGGGCCATCCAAGTGAGCATTGGAAATAAACACAAAGACATACTGTACTGTACTTCATATTAATTTGAAAGGAAACCTGTTCTGTAAGTAACATGGAAGCCACTATTATGAGTCTCTTCTGTGCCAATATTCAGTTCAATATTTTCTTATCATGCATCACAAGCTCCCTTTTTTCCCATAGTGAAGTTTTAAGTTGCTGAATGACAGTTGAGCCTTCCTACCTAATTCTTTTTATACTAATAGTACTAATAGTTAGCCTACACACAGATGCATAAGTGTGCCCTTTTGATGGACGGAAGGAATAAATCACTGTCTAGACCCACAGGATTAGAGATGAGCCCAATTACCCTGGGTTCCATTCAAGAAGGGTTCTGTGAACATCGAGAAGTTAAGATGCTAAACCCAAACCCTATTGAAATTAATGGGAGTCATATCTGTCAAATTAAAAATGCCCATTTTCGAGACTAATGCCGCGTACACACGATCTTTTTTTTGTGATGAAAAAAAACGACGTTTCAAGTGATGAAACAAAACAACGTTTTTTAAACTTAATATTCCAAAACGACGTTGCATACACACCATAGTTTTTCCAAAATGCTCTAGCAAAGCGTGGTTACGTACGACGGCACTCTGTTACATTGAAGCTCCGTCTCATAACTTGCCTCTGAGCATGCGCGGCTTCAAAAACGTCGTTTTAAACATCGTTTTGCCCACACACCATCACTATGACACAAAAAACGATGTTTTGAAAAACGACACAAAAAATTCAAGCATGTTCGAATTTTTTTTTGGTCGTTATTTTGAAGACATAAAACGACGTTTTGCCCACACACTGTGATTTTAAATGACGTTTTTGAAAATGTCGTTTGTGTGGGATCACAAAAAATGATCGTGTGTACGCGGCATTATAGGCAAGGAGGCGTCAGAAAAATAGCATGGGGGTGGCACACCTCACTAAAGAACATGTACCAATGCAAAACATTTTTTTTTTATTCCATTCAACCAGAAGTGTTTTTTTTTTTAAATGCTTAACCACTTTGCAACCGCCCTATGCCGAAAGTACGGCTCTAGGGCGGTTGCTGTATTCTAACTGGCCGTTAATTAACGGCCTGTCAGAATCGCGCTCCCGCGCGCCTCCTGAGGCGCGCACACGGGAACATCCGTGACCGCCGGGTCCAGAGGACCCGGCGCATCACGGATCACGGTAAATCGCCGCTGATAGCGGCGGTTTACCACGTGATCGCGCCGTCCAATGACGGCGCGATCAGATGTAAACAGACCGGCGTCATTTGATGACGCCGGTTCCTCCCTCCTCTCTCTGTACCGATCGGTACAGTGTGAGAGGAGAGGGGAGGGAGCGGATGGCAGCGCCAGTGCTGCGGGCTGGATCTGTGACAAATGCAGTCACAGATCCATCCATCCCTCCCTCCCTGCTCAGCCATCCCTGCTGCATATACTCTGCAATACTCACCTGGGCATACTCTGCAATACTCAGGCATACTCTGGCAATACTCTGGGCATACTCTGGCAATACTCTGGGCATACTCTGGCAATACTCTGGGCATACTCTGGCAATACTCTGGGCATACTCTGGCAATACTCTGGGCATACTCTGCAATACTCTGGGCATACTCTGCAATACCCTGGGCATACTCTGCAATACTCTGGGCATACTCTGCAATACCCTGGGCATACTCTGCATACTCCGCAATACTCTGGCAATACTCTGGGCATACTCTGCAATACTCAGGCATACTCTGGCAATACTCTGGGCATACTCTGGCAATACTCTGGCAATACTCTGGGCATACTCTGGGCATACTCTGGGCATACTCTGGCAATACTCTGGCAATACTCTGGGCATACTCTGGCAATACTCTGGGCATACTCTGGCAATACTCTGGGCATACTCTGGCAATACTCTGGGCATACTCTGCAATACTCTGGGCATACTCTGCAATACTCTGGGCATACTCTGCAATACCCTGGGCATACTCTGCATACTCCGCAATACTCTGGCAATACTCTGGGCATACTCTGCAATACTCTGGGCATACTCTGCAATACTCTGGGCATACTCCGCAATACTCTGGGCAATACTCCGGGCATACTCTGGCAATACTCCGGGCATACTCTGGCAATACTCCGGGCATACTCTGGGCATACTCTGGCAATACTCTGGCAATACTCTGGCAATACTCTGGGCAATACTCTGGGCATACTCCGCAATACTCTGGGCATACTTAGCAATACTCTGGGCATACAGCAGCCCCTGTCCCCGCGAGCTCGCATGCAGAAGCGAACGCATACGCAAGTCCCGCCCACATATAAAAACGGTGTTCAAACCACATGTGAGGTATCTTTATATCATGTTTTGGGGTTTTATGTATTTTTCTAGCAAATAAATGATGATTTTTACATGTAGGAGAGAAATGTCAGAATTGGCCTGGGTGCTCCCTGCATGTTGGGCCTCTGTATGTGGCCGCACTGTGTAAAAGTCTCACACATGGGGTATCGCCATACTCGGGAGGAATAGCAGAATGTGTTTTGGGGTGTAAATTTGTGGTATGCATATGCTGTGTGTGAAAAATAACCTAATAATATGAAAATTTGATGAAAAAAAAATAAATCTTGATTTTGCAAAGAATTGTGGGAAAAAATTACAACTTTAAAAAACTCACCAGGCCTCTTTCTAAATACCTTGGAATGTCTTCTTTCCAAAAAGGGGTCATTTGGGGGGTATTTGTACTTTTCTGGCATGTTAGGGTCTCAAGAAATGAGAGAGGCTGTCAGTACTTCAGGTGTGATGAAATTGATCAATTTTCAGGATTTGGTACCATAGCTTGTAGACCCCATAACTTTCACCCAGACTAAATAATATCCAACATTTTTTATTTTTTTTACCAAAGATATGTAGCAGTATACATTTTAGGCCAAATTTATGAAGAAAAATTACTTTTTTGCAAAATTTTATAATAGAAATGAAGAAAAATTATTATTTTTTGCAAAATGTTGTTCTTTTTTCATTTATAGCAAAAAAAATAAAAACCGCAGAGGTGATGAAACACCACCAAAAGAAAGCTCTATTTGTGGGAAAAAAAGGACAAAAATTTCATTTGGTTATAGTGTTGTATGACTGAGTTATTGTCATTCAAAATGTGAGAGCACCGAAAGCTGAAAATTGGTCTGGTTATTAAGGGTGTTTAAGTGCCCAGTGGTCAAGTGGTTAATGTCCAAATCCTTTAAATGACATGCGTGGGGGTGCCCTAATACTTCTTGTAAAGAGGTGCATCTCTGTGATGTATATAAAGTGCTGCAGCAGAGCAGAACTTACATGTAGAAAGAAAAAAGTGTAAAAAAATTGCCAGCAAATTAAAAAACAAATGAACACAGACCCCTCCAAGGAACAAGGACCTTTAGAAGGGTTTTCTTTTCTAAGTAGAGAGTGAGACTGGCAATGCATCTAATTGCTGGCCATTTAAACTGTATATTTTTTTTTTTTTGTAAATGCCACTTTTTCTGTAGCACATCTTACACCAAGAATGAAAAAAGAAATTGTGCAGTGCCCCTCCCCCCCCCCCACTAAATATTTGAGTCTGGCATGGATTTTAGAAGGTATCTTTCACACAAAAAAATCCATACCAGACCCCCTCCCCCACAAAATGCATGAGGTTCCCTTAAAAACCCATACTAAACCCTGAATTAGAGCATGCAAAAAGGGGGGGTCAAAATACAACTTCTGTGTATGATTTTCGACCCCTGCCAAACAGGCAAAAGTTTGGCCATTCATTAAAAAGCTCAAACAGCTAAAGTTCAGACTGAATCACCGGCTCATCCCACACAGGATATAAATAGCAAGAGGTACAAATATAGAGGAAAGAGTAACTTTAGGTTGGGAGAAAGTATAATTTCTCTTAAAGGTTAAGTTCAAAATTCCAGCTCCCTTATGCACGGTACTTTTTTTGCAAATTAGCAAAGCTTTCTATTAAATCCAGTCACTTACTTATCTAGTCTGAATCCACATTTCCAGACGCTTCCATTAGTAATGTCTTCTACCTAATCAGACTTTAGGTCAGTGGTTCTCAACCTGGGGGTCGGGACCCCCTCAGGGGTCAAATGACAATTTGCCAGGGGTCCCCAGATCCTAGGCTGTTCCTGAAGCCCCCACCGCTGTACCAGCCTTTTTGCAGCTGTCCCTAGAGTCTGTGGCGGTCCAGCTGGGCTGTTCCTGGAGCATGCGGCCACCCACTCAGCTTCATTGTAGCCGCCCATTCAGTTCACGGCATGGCTGGAGGGTAGAGACTAGAGGTCAGCTGACTGGTGAGGAATGTGAAGTAGGAGGGGCTGGAGGAGACCCTATCTCCTCTATTCGGCATAGGTGCCACTGCTGCAAGACACCACAAAGCCGGAGACGCAGTGAAGCTGGAGACGCAGTTAGTAACACTACCTGTGATTCTAGTTGCCATTAAAAGCCCCCACTACAGTTCTCAGATCAAGAGCACCAAAGTTGGCTGATGAGAACCCCCTGCTGCACTGCCACTCATGCCATTACCACCACCAAAGAGTAAGAGACGGAATAAAAAATTAAAGAATACATAAAAAGAGGAGGAGGAACAAAGAAAAAGGGAGAGAAAGAACAAGAAAGACGGATAGAGAGCAGGGTATGTGGGGGCCGGAAAAACAACAAGAAATTAGGATAGAGAGAGATAAAAGGGGAAAAAAAGGAGAACAAAAGAGTGGTACATACTAAAATGTACCATAAGAGGTTTTAATACTGTACGAGTGGAAGGGACTCAGGGAGCAATAAATGTACATGGGTTAGGGGTGCAAATTACTTGTCTTGCCTTGGGTGCCGACAACCTCCTCTACGAAAATAATTTTACTGTTAAGGGTCCCCACAACTTGGGAATGTTTATCCAGGGGTCACGGCACTAGACGGTTGAGAACCACTGCTTTAGGTTATGACACAGGAATGAGTTGACCAGCTAACCTCATTAGCACACACCCTGCATCATCCACCCACCCATTCCCAGGTGTGTCTTTTTGTAAATGAAATGCAATCAATCAGTGATCACCCTTCTTACTAAATACACAATATAAAATCAGATTGCATAGTGTTTTGCCATGTTTATACACCTAAAATTACTAGTTGTGCTTTCAGTGCCATTAATTGTTATGGGTGCACTAAACACAAAAGCAAACACATGTTTTGCCATGTGAAAAAATGGGGTGCAAAGGCTGCAAAACGCACAGTAAAAAACTCAGAAAATGCCCAAATTTCCCATTAACCCCATTAAGTACAGCCAAATTAAATGAACAGGCTGCCATATGCGTGTCACAGGAAAAACTAGCCACACAATGTTTGCTCCCACTGTGCTAGAAGTGAATTGGGCATGAAAGTGAAATTGGTGTGATAACACAAAAACAATGAGGGCCTATTCACATCTGTGCATTTCCTTGCATTTCAGAAATGCACTGCACCAAAAATCGCAGTAAAAAAACGCACCAAGCTCCACTCTTAATAAAAGTTCTGATGCTTCTCTGGGAAAATTGCTGTGTGTAGGGCAGCTCATTCAGGTGGATGGGCTGCCCTATGTGTGATGAGTGAAAATGCTCTAAATTGCCTCCCCATCACAAAAAAAACTAATTGGGGGAATGCAAGTTCCCGCTATGCAGAGTTGTGAGCTTGACAGCAACTAGTCATTTTAGGTTATAAAAATGGCCATACACTATGCAGTCTGATTGTTTAGTGAGAATTTTGATCACTGATTGATTGCATTTTGCAAAAGTTGGAGCTACAAAGTATTGACTTTAGGGGGGTGAAAAGTTATGCACATTGACTTTTTCTGTTATTTTGTCGTATTTGTTGTTTGCTTCACAAAAAAAAAAACATGTTCAAAGTTGTGGCAATGTTCTGTAAATTAAATGATGCAAATCCTCAAACAATCCATGTCAATTCCAGGTTGTGAGGCAACAAAACATGAAACATGCCAAGGGGGGTGAATACTCTGCTCTATACAGTGCCACCAGAATTTCCATTTCAAAGAGACAGTCTGAAAGAAAACAGCTACTGCTGTGCTCTTCCTTAAGAAACACAGTATCATTGGTTGATACTATATTAAATGTAAAAAAATATAAAGAGATTGAAATGGGACTTTTCAGGTGCATAAACGACACAAAAAATATATCAAAAATAAATGTTATTTGTACATAGTTAACCACTTGACCACTGGGCACTTAAACCCCCTTAATAACCAGACCAATTTTCAGCTTTCGGTGCTCTCACATTTTGAATGACAATAACTCGGTCATACAACACTGTAGCCAAATGAAATTGTTGTCCTTTTTTTTCCCACAAATAGAGCTTTCTGCCTCTGCGGTTTTAATTTTTTTCGCTATTAATGAAAAAAGAACGAAAATTTGGTAAAAATATGAATTTTTCCTCATGAATTTGGCCTAAAATGTATACTGCTACATATTTTTGGTAAAAAAAAAAAATTGGATATTATTTAGTCTGGGTGAAAGTTATAGGGTCTACAAGCTATGGTACCAATTTCTGAAAATTGATCAATTTGATCACACCTGAAGTACTGACAGCTTCTCTCATTTCTTGAGACCCTAACAAGCCAACAGGCGGCACTGCAGTGGTGCAGGTGGAACTGGTGTGGCACTGGTGGGCACAGATGGCACTGGTCGGCACAGATGGCACTGGTGGGCACATATGGCACTGGTGGGGCACAGGCAGCACTGGTGGGCACAGATGGCACTGGTGGGCACATATGGCACTGGTGGGGCACAGGCAGCACTGGTGGGGTGCAGATGAGCACTGATGGGCACAGGTGGCACTGATGGGCACCTGTGGCACTGATGGGCACAGGTGGCACTGGTGTGGCACAGGCGGCACTGGTGGGCACAGGCGGCACTGGTGGGCACCGATGGCACTGGTGGGGCACAGGCAGCACTGGTGGGCACCGGTGGCACTGATGAGCACAGGTGGCACTGGTGTGGCACAGGCGGCAATGGTGGGCACAGGTGGCACAGGCGGCACTGGTGGGCACATGCGGCACTGGTGGGCACAGGCGGCACTCGTAGGCACAGGCAGCACTGATGGGCACAGGTGGCACTGATGGGCACAGGTGGCACTGATGTGGTAGTGTTGTGGCACTGGTGGGGCACAGGTGGCACTTGTGGGTCACAGGTGGCACTGGGTGGGGCACAGGTGGCACTGGTGCTGCAAAGTTGGCACTGGGGGGCACTGGTGGCACTGCTGGGGCACAGGTGGCACTGCTGGGGCACAGATGGGGCACTGCTGGGCACTGCTCTCTCTCCTCTTCTCTCACGCTGCAGTGGTGTGAGGAGAGGAGAGAGATGACCTACACTGCGCTGTTTGTTTACATTTGTGATCGCGCCGTCATTGGACGGCGCGATCACGTGGTAAGGAGCCGCTGCCATTGGCTCCTTACCGAGATCACTGACGCTGCGGGTCCCGTGGACCCGCCGAGCGCCGTGACCGCGTGTGCGCGCCCGCTCGGGCGCATGGATCTGACGCACACCTTTGTTTACACACGTGATCGCGCCGTCATTGGACGACGCGATCACGTGGCAAGGATCCGCCACCATTGGCTCCGTACCGCGATCACCGATGCTGCGGGTTTTCCTTCTGATGCGACCTTTAAATTGCATTTTTAGGTGCTTCCATCTATATCTGCAGGTAATTCTTTCGATTTTATTTAATCACTATAATGTCATATTCTGAGCCTTTTGAATACGGTATAGACTCTTGCCCAGTCATTTATATATATATTTTCTCCTGTGCGAAATTGTGTTTCTCATATATATATATATATATATATATATATATATTTATATATATATATGTATATATATATATATATATATATATATATATATATATATATATATATATATATTGTATTCATTGTTTGTATTCCTTTTTCATTTTATGTTTTCAGTAGTGCTTGACAAAAAACTCCTGAGGAAGCCAAGTCGAATAGCGAAACATGTAGAGAAATTTGTCTGTATGCATATCTGAAACCACATTTTACTGTATGATAGATTTTACACTCTATCTATTTATTTAAATAGTACAAATAAAATGTATTTTTGATATATTTTTGGAGTCGATTATGCACCTGAAAAGTCCCATTTCAATCTCTATATTTTTCTACTAATTAAGGGATGTGGTGCCTATGATATACAGGTGACAGGTAATATTGAAAATTAAACTGTATTAAATGTGCTTATGAAAGATAAAACAAATGATATATAAAAAATTTAAGAAATAGTTTAAAATGTGTAAACAAATAAATACATTAAAACTGACACAAATCCATTGTAGTTTTACTTAAGCAGAGGCTAACATCCCTCATCAGACTTAATAGTCTAAAGACATACATTATAATATTAATCCCCTCTTACACGGTATCATTTTAATAACACCTTTGCCTTTTTCACGTGATACAATCCAATTTTTGCTTTTTTTTTATGAATCTAACAAATAAGGCCTTGGATGAGATGCATGACAATACTTCTGTTAATAGCCACCATTAGGCTGTCTGCTGTCATCAGAAGGCACTTTTTATCTAGAATATTACACTTCAGAAGGCATATTCTACTTACACATTGAACAATGGATGAAACACAGATGTAGATCACTGGCCTGCTTCTCTTTGAAGGTCCGGCACTAATCAATAGATTATTTTAATGTAAATACATGGACTGGAAATGTAAATTATTAATGTGCTTCCCAAGAATGTGTGAGGTCAGGTGACTGTTTTATGCAGAGCGTTTGACGTGTGAAAATCCATGAGTGCTGGGTACACAAAAATAACGGGACACTTAAAGGGGAACTCAAGTTACCAGTTAAAGTGTAACTCCAGGCAAACAGTTTCGGAGGGGGTGAGGAACTCTTTTCAGGTTTTTGCCTTTGTCCCTACTGGGAAGATCACTAGGACAGTAGGTCAGTAGGACAGAAAGGAAAAGGGATCTCAAAGACTCTGCATTTAGCTGCTGGTGACTGCCCTTACAGGGGAACATTGCCCATAACAGCTTGTTAAAAAGCACATTCTTTAGCAAGAAACATAGGGGCAGATTCACAGAGAAATGGATTATCGTAGCGTATCAGAAATACACTACGCCGCCGTTTTTTACCTTGCTCTACGTGGAATTCAGGTAGATTTTCTACGGTAAACAACGGCGGCGTAGTGTATTTCTCCCGTCGCAATCCATCTGCGCGAGTAGGGGGCGTGAAACATTTAAATTAGGCGCGTTCCCGCGGCGATCGATCTGCGCATGCTCCGTTCGCAAATTTCCCGCCGTGCATTGCGCGAAATCACGTCGTGACGTCATTCGTTGTTTATGTAGCGTACTTTACGGGCGATCCACGTCCCGACGAGTTACGTAAACAAAAAAACATTTTTAAATATATTCGAAGCGGGAACGACGGCCATACTTAACATGGGCTACGTAAAGTTAGAGCAGCAAAAAGCTGCTCGAACATTACGTATAAAAAAATAGACGAAAACGATTGCGACGCCCGCTCGTATGTTCGTGAATCCCCGTAAAAACACATTTGCATATCCCGACGCATCAAAACGACGCAAACTCCTCCCAGCGGCCGCAAATAGATGGCAGTGTAGATCCGAAAGCTTACGAAGACGTAAGCCTCTCGGCTCGAAGCCCGAAGCCGGCGTATCATGGTTTGAGGATTCAAACTAGTGATACGCCGCGCGAAATTTGAAATTACTCCTGTCTAACCCCAGTTAGACAGGCGTAATTGTTTTGTGAATCTGCCCCATACATTCTACTTTAATAATTATGCTACCAAAATTAGTGTGTGCTGTACATTGCCTCCAGCATTGCTCCTGTTTCTTCTTGCTGGAGGCTGCCATTTTCCTGAACCCCAGAGCCCCTGAACAGCAGTAAATCTTTAGAATATCCACTCATCAGCCTCTACAATATAGGGAGAGCAGCTGAGCACATGCAGAGCAGAGTGAGACAGGTAAGACAGTAGATCACTGGATTTTAATGTTTTGCCTAGCTTTACCTGCAAAAGGGGCCAGCATGAAGTGATCTAGCAGGACTTAATTACATTTTTTTTTCATTTTTTATATATAATTTTTTGTCTTTACAAAGCAAAGAAAACAATCCATTGCACAGCCGCTGTAGTCTAAGAGAAAGTGAAATGAAGCATTCCGTGTAGTGAAGGTTTGACAAAAACATATACATGAATAATTGTCATATAAGATAAATAAGTCCAGAGTTTCCGATGTATAATATTAGGAGGTAGATAACAGCCGAGAAGATCCCAGGGCCCTTAGTGGGGGGAAATAACACATTATGACCATCATAAGAGTAAAGATAATGTATGTAAAGGGACCCAGCGATGTTATACAATGGTCAGAGCCCGTACTATCTGTAAGTGGGTAAACAGAACTCAAGGAAGAAGTCTACATTAGGGCCTAAGTAGAACCCATGGTGAAGTGTATAAAGAGAAGGAGGAATCAGACAGGATATATGGAGGATAGGTGAAGAGGGTAGGGAAAGGAAAATAGGGGGAAAGTGTAAGGTGCATCTGGTGTGGGGCACATGCACAGATTAAAGGATCACTAAAGGAATGTTTTTTAGCTAAATAGCTTCCTTTACCTCACTGCAGTCCTGGTTTAATGTCCTCATTGTTCGTTTTTGCTTTGAAGTTGCTGTAATTCTGCTCTGATCTCCACACTTCCTGCTTGTCTGGCTCCTTATGAAAAATCTCATGGCAGCTTTTCACTGTGGTCCAAGCTATCATTACTGTGTGTCTAAAACTCCTCAGAACCAATCAGATTAATTTTAAAAACAAAACACTGCCCTGGATTTGTTTGTTTTTGTTCTGTATGTCTCTCTACTTCACAGAAACATGAAACCAGTTTAAAAGTGAAACTAAACTGCAGGCACATTATATGATTGATTTTTATCTATTTTTAATCATTTTTAAAAAGGAATCAGTTAACTTTTATGTCTCTATACCCTGTAAACAGTCAATTCAGCAAAAAAAAATGTTTTTCCTTTAGTGACCCTTTAAGAGATAATGTAAGAGAGATCTCCAGCGGGTCTTTCTGAAGATTATAAGGAGGGGCTTGTGGTTTCACAGGCCATCCACCATATTGCCGTGACATCAAACATTTTAGACTTATAACAGTCATTTGAAGTCTTTAGTGCATGTAAATTCTATTCAGTAAAACATTTCCGTATTTCTGAATTTGGTATGTATGTCTTTTAATGAGCTAATAAGATTCTCCTTTTCCCTAATATCTTCTACTCTTTTGATCCATTGTTGGACTGCCGGTGGTTGAGGGGACTTCCATCATGTCGATATGCATGAATATACATTGACCAGATGACGCAACAACAATTTATTTATAGCTGGCTGTCGGATTAGAGTTGTGTTGTAAAAGGAAAAACTTGGTGTGTTTTAGGGAGTTGCCGATCTGAGAATTTTTGGGTAATCTGCACTCGTGTACAAAAGTTATCAAGAGAGGAGAAAGACCAGATCACATGTACCATGTTTCCCCATGCCTGTCTGAAGGACATGTTGAGGATCTTCATACATGCTGCTGGAGACTAGGGATGAGCTGAACACCCCCGCGTTCGGTTCGCACCAGAACGTTCGAACAGACCGACCGTTCGAATTCTATGGGACTCGAACATTCGAATTCAAAAGTGCTTTTAAAGCCCAATATTCAATTTATTAATGGAAAACGTCTTTGAGAACCCGGGTCTTGCTCCAGGGAACATGTATCAATGGAAAAAAAGTTTAAAAAACGGTAGTTTTTTCAGAAGCAGGACTCCTGAAAAAATTACTGTTTTTAAAACTTTTTTCTATTCCCTCGAGCAAGACCCAGGTTCTCAAAGACGTTTTCACAGGCAAACTATAGACACCCAGCAGGTACAATATTTAAAGGAATTTTTATTTTTATTTAAGCATCCTTAAAATCACTGCTCCAAGAGCAGTGATTTTAAGGATGCTTAAATGAAAAAATAAAAAAATGAAAAATTCCTTTAAATATTGTACCTGCTGGGTGTCTATAGTTTGCCTGTGAAAACGTCTTTGAGAACCCGGGTCTTGCCCCAGGGAACATGTATCAATAGAAAAAAGTTTTAAAAACTGTTGTTTTTTCAGGAGCAGGACCGTTTTTAATTTTTTTTTTCCATTGATACATGTTCCTTCGTGCAAGACCCGGGTTCTCAAAGACGTTTTCACAGGCAAACTATACACCAAGCAGGTACAATATTTAAAGGAATTTTTATTTTTATTTTAATTTAAGCAACATTAAAATCACTGCTCCAGGAGCAGTGATTTTAATGATGCTTAAATAAAATAAAAAAATGAAAAATTCCTTTAAAAATTGTACCTGCTGGGTGTCTATACCTGTGATAACGTCTTTAAATAGCACAATCACCTGCCTGCCAGTAAATTAGGAAGAACTGATCTAGCTAAGCTATACAGTGTATAAATATATGTACAACTCCTAGGGATGTATATATATCCTCTACACACTGTAAATTAAGCTAAACTGACTAGCCTGCCTGCTCTATCTAGCTATATAAAAAGACTATCTCTCTGTCTCTCTGACTGATCCCTGTTCAGCGCTGGAACACACTACACAAGGCCACCCAGCAGGCGGCCTTATTTAGTGTGGGGCGTGTGCTAAAGCCCTGAGCCATAATTGGCCAAAGCCACCCTGGCTTTGGCCAATTATGGCTCTTCGTTTTTTGCGCGCTGTGATTGGCCAAGCATGCAGGGTCATAGTGCATGTTTGGCCAATCATCAGTGCACAATGGCGCAGTGAATTTTGGGCCGTTGCGCATCACTCGAATTTAGCGCGAACGACACGTTTTGTTCGAATTTCGCCAAACATACGAACAGACAATGTTCGAGTTGAACATACGTTCGAATCGAATGCGGAGCTCATCCCTACTGGAGACAAAGTAATCCCCAGGTCTGACTTAAGTTTGTAATTAAAGTTCCACTTTAATACTGAGATTTTGATGTTTATCATTTTAACCCATTCAAGTATTAAATCATCCAGATTCTTACCAGCAATTTTTAAGGCCAGAGGAAGTGTGCTCACAAGAACGTCTGAAATACAATGGCTTGTCTTCACAATAACTTTTGATCTTGACAGTCTCTTAATATTTGGTCTGGGTACAAAAGAAGTAAAGAATCTCCAGGAAGAACTGTAATGAAAACATTTATTCAGTAAAAGCACAAATACAGAACAAAACACTTTATTTTACACCTTACACAGTGTTACACCTCAAAAGATATTCTACACTGTCTGCTGTATCAGTGCTTTTACTGAATAAATCTTCCTAAGCACTAAATTTCTCCCTGGAGACTTTTTACTTCTTGTCTGCATTGCATGGCCTGTGGCAAGGCTTGGAGCCCTGAAATGCTGGTTTGAATGGATTTTGGTCTGTTGTCCCTGTCAGCGGCAGCATTTTCTTTTACTTGAAAACATTTAGTCTGGGCATCTGTTTTTTTTATTTTTTTTCATATACAACTTGGATTTCACCCAAAACAGCCCCTAGAGACCTTTTTCTGACAATGAGCTGCAATCCAGAGCCCTACAATTTAATATTATATGTTTATATTTTAAACATGCATTTGAATTACATTTGGATTAAGCAACTTCTACCTCCATCTCCAACAATAACAACCTGGCAGAAGCTCTAACCCTTCCCAAACTGGTCTGGTATGCATTTTGGGGAGCGACGCTATTCTGTTTTAGTTTTTCTTTTTTTACATCATTGACCATACATAACCATGAGCATATGTGGTCAATGACGTCACCTGAGACCCACCCCCCCACCCCCCTACTGCAAGCAAGAATCTGTGTGATGATCCTTCTAATTTAACGTTTACATATAAAATACCAGACAAATCAGCCCCTATAACATAGGTTTGGTAATTTCAACTGTGATTAAGTCTTTACTAAATTAATAGCTTTATCTTTAATTGTAAAGAAAAAAAATACCTATGGTAATGAGTGTAATACATAAATTATGCTTGATTTAACTGACCATCATGTAATCCAGTTTTCCAGATCCAAAAGTGGAACTGTGCTTCGCCCATGTAAGACTGTCTCTCCCTCTCTCTTCCTCCTGGATTTCCAACCCTCGAGACATAGTGACAACAATGTGCACTGTCTCACTTAGTGGTAGGGGTAGGTATATAGGCAGGTGCAGTTTGTCCCCCATCCAGTAGGTGTAGGCTTTGAGGGTTCCTCTGCAGGCTCCATAGATGTCTCAAAGCAGCTGTGTTATTGGATGCTGTAATCCCGAGTGACCTTCGGTGGCCATCTTGTGTGAGGCAGCCCGTCTATATAAGGGTGCCCAACTCATTATGCCTTCCTTTGTGCAAGAAGTCAAGGACCATCTCTCTTTGCCATAACCATTCACTGGTTGTGGAGACATTTGGAGCAGGACTGTCTTTTCTGTGCTGATGTACCTTCCCCCGGAATGAGTACTATGATATCAGTTCATAGCAGGGGCGGTTGTAGAACTATATATAGGGCTCTACTGAACTTGGTGAGGTCCAGTACAAAAATAACTTTCAATGTCATCATGATGGAGGCCATGAAAAGAGACGAGGAAACAGGAAGTCAAAGAGTCAAGAACTATGTATGAAAGGGGCAATAAATTGGAACCCAGAAGGGAGACTTGCCTGCACCATATGGAAAATAAACTTTTTCCACACTTTCCCATTTATGATATTTGCTCTCTTTTCACAGGAGTTTGACTAACAGTAGCAGGAGCCTATGGCTCTCAGTGCTTTCAGTGTCTTCTGTGAGACCAGCAAGTGAGAGGAGCGGTGCTGCAGCTGAGACAGCACTAGAGCAGTGACATGAGACAGATATGTGTTTAGCGTGTTTGTGTGGCGTGTTGTACCTTAATGCTAAGAATTAATTAAAGAAAAAAAATGACTTTAGAACCACTTTAGGAGCATCTACTGCAGAGATGTGCAGTTAGGGGAAGCAGAATGGAGGCAAAAGTAACCTGTGTGTATTTGGCTCTGATACTAGCCAGTACCTCACCAGCCACTGACTTCACCACACGTCCCTGATCTACAGTATGCTACAATGCAAACAAGCTGACTGCGTTTTGAGTGCTGCTGGGCTGGGATGTCTGATAGAGTTCTGGAGTAACATTTAAAATTAAGTAGTTTATATTGTACCTGTTATCCTCATTAATAGTGAACCTTTATTTTCTACAAATAAATATGTGAAAAGTGTGGTGTGCATTTGTATTCAGCCCCCCTGAGTCAATACTTTGTAGAACCACCTTTTGCTGCAATTACAGCTGCAACTCTTTTTGGGAATGTCTCTACCAGCTTTGCCAGGTCATAAAGCAAAAGACAACACAACTAAAACACTCAATCTAATCCAAAGAATCCGACAGAGTGAAATCAAAGGCCTTCTGCTGTCAACCAATGCAGAGAAGGCCTTCGATCAGGTATCCTGAGACTATATGTTCTCCATCTGTAAACACATTGGTTTTGGCAACAACATGATGACATGGGTGAAATCTCTATATATTAACCCAAGCACAAAAATAAAAATGAATGATACCTACTCAGAATCAATAGAAATTCACAACAGAACAAGACAGGGCTGCCCTTTATCACCCTTCATTTTAGTACTTAAACCCCTAATTAGGACTATAAATCTACAACCATTGATTCACAGATTTAGCATTGATAAGAGGGACTACAAATGGGCAGCATATGCCGATGACCTACTTGTTTTACATTACCCAACCTCATATATCTATTCCAAACCTAAATAAATATTTTCAAGAATTTAAATATCTATCAAATTTTTTAATTAATCACAAAAAATCCAAAGCAATGGGACTAACACTTTCAAAAAAGACAGAACAACTTACAATAAAGAACTGTTCATATAAATGGGAAAGCTTGTCATTGAAATACCTTGGCATCCACCTTACCCCAAAACTTTCATCCAAAAGGATTTAAAAAAAAATGGAATCTCAAGTAGTTATCATGGTTTGGTAGGGCTGCTATCTTGAAAATTATGGTACTGCCAAGACTACTATACTTATTTCACACACTACCCATAGAATCACCCAAGACTTTCTTAAAAAAAAAAATTGCTTCAATTCAAAGGTATTTTTTATGGGCCAACAAATGACCTCGTATACAACTTTTACTTTTTTACAACTCCTTAAGACAAAAGGGGAATGGGACTCCCCAATTTTAAGAAGTACTATTTTGCGACCCATCTATCTAGAATAATCAACTGCCACGACCAAAACAAGGATTGGGTGAACCTTGAAAAATATTGGTCAAACCTAACCATGCAATAGTTACTTTGCATTGACCCTGACCCTAGACAATACCCTCTTAACATTAAAGAACATCCCTAAATCTACACAACTTTGAAGATATTTCATAGGATAGAAGCCAAGCATAAACTTTATTCTACTCCTAGCCCCTTATATTCATTAGCAAATAATCCTTACCATCTGGACTAGACAATAAAACACTTTCACAAGCCAAAACCACTCAATACCTACTAGCCTATCATTGCTTACAAAACAATACATTTAAATCCTACACAGACCTACAATGTGAACTCGACAAAAAAATAATCTCTCAACTTTTGGATATACCTACAAATCCATAACTTTATATTTGACAACAAAAAAAAAAACTCTATAGTTTGACCTCTCACCAACTTCGAACATATCTGCTTTAACCAAGCTTCAATAAAAAAGACCACCTCACTTTTGTATAGCTGGATATCACAGCTAATGTCTAATTCTCCAGATAAATATAAAAAAAACCATGAAGATGAACTTAACACGCAATTCTCAGATTTACAATGGAAAAACGCCAGTATATTTACAAATAAATTCTCCCTAAGCACACACTTACAAGACATTTCTTTAAAAATCCACACCCATATATCACACTGGCAAAACTTTAAAAATGGTCTTCTGGGGAGTCGGAAATGCAATGATGGAAGGGGCTGCTTCCTGCATTTATGGTGTAATTGCGCACCAATTCAAATTTATTGGACACAAATTAAAAAGTAGATAGTTCACATTACCAACACTCAAATGCAGCCTGCTGCTTAATACATATTAATGACCTTTCCTACAAAAAATAAAACAATTCCCTAACACGACACCTTCTTAATGCTGCCAAAGCACTCATTCCGGTGAATTGGGAAACACTCCAACAATAAAAGATTGGCTACTGAAAGTTAAACTAATCTACAAAATGGAAGAAACCATTGCTATAAAAAGATAAACTAAAACTCAATTCCACAATAGGTGGAGACCTTGGTACATCTTCACTCTATCAGAGACCTATGAAGGAATTATTGCTTTTCAATGCTTCACTCATAACACTATATAAAGTAGTACCCTTTTTTTTTAAATTCCTTGTTAAATTCTTTAATTATTTGTTATTAAATACTTGTTATTCACTACCTATGAACATCAAGAAGACTATTACTTCATATATTACATTAATAACATCCGTTTATTTACAGTTATATTGCTTTTGTATTGAAATAACTTTATAATATGTATTTCCATATCTCATATGCTTGTTAATAGCTATACATATATGATGTTGCATTTTATTTCTTGTCAGGCCGTGTACACACGATCGGTTTGGCCCGATGAAACTGGCCTTAAGGCCATTTTTATCGGACCAAACCGATCATGTGTACGGCCCATTGGACCGTTGTCCGTCGGACCAAAGTTTTAAAACTTGCTTCAAAATCGGTCAGATGGACGCCTGACCATTGGACCAAAACGATGGTTAGTACGCAAAAGCATCGGACCAAAAACCCGCGCATGCTCAGAATCAAGTCGACACATGCTTGGAAGCATTGAACGTTTTTTCAGCACGTCGTTGTGTTCTATGTCACCGCGTTGTGACCCGATCAGATTTTGGACTGATGGTGTGTACGCACATCAGACCATCAGGCCACTTCAGCGGTGAAACGATCGGGCTGGGCCGTTCATTTGTACACGTCCTCAAATGTTTGCATATTGGCTATTTTCAATACCCACCATACTACGTAATTCATTTCCTTTTCTTATTTATACAATAAACTTTATTGAGAAAAAATATATATTATCCAGCACCCTCCAACAAATGCTAGGTACTGCAAAGAAGGTTCTTTCTTGGGACAGAAAATTTAGTTAGTTCTATAATTTTTTGACTTGTAGTTATGCCCCTGCTTTTGCATGTCTAGATTACACATCATTCCATTATGGAGATTTCCACTGGTGAGTTCAAAAACATAACTGAGCTTTTATAGTTGCCTCCATTATTGAATTGGAAATTCTGGTGGGGATACAGTAGCTCACCAATGGAAGCCAAAAATGATAAGAATAATCCTATATACTATTAAGCTCGCCTGCAACCATGCAAAACTGAAACATATGTTTAAGGGTTGCCTTGGCCTTTAACATTGCAAAACAGTTTTATTTATATTCCAAACCAGCAGCCTAATGTTTACTAACCGGCTGAGCAGAGGATGTTTTTATTTAGAGCATGCACTATACCTCTGCGGATATGCCTGTATGCACTAACATTAGAGAGTTTTTCAAGGACAGAGAAAATGATTATAAACTCATTCTTCCATTAGGCAAGCAGTCATCCTGCAAAGTTGCCAATTTGGAAAAAGCTGTTCCATTGCGAGGAAGTACTGCTGTATATTCGTCCTAAGGGAGGTGCAGAAGTAGACAATTTTCTGTTATGATTACACTATGACCACTGGGGATATCATGCTCAGCTTTAAGGTGTCATTGAGAGAATAAAGAATCAATGCATCTAGCAAAGTTCTCCATCACAGAGATTCTGGATATGATCTCGCGTTTTGCTCCACAGGTTGGCATTTTATAAAGCATTGCTATTGTTCATTCAATCAACAGTGTTGAGAGTCATTTATAAACACACAAATCCAAGTTCACAAATATAAAGTTAAGCCTTAGGACTACTTAAAAAGAGAGTACTTCTTTAAAAAAAAAAAAAGGCTTTAGTCAAGGTAAAAACAAAATGCTGCTCCAGTGCTAGTGGGATCAGTAGGGCCTGAACAAAACTGCTACCCACGTATTTTCTCTATAGGGTGACAGATACTCTTTAATGTGGGATATACAGGATTTATGATTGGTCATGAGGGACCCCAGGACAGGGCTGTCCTAATAGCATCATGAGCCCCTGGGCAAAGTAATGCTCTGGGGCCCCTACAATGGAGACAGTACAGCTAAACAGACATCCCGTAGGTAGGGGGCACCTTTTGGATCGAGCTCGGCATTAACTACATGAACAATCATTCTGTACAGCAAAAAAACGGTAGGAAAATACTACATACATAAAGTAACAAAGCTGTCCAGTGCATATAATATATCTGCTAGATTGATGCCTCCCCAGCACTATGGCCCCAATACGCCCCAGATATTCCCCCAGCACTCTGACCCCTCTACACCCCCAGATATCCCCCATCACCCTCAGTGCCATCATGGGGCCCCCAATTCCGGGGCAGAGTGGGCTCAAGGGCCAGCTGCTTTGGGGATAGTGGAGGGGACCCCCATGCAGCTGGGGCCCCTGGGCAGTGCCCAGCTGTGCCCTCTCATTAAGACAGCCCTGCCCCAGGAGAGGAGCTAAGGAACAGCATTGTTGATGTAGGGGGGAATGTACCATCAGTAGCACAGTGTTACCAGGAACAAGGAGCAATCAGTGATTAAATTAGCATGTGAATCCTATCTCTAGAGAAGTACAGTATATAATTATTAAATTCAAATTGTCTGTATTCCTAAATCACTTGGCTCTGCACAGTTTCAACAGATCTGCATGCAAATTTTTAGGCAAATAAAGCATTTGTGCATCACATGCAAACACTGGTGCCTTGCATGTTGATGGAGTGCTCTGTAGAACTTTAAAGATTTGCTCCCCTTTATCTGTTAAAAAAAAAAATTGCTGCCCTGCTGGTTATCCTGTGGCTTTACATCTAAATGCCATCTAAGATTCATGGAAAGCATCACTGGATTTCAAGTGGCAAGACAAAGTCCTAGATACCTGGCTCAGTCTAAATGACCTTCACTTCATTTTTACTGTATTTGTTAATTTTTAATACCCAGTTAAAATCAGAAATGTGCAACTAGAAATCCACTTAGTGTAAATGGGGCTAAGAATACTGAGCTTTGTTGTTTGAAAGTATAATACACAAAAAGCAAATATAAAACCTGGCCTTTAGCAATATTGCGGAAAAGCTTTGACATAGAGAACCTTACAGAAGTGACCAGTAAGTAGTCCTTTATAAAAAGCTAATGTTTACCAACTATGCCTCAGGCCCTGTTCACATTTTGGGCACAGAGTGATAGAAGAAGTCCTGCTTGCTGAATCTTAAATTCAGTATCCAGTTACATAGATTTTAATATGGCTAAAATGAGCAATATGCATTTAATGTAAAAAATGTAGTTGCTAAGGAGAACTTTTCCATATGTACATTATTTACAAGCTACCATAGTTAAAGCGGGGGTTCCACGGGATATCATTTTTTATTTTTTTTGCATTATTCCTCTAGTCATACCTTTACTACATCACAGCCCGGGTGTCCCATTCCTTTAGCCGGCGTCATCGCGGTAACGGAGCAAACGATATTTTATAAAACAATCCGACAGACGTTTCCATATAAACTCCGGGCACTGTGAAGCCCACATGGTATTCTTCCGGGATACGGTGAATGCTGGCCTCCCAGCATTCACTGCTCGATCCCGCGCATGTGCAGTGTTGATGGCGAGCGTCGCCGTCAACACTACACTGTTGCCATAACAACAGCCGGCGTAATAAGCTCACGCCCCATTGTGCAGGCTTCTACCTTTGCTATCAGCTGCAGCTCAAAACGTTCCAAGGCCCGCTTGCCGAGTCACGTGACCGGCGAGATCTTGCGCGATTTGAGCAGAGCGCGTCTCCTGTGATTGTCAGGACTGAGTCCCAGGAGACATAGCGACGTCGGGGGAGAATAGAGATACACGCCAACTCCCCCGCGGTGGATTTTGATTGACAGGGAAGAAACGCAACCAGAAACGGAGTAAGGATAAAGAAAAAAAAAACGTATTTGTTATTTTTAATGCCTTGCTGTTTTATTGCGTTTATTACGTTTTCGATAAATTAATTAATAGTACCACAATGCACCATGGTACACATGTTGTTCAGGATGGCATTGTACAGTAAAACATGTGAATGGCCCCTAAAATCTAAAACATGGACTTAACCTGCCTTTAAGGCTCCATTCACACCTAGGCGTTTTTTCGCCTGAAGCGCGATGCTACAATACGCCGGGGAGTCGAATTTACATTGTTCTCTATGGAGACTGTTCACATCTCCTAACTAGTGTTGCTCACGAATATTCGCATTGCGAATATTCGCTACGAATATTGCATATTCGAGTATTCGCGAATATCTCGAATATCGCGGCGAATATTCGCTATTTCGAATATTCGCTATTTTTCAAATTTCGCAAAAAAATTCGCAATAAAATTCGCAATAGCGAAAATTCGCAATTTTTTTTTTTATCAAATATCACGAATATTCGATATTAACGAATATTCGCAACCGCATATGTGAAATTTCGCTTTTTTTTTATATAAAATATACCGAATATTCGTAAATATCGAATATTCGTGATATTTTATAAAAAAAAAAAAAAATCGCGAAATTTCACATTAGCGAAAATTCGCATTGGCGAAAATTCGCATTGGCGAAAATTCGCAATTTTTTTTTTTTTTATAAAATATCACGAATATTCGATATTAACGAATATTCGCGAATATTCTTCGAAATATTCGCGAAATATCGCGAAATCGAATATGGCGTATTCCGCTCATCACTACTCCTAACGAAGAACGCTGTACGTCGATAGAACTTCGAACGCCGAATTTCAAACAAGTCCCGGACCCTTTTTCGACGCGCGTATCGGGCGGCTTCGGCGTTCCGCATAGCCGACAATACAATGTAAAAAAAACGGGGTTAAAAACAACGCGTTTTGTCACCGCAAATCGTGGGACAAAACGCCTATTTTTTGTCGCGACAAATACGCCGCAAATCGCCTACGCAAAGGTGTGAATGCAGCCTTAAATAAAAACCTTAAAGTTGTTGGTAACCCAAACAAAAAATATATATATCCTGGTCCCTTAAAGCAGATTAAACAGCACAGTGCTTGTGCTGTATAATCTTCCCCCCTCTAAACTGTAAAAAAAAAAAACTCCCTGTTCCTACCACGTCCTGTATGCGCCCTGTTCTGCTCTCATCTCTCCCCCTCATTCCTGCCTGTCAGTTCCATGCCTGTGTCTGTCTCTGCCCCAACCCCTATTATTATACATTAAAAATTCTTAATGCTCAGTGCCAGCTCCTTGGTTCTAGCCTGCCATAGCAGACTGTACATGCCTTTTATAAAAACGAGCACTGTAAATACTTATTTAGCGCTGTCTTTAGGCCAGTCACGTGACTCTCAGATGGTTTCCAGGGCTACTGCAGGAGAGTAATACAAGGAAAAGACGCAAAAAATCTTAAACAGTGTATATCCCATAATCATTAGTTGATGACCTCATCCCCCTCCACCTGGACACTTCCTTGCGCCTCAAGCCTCAAGTTGAGGACAGACTCCACCGCAGCTGTCCGAATACCATGCAACGGTGTAGGAGGAACCTCATAGGACGCACACAGACAGGAGGAGAACAGGGGATTGACTCTGCTGAGAACACCCCCATGCTTTGGGATATTATTTATTGTCTTCTTTTGACTCCCTAAATGTGAGTTGCTCGTGATACTTTATTGCATATTAAAACTTGTAAAAAATCTGCACCCAGAGGTGCCTCTTTTCAGTTTTTTGTCTACTGCAGGAGAGGCTGAGTGGCCATGTGATCTCCCCAGCTGAAGTCCGAGGGAGATCACAACCCCTCCTGCAGTATCCATCCATCAGAGGTATACACCGGCCGCGAGTCATGTGACCAGCCTAAATATCACCCTAACACGGTATTTACAACGCTTGTTATCGTAAAAGACATGTGCATTGCGCTATGCCAGGCTCTAATAGAGGGTCTGGCATTGATTTGGTTATATAGGTTCACAAAAACTGAGTTATGTAGTCACCACAGATCTGAGCCATGGAGGCCTGGTGATGCACTGCCCATGAAGCACCAACTGCTTTAGCCGAGTGCGCCTTCACCTGAAAAGGAGGAATCCTCTTTTCTAACCATAGGCCTGAATAATGACTTGTCAAATCCAATCTGCAATAGTAGATTTCGACGCTGCCTTGCCCTTCCCTGGGCCCTGGCAGAATAACAGACAATCAGTCTCATGTATCTGAGCCGTAGCTTGCAGATAAACTTTCACCGCTCTTACAATATCCATAGAGCATAGACCTTCTTCCTCCACAGACTGCGGATCTGGAAAAAAAGACGTTAGGACTATATCTTGATTCAGGTGAAATCCTGAAACCACTTTAGGCAAAAAGTCGGGTGAGAAGACGCATCGCCACCCTGTCATCATGAATAATCATATTCGGTTCTTTACAGAAAGAGCCACCGATTCCGATACCCTCTTGCCAAGGATATGGCTTCAAAAAACAGTTTCTAAAAAGCTCTAAAAAGCATGGTGTAATGGTTCAAAAGGTAATACCAAATTCAAATCCCATGGGCACACGGGAAACTTAGGCGGCGGATTCAAGTGCAGAGCTGCCTGAACAAAGGCCCAGACTGGGGAATGAGAGGCAAGAGGTTTTTGAAGAAATACCGACAAGGCCGAGATTTGGCTCTTGATAGCGCTCAAGGCCAACCTCTTATTTAAGCCCAACTGAGGAAGGACAAGAATCCTATTAATGGCATACTTCCTAGGATGTCCCCTTCTGGGTTCACACCAGGAAACATATACTTTCCAGATTCTGTAGTAGATGAACCTGGAGGCCCGCTTCCTAGCATTAACCAGAGTGGATAGGACTGGACCTGAGAGCCCACGTTTCCTCAGAATGTGGGTCTCAACAGCCAAACCATCAAAATTAGACTTTGTAAGGCAGGATGGAATATTGGACCCTGTGATAGTAGGTTAGAGCATAGTGGGAGAACTCAAGGTCTACCTACTGCCGTCCTTACAATTTCTACATACCAGGGTCTCCTGGGCCAAGCCGGGGTGATCAAAATCACCAGCTTTCCTTCCCTCTTGACTTTCTGAAGGAATTGTGGGAGAAGCGAAACTGGAGGGAATGTGTAATCAGAGAATAACGATCCCATGATATTGTCAGGGCATCTGACCCTCGTCCAGCTTTGCATTGAACCGGGAAGCCAACAGGTCCGCATTTGGGGTACCCCATTTCTGACATATGATTTGAAATATGTTGGGGTGTAGAGACCATTCTCCTGGACTCAGCTGCTGGCGGGTTAAAAAATCAGCCTGCCAATCTTTTACCCCTGGATTGAAGACTGAAGATATGCTTTTCTGCCCAGGCTAGGATGTGATTTACCTCTTTTTGGGCATCCAGACTTCTGGTGCCTCCTTTCTCTGCATAATATTGTACCTGCATCTTTAGCGACTGAGAGGTAGCAGGAATTCTCTCATCCTCTGAGTTCTCAGACTGCACATGATCCTCATCTCCAGAGAGGGATTTTTCACCCTCAGAAGGCTCATCTGATGAAAGAGCCAGAGCAGATGAAGGGGATCTACCCCGTTTTCTGTTATTATTTAAGGAGGTTGCAATGATAGTAGCAATCCTTCCTTCTAGGCCATCCAAAGCAACTTTTAAAACTTCCTCAGTGACGTATACAGGAGCTGCCGTAGGAGAATATGCAAAAAAAACAGACATGGGCTCACCCTGTGAGGCTGCTATCAGGCTGACAGAGGAGGATGGTAAACTGCAGACAAGCTCACATACGCCGGCCAATTTACGATACACCGACGCAACTTACAGAGCAAGTACTTTGTGAATACAGCGTAACGTAAATAGGATACGTTACGCCCGCACAAAGATACGCGCTCCTACGTGAATCTAGCCCATAGATTGCATTAAAGGGGTGTTTCAGCCAAATGTAATGTTTATTAAAAGTCAGCAGCTACAAAAAGTGTAGCTGACTTCACCCCGGCCCAGTACCTCCTACACCACACTTCACTCCCTAGGAAGTCTTACTACAAATCCCTCACCTTACACCTCATCAATGCAGCCACCCAATGCATCCCCCTACACTGGAAGACCACCACTCCCCCTACTGTAGCTGAATGGGTTAAAAGAGTAAATAAAATAGAGGACATGGAGAGAATTATCCACCAGTCGAGAGACACGCATGACAAATTCAGAACCACCTGGGCCTGTTGGACACATTATAGGAAATCCTTGGGTTCTGTTGGCCCTGACACTCCGACCGTAGATACTGACGGTGACGTTTAGCGCACTCTGGTTGCCCGCCCCCGATGCTTCCGATTCTCCCTGTGCGTCCCCGCCCCTACCCTCCCTCTTGACAACGCCCAGTAAGGGGCCGCAAGAAGTTGTTGTACTTGATAACTAGCAGTAACCTTCAACCTTCGACTTAGCCCGTGACCCGGCCCGATACCACGGCAAGAATTCCATCCTTGGGTCGTTTGCATTGCCTTTCCCTCCCTAGGTAGTCTGGCTGTCCTGAGAAACCCTTTGTGGGGCAGGGAGGCCGAGAACTATTTTGTGGACTCTATGGTATCTACTTAGTCCGCTTACGCCATGTCATTTCCCCGCTCGTAGTTGGGTTCTCACCTGGGATGCCCCGGCGGGAATAGCATTTCCTACAAGAAATGTCAGCTCCTTCACTCTTCAGATTTGATACTTTTACCCGATGGGCGTTTGATCGAGCTTTGATAGTTTTTCGCTCTATTGTGAACCCATTCCTCGCGCCCAGGAGACGTTATGCTTAAATGTTCTTGTACTCACTGTGATTTGTACCTGTTACCTGTACTACATCCAAGACTATTGATGTGACGTATCATATTTGCATGCTAGATACGAATGTTCTATGTTATGGAGGCTTTGACTGTTATGACCTTGTACTGTGAAATCTTTAATAAAATGTTTTAAAAAAAAAAAAAAAAAAAAGTGTAGCTGCTGGCTTTTAATAAACATTTACTTACCTTCTCCACGTTCCAGCGACGCGCCGACCGGGGCTCCGCTCCTCTCCCCCCCTCCCCGGCTGGCGTCTTCATTCCGACTGTGGGCACCCAGCCGTGACAGCCTTCGGCTTCACGGCCGGGCTCCCACTGCGCATGCGCGAGCGGAACTGCGCATGCGTGATCAGCGCGGCCCGCCGCTGATTGGCCAGGCAATCGCATTGGGACCTGTCATGTGTCCCATGCGATCGCCTACAGGGAGGGGCTGCTGTAGGCGGTTAAGCTTAATCGCCTAACCAGCCCCTCGGCGGAAGCAGGAAGTGGGACAGGAAGTCCCACTCCTCCTGAAGCCCCCACCCCCCCCCAAAAAAAATTACATGCCAAATGTGGCATGTAAG
The DNA here is from genome assembly GCA_029574335.1 of Rana kukunoris. NCBI lineage: Eukaryota > Metazoa > Chordata > Amphibia > Anura > Ranidae > Rana > Rana kukunoris. Next base: position 655,343,237 of record CM056049.1, read on the forward strand.
GGGGTGAGGAGTGGGATTAGCGGAAGTTCCATTTTTGGGTGGAACTCCGCTTTAAGTTCAGAAAAAAAATTCAAAATGAACTCCAGGGTTTACCTTAGTGACCATGCCCATTTTAACCAGACCAGCATAAATTACACCACCATTTGTAGCCACACCTACAGGATCACACCTTTGTTTATAATTTGCCCTTAATCGATTGATCATAGATTTTTGGGAAAAGATTCAGAAATTCAGGCGGTGTTCACACTGCCATGCGAAGCAGCTCACAGCAGGTGTACAGTGCACCCCTGTTTACTGTTTCAGATCCGATTTCTGTCCAAGTTTTTGGCTGAATTTGGACCTGAAATTACTAGAAGATGCACAGGACTCCTGTGCAATTCGCTCTGCAGCAATCCTGGAGAGCCTGTCACAGTCTCCAGGCACGCAAATTGGATGCAGGGAAATCTGCATCCAATTTTCAATAATGTGAACCCCGACTTAATAACTTCCTGATGGCTCATGTTGGCAGGTTGGCTCTCCTGCATAAAACGACATACAGGTACGTCAGCTCCTTTAAGAGCCGCTGCATGGCGGGGGACCTGATGTACATGGCCAACAGTCATGATGAAAGCCACCCCCCCAAACACACAAATCCGGTTATGTCAGAAGAGGAAAGATAGATTGTGTGTTTCTATTAGTTAGCAACAGCGATCAGTGTGCTTCTCCAGGTACTCCTATCCCCCCACAGTTAAAACACACACTGAGGGAACACATTTAACCCCTTGATCAACCCTAAGAGTCGCTTCACACTGGGGCGACACGACTTCCAGCGCGACTTTCAGAGGCGACTCCGACACGGCTTGAGCATGAACCACAGGGCGATCTGGGGTGATTTACAACACGACCTGAAGTCCTTTTCAGGTCAGGAGACATTCCAGTGGCCAATAAAACAACAATCAGCTCTGGGAGAGGGAGGGGAGGGAGAGGTTTGCCTGAGAAATGTATGTTATCTTATCTGGAAAGTAGCTTCAGTTAAGACAGTGATCAGACTTGGAAGCGACTTCCATTGAAATCAATAGCTACAGGTCGCCTAGTAGTCGGATTGAAGTCGTACAGGAACCTTTTCTGAAGTCGGAGTGACATGAGTAGTGTGTATTAACACCGCTCCCATTCACTTACATTGTTTTTCTCTACAGCGCGACTTGGGACGACTTGAGGCGACCTCAAGTCGGATCCCAAGTTGCCCCAGTGTGAACCGACTCTTATGCCGCATACACACGGTCGTTTTTTGCGATGAAAAAAAACAACGTTTTTTAAAACGTAATTTAACCAGTTAAGGACCCCCGCACGCCTATGTACATCCACAACATGGCTCGTACAGGCACAAGGGCGTAAATTTACGTCCTCGCCTTAGTGCGGTTCGGGGGTCCCATCGGGACCCCCTCCGCGGCGTGCGGCGGTCCCCCTGGCTCTGGGAGCGATCGCCGACGAGCGGGCGGATGTCCGTGTTTTCCGCCCCCCCCGCGATCGCTCCCAGCCAATGGGAGCGCGCTCCCAGCCTGTCACTTCCTCCTCCTGTGTTTACACAGGAAGGAGGAAATGATGTAATCTCTCATCGCAGCGCTGTTTCCCAGCGCTGCTGATGAGAGAAGACATGCCAAGTAAGTGTGCACCAACACAACACTGACACACACTCACATAGGCATATTAACCCCTTGTGATCGCCCCCCCCCACCCCCCTGTCACAGTGTTACTGAATGCAGTGATTTAATCACTGCATTTAGTGTCAGTGTGACAGGCACTGTAAAAAACAGTTAGTGTTAGGTTCAGGATAGCCCCCCCACCCCCCCTAATAAAGTTTTAACCCCCTGATCACCGCCCTAGTTAACCCTTTCACTCCCTATTGCCAGCGTCACTAAGCGATCATTTTTCTGATCGCTGTATTAGTGTCGCTGTTCCCGCTAGGTAGCTATTTTTTTTATTACGATTTTTTTTTTTTACTAAAGACATGTGGCTAAATAAATTTTGGCCTAAATGTTTTACTAAAATTTAGTTTATTTGATTTTTTTTATAACAAATAGTAAAAAAATAGTGTTTTTTTTCAAAATTGTCGCTCTATTTTAGTTTATAGCGCAAAAAATAAAAATCGCAGAGGCGATCAAATACCACCGAAAGAAAGCTCTATTTGTGGGAAGAAAAGGACGCAAATTTTGTTTGGGAGCCACGTCGCACGACCGCGCAATTGTCTGTTAAAGCGACGCAGCGCCGAATTGGAAAAACACCTTGGGTCATTTAGCAGCGTAAGTGTCCGGGTCTTAAGTGGTTAAACTGATCGTGTGTGGGCAAAACATTGTTTTTTGTCTTAAAAAAAAACGACCAAAAAAAAATTCCAACATGCTTGAATTTTTTGTGACGTTTTTCAAAACGTCGTTTTTTGTGTCATAAAAAGTGATGGTGTGTGGGCAAAACGACGTTGAAAACAACGTTTTTAAACCCGCGCATGCTCAGAAGCAAGTTATGAGACGGAGCTTCAATGGAAAAGAGTGCCGTCGAACATGGTGTACGTCACCACGCTTTGCTAGATCTTTGTAGAAAAACGATGGTGTGTTTACGCAACGTCATGATTAAAAAGGTCGTTTTTTTTTTCATCGCAAAAAACGACCGTGTGTACGCGGCATGAGTGTTAACCACTTCCCTGGCAATGACATTTATACAATAACCAGTGGCTATTTTTTAGCTCTGATCGCTGTATAAATGTCAATGGTCCGAAAAAAGTGTCAAAAGTGTCCGATCTGCTTGCTGCAATGTCACAGTCTTGATAAAAATTGCAGATCACCACCATTAATATTAAAAATATAATAATAATAAAAATGCCATAAATCTATCCCCTATTTTGTGGAAGAATTTTTGCGCAAACCAATCAATATACGCTTATTGTGATTTTTTTTACCAAAAATATGTAGAAGAATTTATATCGGCCTAAGCTGATGAAGACATTTTTTCTTTGGGGGGGGGGGGGGGGGGCCCATATGTATCATAGCAAAAACTAAAATATATATATTTTTTTTAAATTCTCGCTCTTTTTTTGTTTTTAGTGGAAAAAATTGAAACTGCAGAGGTAATCAAATACCACCAAAAGAAAGCTCTATTTTTGGGTACCACATTGCAAGTCCGCACAATTTTTATTTAAAGCGGTGCAGTGCTGTATTGCAAAATATGCTCTGGTCATTAAGGGGGCAAAACCTTGTGGGGCTGAAATGCTTAAGGTATAAAGACAGAATACCATGGGCACTGTGAATAGTGAAATGATGTGACTCTGGTCAAATTGTGGGAGTTGTTAAATAAAACTTAATCCTACATTTATCTGAGTCAGAAATATGTAACTCACTCAGTTCCAGGGTCAGCAGTAGGTAACGCACAGTGCAAGGGTCAATAAATTCTATGAAAAAAAAGTAGCCACACTTCAGGATACAAGCCACCAGTAAAGCCTTGTACACACGATCGGATATCTGATGGAATCTAATCCAATGGATTTTTTCCTTGGATATCCGATGAAACTGACTTTCATCAGTCTTGCCTACACACCATCAGTCAAAAATCTGACCGTGCCAAAACGTGGTGACGTAAAACACTACGACATGCTGAGAAAAATGAAGTTCAATGCTTCCGAGCATGCGTCGACTTGATTCTGAGCAAGTGTGTATTTTTGACCGATGGACTTCCACACAGACGATCATTTTTTTCTATTGTTTTTTTATCCATAGAAAAAATGTAAAACATGTTCTATTTTTTTTCACCGATGGAAAACATACAGATGGGGCCCACACGCGATCGCTTTGTCCGATGAAAACAGTCCACCGATAGTGTCGCAGTGGTTTGTAAGGGTTTGAGACATTCAGCGGATCTGGTGCGGTGATGTGGCGGCGTCAACGTCATTTACCCGCTGGATCTGTTCCGATTCTCAGATGAAAAATCCTACATTTGAGTTTCTTATCTTAGGAAAACTCGGAGTCTTGGGTCGTCGACCTTGCCAGAACGTTATACCCCCTTATTTTTTCCCCTCTACTGCTTTTCCTTATTTCTTTCCCTTCTTTTCCCCTATCGACACCTTTGGTGTCACTCATTTTTTTTTCCTTTTTCCTCCTATAAATGAGAAAATTCACCCGGTTTGTGGTGAACTTTTGGTACCACTCCTGCTAATCCAGGACTGAGAGCCACAACGTGGATGAAGTATAATGTTTGTTCCCTCTCTCCCTATTGGTCTTACTTAATGGTCTACACGTGTTCATTACAACTATGTATCTAGCTGGCTAGGAGGTTTCCTCTACTGTTATGGTTGACTTGCAGGATATAACTGTTGTGGAGTCTTTAGACCACAGTCTCCTGTCTTATCATATCTTTGTTATGGAACCTTGATTGCCACTCCACTACTGTACAAAACATTTTGTGATGAGTTATTTTTATTGACTATTACTGGATATGGTTAATTGAAATGTGTGCTTTTTGTACAACCCGCATCCCTTAAATAAAGATCAAAAAAAGGATAAGTGCAAGAAAAAAAAATTGAATCTTGTGAATATACTGGTTCTAGCTAATTCTTATATTGTATGTTTATGAATTTAATAAGACTTCTATAGGCAATTTTGGATCATCGCTGATTTGTGAATTGCTCAAAATAAAGCACAGTTTTCTTGGGATGTATGTTGAATTTTATGTTTTTTAATATTTAACTTTATTATTAGCACCACCCGTGTTTAAATGCAAATGGGTGACAGGGTATGAATTGAAAGAGTTATAAAAATAGCATTTTGCTTGGATTCAGTGTGTGGTTTGTCGTTTTAGTCTTGTTTTTATTATATATGTGCTTTTTCTTCTCCCAGTAGAGCATGTAGAATAACACAGATTGAAGGTGAAATGCTTCTCCTTATTTAACTCATAGCTATGCAGGGACATGCATATCCTGCTGCAAGCTCCACTTTGCCTGCAGCACTTTGACTTTTTCCTAAATCACCCTCTTGTTAAAATAGCACATTCAAGTGTTAGCAAAGAAAAGCTAAATTGGCTCCATTTAAATGTATCAAACTGGAAACTTTAATCAATCTAATACATTAATGTTTAAAGGTCCTTTGTTCATGCAAATAGATTAAAATAATCAAAAGGACATTTCTATCTTAAAGGAGAACTCACAGATATGCAAAAACATTTTGTATAGTAAAGGAAGGGCTGTTTTAGCCTCCAAATATATTTCAATAATATTTTTTTCTCAGTATATAATGCTGTTAAATTAGTTGATATGTAAAACCAGAAACCCAAATCATTTTGAAGTCTGTGCCTACTATACAGAAATGTATAAACAGCATTGAGGCAAAAAAAAGAAGTAACATAAGAAGCAAGAAACCATTTGTTTTTCAAACTAGCTCTAAAGCTGCATACTGAAGGTCTGTTTCATCAGTCCAAACCGATCGTGTGTAGGTGCCATTGGTCAGTTATCCTTCGGTCATAAAAAAATAAAACTTGCTTTAAAATTGAACCGATGGACGCCTGACCGATAGGTCAAAAACGATCGTTAGTACGCACGACCATTGGTTAAAAATCCACGCATGCTCAAAATCAAGTCGACGCATGCTTGGAAGCATTGAACTTCATTTTTTTCAGCACGTCGTTGTGTTTTACGTCACCGCATTCTAACACGATCGGCTTTGTGACTGATGGTGTGTAGGCACATCAGACCATCAGTCAGCTTCATCGGTTAACCGACGACAACGGTGCTTTAGACCGTTCTCATCAGATGGACTGATCGTGTGTACGCGGATTAAAGGTCCCCTTAACTCTCAAGGATATCTGGAAGCCAAAGCACAGTCATGTGTGTCCCCCATCCTTGAATATAATGGTGAGTGCCCAAGAAACTTGTGGAATTGGTGCTGGTGGTGATATGGAGGGGGGAGGGGGGAGGTCCTAAATTTCTGCTTTCTGAAGGCTTGTCTTGTGCAGAAAGTAAGGGAATTCTTGGGAAATAATAAAGAGATGAATGTTCTGGTACTGTATGATGCCTACTGCCCTATGGCAGTGTTGCCTAAAATGATATGACAATGACAACTATTCTTTAGTGACATACACCATTTATTCTAGGCATGACACGAAAAATAATCATCAGAGTTTATGTTCTGTATAACTAGCATACAGTGTGCATAAACTGTATTTACACCATAGAAATCATCACTGATGCAGCCAATTCTTTTCCACAGTTACATATATTAAGTGAAATGAAGATCACCTGTGTGAAGTCAAAGGGTTTAAATTAACTGTAGTATAACTAAATTAGTATCTAGAAGTTCCAAAATAGGGACGGCTGGTATTGTAGCTTAACTTACACCATACATAAAAAAACACTCCAAGCACTTCAATGAAAACATTTTTGAAAAGCACAACTCTGGGGGATGAATATCCCTGGGAGTATATTTAAACATTGAGAATTGGAAAGAGTATGGCCGAGCTGTAAATCTGCAAAGAACATGTTTCTATAAAAAGTGAGGGTCTGTGCATGCTGGGGACTTGTGGGAAATGCCAAGAAATGCATGACACTATCTCTACTATTCAGGCTGTAAAGAAACTTCAGTAAAGCAAAGTACTCCTTTGATAGGCCACCAGGACTTCCTAAAATGGCTACCTGCAGTAACTTCTATCCAGCTCTCCGGGACACTCTTCAGCAGTAAAGTCTTAAAAGTCTTCACCTCTAGTGTTCGTGGCTGTACGTCGGTCCCTTTAAGTGGGATAGTGCCAATGCTCATGACCGGTGGTCACTATGACCACCGGCCATGAGTGATCACAGGTTTTCGTTCACGTTGTTTTCATTGATGTTTTGCGACGTGATTTCACGCATGCGCACAGGGATATGTCCACGGACGGCGCCAAATACGTGGGGTCATGTTGATTTACATGACATCACGCCCACAGCCACCTTATTTGAATTGCGCGTGTAACTGGGATAGGCTACGCCAGCGCCAGCCCTTTGTGGATCTGGCCCTATAACTTTTGCGCAAACCAATCAATATACGATTTTTGCTATTTTTATTATCAAAAATATGTAGAAGAATACATATCGGCCTAAACTGAGGAAAAAAATTGCTTTTTTAAAAAAAAGTTGGGGCTATTTATTACAGCAAAAATCCTAAACAAATGTTTTTTTTTTTTTCAAAATTGTTGCTCTTTTTTTGTTTATGGCGCAAAAAATAAAATCCGCAGAAATGTTCACACCTGAGCAGAGCGATTTTCAGGTGTTTTCAATTAGGAGTTTTGCAAGCGCTTTAAAAAGTGTATTACAAGCATTTTACAAGGGGTTCAACCATCAGGTGTTGTTTTTTTTAGCCAATAGAAAACACTAGGGGGGAGAGTATAGGGGTGGAGAGCTGCTGTTTTGCTAAAAAAAAAAAACATGCTACAAAATGTTTCTAAAATGTTCATGTTGAGCCATTTTCAGGGGTTTCCATTAAAGTCTATGGGACCAATCTGCCTAAAAGAAGCTCATGTACTTTGTTGGGCAGCAAGCATTTTGCTACAGGTGACAAAATGTTCAAGTGTAAACAGGGGTCCATGAAATGAATGGGATTTAGATTGTTGCGTGTATTAGAGCTACAAAGCTTCAAGCAGTAAATTGCTCAGATGTGAACCGGGCCTGAGAGGTCATCCTGAAGAGATTTTAGGAATCAACTTTTGTACTGCAAGTAGAATGGTCAACTGTCCACAGCAGTGTCAACAGTGAAGGAAAGCAGTCACAAGTCTGCTCAAGTACTCATATCTTCTTGGTATTCTTTGCACCTCACTACTGAAGAAGACGGAGCAGCTCTGAGCACTGTAGAAACTTGTGGCTGCTTTCTGACTTACGGAGAAAGCTAATTATGGCGACACCAAACTATGTTTTAGAAATAAAAAATACCATTCAAGTAGGTATTTTTAACTTTAGAAATGACCTTCTCTTGCTGTTAGCCTTTTCCATATCTCCAAATTCCTTTTCTTTCTGCCATGATAAAGCTTTCTGTCAGGCCTCGTACACACGAGCAGACAGATTTGTTCAAATCTGTCTGTCCGACAGATTTGAACAAATCTGTCTGCTGGGATTTTGGTTTGCTCACGTGTACACACGAGCAAACCAAAATCCCCGCCAGCAGACGGCACGCTGACGTGTCGGTGACGTGGCGGTGACGTTGACGCCGCCACATCACCGCACCAGGAAGTAAAACACTTCCGTGCATGCGCCGAATCCATTCGGCGGCGGTGCGGGACGACATGTCTGCTGGTAAATGTACTAACCAGCAGACATGTCGGGCGGACGGATTCCCACCCGATAGATTTCAAAGCATGCTTTGAAATCTGTCGGGTGGCCAAATCCGTCGGCTCGGCCGTACACACGATCGAATCTGTCTGCTGAAACGGTCCAGTAGACCGTTTCCAGCGGACAGATTTGATCGTGTGTACGAGGCCTCAGAGGATGGCTACATTTCTTTTCCATGGTCCCACCATATGTAGAAACATAGGGGGTTATTTACAAAAGGCAAAATTACTTTGCACTACAAGTGCAAACTGCACTTGAAATTGCACTGAAAATGCACTTGGAAGTGCAGTTGCTGTAAATCTGAGGGGTAGATCTGAAATGAGGGGAAGCTCTGCTGATTTTATCATCCAATTTTGAGCAAGCTAAAATGCTGTTTTTTTAGTTTCCTTGCATGTCCCCCTCGGTTCTTCAGAGACTGCACTTCCAAGTGCACTTTCATTGCAATTTCAAGTGCACTTTGCACTTGTAGTGCAAAGTGGATTTGCCTTTTGTAAATAACCCCCATAGTCACCCCCTCTTGTTTGTTCCCGAGATAGACACTGTACTATGGGATTTGAAGTGTGCATAGAGCAGTACACAAGACCACAACTAATCTGCACTGCTTGCTCTCCCAAAGATGATGTTTGGAAGCTCGTAGAGGACATTACAAGGAGGCAGAAAAAGAAGATACGAAAGGATTTCATGAAAAATAGTTTACAAGGGCACTAAATAATAGGTTTGTATAAATAATTTTTGTAAAATAAGGATATTGTTTAGTGTCTCTTTAACTAGAGATTCCAACAAGGACATCCACACAAGTCAGCAGCAGAAAGCATTCTGAAAGTTCTTTAACATTTTGGTGAAAATAGAAAGTCCCAGTTGTCGGTAGCCAGTTGTAAATATACGTGAAAGCTATTAGGTAATCTACTTTAATTCAAGGCTTTATTTAGCCAGTGTTGCTTCTGTTAATGGTTACATTTTTACAATGTCAAGTGTGGAGAGATATGCAACATAATGCAAATGTGATATGATAACCTTTTAAAACCTTTACCAAACAAGTATCCTTCATTCTGTGGAACATTAGGTCTTGTACTTGTTAATGAGCCTTGGTTTGAATGGCAGAAGAGGATTTCCTGATCAAGGACAAAGCCTTAATGTTTAGTTAGTAAACATAATAGGAAATGTTGCCCTCCAGGGCTTTGAATGTGAAACTATAGTATTTTATCAGTGAACACAGATAAATTCTAGATTTCTTATTGCAATGTTTAACTGGAACTTTTTTTTGGTGTCACATTTACATTTGTCTATGTTTCCTGTTAGATATTTACATGAAGGCATTTATTAGCTTATAAATATGTATCAGAGATTTTTAACTGCAACCCCTTCATAACACTGCAAAGGTAGGTAGCATCTAGTGCAGGGGTGTCAAACTGGCGGCCCTCCAGCTGTTCCGAAACTACAAGTCCCATCATGCCTCTGCCTGCGGGAGTCATGTTTGTAACTGTTAGCCTTGCAATGCCTCATGGGACTTGTAGTTTTGCAACAGCTGGAGGGCCACCAGTTTGACACCCCTGATCTAGTGTTTCAAAAAGTCCTTTCTGTCACTTTAAGGGGGTTGTAAAGCTTTGCGTTTTTCACCTTAAGATGAATAAATACAGAAATGTTGGCTTACTGAAAAGTATGTCCATGTACCTTGTAGTATGTACTCAGTACTTGGTTGGTGCTTCTTTTGCATGAAATACTGCATAAATGAGGCGTGGCATGGAAGCAATCTGCATGTGGCACTGCTGAGGTGTTATGGAAGACCAGGTTGCTTTGATAACGGCCTTCAGCTCATCTGCATTGCTGGGTCTAGTGTCTCTAATCTTCTTATTGACAATACCCCACAGATTCTCCATGAAGTTTAGGTCAGGCGAGTTTGCTGGCCAATCAAGCACAGTGATACTATGATCATTAAACCCGGTATTGGTACTTTTCTTTGCAGTGTAGGCAGGTGTCAAGTCCTGCTGGAAAATGAAACTAGCATTTGGTCACCAGAGGAAAGCATGAAGTGCTCTAGAATTTCCTGGTAGGGTGTTGCACTGACTTTGGACTTAATAAAACACAGGACCAACACCAGCAGATGACTGCTGGTCATCACTAGGAAAAATTCACACTGGACCTCATGCAACTTGGATCCTGTGCCTCTCCACTCTTCCCCCAGACTCTGGGACCTTGATTTCCAAATGAAAATTTTTTTTTTTACTTTCATTCGGAAAAAAAAAGGACGTTGGACCACTGAGCAACAGTCCAGTCCTTTTTCTCCTTAGCCGGGTAAAACTCTTCTGATGTTGTCTCTGGTTCAGAAATGGGCTAACACAAGGAATGCGACAGTTGTAGCCCATGTCCTGGATACATATGTGTTTGGTGGTTCCTGAAGCACTAACACCAGCCGTAGTCTACTCCTTGTGAATCTCCCCCAAATTCTTGAATGGCCTTTGCTTCACAATCCTCTCAAGGCTTTGGTTATTCCTGTTGCTTGTGCACCTTTTTGTACCACACTTTTTTTTTCCTTCCACTCAATTGTCCATTAATATGTTTGGATACAGCACTCTATAAACAGACAGCTTCTTTAGCCAGAGGCGATTTAGTTTGCATGTGCTGCGCTATATAAGTTTTTCACTCACTCACTCACTCACTCAATGACCTTTTGTGATTTACCTTCCTTGTAGAGGGTGTCAATGATTGTTTTCTGGACCAAATCGCTCGTCTGCAAGTCGTTCAGAACACGGCCGCCAGACTTGTGACTGGGAAAAAACCCTGGGAATCAATCTCACCTTCACTGAGAACCCTTCACTGGTTACCAGTAAAAGACAGAATCGCTTTTAAAGCACTCTGTCTAACGCATAGATGTATCCATGGGAATGCCTCCCATTATCTATGCAAAAAAATAAAAGCTCATAATTCCAATCGCATTCTGCGATCCACCAATCAAAATCTACTCCAGATACTGAAAGCCAACTACAAGTCCAAAGGAGATAGAAGATTCGCGGTCCAAGGTCCCAGACTATGGAACGCTTTACCAACCAGCATTCGGTTGGAGGAGAACCACTTAGCGTTCAGGAGAAAGATCAAGACTCATCTCTTTTGATATCAAAGGAGACAGGAACAACAAGCGCCCAGAGGTGATTAAGTTCGCATGTGACGCGCTATACAAGTTTTCATTCATTCATTCATTCAATTGCCAAGTCAGCAGTCTTCCCCATGATTGTGTAATCTATTGAACCAGACTGGAAGACCATGTGAAGGCTCTGGAAACCTCTACAGGTGTTTTGAGTTACCATATTTATCAGCATATTACACGCACAGGTGTTTAACACACACCTTCATTTTAAGAGGGAAGTTTCAAGAAAAATAATAATTTTTAAATAAAGAACTTTGAATCAAAATAAGGGTCAGTTCCCATCAATGCAGCCTGATCAATGCCCAATTGCTCATCTGCAGCCTCGCTTAACCCATCAATGCAGCCTGATCAATACCTATCTGCAGCCTCTCAATTGCCCATCAATGCAGCTTGATCAATGCCCACCTGTAGCCTCATAATTTAACATCATTGCAGCTTGATCAATGCCCACCTGCAGCCTCAGCATTGCCATGAATGCAGCCTGATCAATGACCATCTAACCTCAGATTACTGCTGACTCAGAGGGGACAGGGAGGGGGGCGGGATGAGCGCCCTCAGATTACATACAGCAAGAACCTCCTGTTTAATCAGCAGCCTCTTTAATACAAAGCCCCCCCTCCTGGACCTGCTTCTATGATAGACAAAACACTGGTCCAATGCCGCCCCCTGGAGATGGAACTTCTTATTACAGAGGCCGCTGCATGGGTAAACAGGAGATTCTCACTGTATGTAATCTGACGGCGCTCGTCCCGCCCCCTCCCCCAAATTCCAGTATCGGCGTATAACACGCACACACTATTTGCAACCGATTTGCAGGGTGAAAAAGTGAGTGTTTTTTACGCCAAAAAATACAGTAATTAGCTGATTAGAGTGTGAGACTATGAATGTACAATATTGAACTTTTTCACAATATTCTAATTTACTGAGATACTGAATTTTTAGTTTTCACAAGCTGTAAGCCATAATCATCAAAAGTAGAAGAAAGAGATGCTTAAAATATATCACTCTGGGCCAGATTCTCAAAAGAGATACGACGGTGTATCTCAGATACACCGTCGTATCGCAGTTTTTTTCAATGGGTATCTATGCGCATGATTCTTAGAATCACTTACGCATAGATACACTAAAGATCTGACAGGTGTAAAGCAATTACACCGTCGGATCTTATATGTAATGACAACACCGGCCGCTAGGTGGCCTTTACGTTGTTTTCTTATTTGCCTATGCAAATGAGCATAATACCCCGATTCCCGTTTTACGCCGTTGTCGTTTACGTCGTTTCCGTACGCGTAAGGTTACCCCTGCTATATGAGGGGTATGTTTCCGAAGTTCCCTCATTGCCATGTTAAGTATGGCGTCGGTCAGCGTCGTCTTTTTCCGCTGGTTACGTCGTTTTACTAAGTCGTTCGCGAATAGGGAATTGCATAAGTGACGATCACGTTGTTTTGACGTCAGTTTCAACGACGCTTTCCGACGTGAGCTGGAGCATGCGCACTGGGCTTTTTTCCCAGCCGGTGCATGCGCACTTCGCTTGATGCAGGGGCGCGCTTAATTTAAATACAGCTCGCCCCCTCCTTCAGTATTTGAATTCTGCGGCCTTACGACGCCGCATTTACGCTACGCCGCCGAAAATTACGGAGCAAGTGCTTTGAGAATACGGCACTTGCTCCAGTAATTTGCGTAGACGTAGTGTAAATGCGATACGATACGCTACGCTGCCAGATACGCCATTTTTTGAGAATCTGGCCCTCTGTGTATAACGAATCTATATAATATATGAGTTTCACTTTTTTAATTGAATTAATTAAGTATTTTTGATGAAATTAAAATTTTTGAAGATGCACCTGTATATAGTTTCCTCTTCCAGCAGCTGCTCACAAATTCCCACAAGGGAATGTATACTAAAATAAAAATCAAAAAGCAGTGCTCATCTAATGCCTTGTACACACGATCGGTTCATCCGATGAAGCTGACTTCTTCAGACCGTTTTCATCAAATCACAAATCGATCATGTGTACTCGACTTTAGAGTATCAGTAGATGAACAGGAAAGTTGAAATTAATGCATTCAGCCCACCTTGATAATTGGCTGGGGAAATACCAATTTGTGTCCTGGCTGACAAGCTTACATAGCTGGACTCTAAATTTTACTTCCAAGAAGTCTTCAACAACACATCCTGGGATTGGGTGTGCCAGGCTCAACAATAACAGCAATTGTCATCCTGCTATTGGCTATAGAATCCACTCCCTGCCTTCTGTCAATTACAAAGCATGAGTGGACCCGATGATGGGGGGGGGGGGGGTGGGCTGTGGTGTCTTAGCTTTCCCATCGGGTTGCATCAGTAGCGTTACTGGTTGTTAGGAGGCAGTTGGCTGCCTCCTAAAAAACATAACTTTGTAAAAAAAATAATCTGCTGCACGGTAATCTGCTGCACGTGCCAAATTACCGAAATGGGTGGTGGGGATTTTTGAATATGATGCAGTTCAATTTAAAGGGGCATAGTATCAGAAAACTGTCAGTAGTGCTTGATTGAATTCCTCTGAGTGAATAATAAACTTGCTCACTGCAATTTCAGTCCCCAGATGGCTGTCGTAAAGCTGGTGAAATCATTTCTGAGAATTTTCATCTTTCTTTTAGTTTTCTTTCTCATTCGGTCACTTTAGGCCCTTACACAAATATGTTTACTTTCTAGTGCACACACCTATGCCTGCCCACCACAATATCTACACATTCCTCAACTGTGAAGCAAAAAGCTGGGCAACACCTATTTCCCTGACTGATTAAAATGTCGGTCACAGGACTAGTGACATGAAATATCTAGGGAACTGCTTTTGAGGTAACAAGAGTGACGGTCTTGATTGATTTTACTTGCCGCTTTGAGTGGCTGTTCAATCATTGTTTTCTCCCACACTATGGTCAACTCCGTAGCCATGAATCAAGGACAATTTTCAGTCACACCAAAGCTCAACTAAACATAGGGACAAACCCTCAAAAAATCACCCACCTAATATGTAAATGATCAGTCAATTATAACTATTTTTAATTTAATTTTTGACAAGAAAATCTAATTTTAGTAATGACAAAATGTTCATTTTTTTTTTTTACAGCTTCTCAAGCCATTTCTAAAATACTATTATTTGTGAAGGTTTCCGACAGATATTTTACGTGCAAACCACATTCCTTTCCCAAAAGCAATTAATCAACATTGCTATTACACCTTTTTAAACCCCTCTTGGCTTGATCACTTCCATGTGTGAATTGCCATTAAAAACTACTACATAGGCTTGAAAAAAAAAATCAAATTTCTGTCATCAAGTGTAATACTTTCAGAAAATAAGATGAGATGCAATTAAAACAGTAGGTAATAATAGAACATAACATGTTTTCTTAATTGCTAACTGATGAACACCATATTTAAAAAAAAAAAGTCTTACAATTGCTGAGTTGGTAATTTCATTAAAAATGTATTTCAGAAAGTTAAACAAAAACACAATACATTTATTGATACAAAAGATAAAGGTACAATAAATAAATAAATACATTTATCAGAAAAAAAATCTATAAATCCAAAATTATAGGAGATGAAGAACAACTCTTTTTCAAATAGAATTATCGTTTCAGGTGTCCTTGCCCTCAGGTGTCATTGCCCAAGGGTCCACCCAGAACAGTCATTCTATGTGAAATGAGAGATTCATTTTGACTATAAATAGATATGTATATACAGTAACACAAAAGTGAGTACACCCCTCACATTTTTGAAAATATTTTATATCTTTTCATGTGACAACACTGAAGAAATTACACTTTGCTACAATGTAAAGTAGTGAGTGTACACCTTGTATAACAGTGTAAATTTGCTGACCCCTCAAAATAACTCAACACAGCCATTAATGCCTAAACCGCTGGCAACAAAAGGGAGTACACCCCTAAGTCTAAATGTCCAAATTGGGCCCAAAGTGTCAATATTTTGTGTGGCCGCCATTATTTTCCAGCACTGTCTTAGCCCTCTTGGGCATGGAGTTCACCAGAGCTTCACAGGTTGCCACTGGAGCATCTTTAACAAGGCAGTGGTCCTTTTGGAGGTGTTTTTGGGGTCATTATCATGTTGGAATATTGCCCTGAAGCCCAGTCTCTGCAGGGAGGGGATCATGCTCTGCTTTAGTATATCACAGTACATGTTGGCATTCAAAGTTCCCCCAATGAACTGTAGCTCCCCAGTGCCGGAAGCATTCATGCAGCTCCAGACCATGACACTCCCACCACCATGCTTGACTGTAGACAAGAAACACTTGTCTTTGTACTGCTCACCTAATTGCCGCCACACACACCTGACACCTTCTGAACCCAAAACGTTTATCTTGGTCTCATCAGACCACAGGACATAGTTCCAGTAATCCATGTCCTTAGTCTGCTTGTCTTCAGTAAACTGTTTGAAGGCTTTCTTGTGCATCATATTTAGAAGAGGCTTCCTTCTGGGATGACAGCCATGCAGACCAATTTGATGCAATGTGTGGCATATGGTCTGAGCACTGACAGGCTGACCCCCCTCCCCTTCAACCATTGCAGCAATGCTGGCAGCACTCATACATCTATTTCCCAAGACAACATTTGGATATGTGTACCAGCACTTAACTTCTTTGGTCAACCTTGTAGCAAAGTGTCATTTCTTCAGTGTTGTCACATGAAAAGATATAATAAAATATTTACAAAAATGTGAGCTCTGTACTCACTTTTGAGGGATACTGAGGGATATATATACACCACATTACCAAAAATATTGGGACACCTGCCTTTACACGCGACCTCCCAGATGACATTCCTCCTTGGCAGAGAAACGCCTACTCCGGCGGGGAGAAGAACCCGGACGCCAGATTGAAGCCTAAAAAAAAAAAAAAAATGCGGACTTGTTACAAGTATAAGGAAGTTGGTCTGATAAAAAATTTATTAGGGTGAACCTCCACTTTAATGGCATCCCAGTTTTAGACTGCAGGGTTCAGTATTGAGTTGGCCCACCTGTTTCCAGCTATAAAAGCTTAAACTCTTCTGTGAAAGCTGTGCAGAAGGTTTGGAGTGTGTCTATGGGAATGTTTGACCATTCCTCCAGAAGCGCATTTGTGAAGTCATATACTGATATTGTCTTTGCTCTAATTCATTCAAAGTTGTTTTATCAGGTTGAGATCTGATCTCTGTGCAAGTGAATCAATTTCCTCCTCCCCAAACTTGCTCATCCATGTCTTTATGGGCCTTGCTTTGTGCACTGGTGCGCAGTCGTGTTGGAAAGTATTCAGACCCCATTAAATTTTTCACTCTTTGTTGTTATTGCAGCCATTTGCGAAAATCATTTAAGTAAATGTTTTCCTCCTTAATGTACACACAGCACCCCATATTGACAGAAAAACACAGAATTGTTGACATTTTTGCAGATTTATTAAAAAAGAAAAACTAAAATATCACATGGTCCTACTTTACTCAGTTATACACATAGTAAAATAATGATAAAAATAATGATAAAAATCATCAAAAGTCTCTATTAATAAAATACAGCAGCGCTAGTGATCGGGGCACAGTTCAAATCCGATCACTCATTCACATTCAAAGAGATAAATGAAAGTAAGAAAGTTCTCCAGAGCTCAAAAGGTGCACAAATATTCCATGACAAAAAAGGGGTGCTCTTCAAGACAATTTCAACTGTCCATGATTGGTGACATCACTCGTGAGCCGAACAAAGCATGCAAAGATCCTGTGACAATGTCCCGTCAAGGATGTCTACTCACCAGATTGATGTTATAACAGGCTTTGAACAGTAATGTCATGGGATTCCCTCTTCCTCATGGAGATGATATTCCAGCAGCATGCAGTACTCCTAATGACCATCCGGTGTCAGGGCACATAAAAAAAGCTCGATATGGTGTGATACCATTTAAAAAACTTTTATTTTAACATGCTGTTAAAAATCATGCATACAAACAGCAACAAAAAAAGCTCCACAGAGCAGTAACTGATACAAGGTGTAATGCCTTTCAGCCGGTCATCAGCTCACAGAGGGTGATAGATAGTTTGTGGATGCGAGCGTTTGCCGCTAGCACACTAGATCACTCTCCTAACTAGAGCACAGCTGAACCACAGCGTCAGGCGTACATGTATCAAAATATCGCGAGATCAGGCCCTGACGTTTCGTCCTTCTGACTTCTTCTGAGGGCGCCCTCAGAAGAAGTCAGAAGGACGAAACGTCAGGGCCTGATCTCGCGATATTTTGATACATGTACGCCTGACGCTGTGGTTCAGCTGTGCTCTAGTTAGGAGAGTGATCTAGTGCAGTGTTTCCCAACTCCAGTCCTCAAGGCACACCAACAGGTCATGTTTTCAGGATTTCCCTCAATTGAAACAGCCGTGGTAATTAGTAAGGCAGTAAAACTGATCGAATCACCTGTGCAAAATAATGGAAATCCTGAAAACATGACCTGTTGGTGTGCCTTGAGGACTGGAGTTGGGAAACACTGATCTAGTGTGCTAGCGGCAAACGCTCGCATCCACAAACTATCTATCACCCTCTGTGAGCTGATGACCGGCTGAAAGGCATTACACCTTGTATCAGTTACTGCTCTGTGGAGCTTTTTTTGTTGCTGTTTGTATGCATGATTTTTAAATGGTATCACACCATATCGAGCTTTTTTTATGTGCCCTGACACCGGATGGTCATTAGGAGTACTGCATGCTGCTGGAATATCATCTCCATGAGGAAGAAGGAATCCGATGACATTACTGTTCAAAGCCTGTTATAACATCAATCTGGTGAGTAGACATCCTTGACGGGACATTGTCACAGGATCTTTGCATGCTTTGTTCGGCTCACGAGTGATGTCACCAATCATGGACAGTTGAAATTGTCTTGAAGAGCACCCCTTTTTTGTCACAGAATATTTGTGCACCTTTTGAGCTCTGGAGAACTTTCTTACTTTCATTTATCTCTTTGAATGTGAATAAGTGATCGGATTTGAACTGTGCCCCGATCACTAGCGCTGCTGTATTTTATTAATAGAGACTTTTGATGATTTTTATCATTATTTTTATCATTATTTTACTATGTGTATATGTTTTGTTTTATTTTGAGCAGCTGCTTTATTCATGTCCTAGATATAGGACATAGATAATTTTATTTGCACAACTGTAAATACCTATACCCCATTAGCGCCGAGAGTGTGAAATTAGGCCTATTTTTCCCACATTTTGTTTTGTCTACTTTACTCAGTATCTATTAGAAGCACCCTCTTGATCTAATACAGCCATGAGTCTTTTTGGGAAAGACGCAGCAAGTTTTTCACACCTGGATTTGGGGATCTTCTGCCATTCCTCCTTGCAGAACCTCTCCAGTTCTGTCAGGTTGCTGTGACACTCATATATTTAACTCAGGTGCTGTCCATTTCTTCTGATCATCCTTGAGATGGTTCTACACCTTCATTTGAGTCCAATTGTGTTTGATTATACTGATTGGACTTCTTTAGGAAAGCCACACACCTGTCTGTATAAGACCTTACAGCTCTCAGTGCACGTCAGAGCAAAAGGGAATCATGAGGTCATAGGAACTGCCTGAAGAGCTCAGAGACAGAATTGTGACAAGGCACAGACCTAGCCAAGGTTACAAAAAAAATGTCTGCTTCACTTAAGGTTAAGAGCACAGTGGCCTCCATAATCCTTAAATGAAAGTCGTTTGTGATGACCAGAACCCTTCCTAGAGCTGGCTGTCCGGCCAAACTGAGCTATCGGGGGAGAAGAGCCTTGGTGAGAGAGGTATAGAAGAACTCAAAGATCACTGTGCTCCAGAGATGCAGTCGGAGATGTTTCAGTTTTTTTTTATTTATAAACCTGCAAAAATTTCAACAATTCTGTGTTTTTCTGTCAATATGGGGTGCTGTGTGTACATGAGCAAATGGCTGCAATGTAACAAAGAGTGAAAAATGTAAGGGGGGTCTGAATACTTTCCGTACCCACTGTAAGTAATACATATTGAGCTAGTATAATAGCTCATTATGCCTTTGTCTTGCTGTTTTTTTTTCAGTTGGCTTTACTTCCTCTTTAACCACTTAAGGACCGCCTCCTGCACATATACGTCGGCAGAATGGCACGGCTGGGCACATGCACGTACAGGTACGTCCTGTGCTAGTGCCCAGCCGTGGGTCGCGGGCACGCTTCCGCGACGCGCTCCTGTGACCCGGTTCAAAGCTCTGGGACCAGGACCGCGGGACTCTGGATGCTGGAGTCCGCCGATCGGTCCCCGGAGCTGAAGAACGGAAAGAGCCGTGTGTAAACACGGCTTCCCCATTCTTCACTGTGGTGGCGTCATCGATCGTGTGATCCCTTTTATAGGGATACACAATCGATGATGTCACACCTAGAGCCACACCCCCTACAGTTGTAACACACACATTAGGTCACACATAACCCCTTCAGCGCCGCCTTGTGGTTAACTCCCAAACTGCAAATGCCATTTTCACAATAAACAATGCATTTTTTGCTGTGAAAATGACAATGGTCCCAAAAATGTGTCAAAATTGTCCAAAGTGTCCACCATAATGTCACAGTCATGAAAAAAATCGCTGATCGCTGCCATTAGTAGTAAAAATATATTTTTTATAAAAATGCAATAAAACTATCCCCTATTTTGTAAACGCTATAAATGTAAACGCTTATTACGATTTTTTTTTACCAAAAATAGGTAGAAGAATACGTATCGGCCTAAACTGAGGAAAAAAAACTTTTTATATATTTTTGGGGGATATTTATTATAGCAAAAAGTAAAAAATATTGCATTTTTTTCAAAATTGTCGCTTTATTTTTGTTTATAGCACAAAAAATAATAACCACAGAGGTTATCAAATACCACCAAAAGAAAGCTCTATTTGTGGGAAAAAAAGGACGCCAATTTTGTTTGGGAGCCACATCGCAGGACCGCACAATTGTCTGTTAAAGCGACGCAGTGCTGAATCGCAAAACTTGGCCAGGTCCTTTAGCTGCCTAAAGGTCCAGGTCTTAAGTGGTTAAGACAGCATTACATAACATTTAGTGCTGTATATAGTGCTGTACAGTATACCATTTTGTTTCGGTTGCTGCCTTTTTTAGCACGTGTGCAGCTGATCACACTGTTACAATTTGCAATCTCTGTCTCAAGCAGTTCAGGTGTGGAAAAACACTAGCCATTTGGGAACCACATGCTTGCAAAGGCATATAACCTGTGTAGGGTTATGGTGTGAAGGCACCACCAACACCCAAAGATCAATTTTTCAACTGTTTGACTGGGGCATATACTGTATTTATTGGCGTATAACACTCACTTTTTTACCCTGAAAATAGAGGGTAAACTGTGCCTGCGTGTTATATGCAGGGGGCTGTGAAAAGTTTTTTTCCTGAAACCTCCCTCTTAACCACTTAACCCCCAGACCATATTGCTGCCCAATGACCAGAGCACTTTTTGCGATTCAGCACTGCGTGACTTTAACTGACAATTGCGCGGTCGTGCGACGTGGCTCCCAAACAAAATTGGTGTCCTTTTTTTTTCCACAAATAGAGCTTTCTTTTGGTGGTATTTGATCATCTCTGCGGTTTTTATTTTTTGCGCTATAAACAAAAATAGAGCGACTATTTTGAAAAAAATTCAATATTTTTTACATTTTGCTATAATAAATATCCCCCAAAATATATAAAAAAAACATTTTTTTCCTCAGTTTAGGCCGATACGTATTCTTCTACATATTTTTCATAATAAAAAATCGCAATTAGCGTTTATTGATTGGTTTGCGCAAAAGTTATAGCGTTTACAAAATAGGGGGTAGTTTTATAGCATTTTTATTATTATTATTTTTTTACTAGTAATGGCGGCGATCAGCATTTTTTTTAGTACTGCGACATTATGGCGGACACTTCGGACACTTTTGACAAATTTTTGGGACCATTGTCATTTTTATAGCGATCAGTGCTATAAAAATGCTTTGGATTACTATAAAAATGCCATTGGCAGTGAAGGGGTTAACACTAGGGGGCAGGGAAGGGGTTAAGTATGTTCCTGGGTGTGTTCTAACTGTATAATGTGTGGATTCACTAGGGGAAATCACTGATATTTCGTTCATACATTGTATGAACAGAGGATCAGCATTTCCCCCCGCTGACAGGACCGGGAGCTTTGTGTGTAAACACAAAGCTCCCGGTCCCCGCTTTGTACACACACGCGCGGGACTCGGAGGTGAGCAGGGGTGCGCGCCCCCCCTAATGGCCGCAGAAGGAGCGGACGTATAGCTACGGGCTCTCGCCCAGGACCTGCCACAGTAAAATGACGGCGGCTGGTCGGCAAGCAGTTAAAGTTAGGGTGCGTGTTATACGCCTGTGCCTGTTATACGCCGATAAATACGGTAATTATTATTATTATTTTTGACATCAAGGCCAATTCTTGCTTTCATCAAGAGTACCTCTATAGGGTTATGTTGTGAAGGCACCACCAACACCCAAAGCCCAATTTTTCCACACGTTACTTCTATCCAAAACCTGCAAAAGAAACACCAGACTTTATCTATAAAAAAATAACCCTTGCCCTGAGTGTACTATTATTTGGCTTCTTCACATAAGGCTTGCTCACTGTGGAGCAAAACTTTGTTACTTCCATCCAAAGTCTGCCAAAGAGACATCAGAATTTGTCCACAAAATCTCTAATCTTGTTCCCAGCGCACTACATCATGGCCTCATCATACTGACTGGCTCCCCAAGCCGTTGTTTACAAAATAAAGAAAGCTTGCAGGGAATTTTTTTAAATGTCATTGTTTTTCTTTATAAATGTCAGTTTTGCTGCAGAAGGTTCTATACATAGTACAGATGTGCCACTTTTCAGGCAGACTAAGGAGACCCCCAGGCACTATATTTTAAAGGATTTTTTCATTTTTATCAATTTACTTTAAGCATCTTTAAAATCACTGCTCCTTTAACCACTTGCTGACCGATATACTTTAGCAAAGTGTCACTTTCCTGCAAATCGCCGTACAGGTACGTCTTCTCCTTTAAGAGCCGGAGAGTATTCCCCCCAAAAGCCGCCTGACTGACAGGCGCGATCGCCGCCGGCTACCAGCATTTGCGGGAACGAGAGCTAGAACGGGGATTTGTGTGTGCACAGGGAAGAGAAGACATATAGTTTGTTCCTAGTAAGTACTGTAGGAACAACAATATTTCTCCTCCCTCAGTCATTCCTATGCCCATACAGTTAGAAACACTAACTAGGGAACATTTTTTTTTGTTTACAAACGATTATTATATCAGAAGGTCAAAGTTTGATACAAATTTATAACAGAAGCATAGGTACATTCAAAACTTAACATGAGATAAATGTTACTGTACATATAAAGATGAACTGGGTTATACATCGCAGCGACCATAATGGTGATATCCATGAATATGTTATACAAACAGGTTTTTTTCAGTTACATTATAGACTTATTATATGTTTATATTATCTAATGGTCTATGTTAGGAGATATTCAGGGTTGTGGTATATCCCATAGGGACCATTGTTTTTTTTTTAAATATGCATTGTGTCAAAGAGAGTATGATGCATTCGCTCTGAAAGTTTGATTTGTTCCATTCTATTTAAAACCTAGGACCAAGGGACTGTTGAAGAGTGCCAGTTAAACACTCTCATCCAGTGGATTGAATTCGAGAGTATGTGAAACAATCTGATATGTTGTGTGGGTATATTAGGTATAGATGCAAACAATAAACACACCTTAGAATTGAGGGGATTTTTTTTACCTGTGATATGTTCAATCTTGGCTGCTGCTTGTGACTAGAGTTGAGCGGACACCTGGATGCTCGAGTTCGACGGGTTCGGCCGAACTTCAGAAAAAAGTCTGGGTTCAGGACCCGAACTTGACCCTGAACCTGAACCCCATTGAAGTCAATGGGGACCCGAATTTTTGACTACTAAAATGTCTCTAAAAAAGTAATGGAAAGGGCTAGAGGGCTGCAAATGGAAGCAAAATGTTGGTAAGAGCATGGCAAGTCTGCAAACAAATGTGGATAGGGAAATAACTTAATAACATAAAATACATAAAAATAAAAAATAAATAATCTTGACAAGCAGGAACCTTCCCCTAAACTAAAGTATCTTGCAGAGTATCTCACAGTAACATATGCAGTGCTGGTGTAATTAGATTTTAGAAGCAGGACAGACTCCTATATGTTTCTCTCCCTACAAGCACAAACAGGAACCTTCCCCTGAAGTATCTTGCAGAGTATCTCACAGTAACATATGCAGTGCTAATATAATTAGATTTTAGAAGCAGGACAGACTCCTATATACTTCTCTCCCTACAAGCACAATCAGGAACCTTCCCCTAAAGGATCTTGCAGAGTATCTCACAGTAACATATGCAGTGCTGGTGTAATTCGATTTCTGAAGTAGGACAGACTCCTATATATTTCTCTCCCTACAAGCACAATTGGAAAACGTTCCCTAAACTATCGTGCAGAGTATCTCACAGTAACATATGCAGTGCTGGTGTTTCTGAATGCACGACAATCCTATCTAAATCTCTCCCTGAGAGCAGCACCAGCAGCCTTTCCCTACCCTAGCTAAAGCAGAGTGATGAGCTGTGCTGTATGCCTCTAGCTTATATACAGCCTGGGTCACATGCTGGGTCACATGCTGCACTGGCCAATCACAGCCATGACAATAGTAGGCATGGCTGTGATGGCTTCTAGGTCACACAAGTAAAAACAAATGGTGATTGGCTGACCTGCAGCACGCCATTACATTGCCGAACACCGAACCCGAACTTACAGCAAATTGTTCGGGTCCAGGTACAAAAAATCCAAAAGTCCGGTACGAACCCGAACTTTACTTGTGACCATATAGGGTTCACAAATTTGCAGATTTGAAGATATATAAGATGGTTCCTTGATCTGGACATCCCCTAAAGAAAGTGGGGGATACCGAAGGATAAAATTAGTTTATTTTGGAAGGAGTTGGGTACCATTTGGTGTGGATTTTTATTGCTGAGTCTCTTGCCGAGGTAGAGCGAGTACATTTTAGTAGGTTTTGTATCATAGTGGTCCACTCTGGTGGTGTAAATGAATGGTCCAAGTCGATTTCTCACTGTAGCATTGGTTTTGATTTTTCTGAGAGAAAATGAATTCAAACAACGGTAAATACAAGAGATCAAGCCCCTATCTCTTGGTGAGGATATGCAAATTTGTTCAAATTGAGAATAGGGGGTATGTAATGTTAGAGAGAAGATTTTTTGGTAGAATTTTTCAATTTGAGTATATATGGATAATTCTGAGCTTAGGAGTTTAAATTGTTCACATAGTTCTGAAAATGGGCGAAATTTGTTATTTCTGGATAAGGATTTCAAAATAGTGAGGTTACATAGTTTCCATATACCGAAAGTACTATTGTTTCTAAAAGTTGGAGGGAATTGTGGGTCGCCTATGTAGGATGCCAGTGGGGGGTGGTAGAAATCAAGTCAAATTTCTCTTTGCAACAATGCCATAACTGATATGAGTAGGCCACCACCTTATTTACCTCTCTGGGGTGAATCGACCTGGACCATAATAATCCTTGAAGATTGAATGGTTTAATTGAATGTTCTTCAAAGTGTAACTACGCAACTTGATTTGAAGGAGCAAACCATTGAGCCAGTTGAGTAAATCTTGCCGCTAGGTAATAATACCATAGGTTGGGAAGGCTCAAGCCACCATTTGATTGAGATCTATGCATAGGAGAATAACCAAACCTCAGTTTTTTGGTTGAACCATATACATTTATTGATATCTCTCTGTAAGGAGTCTAGTGTATTTTTAGGGATCTGTATGGCAAGGGTTCTAAAATAAAAGAGTCATTTAGGTAAGATCACCATTTTGACTGCCGTTATTCTACCCAAAAAGGATATATGATGGGTTGACCATACTTTAAGAAGACATATAGCTTGTTCCTAGTAAGTAGGAACAACAATATTTCTCCTCCCCCAGTCATTCCTATCTCCATTCAGTTAGGAACACTAACTAGGCAACATTTTTAACCCCTTGATCGCCCCCTAGTGTTAACGCCTTCCCTGCCAGTGACATTTACACAGTAATCTTTTGTTTAATCTGATTTATTAGGTTTATTTATTAATTTATTAGGTATTTTTATATTTACACAAGTTCCACTCACAACACATAGATAGCGTGATCATAAATATCTATTCTAAGATTAGATAATTCCCAAAACATAGCTCAAAGTCTTCCTCTCTAATTCATGACAACTAGATGGGAAAAAGAAAGGCATAAGAAACAGAGCGAGAAAAGCAAAAAGGAATAACAAAATCCAGAGTAATCGTTTTTTTTGCCTAATCTTCCATAGTAGTTTCTAAGTGCTGTTGAGTGTTCCTAGTAGACATCTGTCCGTGTACAAAAAACAAAAGAGAGAGAGAGAGAGAGAGAGAGAGAGAGAGAGAGAGAGAGAGAGAGAGAGAGAGAGAGAGAGACAAAGAGAGAAAAGATAGAAAGAAAAAACAAAAAACAAAAAACAAAAACACACAGGCATATACAGACCTATACAGACCTACATTCCTCTGAACAGCCCCCTCCCGACAATCAACCATGCCATGCCTACCAAGCCCAGTCAAATCCGAATCATGCTCAATTTCACAGATAGAATCTCAGGATGTCTGAGTTCAGGAACTCGATCCAAGGTAACCACACTTCCATAAACATATGATGATGCCCCTGATTTCTTGTCTTTATTTATTCCATTCTTTTTAATTGATTAATTTCTGCTACCGCCTTTTTAATAGTGGGAACGACTATTGTATTCCAATGTCTAGGTATAATTATTTGTGCGGCATAAATTAAATGAGGGAGCAGACCTTTTGTGACCTTTCACAAAGCCCCCGGATATATAGATAGTAAGGCTTTTTCTGGAGATTTATGATAAGATACGGCAGTTACAAAAGAGCAGGCTTGGAATACAGACTCAAAAAATTCTTTAATCTGGGGGCATGTCACCCAAATATGGATCAATGTACCAACGTCTCCTCCACATCGCCATCATTTCTTAGGATAAATCTGAGAAATTCTATGTAACCTCGGCAAACATCTATACCATCTTGTTAATATTTTATAATTCTTTTATTGTATGAAAGTCGCGGAGATAGATTTAAAGGTTAACCAAAAAGCCTTCTTCCATTCTTCTTCGGAAATCTCTCTCCCAGTCTATAATGTAATACGGGCTAGATGGAGAGGCGTATGATAGAAGTATATCATATAGTGTCGAAATAGTGCTGGAACAGCCTGTGGGCCCATTACATTGGAACTCAAATGGTGTTAAATCCCTATGTAATAGAGTAATTTTAGATATCTATAGTTATGTTGAAGCTGCAGATGGTGAAACCACTGTCCAGCATATTTGTGTTCATTATTCATTATCATGTTAAGTGGCTGGAGTCCTTTTAATGGCAAAGCTTGTATGATCGGAGAGGGAATCTGTCTTATCCATCTTAAAAATAGCAGACCAGGTGGAAAATCTGAGTTACCCATTATTGAGGTTAATGGACCTGGTATTGAAGAAACATCCCACCTGCTTACCATCCTATCCCAGACTTGTAATAGAGACTGGGTCAAAGGTGGGAGTGTTTGTCCAGATGAGCGCAATTTAGGTAAAATCCATGATAGAGAGACCAAAGGGAGCTCTATTATTTGCTCTTCTATGACTACCCAGAGTTGTGTGCTCCCACAGTGGAACCAATCCAATATTCTAGCCAATACTGAGGCTATATAATATAGTTCCATCTGCGGTAATCCTGCTCCCCCTCTGTCTTCCGCTTTACCAAAATATCATAGTGAAGTCTTGCCAAGGAATTCGGCCAGAGATAGCAAAGTAAGCTCGATAGTAAGGATCGAAAAAAAATCAGTGGGAGAGCCATAAGCAAAGTTTGATATAAATATAGGAAACGCAGAAAAATATCCATCTTATATATTGCCATTCTCCCTAACCATGAATGTTTCCCCTTATCCAAAATTAGAATTAAGGAGAGGGAGATAATTCAACTCATAAATTTTTTCCTTTAAAGAGGCAATATTCACTCCTAAATATTTAAGAGATTGTGATTCCCACTGAAAGGGGGAGTTATTTTCCATTACTGATAACGTGATATTGAGGCAGCGAGATTTTGCGACGTTCATTTTAAAATTGTTATAGAGGCCAAATTGTTCCAATTCATAGAGAATATTCGGGAAAGCTGTTATTGGATTGGATACATATAAAAGTAGATTGTCTGCAAAAATACTCAGTTTATATGAGTTATTGCCCACCTGGACCCCCTGAATTGAAGGATTTGATCGAAGGGCAACCGCCAAATGTTCCATGGCCAAGATATTCAAATATGGTGACAACGAACAACCCTGGCATGTCCCATTAGAGATTTTAACAGGCGAGGATAATGTCCCATTAACCTTTATTCTAGCTAATGGAGCTCTATAAAGGGCCATTATTTTCTGTATAAATTCTCCTAGGAGTCCTATATGTTCCAATGCCATAAACTTCCAATCTAAATGATCAAAAGCCTTCTCAGCATCTTATGCCGCATGCACACGATCGGTTCGTCTGATGAAAACGGTCTGATGGACCGTTTTCATCAGACGAATCGATCGTGTGTGGGCCTCATCAGTTTTTTCCCATCGGTTAAAAAAAACATAGAACCTGTTTTAAAATTATCTGATGGTTAAAAAAAACGATCGTCTGTGGGGAAATCCATGGTTAAAAATCAACGCATGCTCAGAATCAAGTCGACGCATGCTTGGAAGCATTGAACATTGACATTTTTCTCAGCACGTTGTTGTGTTTTACGTCACCGCGTTCTGACACGATCGTTTTTTTTAACTGATGGTGCGTAAGCAAGACTGATGAAAGTCAGCTTCATCGGATATGTGATGAAAAAATACATCAGACCGTTTTCATCGGATGAACCGATCGTGTGTACAGGGCATAAGGCTAACAAACAAAGCAGGTTCTTGGATCTCCGGGCATAGTGTATCAAAAAGCTTGTCTTCAAAATATTGTCTCGAGTTTCCCTCTTTGGTATAAATCCCACCTGATCTAACCCTATTAACCACTTAAGGACCGCCTAACACTGATATACGTTGGCAGAGGCGGGGCACACTAGCGACATGGTCCGAAGCTCCATGACCTCGCCCGCGGGACCCGCGGATCCGATCGCCGCCAGTGTCCCATGATCGGGTCACGGGAGCTGAAGAATGGGGAGAGGTGTGTGTAAACACACCTTCCCCGTTCTTCTGTGTGGCAGTGTCACTGATCGTCTGTTCCCTGATATAGGGAACGATGATCAGTGACGTCACACCTACAGCCACACCCCCCTACAATAAGAATCACTCCCTTAGGACACACTTAACCCCTTAGCGCCCCCTAGTGGTTAACCCCTTTACTACCATTGTAATTTTCATAGTAATCAGTCTATTTTTATAGCACTTTTCGCTGTGAAAGTGACAATGGTCCCAAAAATAAATCAAAAGTGTCCAATGTGTCTGCCATAATGTCGCAGTCACGAAAAAAATTGCTAATCACTGACATTACTAGTAAAAAAAAAATGTTTTAATAAATATGCCATAAAACTATTTCCTATTTTGTAAACGCTATAACATTTGCGCAATTATTGCAATTTTTTTCCCCAAAAATAAGTAGAAGAATACGTATTGGCCCAAACTGAGGAAAAAAAATGTTATATATTTTTTGGGGATATTTATTGTAGCAAAAGGAAAAAATATAGGGCCAGATTCAGGTAGGACTTACGCCAACGTATTTCGAGATACGCCCCGTAAGTCTAAATATGCGCCTTCGTATCTATGCGCCGTACCCACAGAACTAGATACGCCTGAAAATAGGCTTCTTCCGACCGACGTAACTTTCTTCCGCCGGCGTATCGTGGGCGCATATTTACGCTGAACGCATCTGATTTCCTATGCAAAT
Source organism: Rana kukunoris (assembly GCA_029574335.1). Taxonomy (NCBI): domain Eukaryota; kingdom Metazoa; phylum Chordata; class Amphibia; order Anura; family Ranidae; genus Rana; species Rana kukunoris. Next base: position 655,372,685 of record CM056049.1, read on the forward strand.
ATGCAAATGAGGGAGATACGCCGATTCCCGAACGTACGCACGTCTGGTGCAGGCTACGCACGGTGCGTGTAAGTAGTACGCCCGGCCTAAAGTTACCCCTCATAAAGCAGGGGTAACTTTGCACCAGACTTGCTCAAGTCAGCTGGAGAGTAGCTGCAGAAGTACCGTTACGGACGAGCTGAGCAACCACACTTGCAGGGCAACACATCTGTATGCCAGGGGCAGCCGTGGTTCTAGCACTACTACTGCGTCCACAGGCACGTAGGAGGGCACAGGAAAGGATATACCACACACGCATGAACGTGCAAGACACACCGCTAACAAGCAGTGGAGCCACTGGTCAAAGTACTGGCAACACTGCATTTCCTTGCAAGTGGATTTTTTCAAAGAACAAGTGGAGTCGTGGCTGGGTTGTCACAATCTATCATGAGCAGATGCGTGCACCAGGTTGTCCCTGCAATCCTCAGACGCATGTCCCACCACATCATCAAACCCACCCATGAGCATCTGCGGCAGAAGGCAATGCAGGATTTCTTCAGAATTGCAGGATTCCCACGCACCGTGGGGGCCATTGATTGCACACATGTGGCACTACGGCCCCCCCATAACAGAGCACATGTACCGCAATCGTAAGCAGTGGCATTCCATCAACGTACAGGTGATAGCCGATGCCCAATGCCTCATATGGCACGTCCGTGCCAAACACCCAGGGGCCAGCCACGACAGCTACATATACAGTCAAAGCAACATCCCAACATAATTTGAACAGAATGTGTACAGGGACAGCTGGCTGGTTGGTGAGTGACATGGGTGTCAGGCATGACTGTCCGACCCCATGATGCAGACATCACGAGGGGCACATGCACAGCTAACATCCTCCTGTCTTTTCCCTTCCAGGTGACTCGGCATATGCACTTGGGCCCCATCTCCTGACTCCATTCCGGAATCCCCAAAACAGAGAAAAGAGAAAATACAATGATGCACACATACGCATCCGTGCAGTGGTGGAGCAAACATTTGGCCTCCTGAAGTCCCGTTTCCGATGCCTGGATAATTCCGGGGGTACCCTGTTGTATTCCCCAAACTTCATGTGCCAGATCTTCGGTGCATGTTGTATGCTGCACAACTATGCCACGAGAAAGGGCCTGGAGATTGACTTATGTGAAGACCTGACCCCCGAACCAGACAGTCCCCCCATGTTCGAGGATACCCCGTCTGCTGAAGGAACAGCAGTCAGGATTTGCCTCGTGGAATGCATTTTTGCACGTTAAACACACACATTCAGCATGGCACAAGGAGAATGCACGCATGCACACAACTGTGGTCCCTAGCTCATACACACCACATACACTTCACATTGGATTAGCACAAGTCCACCATGCAGGACTTGGGAGCAGCAACGCCGCGCCAAGGCCCCAATTATGTCGCTGTCCATTCATATCACATTCACACGGTCGTGGGGATAACGTCTCCCCGACAACCCAGGGTGACACACCTTACTGGCAGGTATGTCACCCCCACATTCACACACCAGTCATACTGTAGCCTGCACTACTGTCCGTGTGCAGTTTTTTAAAAAAAAAGGCTCTTCACCAGAGCATAAAGAACCAAAAAAGGCTCTTCACCAGAGCATAAAGAAACAAAAAAGGCTCTTCACCAGAGCATAAAGAAACAAAAAAGGAATCAATTGCCCTAGCGTGGGCTACGCCTGGTGCCCCGGCTCCTCAGTTGCCTGGGGGGAGCCTCAGGTGGGGGGTGGGGCATCATCAGCAGGCTCATCCTCAGGTCTGCCAGGTGCTGGCTGCCTGCCCTCCAACGCCAGGGCAATGCGGGTGAGCACCGCGTTGGTCTCAGCCTGCATCTGCAGCTGGCGGGTGGTGGTTTGCCGCTGGTGGCGCCTCATCTGCCTCCCCTCCGCCGCGATGGCAGCACTATTGGCCTTTGCAGCCACTGTCAACCTCTTCACCTCTGCAGCTCACCAACGTAGGTCACTATCACAGCATGTTCCCACTGATATCCTGCAGACTGTCGGGAATCTGTGCTGCGGATGCCAGGCTGTCTGCGACACGCCGCACGTGCCGGACAACATCACCCATATGTCGGGTCTGGCGGGCCTGATCCCTGGCCAAATTTTCCTGGATCGCATCAGGAACATCCCTGCTTTTGCAGGTGGCCTTCCTGGCCGGCGTAGTTGTGAGCATGCGCACAGGGGAGCGATCTCACTGCGCATGCACCGTTCATGATACGCCGGGCGTAAATCACTACTCCACGTTCGGACCCTCATTTGCATAAGGTCACACCCACTTACACTTACGCTGGCTTACGCCTACGAAATTAAGTTACGCAGGCGCAACGTTAGGAGCAAGTGCTTTGTTAATACGGTAGTTGCCTCTCTGAGTAAAGATGCGCCGATCTACCTGAATCTACCTCCGCCGCGATGGCAGCATTATTGGCCTTTACAGCCACTGTCAACCTCTTCACCTCTGCAGCTCACCAACGTAGGTCACTATCACAGCATGTTCCCACTGATATCCTGCAGACTGTCGGGAATCTGTGCTGCGGATGCCAGTCTGTCTGCGACACGCCGCACGTGCCGGACAACATCACCCATATGTCGGGTCTGGCGGGCCTGATCCCTGGCCAAATTTTCCTGGATCACATCAGGAACATCCCTGCTTTTGCAGGTGGCCTTCCTGGAGGCAGGAGAGGCTTAGGGCCGTGTATATGGGGAGGCCCTGGAGAAGCTTCCCATGATGGTGGAGGAGGGTAAGGGGCTTCCTCTGATGGAGGAGGATGGTGAGGGGGTTCCCCTGTATTTCCAGCAGCCACCAAAAGTACCTTGCTTAAGGGGGGAAAAAAGCAGGATGTACTTTTGTGCCAGACGGGCGCATGTCTGGGCGTATTTATAGGCTTGGCGTAACCCGGTTTACCGGCGTTTCCCAGGAAGTTGTGCCGGCCTAGTTGTGAGCATGCGCACAGGGGAGCGATCTCACTGCGCATGCACCGTTCATGATACGCCGGGCGTAAATCACTACTCCACGTTCGGACCATCATTTGCATAAGGTCACACCCACTTACACTTACGCTGGCTTACGCCTACGAAATTAAGTTACGCAGGCGCAACGTTAGGAGCAAGTGCTTTGTTAATACTGTAGTTGCCTCTCTGAGTAAAGATGCGCCAATCTACCTGAATCTGGCTTATAGATTTTTTTTCAAAATTGTCGCTAAAAATAAAAACCGCAGAGGTGATCAAATACCACCAAAAGAAAGCTCTATTTGTGGGGAAAAAAGGACGCCAATTTTGTTTAGGAGCCCTGTCGCACGACCGCGCAATTGTTAGTTAAAGCGACACAGTGCAAGGGGCAAGGTCCTTAACCTGCATAATGGTCCGAGTCTTAAGTGGTTAAAGAGTGCAATCAGTGCATTTTTATAGCTCTGATCGCTGTAAAAATGTCAATGGTCCCAAAAATGTGTCACAGTGTCCGATCTGTCTGCCACAATGTAGCAGTACCACTAAAAATCGCAGATCACCGCCATTACTAGTAAAAAAATGCTATAAATCTTTCCCATAGTTTGTAGACGCTATCATTTTTAGCGAAACCAATCCATATACGCTTATTGCGATTAGGAAGGAGCCAGAAGCACCGAAGAAGGGCCTTAAAAGAGGGGGATCTGGGCTGGTAAATATAACATGTTTGTTATTTTTATAGAAAAAAAAACAAGACTTTACAATCACTTTGAGGTAAAAAAAAAAGCTTTAGGATTTGAAACCACTTTAACCACTTGACCACTGGGCTCTTAAACTCCCTTAATAACCAGACCAATTTTCAGCTTTCGGTGCTCTCACATTTTGAATGACAATAAGCCCAGGTTCACACTGGGCTGCGGGAGTGAAGCCGTGCGAGTTCAGCTGAACTCGCACGATTTCACTCCCGCTGGCAGTCCCGATTTCAGCCGCGATTTAAGAGACATCTGTGCAGGTTTCTGCACAGATGTCAATGTAAATCGCGGGCTGAAATCGCAAAAAGTAGTGCAGAGACTACTTTTTGAAATCGGTGCAGCGTCGTGCCGATTAGGACAGTGCCATTGCCGGCAATTTCCGGCAAAATCCGCCGTTTTGACATGCGATTTGACATGCCAAATCGCATGTCAAAACGCACCAGTGTGAACCAGGGCTAACTCAGCCATACAACACTGTAACCAAATGAAAATTTTGTCCTTTTCCGCCCACAAATAGAGGTTTCTTTTGGTGGTATTTGATCACCTTTTTATTTTTTTAGCTATAAATGGAAAAAAAAAAAAAAAAATTGTAAAAAAAAGTAATTTTTCTTAATTTCTATTATAACATTTTGTAAAAAAAGTAATTTTCTTCATAAATTTGGCCTAAAATGTATACTGCTTTTCTGGCATGTTTCCTGAGACCCTAACATGCCAGAAAAGTACAAATACCCCCCAAATGACCCCTTTTTGGAAAGAATACATTCCAAGGTATTTAGAAAGAGGCATTGTGAGTTTTTTGTATTTGTCATTTTTTCCCACAATTCTTTGCAAAATCAAGATTTTTTTTATTTTTATTTCACAAAATGTTCATATTAGCAGGTTATTTCTCACACACAGCATATGCATACCACAAATTACACCACAAAACACATTCTGCTATTCCTCCCGAGTATGGCGATACCACATGTGTGAGTCTTTTACACAGCGTGGCCACATACAGAGGCCCAACATGCAGGGAGCACCATCAGGCGTTCTGGAACTCCCAGACGAATTCTGACATTTCTCTCCTACATGTAAAAATCATCATTTATTTGCTAGAAAATTACATAGAACCCCAAAACATTATATATGCTTTTTTAGCAAAGACCCTAGAGAATACAATGGTGGTCATTGCAACGTTTTATCGCGCATGGTATTTTCACAGCAATTTTTCGAACACCTTTTTTTGGAAAAATCATAAATCTTGTGCTTTAAAAAAAAAAAAAAACATTAAAGTTACGCCGAGTCAATAAATACCCAACATGTCACCCTTCAAAAATGCACACGCTTGTGGAATGGCGCCAAACTTCCCTACTTAAAAATACACATAGGTGACGCTTTAAATATTTTTACTGGTTACATCTTTTCAGTTGGATAGAGGTCTAGGGCCAAAATTATTGCTCTCGCTCTAACGTTCGCAGCGAAACCTCACATGTGTGGTTTGAACACCATTTTCATATGTGGGCGGGACTTGCCTGTGCATTTTTTTTTTTATTGTTCATTTTACTTTATTTATTTATTTTAGTTTGACACGTTTTTCCCCAAAGCCCAGGTTCACACTGGGTACAATTTAGTTCGATTTGAGATGTGATTTCACATGTGAAATCGCATCTCAAATCGGCGGCATTTTCCGGCAATTGCCGGCAATGACACCGTCCTAATCGGTGCGACGCCGCATCTGCGGCGCTGCACCGATTTAAAAAAGTAGTTCCTGTACTACTTTTTGCGATTTCAGGACACGATTTACATTGACATCTGTGCAGAAACCTGCACAGATGTCTCTTAAATCGCGGCCGAAATCGGGACTGCCAGCGGGAGTGAAATTGTGCGAGTTCAGCTGAACTCGCACGGCTTCACTCCCGCAGCCCATTGTGAACCAGGGCAAAAATACATTTTTCCTGACGCATTCATGGCAGCACACACTGGGTTGTGACTCCGCCCCCACAACCTGACAGGATTGGTTAGCTATAAATTTGAAGGGGAGACGCCCCGCACCATTCTCTTTTTTTATCCTCACCTGACAGATTGGATGAACAAGCAAAAAGCATGCCTCTTACCGCAAATCGCCCCAGCAGGTTCAGCCTCTCCTGTTTGGAAGTCCCTCCTGTACAGTCTCTAAATGAGCTTTATGGTGGGAACCCCGTTCTGGTGGTCTCAGGGGCTCTGGAATTATACTGGCATCTGTAACATGCTTTAAAGAAGCTTCAAATCTCGCAGTGGCCCCCACTTTCGCTCTGTCTTTTCTTCCAGTGCAGTGTGTGCTTCCACAAAGGTATCTGTATCATTACATTTACCACCTAAGGTTAGTCCGTTTTGTACCTTTGTCTGCCTGTTTTTTTTTTCTCAGCTCTGCTGAGCCCTGTGGTTCCTCTGACACCCCATACTCTCGGGGTCACCGCTGCGTACCCCTTGGCGCTCTGCACATGCGCGCAGCTCAGTGATGACGCCGCCTGTCTCCTCTGCCCTCTTCCAAAATGGCGCCGGGCGAGCTGGGCGCTTCTGAGCATGCGCGCGTCATAAAAAAAAAAAGAAACAGTCCTATTGCTCTGTAGTTCTGGCTGCCGCCCTGCTGCTCTGCTCTACTCAGAGTGAAGATTGCACCAGGTGTGTGCAGGCATGTCCCAGATCAGCCTGGGCTAATTGATTACACACACACACAAAAATAAAAAAAGGAACATATAGGATAGAAGATCTAATACATTTATATAGTAATTTATAACATACCATAGGAGAAAGTATATCCATAATTAAACAATTAATATAATCCAAAAAAAAAAAAAAAAGGATAGATATATGTATATAAAATTATTATATTAATTTAATAAATAGAAATGTTGGGGGGGAACATATTGTAATGTTTTCCCTTCTCTCTTCATTTCCCACCTTTTCGGGCTGTCTCTCTGCTATCCTCATGGGGGCCACTGCCCTCGCGGACCACCGTCAGCTGACCAGGTATAGAGGCCGTCCAGAAGGTGGTAAGTAGAGGGGAGACAAAAAAGAGAGCTTGGCCACTGACGCTACAGTTTTGGTAGCCCTATCGGGTCAAGAGACGCAAGTTTGCGGCACAGAGGGAGATTCCAGCCATGCTTCCGGCAGAAGGCGCAAGAAGTCGCTCAAGGTTACCCTCTTGATTTCTTCAATCAAGGCATAGCCGCTCGCGTCACAGCACTCCCATCATAGTCGGTCCCACCGCAGACGATTACCTTCATCCCAGACAGAGCTATCTTACCCGCACCACGGCAAATGTTTGCCAAATATGCGGGGCGCCAGCCTTGCCAGGGGAATTGGCCTGCCGCTCGTGCTTCATTGAAGTAACCAAGGATTCAGAGGCCAGAGTAGATACTGAACTCCTAGGAGAATCGCCACAGGTATCATATGTGGACGATCCTTCCCGTTACGCCAGGCTGCAGTAACCCTCTCTAAGAATGAGGAGTGTGAGCAGGCGTCGGACTGTATCTTTTTAGTTGAACCATTTGCCCATTCAGTGAAGGAAGCGATCGGCTGGGAGGAGGTTATGGCAGAACTTCTGAAGGTTCAGAAATATTTCCTGGTGCTGAAAAGGGGGTCCTGAATAATTTCCCTTCATCAAAGAGCTGGAAAACCTCATAAAGGATAAGTGGGGGGATCGCATAAGCGGCCCAGTATGAGCAACACGTTTGCAGATTGTACCCCTTGTGGGGTTCTAAGATCAATTCTTTTGATCAATGCAACTACGGTGGATTCATCTTTAATGCTACTCGCTAGAGACGTTTCTCTACCGATTGAAGACGCAGTTACCTTCCGGGACGCTCTTGATTGTAAAATCAATATAGAACTGAAGAAAGCCTGCTCCACGACAGGAGACGCTTGTAGGCCGGCTATCACCATGGCAGCAGTCGCTAAAACTATCGCTGCATGGGCGGCTAATGTTGAGAATTCCATTCTAGAAGGAGCCGACCAGGGGAAGATATTCTCCTCCCTGCAGGAAAATTAAGTTGGCTTACGGCTCCTGAGGGGGCGGCTTCATGGCTGGGAAGAGCCTTATGGCTGAGACCCTGGATAGCGAAGGCAGCGTCAAAATCAACTGGTGCAAAATTCCATATGGCGGCTCAAGTGTATTCGGCACAAAGATGGACTCGGCCATCTCCAAGGTTACCGGGGGAAAGTCCGGGCTGATTCCCTCCGATAGGAAACCAGAGCCCCAGAAGGGCCCCGCTTACAGGCGTGATCTTCCTGTCAAATACAGGGATGTTAGATCCTACCGCCCCGGCAGGGAATTTAGGAGGGACTGGAAGACTCGACCCTCCTTCATGTAGATACAGTAAGCCAATCACAGCTGGGGAACAGCAGAAGTCCTTTTGAGGGTCCGTCTGCCCACCCAGCTCAGGTGAGCACCAGACTCAAGAGATTCGCTCGGATGTGGGCAACTCGTATAACAGATCCATGGACACTATCCTCTATCAAGACCGGTCACAATTGGAAATTCATGGGCACATTGCCAGGGAACACATTCCAGCCTACCAAGTACTTCCGCACCAGAAAGGGAGGGGGTTTTATTCTCCTTTATTTCTGATATAAAAAAAAAACGGGGATCTACGTCCAGTCTTGGACCTAAAGAAGTTCAACAGACGATCAAAATAGAGGCCCTCAGATTGGAAAAGCCTTCAGTCCATTTTGTTGTCAGTGGACGTGGGAGACTGGATGCTATCTCTAGATTTTTCGGACGTTTACCTTCACATCCCAGTTCATCTTAACTTCCAGAGGTCCCTTCGGTTCTCAATCGATCAATACCATTTCCAATTTTGGTGCCCCCCATTCGGCATCGCCTCAGCACCCAGAGAATTCGGCAAGTTAGGGTGTTCCTAGGGGCAGAATAAAATACCAGGTTGTACCGGGTGCAACTCCCTAAAGAGAGGCTGAAGCCCTTGCTCCAGAAGATACAGAATCTGCTATCATCCAGACGTCTAACTGTCAGAGCCTGCCTCAGTACCCTGGGGTCCATGTCAGCATCCATACCCTTGATACAGTGGCCCCTGTGGCACATGCGAGTCTTACAGAACTCCTTTCTCAGGCAGTGGAATAGAATATCAATGCTCCAAACCATTCACATCCCGAACTTTGGTAAAGCAATTAGTATGGTGGTGGACACACCCGTCCAACCTCAGGGAGTCCATTCCAAAAGTTCCCCCAAGTCCAGTAGTAGTAACATCGGACGCCAGCCAGGGGTGATGGGGTCCACACTATCTAGACTGAGTAGCCCAGGGACAGTGGCACTTTCGGGCTCAGGGCATAGTGTCAAATATTTTAGAGCTCAGAGCAGCCTTTCAGGCCCTCCTGGCCATTGCGCCTCTTCTAGAGAGGAAGAGTGTCCTGATCAGGATGGACAACAAGTAGCGGTGTCATGTATCCAGAGACAGGGGGGCATCAGGAGTCGCACGCTTCAGGAGGAAGTTCGCCCATAATGGAAGGGGCACAAGTGCACCTGTTAAATCTGTGGGGAGTATGCGTCCCAGCAACACAGAATTCGTTGGCCAACTACCTAAGCCGAGAGACACTTTCAAACAACGAATGGTCCCTGAACCAACAGGTATTCTCCATTCTTACGAAAACTTGTGGAGTACCAGAAGTCGACCTAGCGGCCACGCCAAAGAACTCCAAGTGTCAGAGGTTCCTGTCCAGAGCCCACTTTCCATTACCTGAAGGGACAAACTGCCTAGTTCTTCCATGGAGCTGCGAGCTAGGGTACATTTTTCTTCCAACTTCTCGGATTACAAGATTCCTGTCCCGACTTCGGAAGTCCTCGGTTATTGTACTAATACCGTTCTGGCTGAGGAGGCCATGGTTTACGACCCCGCTACAGCTAGGTACGCGGCCTCCAATACATCTTCCAGTAACCTGGGATCTCATACATCAGAGGCAATTCTTCCATCCAGCCCAGAGAAGCTGCATTTGCCAGCTTTGAAGCGGAGAGGGCTAGGTTAGGGGTACTAGGATACTCTCAGGAGGTAATATCAACCTTAGTACAAGCTCTAAGGAGCTCCACTGATGCCACCTATACTAGGATCTGGGAGAGGTTCGTGTCATCGCAGCAAAGAGATTGGAATCCCATCTCAAATTCTTGAATTTCTTCAGTCAGGGCTTAACAAGGGCCCGGGCTCGGGTACCCTGAAGGTGCAAGTATCTGCCCTTTCAGCCATGACGGGTACTAGATGGGCTCTTCATAATCCGGTCACTCTGTTCCTCAGGGCCTACGTAAGATCAGACCACCTAGGAGGCCAGCCTTTCCAACAGGGGATCTCTCTGTAGTACTCGGGGCCCTGTCCAATCCACCTTTTTCTCCATTCAACTTAGTCTCACCAGTCACCGTGGAACCTAGCTCTGAAGATGGCTTCCCGTATTGCTATCACCTCAGTTAAGAGGGCGTCAGAGATACAGCACTTATGGCTACGGAACCCCTATTTAGTGTTCTTCCCTGACAGAGTGGTTCTGAAGACCTCAGACCATTTTTATCCAAGGGTAACTTCCTCCTTTCATTATAACCAGGACATCGTCCTTCCGTCTTTTACTAATGAGAGGGGCGAGTCCCATGACTAGGATGTCAAGTCTACCATCTCCAGTTACGTCACAGCTACATCTCAGGAAGATGGATTCTCTCTTGATTATCCCATACGGGAACAGACGAGGTCAGCCAGCTACCTCCCGCACCATTAACTCTTGGTTGTTAAAGCTTTCAAAGAGACCTATTCCATCCAGCAACTTACGACTCCTAGAGGGCATTAGGGCTCATTCGACAGGGGCAGAGGCCACTTCTTGGGCAGCATATTGCGGGACATCACCGGAAACTATAGGCAGAACAGCAACTTGGTCTACCCAACACATCTTCATTTCTCACTACAGAGTGAATTCTGCTCTCCTGGCTACCGTTGACTTCGGCAGATCTGTTCTTAGAGCCAATTCCTCAGCGCTATAAAGAATAAATATTACTGTTTTCTTGCACCCTCCCGACTGGCGAGTTATTTCCCAGTGTGTGCTGCCATGAATGCGTCAGAAAATGGAAAATTGTATACTCACCTTTCCGTAATTTTCCTTTCCTGACGCATCTTCATTGGGAGCACACAGATGCCCACCCTGCTGTTTTATAATGATATATACAGAGAATGGTGCGGGGCGTCTCCCCTTCAAATTTATAGCTAACCAATCCTGTCAGGTTGTGGGGGCGGAGTCACAACCCAGTGTGTGCTGCCATGAAGATGCGTCAGGAAAGGAAAATTACGGAAAGGTGAGTATACAATTTTCCATTTTTAATCACTTTTATTCCTATTACAAGGAATGTAAACATCCCTTGTAATAGCAATATAGCATGACAGGTCCTCTTTACAGTGAGATATGGGGTTAATAAGATCCCACATCTCTAGTCTGGGAAGCCTGAAAAAAAAAACGATCCTGGCTTCGATCGTATCGGTGAGTTGGAAGAAGCACCGGAGGGCGATGGGAGGGGGGATGTCCCCTTTCGCCTCCCGTAAGAACGATCAAGAGGCGGAAAAGCCGACATGATCATTCTTATGGTGTAGAGAATCACCGGATGAAAAAGAGGATATCTGAATGATGCCTGTAGCTGCAGGCATCATTCAGATATCCCTGCACAAATTCAAGGACGTCATCTGACGGCCGGCGGGCGGGAAGTGGTTAAAACGCGTTTTTTTCCAGAGTATTTTCCGGGTATTGCAGAGTATTGTGCAGGGGTATTGCAGAGTATTGTGCAGGGGTATTGCAGAGTATTGTGCAGGGGTATTGCAGAGTATTGTGCCGGGGGGTATTGCAGAGTATTGGTGCGTGGGTATTGCAGAGTATTGGTGCGTGGGTATTGCAGAGTATTGGTGCAGGGGTATTGCAGAGTATTGGTGCAGGGGTATTGCAGAGTATTGGTGCCGCAGGGGGTATTGCAGAGTGTTGGTGCGGGGGTATTGCAGAGTATTGGTGCGTGGGTATTGCAGAGTATTGGTGTGCGGCTATTGCAGAGTATTGGTGCATGGGTGTTGCAGAGTATCGGTGCAGGGGGTATTGCAGAGTATTGGTGCGGGAGTATTGCAGAGTATTGGTGCCGCAGGGGGTATTGCAGAGTATTGGTGCGGGGGTATTGCAGAGTATTGGTGCGGGGGTATTGCAGAGTATTGGTGCAGGGGTATTGCAGAGTATTGGTGCATGGGTATTGCAGAGTATTGGTGCGTGGATATTGCTGAGTATTGGTGCAGGGGGTATTGCAGAGTATTGGTCCAGGTTTTTTTTGCAGAGTATTGGTGCAGGGGGTATTGCAGAGTATTGGTGTGCGGCTATTGCAGAGTATTGGTGCATGGGTGCTGCAGAGTATCAGTGCAGGGGGTATTGCAGAGTATTGGTGCGGGAGTATTGCAGAGTATTGGTGCCGCAGGGGGTATTGCAGAGTATTGGTGCGGGGGTATTGCAGAGTATTGGTGCAGAGGTATTGCAGAGTATTGGTGCATGGGTATTGCAGAGTATTGGTGCGTGGATATTGCTGAGTATTGGTGCAGGGGGTATTGCAGAGTATTGGTCCAGGTTTTTTTTGCAGAGTATTGGTGCAGGGGGTATTGCAGAGTATTGGTCCAGGTTTTTTTGCAGAGTATTGGTCCAGGTTTTTTTTGCAGAGTATTGGTGCAGGGGGTATTGCAAAGTATTGGTGCAGGGGGTATTGCAGATTATTGGCGCAGGGGGTATTGCAGAGTATTGGCGCAGGGGGTATTGCAGAGTATTGGCGCAGGGGTAGGGGTATTGCAGAGTATTGGCACAGGGGTAGGGGTATTGCAGAATATTGGGTATTGGGGCGGGAGTTGCAGGGATGGCTGAGCAGGGATGGCTGGATCTGTGACTGCAATAGTCACAGATCCAGCCACAGCGCTGCTGATACCTGCTCTCTCCCCCTCCCCTCTCACACTGTACCAATCGGTTTGTTTACATGTGATCGCTTCATAATTAGACGGAGCCATCACGTGAAAAACGGCCGATATCAGCGGCAATTTACCGCGATCCGTGAGCGATTTTGGAAGGACATCCATGGAAAAAATTTCTCTCCTTAAAATTTTCATTTCACCACGTAACATCACCATATTCACTAAAATAAATAAACATTAACTTTGCATGTAGATAACCTGACTCAACTTCTTTTACTCTGATTAATACATGGAAATTTCCCTTTAAAGCCTACAACCTAGCAATACCGATGACTGTAGGTTAGGAGACTTTACTACAAGACATGACCTTTGACAAGAAAGACAGCACATTCATTTTTACTTTATTGCTTCTCTTTATTATATTCTTGACAAAGTCTACTGAGAAGAGACTTATGTTTCCTAGTTATTACCTACATGCAATCTGTAATCTCTGCCAAAGCCGCAAACACTAACTCCAACGCCCTGAACTTCAGGTATGTCGCATAATTGGTCCAAGGACTAATCAACTGGTTTTAAGAAACTACTACTTAGTGTATGACCTTTGTCTTAGACTGCTATAGTATCAGCTGTATTTCATTTTGTTTTATTGCTTGCTTTGTATTCTGGACAGATGATCTTTATGTGCACATCACCTTTGGCTCAGTATGTCACCCATTTATTTAATTTTGCTCTATATCGCTGGGATAATAGAAGCTATGATTACAACAAGTGAACACTGAGAACATCAAAATATTGCACCTTAGAAAAATGTTACAAGTTAGTTGCTGTTCAAAATAGTTTTAACATAATCTTCTCTTTTCCAGAGATGAATGAATTAATGAATGAATGAATGAAAACTTATATAGCACGGCACATGCGAAGTAAATCGCCTCTGGGCGCTTGTTGTTCCTGTCTCCTTTGAGATCAAAAGAGATGAGTCTTGATCTTTCTCCTGAAGACTAAGTGGTTCTCCTCCAGCCGAATGCTGGCTGGTAAGGCGTTCCATAGTCTGGGACCTTGGACAGCGAATCTCCTGTCTCCTTTGGACTTGTATCTGGCTTTCGGTATCTGAAGCCGATTTTGATTGGTGGATCGTAGAATACGATTGGGATTGTGAGCTTTTATTTTTTCGCATAGATAATGGGGAGCATTCCCATGGATACATCTATGCGTTAGACAGAGTGCTTTAAAGGTGATTCTGTCTTTTACTGGTAACCAGTGAAGGGATCTCAGTGAAGGTGAGATTGATTCCCAGGGTTTTTTCCCAGTCACAAGTCTGGCGGCCGTATTTTGTACGACTTGAAGACGAGCGATTTGGTACTTGGGGAGTCCGAGGTAAAGGGCATTTGCATAGTCCAGTCTGGAGTTTACAATCGCTCCCACCACGACCGCTATGTCTTTCTTGGGAATAAAAGGAGTAAGTCTGCGTAGTAGGTGCAGCAGATGGTGAGATCCGCTGACTACTGACCCTATTTGTGCGTCCATTGTCATGTAGGAGTCAAAGATGACCCCAAGACTTTTGACTTTGGCGCTAGGGGTGATGATTTTGCCCAGAATGGGCGGGGGGGTCCAAGTTGTTGCAGGTTGATTCCTACGCTTGGCGTGAAACAGAAGAAGTTCTGTTTTCGCTCCGTTGAGTTTGAGATAACTCTTTCTCATCCAGTCCTCTATCAAAGAGAGACAAGTCTCTAGATTGAGGTGGTGATCCTTTTTGTTGCAAATGCGGAAGTACAGTTGCGTGTCGTCTGCATAAGAGTGATATAGCAGTTTTTGACTGCTGATGATTTCGAAAAGAGGACGCAGATAGATGTTGAATAACATCGGCGACAGGGGGGATCCTTGAGGGACTCCGCACGATAATGTGCGTTTTTCAGAAGTGAAGGGTCCTAGCTTCACTATTTGCGATCAGTTTTCCAAAAAAGAGGAGAACCAGGATAGATCGCTTTCTGCGACTTTGGCTATTTTAGACAGCCGAGTCAATAACAGCTTGTGATCTACTGTATCAAAGGCTGCGCTTAGGTCCAGCAGAACCAGAAGACAAGATTCTCCTTCGTCTGCGGCCTCGAGAACGTCGTCCCATATCTTAAGCAATGCTGTTTCCGTCCCGTGTCCGGGACGAAATCCTGATTGAAATGGATCGAGTAAGTTGTGGGTATATAGATGCTGTTGCAGCTGTTGTACCACTACTTTCTCCATTACCTTGGAGAGAACATTTAGGCCTGTTATGGGGCGCCAATGGAGTGGGTCCTTAGGATCCAGGGTGGCTTTCTTCAAGATGGGTTGAATTATGCCCTCCTTCAACTGGGAGGGCATTATGCCCTCCCTGAATGATTGGTTTATAAGCTGCGTGACAGGAGGTGCCAGGATGTCGGCGCATTCTTTCAGCAGTTTGGTGGGGATAATATCATTTGGCGCAGTGCTGTTGCGCAGAGTGCCGATGATATTTTTTGTGGTCTGAATGGAGATGGGTTCCAGCGTGAACTCACCTAACTGTGGTGAATTACTGCAGGTGTTGTGTAAATAACTACGGGGGGGGCTAGGAGAGAAATTGTTTTGCTGAATGCTTTGCCGGATTGCCTCAATTTTATTAATGAAGCAATTTGATAATTCATCGCAAAATTCTTGTGTATCCAAGTTGGGGGCTTCAAGACATCCTGGATTCATGGTCTGAGTGACCAGCTTGAAGAGTTCGCGGGGGCGGTTTAGGGCACCGTTGATAGCCTCAGAATAATAGTTTTTCTTGGCCTCGAAGATTTGCTTGTAGTATTTTCTGGTTATTGCCTTGTAGATCGAGAGGTTCTCATCTGAAGAGTTTCTTTTCCAGGCGGCTTCTGCCCTTCTGCGCTCTTGCTTCAGTAACGCCAGCTAGTTGTTGAACCAGCTGGAGTTATTTTTCCGGATCTGGGTCTTGCGTTTCGGCGCTATCAAGTCAGCTGACTGCAATAGTGCTGTGTTTATGGCCTCCAGTGTTTCTTCCGCCGTTTGGTGCGGTTGAATTGTTTTTATTTTTTCCCCTAACGTGGCTTTGAAGAGTTCCGAGTGGAGCTTCTTCTGACATCTGGTCCAGTGTGTTGTCACTGGATTTGATGTTTTTGTTAAGGGGGGGAATTCGGAAATAATGAATTTAATTGCATGGTGATCTGTCCATGGCAATGGTTCATTTTCCAAGATTTTTATTTCCAGATCTTGTCTAAAAATAAGATCGAGCGTGTGACCTGAAGCATGTGTGGGCCCACATACTAGTTGCTGAAGCCCTAATCATTCCAGGTGGTCGATGCAGGCGTCGGCAATGAGATGCAAGACTTTTTTTCCCCAGGTGGCACAAAGCCCCTTTCTTTATCCTTTTGATGGCATTATAGTCTGCCAAGGTCTTTTTTACAGCAGGGTGAGGAAGCTGAAGTGAGCACCCTGCATCATCTCCTCCAGACACATGGGGAATATTTACTAAAGGCAAATCCACTACAAGTGCAATCCACTACAAGAGGCTTTCTCCACACCAGAGAGAAAGCCTAAAATTACTGCGTGTATTTACAGACAGAAGAACAGGAAGTGAGGATTTCTCAGAAGAAATAAAGACATTTAAAAGCAAAATGGAAGGATGAGGTAAGTTAAGGAGGACTGCACTAGGGTAAAGGAAGCCATTTAGGGGAAAAAATGTACCTTTACAACCCCTTTACTAAAGTAGAATTTGCATATCACCGCTGGTCTGGTCATTTGGCTGAAACTGTTACTCAAGACTACCATGTCCCTGCATCTGCTTCTTACCCAGTGGTCCACTCACTTGACAGCTGGTGCAGCCTACAGCACTGGCTTTCCTGACACTCTGTTCCTCACAACCCCTGTCATTACTACCAGGGGTGTTGGAGAGGTGGTGCAAGAAAACACCCCTCTTCAGCTCAATTTCCTCTACGTACAAGACAAAATAACTGCAGAAATTATGTATATATTATATCAATGAGGAAGCATGAATCATTTATATCTGTGTACCAATTCCTAAAGCGCTGCTATGTAATGTTAATAGCCACTAAAACATTTAGAACAGCTGCACCATTTAAACAGTGATTTTACACTAACATGAATAACAATTTAGGGGAATGGTGCTCGCATTCCACCAGTGTATAACAAATGAATAAAGTGACAATAGATATGTCATATATAACATAAATAATGCATGCATGAACAAACAAAAATTGATCATTAATAAATAATTAATAATTAGATGTAACTGTCCCACATAATTATATAATAATAAATTGGAATCCTCCTTTAACCACTTGACCACTGGGCACTTAAACCCCCTTAATAACCAGACCAATTTTCAGCTTTCGGTGCTCTCACAATTTGAATGACAATAACTTTTTTCCCATAAATAGAGCTTTCTTTTAGTGGTATTTGATCACCTCTGTGGTTTTTATTTTTTTTGCTATAAATGAAAAAAGAACGAAAATTTTGTAAAGAAATTAATTTTTCTTCATTTCTATTATAAATTTTTGCAAAAAAGTAATTTTTCTTCATAAATTTGGCCTAAAATGTATACTGCTACATATCTTTGGTAACAAAACAAAAAAATTGATATTATTTAGTCTGGGTGAAAGTTATAGGGTCTACAAGCTATGGTACCAATTACTGAAAATGTATCAATTTGATCACATCTGATGTACTGATAGCCTCTCTCATTTCTTGAGACCCTTACATGCCAGAAAAGTACAAATACCCCCCAAATGACCCCTTTTTGGAAAGAATACATTCCAAGGTATTTAGAAAGAGGCATTTTGAGTTTTTTGAAGTTGTCATTTTTTCCCACAATTCTTTGCAAAATCAAGATTTTTTTTATTTTTATTTTTTTTCCACAAAATGTTCATATTAGCTGTTTTTTTCTCACACACAGCATATGCATACCACAAATTACACCCCAAAACACATTCTGATATTCCTCCCGAGTATGGGGATACCACATGTGTGAGACTTTTACACAGCGTAAAAGGCCCAACATGCAGGGAGCACCATCAGGCGTTCTGGAACACCCAGACCAATTCTGACATTTCTCTCCTACATTGAAAAATCATAATTTATTTGCTAGAAAATTACATAGAACCCCAAAACATTATATATATGCTAGCAAAGACCCTAGAGAATACAATGGCGGTCGTTGCAACTTTTTATCGCGCATGGTATTTGCACAGCAATTTTTCTAAGGTGTTTTTTTGGAAATAAAACCGTTTTGTGCTTTAAAAAAAAAAACAGTAAAGTTAGCCCAATGTTTTTGCATAATATGAAAGATGAAGTTACGCCAAGTAAATAGATACCCAACATGTCACCCTTCAATATTGCACACGCTTGTGGAATGGCACCAAACTTCGCTACTTAAAAATCCCCATACGCTACGCTTTAAATGTTTTTACTGGTTACATGTTTTTAGTTGGAGAGGAGGTCTAGGGCCAAAATTATTGCTCTCGCTCTAACGTTCGCAGCGATACCTCACATGTGTGGTTTGAACACCATTTTCATATGTGGGCGGGACTTGCGTGTGCGGTCGCGTCTGTATACGAGCACACGGTTACAGGGGTGCTGTAATTTTTATTTTTATTTTTTATTGTTATTTTTATTTATTTATTTCAGTTTGACACGTTTTTCCCCAAAAATAAATGTTTTGATTACTTTTATTCCTATTACAAGGAATGTAAACATCCCTTGTAATAGGAATATAGCATGACAGGTCCTCTTTACAGTGAGATATGGGGTCAATAAGACCCCACATCACACCTCTAGGCTGGGAAGCCTGAGAACAAAAAAAAGAGTGCAGAGTATTGCGCAGGGAGTATAGCGCGGGGAGTATTGCGCCGGGGGTACTGCAGAGTATTGCGCCGGGGGTACTGCAGAGTATTGCGCCGGGGGTACTGCAGAGTATTGCGCCGGGGGTACTGCAGAGTATTGCGCCACAGGTACTGCAGAGTATTGTGCGGGGGTATTGCAAAGTATGGCGCGGGGGTATTGCAGAGTATGGCGCAGGGGGTATTGCAGAGTATGGCGCAGGGGGTATTGCAGAGTATGGCGCAGGGGGTATTGCAGAGTATGGTGCAGAAGGTATTGCAGAGTATGGCGCAGGGGGTATTGCAGAGTATTACAGGGGGTATTGCAGAGTATTACAGGGGGTATTGCAGAGTATTACAGGGGGTATTGCAGAGTATTGTACAGGGAAGGAAGGGGTTAATGCAGGGATGGCTGAGCAGGGATTAATGGATCTGTGACTGCAATAGTCACAGATCATCCCACAGTGCTGCTGCCATCCGCGCTCCCCCTCTCACACTGTACCGATCGGTACAGAGAGAGGAGGGAGGAATCGGCGTCATCAAATGACGCCGGTTTGCTTACATGTGATCGCTCCGTCATTGGACGGAGCGATCACGTGGTAAACGGCCGCTATCAGTGGCAATTTACCGTGATCCGCCGGGTCCCCTGGACCCGTCGGTCACGGACATTCCCGGGGGCGTGCGGGAGTGCGATTCTGGGATCACGTTATATAACGTGATCCCAGAGATAAGCAACCACCTTGCCGCCATTATTTGATGGCTGCTGGTTGCTAAGTGGTAAAACATGGTAAACTTCAGGGATAAATACCACCACCTCCACCACCAAGTGACTTGCCCGCTCACCTTATGAAGTGACTCCGCCTATTAGCTGGTATATCTTTAATGTGATGAAATGAACAGACTATTTCTCTGGAGTGGCTCAGAGTAAAAAGAAAGCTGGTGGTACTGCCAGAAAGGTCCTTATTCAGATTCCTCCTGTTACTGGGTAACAAGTGTTCTGTCCCTGTATCCAATTGTTATTTTATTTTTTTAAAACAAACATGTTAGGCCGCGTACACACGAGGAGACATGTCCGATGAAACAGGTCCGACGGTCTGATGTGTGTACACACCATCGGACCAAAATCCCCTCGGACAGAGAACGCGGTGACGTATAACACACTGACGTGCTGAAACACGGAAGTTCAATGCTTCCACGGATGCGTGGGATTTCGGTCTGATGGTTGGGCGTACTGATCATCGGACAATTCCTGACGGACAGGTTTCCAGCGGACAAGTTTCTAAGCATGCTTAGAAACTTTTGTCCGCTGGAAACCTGTCCGCTAGGCCGTACACACGATCGGACATGTCCGCGGAAACTGGTCTGCAGACCAGTTTCAGCGGACATGTCTCCTCGTGTGTACGCGGCCTAATACTTACCTCCACTGTGCAGCTCGTTTTGCACAGAGTGGCACTGAACGGCATTTTCTGAGGTCCCACGGCGGCTCTCTCGGCTCCTCCCTACCTCAGATAACCCCCTCTGGGAAGCACTCTTCCAAGGTGTTTACAGGACTCGGCCCCGCCCCCAGTGCCCAGGTCATTGGATTTGATTGACAGCAGTGAGAGCCATTGGCTGCACTGCTATCAATCTATCCATTGAAAAGCCTAGAAGTCCGGGCAAAGGAAGAGCGTGGATTTTCCAGGGCTCAGGTAAGCAAAACGGGGGGCTGGTAATCGTAAGATGTTTTTTCACCTTAATGCATAGGAAATTTACAGTGAGATGGCACTTAACAATGCATAAAGTTCAAAGGAGGATTCCAATTTATTATTATATAATTATGTGGGACAATTACATCTAATTATTCATTACTTATCACTGATCACTTTTTTGTTTGTTCATGCATGCATTATTTATGTTATATATGACATATCTATTGTAGTGTTGCTCACGAATATTCATATTGCGAATATTCGGCTCGAATATGGCATATTCGAGTATTCGCGATATATTCCGAATTTCGCGGTGAATATTCGCTATTTCGAATATTCGTATTTTTTCTTTTTTTTTTTAGAACAGATCACATCCTAGAGATCCCCATCGACGTCTAAAAGCATTGCTGGTATGATTAGAGACCTTGGGCCGAGTAGCTGCAGCGATCATTTTATATTGCCGAAAAATCGCAATGCGATTATTTGGCAATATCGATATCGCGCGATTATTTTCGAGAAATTCGCAATATTGTTTTTAGCTAAAATAACACATATATTCGATTTCAGAGTGTTACTGTCGAAATTCCGCAATCAATTTCTCATTCGCATTTTTGCGAAATTACGATAAAATATCAAGAATATTCTGAGCCAATCAGAGTGCTCCTTCCGCATTTGCCGAATATTCGCAATTATTTTGTATTGTAATATATCACAAATATTCTGAGCCAATCAGAGTGCTCCATTCCGCATTTCTCGAAATTTCGCAATTATTTTGTATTATAAAATATCACAAATATTCTGAGCCAATCAGAGTGCTCCATTCCGCATTTCTCGAAATTTCGCAATTATTTTGTATTGTAATATATCACGAATATTCTGAGCCAATCAGAGTGCTCCTTCCGCATTTGCCGAATATTCGCAATTATTTTGTATTGTAATACAGTATATCACAAATATTCTGAGCCAATCAGAGTGCTCCTTTCCGCATTTCTCGAAATTTCGCAATTATTTTGTATTATAAAATATCACGAATATTCTGAGCCAATCAGAGTGCTCCTTCCGCATTTCTCGAAATTTCGCATTCTCAATAGCGAAATTTCGCAATTATTTCATTTCCAAAAAATATCGCGAATATTCGCATTTAACGAATATATCTCGAATATTCGACTATATATTCGAGATATATCGCGAAATCGAATATGGCATATTCTGCTCAACACTAATCTATTGTCACTTTATTCATTTGTTTTACACTGGTGGAATGAGTGCACCATTCCCCTAATGTTTTTCCCGTTTTTCCCTGTTTTCCCCTGTTTTCAAACTTGACTATTTCATGGCTTTGGGCTACTCCAAAGCATCAGAGGCTGAAGAGGACCTTTGCAGAGTACTTCACAATTTTTTTTTTATCACTGACTTTTGGTCAATATGGCAGCCTATCATAGTCCTGCAAGAAAGGGAGAAGAAGGGAGAAACAGTGACACCACGGTGCTCTTGAGGGCAGGGCCAGTGCTACCACTAGACAGCACAGCTGCCTAGGGGCGTCCGGCCACTGGTTTCCCTCCGCGTCTGCATGCTCTGCAGGCTGAAGCATCTAACTAACTCAGTCTCAGGCAGCTGCTCTGTCTTACCGGTAGTGCAATTAGAGACACAGAGCAGCACTGAAGCCAGTGCTAGAGGAAGCAGAGCCGATGCTATCTGAATAATGACGTCTTCTGTCACATGATATAAACAAAAAAGTGTAGCGCTAAAATTATGTGAAAATAAAATATATCATACAGTGAAGTATCATATGAGTGGTAAGGAGTGACAATTCAAAAGTGTATACATTTAGAATGTGACATTAAGGCCCAAAAATTGTTCATAAAATTGAAAAAAAGTGTCCCAATCTAAGTGTCCAAATATTTGGACACTTAGATTGGGACACTTTTTTTCAATTTTATGAACTATTTTTGGGCCTTAATGTCACATTCTAAATGTATACACTTTTGAATTGTCACTCCTTACCACTCATATGATACTTCACTGTATGATATATTTTATTTTCACATAATTTTAGCGCTACATTTTTTTGTTTATATCACTTGTTTTTGTGCAGAATTGATCCAATTCTGTAGTGTTTAGCAGCTTCTTTTATGTTTTGTTGGGCAGTGCGGTGTTATATGTACTAGTGTGTATATATATATATTTTCTACGTCTTCTGTCACATGGGCAGGGCAAAGGGGTGGAGTCAGGGGTGGAGCCAATGGGGGCTGCAAAGTTAGGTTTTCATCTAGGTCAGTGATGGAGAACCTTGGCACCCCAGATGTTTTGGAACTACATTTCCCATGATGCTCATGCACTCTGCAGTGTAGTGGAGCATCGTGGGAAATATAGTTCCAAAACATCTGGGGTGCCAAGGTTCGCCATCACTGGCCTAGGGCGTCAAAAATCCTTGAAACAGCCCTGCTTGAGGGACAATAGTGATTGGCATAAGTGTCCTAAGCTCCTCAGTTGAAGTTCTACTGAGGGCATTTGTCTGGCAGATGGCTACCTGCCATTGCAGAAATTGGATTGCTGGCTGATCTAAATATTTTCTCTCTTTTTTTTTTTTTTTTTTAAAACAATTTTATTGAAAAGTATTGTGAAGACATACAGAAATGCATATATAGCGTACAGAAGATGGTACAATATCGAAAATACATTCAGGAACAGTTGACCAGGTACTAATACAGAAGAAAAATAAAATAGAAAAAGCGAAGAACATTGGCGCCACATTCGTAAGTATTGCATTTACAGCTTAAACAGTAGACTAATACATCTGTGACCCATTAAAGCATTACAGAGAGTCTAACAACAAGTAATGAGGGTAAGGCCCCCCTCCCATTTACCTCTGAGGGAGGTGGTGCTAGTGAAGCAGGCCGGAGCCCATATGAGTCAATCCCCATCCCACCCACCCCTACCGGGATCAATCTGTGGGTGGGGGAGGAGACCCGAGGAGCTCGGCGACCAAGGACTGTAGGAACAGCTCATACTTCGGGAGAATCGTACCCTATAGTGGATATTGGGGGTCCAACCTATAGGATATGATGGGAGAGGGAGAAGGACAAAACTATCAGGGTGTGCGACAGACCAGAATCCGGACCGCTTAATAGGGAGCACTATGTGGCGGAGCGTTGGCGGGTAATATTTTCTCTTGTCTCCTGACTATAGAGCATGCTGACGTGTCTGTTTTAATAAGTATATGACATGTATATAACAATGTAATGCATACATTTTATGTGAATAATAAACTAATACATACATACTGCTGCTATAAGGGCTGCACAAATAATGTATATTATTTGTAAAAAGAAAATGTTTACAATTTCAGAAAACACAACCATTGATATTTAGAACCTCCAGGGGTCTCAAATTGGCGGCCATCCAGCTGTTTTGCGAAAGTCCCATCATGCCTCTGCCTGTGGGAGTCATGCTTGTAACTGTCAGCCTTGCAATGCATCATGGGACTTGTAGTTTCGCAATAGCTGGAGGGCCGCCAGTTTGAGACCCCTGCTCTACCCTGTCAGTCATTTTGGCAGTATGTCATGATGAAGGGGAATGGCTAATATCTGCATGTCAGACATTGCTTTATAACTCACATGAGTTCAACAACGGGGAATGACTGGATGTTGTATGAGTGTAAGGGTGGCCCCTGAAGTATACAGACTGTCTGCCACCTACAGCTCAAAATGATGTATGCAGAACTGAAGTGAAGGGACCAACCTTTTAAAAGTTCCAATGCCTACGGATGTAAAACATTTCTCTTTGAAAAGTCATTCATTTTATTTGCCTTATTTGCAAGTTTTGAAATTTCCGAAATAACATTAAGTACAGCTTTAAACTACATTAAAAAAGTTATTTTCAGTGTAGTGCTGACATTTACTATAATTTTAATTGATAACATGTAACCTGCATGATGTAAATGTTTTCTAAATGATGACACTAAGCATATATATATATATATATATTTTTTTGGGGGGGATTATATAGTTATTGAGTACATTTTCACTACTTTTTAGATTAAGCACTGAAAAATTTGTATTTTAAAGTTTAAATCATTTTTGTTCAGATAAATATGAAACATTTAGGTATAACTATAGCAAACATAAAACATGACATATACAGTATGTTCCAGTCAATTTTTGTTTTCCCCACATACCATAGTTTTATTACCTGTTAATCCTGATCTGTTCTCTTTCCACTGGCTATTATAGTGTGACATTGTCCAAGGTCTATTTAGACAGTAATGTAGTTTTAAATAGACTTACAAATACAAACAAAGCCCACCCCAGCTAACACATTTTAAGCATTTACTAAGAATCTGACTATTTTGAAAAAAAGGTTTAAAACATATGAAAAAAGCAGACCATTGTAAGTACTCCTACTAGTATACATTAGTTTCTTCCAACCAAAATCAATGTTGTCCATTTTCAAGGCTAAGGCCTCGTACACACGACCGAGAATCTCGTCGTAAAAGAAACGTTGTTTTCCTCAACGAGGTTCTTGTCAGGCTTGACGAGAATTTTGTCAAGCTTTCCTTGCATACACACTGTTGAGACAAAATCTTGTCGTTCTAAAACGTGGTGACGTACAACACGTACGACGGCACTATAAAGGGGAAGTTTGATTCCACTGGTGCCACCCTAGGGGCTGCTTTTGCTAATCTCGTGTTACCGCGTGTTAGTAAAAGTTTAGTGAGAGACTATTTGCGCTTTTTAGTCTGTTACAGCATGACAAATGTGCTATCTCTATTACGAACGCTACTTTTACTGTCTCACACTTTATTTTGAGCATGCGCGGGTGTCTAAGCATACACACGAACGCGTTTCTCGTTGTAAACCAGCCCGACGAGAAACACGACGAGGAAATTAAGACTCCCAAAGAGAAAAAAGAGAGCATGTTTTCTCGATGAAAAACATACACATGACCATTTTTCTCTGCAAAAATGCTCTGCCAGCATTTTTTGTGATGGATTTTGCCAAGGAAAACGGCCGTGTGTACGAGGCCTCATAGAAAAGTTATTGTCAAACATAGAGCATGGGTAGCTGGGTACTGCAATAGGGGGCAGGAATTAATGCAAAAAAAAAAAAAACATTTGGTGGCTCAGAGGTTCCTTTTTTGGGGGAACTTTGATATAGGGCTCCACACCCAATTATTTTCAATAGCCTAATCTTCTGATCATATTCACCAGCCCTTTCTCAAATGCCCCAGAGCCTATGCAATGGACCAGAGAACATGTTGTCACATTGTTTTGCAGCTGGTATGCCTGATATTCAAACAAGAGCCACACAGGACCAGAAATCCCTGAAGCTCTTCAGAGACAGTCTGAGAGGTGGCTGGGCCCACAACAGATTGTGCCAAGCCAGGTCATATGGGACAACATCACCAAACTGCTGGCCATTTTTTGGCAGTAAAATTCAATAGCAACCTATCTGGTACTGAACCTTGTGGTTCCTGGTTAGGTAAACTAGGCTTCTGGGATTTCCTGTGTTAGACCTGAAGAGTGTGCAGCCACTGTAGGTTGCCATACCCATTAAGTATTTACTTGGCTGAAAGGCAGCAGTAACGCAAGCTGCTTGCTGCAACTGCCTTATATGCAATACATCCACATGCCAGAACTTCATGCTAGCCATGATGCAGCAGCAGACCATCACTATGGCTTCTGATTCAGGATGAATGCAGCATCTTTGCATTAATCAAAGAGAGAAACAAAATATTAAGTTGCAACGAGGTGTTGATTACCACCAAAACTCTTTGCTGTTCTTGCTGGAACACATACTGCATGGGGGTGATGGACTAAGTATTGGAAGCACAGCAGCATGTTAAGGTGTGTTATGAAAAGGAATAGCAATGCCACCCTGCTTCCTATTGTTCTAGGCAAGTTGCAGTTTTTAGGCAAAAAATCAACAATGGGGTGTATTTATTTGACTGAGAAAAGCCTCCAAAACATTGTAGTGAACACAGTATTTAAGCACTTTAACTGGACCTTGTTTTGAACAGGATAGACACCAGCTAGCTTTAATCAATTAAAAGCCACCAACATATTATATTGACACATTAAAGCACTTTCACTAGAATGCATTTTGAACAGGAGAGACACTAGCCTCCCTTTATTTTATTTGGTTTTTAATGTATTTTTGCAAATAAATGGAATACAAAAACATGACTATTATGCAACCCTATCATTTAAGCCTATGCCAGGGAGAGAGGAGAGCTGACAGCAGGGCTTTGAATGACGGAGGGACGTACACTGACCACGGGGGTCAGGGCTCAGCAGCCTTGGTTATCGTGGTCAGTGCAGAGAGAGGGATACAGGAAGTAGCAGGATCAGGCAGATTGTTTTATAGTTTAGAGGGGGGCAGATAACACAGCACAAGCACTGTGTAGTTTAATCTGCTTTAACCCCCCAAGTGCGAATGAACACATAGTGTTTGGAAGCACTTTAGGAACCATAGCTTGTAGTAGCAAAATATAAAACATAGACAATAATAGAAATAAAACCTAAGATAAGAAAGAGAAAAAGATAGGAGTAATATGGTATCATAAATGTAATGTTTACAATGTAGATTACGAGTACAACTATAGTTATCAGGAACTATCTGATCATGAGGACGTATAGTACCAAAGCTTCCAAGGTTCCCATGTCTTAGGTATATTCTGTAGTGTGCAAAAACAGTGTAGCGCTGGACAGCATATACCACATAAGTATCTAAAGTACCAGGTGTAAACAGTGATAATCTATAAATAATAACAATCAATATGTGAATACACAAAAGCTATAAGTGCGTAGGTTATTATAACACTGTGCCAATCAATATGGTACTGAGCATAAAGTACTTATAAATATCAACAGATAAATAAACAGTGTAAAAATAAAGTGACCAATTCAGCATATGAAGTGCAAAACAAATAGAGTCCACAGAAAAAAGCTGGGAGTTATTAGCCCCTTCCAATGCAGGTGATGAAAAGATGCAAACAATGAAAGTCCAATTAGGAGATCCACAGGTGAGAAAGGAGGGAGATTTCAGACATCAGTGGCCCAACACCAATAGAAATAAAGGCTTACCAGAAAGCCTGTGACTATCCCTTTCAGGAGTAGTCTAAACAGGCATAGCAGGAAATTCTGATCCTTTGGGGTGTCAGGAACAAATTCGCATCTCTCCACAGATTAGATGGTAGAATCCACAGCTCCTCATGGGGTTAACCACTGCTTCCAAATGGAACTTGCATAGATGTATGTGAGCATGTGTTTATGAAACACCATGTGGGGAAAAAGAGAGGGGCAATCCCATAGTGTAGGCGTAAAAAATGAGAGGGTTTATTTAAAAATAAAAAATTTTAAAACAGCTTAAAATACTCTCATTCATAGAGAGTAATACAAAAGTCCTTGCAAGGATAAAAAGCTCCGTATGAATATCAGACCGCCTAAGGCCGTTAGCGCATTCGCAATGTGAGTGTGTCTGCCCGACGATCGTTTCGTCGTAATGACATCATCAGATGCACCTTGGGACTGTAATTGTTCCCTTGAAGACTGCTTCTGATGCTGAGTCAAAATCTCTATTTGTTTTGCACTTCATATGCTGAATTGGTCACTTTATTTTTACACTGTTTATTTATCTGTTGATATTTTGATATTTTGATATTTATGCTCAGTACCATATTGATTGGCACAGTGTTATAATAACCTATGCACTTATAGCTTTTGTGTATTCACATATTGATTGTTATTATTTATAGATTATCACTGTTTACATCTGGTACTTTAGATACTTATGTGGTATATGCTGTCCAGCGCTACACTGTTTTTGCACATTTTTCTTTACACTTTATATCTAAGTTGTAGTGTTTAGCAGCAGGACGTCCTTCTCAGGACCATATCTTAACCCCTTCCTTACCAGCCTATAGGGGAATCGCGTCATGGCGATCCCCTCGCCGATGAGACTGGACGTTGCACAACGTCCAGTCTTCACGGCGTTCTTGCCGTGATTGCCGCCGGGCACCCGCGATTTCCGGCAAACACGTCAGGAGTGTGGATCTGTGTGTGTAAACACACAGATCCACCTCCTGTCAGCGGTGAGGAGACTGATGTGTGTTCCCAGTACAGAGGAACACACATCGATCTCCTCCCCCTGTGAGTCCCCCTCCCCCTACAGTTAGAACATACTTTAGGACACATTTTAACCCCTTCAGCGCCCCTAGTGTTAACCCCTTCCCTGCCAGTCACATTTACACAGTAATCAGTGCAGTTTTATAGCACTAATCGTTGTGTAAATGTGAACGGTCCCAAAAATGTGTTAAAAGTGTCCGATATGTCCGCCGCAACGTCACGGTCACAAAAAAAAAACGCAGATCCCCGCCATTACTAGTAAAAAAAAAAAAAAATGCCATAAATCTATCACCTATTTTGTAGACGCTATAACTTTTGCGCAAACCAATCAATATACGATTATTGCGTTTTTTTTTTTACCAAAAATACGTAGAATACGTATCGGTCTAAACTGAGGGGAAAAAAAGTTTTTTTTTAAAAAAATATTGTGATATGTATTAAATAAAAAGGAAAAAATATTGTGTTTTTTTTTTAAATTGTCGCTCTTCTTTTGTTTATAGCGCAAAAAATAAAAACCGCAGAGATGATCAAATACCACCAAACGAAAGCTCTATTTGTGTGGGGAAAAAAACATAATGATTTAATTTGGGTACAGTGTTGCCTGACCGCGCAATTGTCATTCAAAGTGCAACAGCGCTGAAAACTAAAAAATGGTCCGGGCAGGAAGGGGGTGAAAATGCCCTGTATGGAAGGGGTTAATTGTTTCACTAACATACATTCTTCACTAAGCGCAAATTATTCCCATTCCCTTTTCCCTTCCTTTTACATATTCTGTAGTGTACTGCTGGCTGAGGCAAACATTAGTTTGCAAGTGACGTGGCTTTGTGTTGTTTGTATGACCTAATTTATCATTGGAGGTTTAAGATCTATTGCACTATTATTAGGCCCGATGCTAACAAAATGTGAATTAGAACAGTTCTCAGATGGGGAGGGAATTTTTCGCTACCCAAAGAACAGAAGGCCAGATCCTGGGGAACTATGGACATTTATTCCCAATAACCATGTGTCATGAACATGCAATAATGTCTGGCAGCTCACCTTCTCCTCCATGTGTTCATCAGAGGCCTGACTCTCTTTCTGGCTGCTTTTTATCAGCTCTCATTCCCTGTATGGCTCCACCCCAGGTCCTTCCAGGAAGTCTATATTAACTAGTGCACTGCAGATCTGCTTTGCTGTTGAACTTTGCTTGTTAGCTTGTGTTCCTGTCTGCTGAGTGCTACGTTTACCTTTCTGTGTACCGATTTTGGCTCATCTTTGACTACTCCTGTTTGCCTGTGACCCTGACCTTTGGCCTGTCCCTTGGTTACCCTTGTCTGCCTGTTGCCCCGACCTCAGCTTACCCATCACCATCCCTGTGTCCTCAGTGGCTGCTTCCACTCTCTCCCTACGGAGCGTGACCTGGGGGACCCCAGAGGCCGCAACCTGGGTTTAGTTGCAGCGAAGGCCATCCTCACCACTAGAGGCTCTGGTGAAAACCTGCTGGACCTTAGACTCCGCGCCCCCGGGGGAATCTTGGGTTCACGTCTCCTGTCCATCTGCAGCAGTCTGCTATTGGGTTCACTACCTTGCGGTGCACCCCTGTCTCCATTGGTGTGCATTTGTCACCTGGCCACAGGTGACCTGACAGTTTGGACAGCCATGAACCCGGCCGACGTGCCGCCCAGAACCAACAATGTTCTTACAAGCTATCAGCAAGATCATTAAGAAGGAGAAGGATATTCAGTGAGCGTAACAGGATAGTGACTCAGCATCAGCATAGGCAGTCTCCAAGGGATCTGACATTTCAAAAAAATGGAGTCGGTGGAGAGGCGCACCCTGTGATTGGTCACAAAGCCTCCAGCAGCACTGAATGTGCGTTCTGAAAGAACGCTGGATGCAGGACAAGCCAGTAGCTCAATTGCGTACTGTACAAGCTCTGGCCAGTGATCCATCCTCAAGAACCAGTAAGCCAGAGGATTTCGGTGGGAAAGGTGTCCAAGTCTGCTCTTGCCCCTAGGTATTCCCGCACCATGTAAAACAGATGCTGGCGATGGTTGCTGGAACCGGTCATACCTTGGGGCTGCGGACTAAAAAATTGTCTGAACGCATCAGTCAGACAGCCACCTTCTCCACTGCTCCTTCTGTGACTCATCGAAGCCTCAGCAACACGTTGTCCAGGACCAGGATTTGGTAACCCCCCAGTCTCTGGGAACGCGTTGCACAGACCTTTCTGCAAGGCCTCCCGAAGATGTTTCATCTTCTGCTCCCTCTGCGACGGCAAGATAAGGTCCGCAACCTTACCCTTGTAACGTGGATCAAGGAGAGTTGCCAGCCAGTAATGATCCCTCTCCTTGATAGCACGAATACGAGGATCCTTAAGCAGGCTAATTTGCAGGATCAGGGAGGCCATGCAGCGTAGGTTTGCTGAGGCATTCGGGGCAGAGTCCTCCGGGTCACTGAGTACGACAGGATCGGCAGCCACCTCATCCCAGCCACGTAAAAGTCCATGGGTTCCTTGGGACTGTAATTGTTCCCTTGAAGACTGCTTCTGATGCTGAGTCAAAAGCTCCACCTCCATGCTGCTAATACAATCCTCCTCCTCCTCCTCGTCCTCTTCCTGTGTGCTAGGCGGGCAAGCAGGACCACTGTCTGGATAAAGGGGGCCTTGAGAGGTAAGGAAGTCCTCCTCTTCCTCCCTCTGTTCTGCCTCAAGGGCCCTGTCTATTATTCCACGTAGCGCGTGCTCCAACATGTGAATACGAGGGACAGTCTCACAGATGCATGCACTGTCACTTTTCACCGTCCTCGTGGCCTCCTCAAATGGTGACAGGACAGTGCATGCATCCCTGATCAAGGCCCACTGGCGTGGGGAAAAAACCAAGCTCCCCTGACCCAGTTCTGCTGCCATATTGGCAGAGGTACTCATTGATGGCCCTCTGCTGTGTGTGTAGCCGCTGCAGCATGGCCAATGTAGAGTTCCATCTGGTGGGCATGTCACAGATTAGGCGGTTCTTGGGCAGGTTGTATTCCCTTTGGAGGTCTGTCAGCCGAGCAGTGGCATTATATGACCTTCTGAAATGCACACAGACTTTCCTGGCCTGCTTAAGGACATCCTGTAAGCCCGGGTACCTGCCCAAGAACCGCTGCACCACCAAATTTAGAACATGAGCAAAACAGGGCACATGGGTCAGTTGTCCCTGTTGCAGGGCAGAGAGGAGGTTGGTGCCATTGTCGCTAACTACCGTTCCTGGCTTAAGCTGGCGTGGCATCAACCAGCTCTGAGCCTGCCCCTGAAGAGCTGACAGAACCTCTGCCCCAGTGTGGCTCCTGTCTCCCAAGCACACCAGCTCTAGCACCGCATGGCATCTCTTTGCCTGCATTCCTGCATAGTCCCTCGTATGCCTACGGAGCACGGCTGGTTCTGAGGAGGCATCAGCACAGGAAGAGGCCACAGAGGAAGAAGAAGAGGAGGGGGTGGAGGAGAGAAGTGTGTCACAACCAGTAGTAGTGTTTTGGTGGCATGGTGGCGGAACAACCTCCAACACTACTGTTCCTTGCCCTACGTCCTTTCCAGCTGCCAGCAGAGTCCCCCAATGCGCCGTGAAATTGAGGTAACATCCCTGTCCATGCCTGCTGGACCATGAGTCAGCGGTAATATGCACCTTACCACTGACCGCCCTGTCTAGTGCGGCATGGACATTGCCTTCCACATGGTGGTAGAGAGCCGGAATCACCTTCCGTGAGAAAAAGTGGCGTTTGGGAACTTTCCACTGAGGTATCGCACATTCCACAAACGCACGGAAGGGGGCAGAATCGACCTACTGAAAAGGCAGCAGTTGAAGTGCTAGCAATTTAGCTAAGCTAGCATTCAACCGCTGGGCATGTGGATGGCTCAGAGAGTACTTCTTTCGGCACTGCAGCAGCTGGGGCAGGGAAATTTGTCTCGTACAATCTGCCATCGGTGTAACGATAGTAGATTGCCCGTATGTACTACTAGGTTATGACACACCTAATTCTACACCTTCAGTCCTATCAGTGCAGGCTTCAGAGAGGACTGATGGTATAGTGGGGTTGGGGATCCCAGCTGATGAGGGGCAAGGGGAGGTCCGCTTTGTTCTTTGGTGGGTCTTTCAGGTATGCTTGCCAACAAACTGCATGGCAGGTCGACATATGTCTGCTCAAGCATGTGGTGCCCAAGCGGTTGATGTTTTGGCCACGCGAGATACGCTTGAGATATATGTTGCAAATAGCAACGGTGCGATCTGATGCACATGTCTCAAAAAAGGCCCACACCAAATAACTTTTGCAGTAACGCTGAGACACAGCAGCACCCTGCACAGGCGTAGCTCTGCAATGTAATGCAGTTGGTGTGCTGCCCTTAAGCTGTCCCCTGAAGGGCATCCTGCCTCTTTAGAGATGTGCCTGTGCCTTCTCCTCCTCCTCCTCTCTCTTATCAGGCACCCACATAGAGTTAGTGACCTCATCATTCCCTCCCTCCTCATCACTGTCGAAAACCTGGCAGTATGCTGCAACTGAGGGAAGATGACTGTCAGATTGCTGTCCTTCTTGGGCACCCCCTCTCTCGGGGCTCACATTACTGCCTTCCTCTATCTGTGTTCCATCATCAGAGCCTTCATAACGATGCACATCTTCATCAACACTGTGTTCAAACAGTTCGTGGGACTCCTCAGGAGGACATGGTGGGACTAGGGAAGGAGTAAGTGATGCAATTGAGCAGAGGGAAGAGGACGCCTTGGCAGCTACTTTGCCAGACAAAGTACCCTGAGCATGGGTGAGAGAAAATGAGGAGGATGAGGATGGCTTGGTCATCCACTCTACCAAGTCTTCAGCATGTTGCGGCTTAACACGGCCAGCTGCTGAAAACAAGGCAAGTGTGTCACACGGCCACTTGTTGATGAGGATGCACCGTGTCCACGACCAGCACTGTTGCCTGTAGACGCAGAGCCTGATTGCCCTCGTGACTCTCTGCCTCTTCTTGTTGCCCTTCCAGACATTATAATGGCCTACAGAGGACAAAGGCAGTACACACACCTCGTAGCTTTTGGTGCAAACTGCAGAAAACGCGTGCAGTACACAACAAGTAGCTTTAGTTGTAAAGTAATGAGTACACTTGCACTATGCACCACCAAGTGGGTTTAGTTGCAAAGTAATGAGCACACTTGCACTATGCACCACCAAGTGTGTTCAGTTGCAAAGTAATGAGCACACTTGCACTATGCACCACCAAGTGTGTTCAGTTGCAAAGTAATGAGCACACTTGCACTATGCACCACCAAGTGTGTTCAGTTGCAAAGTAATGAGCACACTTGCACTATGCACCACCAAGTGGGTTTAGTTGCAAAGTAATGAGCACACTTGCACTATGCACCACCAAGTGTGTTCAGTTGCAAAGTAGTGAGCACACTTGCACTATGCACCACCAAGTGTGTTCAGTTGCAAAGTAATGAGCACACTTGCACTATGCACCACCAAGTGTGTTCAGTTGCAAAGTCATGAGCACACTTGCACTATGCACCACCAAGTGTGTTCAGTTGCAAAGTAATGAGCACACTTGCACTATGCACCACCAAGTGGGTTTAGTTGCAAAGTAATGAGCACACTTGCACTATGCACCACCAAGTGTGTTCAGTTGCAAAGTAATGAGCACACTTGCACTATGCACCACCAAGTGTGTTCAGTTGCAAAGTCATGAGCACACTTGCACTATGCACCACCAAGTGTGTTCAGTTGCAAAGTAATGAGCACACTTGCACTATGCACCACCAAGTGTGTTCAGTTGCAAAGTAATGAGCACACTTGCACTATGCACCACCAAGTGTGTTCAGTTGCAAAGTAATGAGCACACTTGCACTATGCACCACCAAGTGAGTTTAGTTGCAAAGTAATGAGCACACTTGCACTATGCACACCAAGTGGGTTTAGTTGCAAAGTAATGCGCAAACGTGCAGTATACAGCAAGTTTGTTTAGGTGCACTGAGCACACGGGCAATACAACACGTGAGAACACTGCAGCTAGCACAATCAACTGCCTGACAGATTAGGAAGAACTAATCTAACTAAATTATACAGTGTATAAATATATGTACAACTCCTGGGATGTATAGTATATATATTCTCTACATACTGTAAATTTAACTGATTAGCCTGCCTGCTCTATTTAGCTAGAAAAAAAAGAAAATCTCTCTCTCTGTCTGATCTGTAACAAGCCCGGAACACACTACACGCGGCCGCGCTGCAGGCAGCCTTTTATAGTGTGGGGCGTGTGCTAAAGCCCTGAGCCATAATTGGACAAAGCCACCCTGGCTTTGGCCAATTATGGCTCTCCGTTTTTTGCGCGCTGTCATAGGCCAAGCATGCGGGTCAAAATGCATGCTTGGCCATTCATCAGCGCGCAATGCAGCAGTGAATTATGGGCCGTGGCGCGTCACTCGAATTTGGCGCGAACGACCCGTTTTGTTCGATTTTCGGCGAACGGCCGAACAGCTAATCGATCAAGAAGCTCATCCCTATTAACTAGTGCACTGCAGGTCTGCTTTGCTGTTCAACTTTGTTTGTTAGCGTGTGTTCCTCTCTGCCGAGTGCTACGTTTACCTTTCTGTATACCGATTTTGGCTCGTCTTTGACTACTCCTGTTTGTCTGTGACCCTGACCTTTGGCATGTCCCTTGGTTACCCTTGTCTGCCTGTTGCCCTGACCTCGGCTTACCCATCACCATCCCTTGTGTCCTTAGTGGCTGCTTCCCCTTTCTCCCTACGGAGCATGACCTGGGGGACCCCAGGGGCCGCAACCTGGGTTCAGTTGCAGCGAATGCCATTTTCACCACTAGAGGCCCTGGTGAACACCTGCTGGGCCTTAGATGTGGCACCCTTGGGAATCTTGGGTTCACGTCTCCTGTCCATCCGCAGCAGTCTGCTATTGGGTTCACTACCTTGTGGTGCACCCCTGTCTCCATCGGAGACTGTCCGCAACAGGTGTGTTTTGCTGTGCTCTTTATTACCCAGCCGGGTAAAAACAATAAACTGGTGGTGAAAGGATAGAGTTGAAAGAAGAAGGAGAACAACAGATTCAGGCGTAGTATTTGGAAACAGTCCTGCCCCCGTATATAACACTTTCTGCACCACTTTTGCCTGAGTGGGTTTAGCGTACTCGGACAGGCCTCTCTCACTGACCTGACAGCCAGAGTATCACTCGAACCTCTAACTTGAGGAAAAATCTCTGCCACAGACCCTCCTGGTATGGACTTGAACTTGAGGAAAAAGTCTCTTCCACAGACCCTCCTGGTATGGACTCAGGGAGAAACCTCTGCCACAGGTCCTCACTGATTGCAATTACGGAGACAATCCTCCTTGAAGAATTACGCCTGGATCTCCTTCTTATTGTCGCCCAGGTACCGACTGACAGGTGATCAATCCTTCAGTGTCCGGCTACCTTGATCGCCGTTTTTTTGTTGTAATCCTTTTGGATCGCCATCCTCTCATTGGCTCTCCGCAGATGGACTCCCCACCAAACAGTTATACCGCTTGGGACCTTCAAGAAATGGGAACCCAGTCAATCACTGGGTCCCCGCCGCTGCTCAAATGTTCCGGACCAACATGGTCTTGGAACCAGGAACATGCGTGGCACACACACCCCGACCAGGTAGGCCATAACGTCGGGGCGCTGTGATGTGGCCACCCTAAAGGTGGGTGCCACACTGGACGAAGAAGACCCAGACTCAATGGCGTCTGTCCCATAAATACCCTCTCCCAACATGCCCAGCGAGGAAACTCCCTCCTGATTGGCTGCTGGGAAAAAAGCACTCAAATCTCGACTCCACTGCTGCCACCTATCGTCCTGGGGTGGAACATCACCCCATCAACGACAGAATGAGCCCACAGTACAGCCAAGCTGAGACAGAGACCCTGTTTTGAACATAACAATTTAGATCAGAGTCTACTAATACTCTGGTCACCCTCTAAATTTCAATAGCACCGGTACTTGGAAGTAACCAGTTTTTTGAGAATACATTGCAATATGGCTACATGGAGTTGTTCTGTACACATAGTGTGTACTGACCTTTCCCCAGAAACATAATTTACTACTTGTATAATTGCCTCACCAATTTTTCCTGAAGTCTGCCTAAGCTACAAGTCATATTTCAGGCATTCCCTGCAATAAAAATGTAATTTTTGGAGAGATACCTTCAATAGGAACACGTCTAAAGGGATGCAGGCCCAGCAGATTTCCTCATTAGTGCCCATCAGCTGCACACCTGACAGTTAATTATGAAACCACTCCCATTAGACCCATTAGAAGGGTCCAACACAAAGTGTAAATATGGCAGTGTTCAGCAATCACAAGCAGTAACTAGTCTCCCTGCACATAATTTGTTTTCTATTCCTAAATGCTTCAGGACTGTACAACACACAACATGAATATCATAGCAACAGCCAGCTCTTCTTGCAAACACTCTGTGACCTGTCCATATAGAATCCGTATCTCCACCACATTAACACAAGACGCTGGGAACATTCACATTTGGGGGGGGGGGGAGTGGGGGTTGACACATTAGAAAACGTATATGACTGGCCAATCGATAGCATCAGGTCACAGCTCAGAGGCCAGGAAGTGCATTATTGGCAATTGGATGCTTAAGACTTGAGCGGTTACATTACTATACCATTTTACCAAACTACAAGCGGCTAAGGTTTGGGCCAAACACAGGTTTTACCCGAACCCACAGCTCACCCCTAGTAGGGAGGTGAGCGCAGAGGAATTGTGACAAAATTAGACACTCCCAACAATAGAGAGGATTATTATTTGTAAACACTTTCTGATGAAGACAAATTTTCATATTGCATATTGCAGAAGAAGACACATTTTTTATTTAAAGAATAAATAAAGTGCAAGCAAGCATTTAAAATACTTGCTTTATCTAGTCTTTTACCTACATGTTTTTAGGTTGATGACAGAGTCTCTTAAAGTACACCCACAATCACATTTTAATTAAGGCAGAACATTTAGATTGTAAGGTCACAGAAGCAGGGCCCTTTTAACCCTCTTGTTCTGATTTTTACTGTTGGTCATAGGTGTACGCACAGGGTGTGCTAGGTGTGCCATGTGGTGCTGCACAGATTCCCCCGCTACTTGGCGCGGGGGAAAGGGACAAGGGAATCTCTGTTCTCAGGCCCTTTCTCTGTCTCAAAAGTGAGACCTTATGGGGTCTGTTTAGACCCCTGATATTTCATCAAAGCCCCCAATAGGACTCCTAAAAAACATTGTAAAAAAATATATAATAAATTATTGTAAAAAATAATAACATTTAAAAAAAATTATAATAAAAAAATAATGGTCCAAGATGGCGACCGGGTCATATGCTTAGGAGCGGAGCTCTGCACCAACGGAGGGGAAATTATCCTGCTATCTGATCCTGCCCGGGCTGAGATCTTTTTCATCCCCCTGGTCGGCTGGTGTTAATTAGTGTTGAGCAGAATATGCCATATTCGATTTCGCGATATATCTCGAATATATATTCGAGATATATTCGCTAAATACGAATATTCGTGATATTTTTTTTAAATGAAATGATTGCGAAATTTCGCTATTGCGAATGCGAATGCAAAATTTCGGGAAATGTGGAAGGAGCACTCTGATTGGTTCAGAATATTCGTGATATATTACAATACAAAATAATTGCGAATATTCGAGAAATGCGGAATGGAGCACTCTGATTGGCTCAGAATATTCGTGATATTTCACAATACAAAATAATTGCGAAATTTCGAGAAATGCGGAATGGAGCACTCTGATTGGCTCAGAATATTCGTGATATATTACAATACAAAATAATTGCGTGATATCGCTATTGCCGAATAATCGCATTGCGATTTTTCGGCAATATAAAATGAGCGCTGCAGCTACTCGGCCCAAGGTCTCTAATCATACCAGCAATGCTTTTAGAGGTCGATGGGGATCTCTAGGATGTGATCTGTTCTAAAAAAAAAAAATTGAAAAAATACGAATATTCGAAATAGCGAATATTCGCCGCGATATTCGAGTTATTCGTGAATATTCGTAGCGAATATTCGCAATGCGAATATTCGTGAGCAACACTAGTGTTAATGGGCCTGCCTCGCAAGAGCAAGGGGGGAACTCGCAAATCGCAGAGTAAGGGGACCCTGCTCCAGGCCTTTGCTGTGGCCGTGCACGTGGAGGGAACTTCCAATATGGCGACACAGACTTCAGATGCGTACCCGGCGATTGCAGACAGTGCTAATTTCGCAGCGCTCATGCAGGCTATCAACGGGTGTCAAACGGCCCTTACTTCTAAGATAGACTCCCTGCAGATCGAGATGGGCCTCCTGAGAAAGGACTATGATAAGATCCGCCGGCGGGTGAACGAGGCTGAGCGCCGCGTGGGAGACACGGAGGAGACGGTGAGGGACCACTCTGCTACCCTCCACACAGTTCAAGTCAGACTCAAACACCTGGAAGCTCGGTCCGAAGATGCCGAAAATCGCAACAGACGCAATAACTTGCGTATTATAGGCTTACCTGAAGGGACTGAAGGCTCTGCTACTTCCGCCTTTACCGAGCGGCTCATCCGTGAGCTTTTTCCCCAGGCGGCTTTCTCCTCTCACTTTGTGGTGGAGAGAGCCCACAGGATGCCTCCTACCCGCGGGCCCCCGGCCCCCCCGCGCACGTTTATTTTCAAACTGTTAAACTTCCGTGACCGGGATATCGTGCTTCGGGAGGCAAGAAAGATGGATGCCATCCGCCACGGGGCTAGCCGCCTCATGTTCTTCCCGGACTTCTCGGTGGACACCCAGAGGAGGCGAAAGTCGTTTGATGCGGTGAAGCAATCTCTCCGTTC
The DNA here is from genome assembly GCA_029574335.1 of Rana kukunoris. Classification (NCBI taxonomy): domain Eukaryota; kingdom Metazoa; phylum Chordata; class Amphibia; order Anura; family Ranidae; genus Rana; species Rana kukunoris. Next base: position 655,411,843 of record CM056049.1, read on the forward strand.
ATGCAACATCAAATACAGCATGATGTTCCCGGCGCGCCTGAGGGTGATTGACGGTGAGGCGGTGTGGTTCTTCACTTCGCCAGAAGATGCGGCACAGTGGGTGAATACTCTCCCTCGTCGATGACCTGGAGTCCTGGCTTTTCTCGGAACGAGATGCTGTGGAGCCTGACCTATTGTTTTGGGCTTATTGCTACTGCTCTGTTTCAAGTCTGCGTTGGAGATCGGAATCTCTCCCACTAGCTTTGCCCCCCCCCCCCTGGGACTGACTGCCCTTACGGAACGTTGACTTCGGGTGGGATGGATTGGCAATCCCCCTGGTATCCTGTGAGTATGTCCCACCGGGGGGATTTGGTATGTTATTTTTGGCTTTGTCTATGTTTTATTCCGAGCTCTCCGTATCGTTCCTCTGGGGTTCTGATCACTCTTCACACTAATGGAGACCTGGCAATTCCCCTGGGGAGAGTGACTGTTTGATGGACTAGACTTTGTATCCTGTTTTGTCCCTCCATAGGGCCTCACAAGTTTGTCCTTCTGACTCAGCCGGGGGATACAACCCCCCCTCTTTTTTTCCCTTTTTTGTGTTCTTCCAGCTCCGTTGGGGGCGTCTCTGCTACGACTCTATGCACCTAGTACCCGGGTGTTCTTCGCCTGCTTGACTCAAGTACACGACCCTATGTGGTTACTGACCATGTTTTTTGTTGGGGGGATACAAGTGCTCCCAAGTTGGAGTGGCGGCACAGGGTGGGGGGAGTTGGGAATTTTGTTTTGTTATTTGTTCTTTATGTTTTACTTTTTTTCTTTGCCTTTTATTTTTCTATGTTACAGTTTGAAGGAATGTCGCTTTTCTATATGACGCAGGCTTGCCGGTCGCCCCGGCGGCTGCCAGGGGGCTGTCAAAATTGGGGCTCCTTTGGGGGGGCTGCTCTGAATGATCCAGATGCAGGGTCGAGGTCCCTAGATATGCTTAGCTGCCATCCCATATGGCCCCCTTGACTGTGATCTCCTGGAATGTCCGGGGGATGAATTCTAAAATCAAACGTGCCTTAATCTTTAAATTTCTTAAGCAATATTCACCTGACATCTGCATCTTACAAGAAACCCACCTTGTGGGTGGCCTGGTCCTTAGCCTCAAAAAGCCGTGGGTAGGTCACTACTACAACGCTACCTACTCCACTCACTCTAGGGGGGTTAGTATCCTAGTCCGTAAATCCCTCTCTTTTACACTGTTGGACCTGCATCTGGATCCTGAGGGCAAGTATGTGGTGATCCTTGCAAATGTTGATAGTATGGTTTTGCTGCTGGCGGGGCTGTATAATCCTCCCCCCGCCTCCCTTGGCCTCCTCAATAAAATAATGCAGATAGTGACATCACATTCGGTTAGTGAGGTGGTTCTGGCGGGGGACTTTAATATGGTGCACTCCCCACATGTAGATAAGCTGACCTCGGACCCAGCTATTGATTCTCTGCTCTCCCGTTGGGCGAAGGCAATGGGCCTCACGGATGTGTGGAGATGGAAGTACCCTGGGGTGAAAAGTTTTACTTGTAGCTCTGCTACTTACACGGCTATGTCACGGATCAACCTTTTCTATGTCAGCAGCCCTGTTCTATCTAGGGTCCAGGAGGTGGCTGCCCTTCCTAGGGGGATCCCGGACCATGCGCACATCCTCTTGAAGCTTCGGACTGAGGTGGCTCCGGGGAGGTCCCTTTGGCGTTTATCTAAGTACTGGGTGTCGGACGAGCGGGTTGAACCTCAGATCTAGTCGGCTGTTGCTGACTAATGGGCTCCTGACCCTGCCGGGATGGAGACATCTGCCCGCTGGGAGTCATTCAAAGGCCATGTGAAGCTGCAGTATCGATCTGCCATTGGGGTGGCACGTTTGTCCTCTCGGGCCTCGCTTGCTCAGGCTGAGGCTGAGGCTGCGGCCCAGGAGATGGAGGCTAGGTTTGTTGAAACTGGGGAAGAGAGTAGGAGGTTAGATCTACTAGTGGCTATGAGGGAGGTCCAGGCCCCATATTCCTGTCCTGGCTTTGGATGTTATATTCTGCTCCGACGGCACGGGTTCGGGCGGGGGGCCTTCTGTCTGCTCCATTCCCACTTCACCGAGGTACTCGACAGGGCTGCCCTCTCTCCCCAGCCTTATTTGCTCTTGCCATCGAGCCTTTGGCAATTCTGCTTCGGTCCTCTTTGGTAGTTGCTGGAATTTCAATTCCCCCTATCGTTGAGAAAGTGTCCTTGTACGCAGATGATACCCTCCTCTACCTGCGGGATCCCCAACAGTCTCTCATGGCGGCCCTTGAACTGATTGATGTGTTTGGCAGGTTCTCTGGGGTTCAAATAAATTGGGATAAGTCAGTCATATTTCCCCTGGGCTGTATGTCCCCCCCCGAGACCTGCCGGGTCCTCTTCAGTGGGTCGATAGCTTTAAATACTTAGGTATTCAGATACATAGGCGCCTGCCGCAATACATGGAGGCTAATGTGCTTCCGGTCTTACAGAAGCTTGTGCAAAAAAGTTCAGTCTGAAGGTCGTTGCCACTTACCCCTGTGGGTAGAGTTAATTTACTTAAAATGTCCTTTCTCCCGAAATTTTTATATGTCTTTAGGAACACTCCTGTCGCTATACCTGCCTCATTCTTTGCCAAACTAGACCAAATAGTGACTTCATTCATATGGCAGGGTTTGGTACCTAGGGTGGCCAGGTCTACACTCCAGCTCTCCCTTTCGGGGGGTGGTCTAGCTCTCCCCAATTTTAGGAAATATTACTGGGCTGCTGTCCTGGTCACTGTGCGATGGTGGTTTGCACAGGATCACTCTAACCCCTCGGTCAATTTAGAGGCGGCTGTCTTGGGGTCGTACTCTGAGTTGAGCAACCTGGTTTACAGGGGGCCCAGATCCAATGCACGTGTTACTACCCCTATGAAGACTACATTGCAGGTGTGAAGGCAGGTATCGAGGCTTCTGGGTGAGCCGCAGACGTTCTCCCCTCACACTCCTCTATGGGGCAATACTTCCATGCCCCAACTGAGGACTGTGCCTGACCCGCAGGTGTGGGCCAGGTATGCCGTGAAAACGTTGAGAGATGTCATGCCCGGGGGACGCTTGCTCCCCTTTAGCATGCTGAGAGGTAAGTTCGGGCTGCCCCCATGGATGTATTTTAGGTTCCTCCAACTGAGACATGCCCTTAGAGCGCAATTCCCCGGGACTATTAAGGTCGAGCCTCACACGGTGGAGAGACTGCTCACGTCTCGGTTTTTGGGCGGGACGCATCTACCTTCGCCTTACCTGTGCATCCTCTACCTTCGCCGGCTTGGCATCGGGACTTCCCGGCGCTGGACGAGGAGGACTGGTCTGAGGGATTGCAACAGTTTATTCCCCTGATGATATCTGCGCGCGATAAATTTATACAGCTTAAGTTTCTTCATAGAGTATATTATACACCTCAGAGAATGGCAGTAAAGTATCGCACTTCTGATGACAGGTGCCCCAGATGCAGGCTAGAGAATGGCAATTATATTCACATGGTCTGGATGTGTTCGCGGGTGCAGGGGATCTGGAGGGCAGTGGCTGCTGACATAGACTCGATTAGTGGGATATCTGTCGGGCTTAACCCCTTGGTCCTATTGCTGGGTATCACGGATAATCTGCCTACAACCACGCATAAGAAACTCTTTATTTTTTATGCTGCGTTCTATGCCAGAAAGGCCATCTTGCTCCAGTGGAGGGCTGCGGAGCCCCCCCGGGTCGGTGTTTGGAGAAACCTGGTTAACGCAGCTTTGCCGCTATATAAACTGACGTACATGGGACGTAACTGTCCCGGGAAGTTTCATAAGATTTGGGCTGCGTGGGTGGAGGTGAGACATCTCACGCTCTGATCCCGGTTTGAGGGTCCTTCTGTGGCCCGGTCTGGTGGCCTCTGGTAGATCCTGTTCAAGATGTGTTCCCCTCTCTCCCCCTCCCTGTCCCTCTGTCCCCTGCCCTTTTGTTAGGGGTTCTCAAGAGTTAAATTTGAAGCTGAACCTTAGTGGTTTCTCAATCCCACTTTATTGTATGTTGGGCTTGTTGCTCGTACTGTCTAGGTACCTATGATGTGTCCGGATACTGTGTTTATTGTGTTTGTTTTTCTCAAATGACTTTGATGGGTACCTTGCTGGGATGTGCTAACCTGGTGCTGTATGGCTTCTTGCTTTAACCACTTTAGCCCCGGGCCTGTTTTTCAGATTCGGTGTTTACGAGACTAAAACATTTTTTTTTGCTATAAAATTACTTAAAACCCCCAAACATTATATATTTTTTTTTTCTAACACTCTAGAGAATAAAATGGCAGTCATTGCAATACTTTTTGTTACACCGTATTTGCGCAGCGGTCTTACAAGCGCACTTTTTTTGGAAAAAATTCACTTTTTTAAATAAAAAAATAAGACAACAATAAATTTGGCCCAATTTTTTTACATATTGTGAAAGATAATGTTACGCCGAGTAAAATGATACCCAACATGTCACGCTTAAAAATTGCGCCCGCTCGTGGCATGGCGTCAAACTTTTACCCTTAAAAATCTCGATAGGCGATGTTTAAAAAATTCTACAGGTTGCATTTTTTGAGATACAGAGGAGGTCTAGGGCTAGAATTATTGCTCTCGCTCTAACGATCGCGGCGATACCTCACTTGTGTGGTTTGAACACCGTTTTCATATGCGGGCGCTACTCGCGTATGCGTTCGCTTCTGCGCGCGAGCTCGTCGGGACGGGGCGATTTAAAACATTTTTTTTTTGTTTTCGTATTTATTTGTATTAATTTTACCAATTTTTAACACTAAAATAAAAAAAAATAAAAAAATTATCACTTTTATTCCTATTACAAGAAATGTAAACATCCCTTGTAATAGAAAAAAGCATGACAGGTCCTCTTAAATATGAGATCTGGGGTCAAAAAGACCTCAGATCTCATATTTAGGCTAAAATGCAAAAAAAAAAAAAAAAATTTTAAATGTCATTTTTCAAATGACATTTAAAAAAAAATGTCTCTTTAAGAGGCTGGGCGGAACTGACGTTTGACGTCACTTCCGCCCAGCAGAGCTACGGGGATGGACGAGGGAAATTTTTTCCCTCACTCGCATCCCCGCTGACCAGACGAGCGCACCCGATCGCCTCCGCCGCTACCGACGGCTCCGGTAAGCGGCGGAGAGCGCGGGAGCGCAGCGGGAGGGGGGGGGGCACGCTCGTCCGCTACCGATAACGGCGATCTCGCGGCGATTCCGCCGCGGAGACCGCCATTATCGTTTACCCGACCGCCCACAGAAGAGATGGATATCTCGGTTGTGGCAGCAGCTGCTGCCGTTACCGAGATATCCATCCTCAAAGTGCCGACGTATACCTGCGGTGGGCGGTCGGAAAGTGGTTAACATATGATCTTGTCTATATTATTATCTCCTGTTGTCATATTGCTTACTGTATTTTTATATATGATACCAACCTGTTTCACGTGTAACTGGTTTACTATCGAATAAACATTCCTTCTGTTAAAAAAAAAAAAAAAAAAACGAACCACTGATGCCAGCCTCTGCCATACTGACGTTGTTCACTGCTCTATTGCTATATAATCTTATATACAGGTCATTCTCAAAAAATTAGCATATTGTGATAAAGTTCATTATTTTCTGTAATGTACTGATAAACATTAGACTTTCATATATTTTAGATTCATTACACACAACTGAAGTAGTTCAAGCCTTTTTTTTGTTTTAATATTGATGATTTTGGCATACAGCTCATGAAAACCCCAAATTCCTATCTCAAAAAATTAGCATATCATGAAAAGGTTCTCTAAACGAGCTCTTAACCTAATCATCTGAATCAACTAATTAACTCTAAACACCTGCAAAAGATTCCTGAGGTTTTTAAAAACTCCCAGCCTGGTTCATTACTCCAAACCGCAATCATGGGTAAGACTGCCGACCTGACTGCTGTCCAGAAGGCCATCATTGACACCCTCAAGCAAGAGGGTAAGACACAGAAATTTCTGAACGAATAGGCTGTTCCCAGAGTGCTGTATCAAGGCACCTCAGTGGGAAGTCTGTGGGAAGGAAAAAGTGTGGCAGAAAACGTTGCACAACGAGAAGAGGTGACCGGACCCTGAGGAAGATTGTGGAGAAGGACCTATTCCAGACCTTGTGGGACCTGCGGAAGCAGTGGACTGAGTCTGGAGTAGAAACATCCAGAGCCACCATGTACAGGCGTGTGCAGGAAATGGGCTACAGGTGCCGCATTCCCCAGGTCAAGACACTTTTGAACCAGAAACAGCGGCAGAAGCGCCTGACCTGGGCTACAGAGAAGCAACACTGGACTGTTGCTCAGTGGTCCAAAGTAAATTTTGCATGTCATTCGGTAATCAAGGTGCCAGAGTCTGGAGGAAGACTGGGGAGAGGGAAATGACAAAGTGCCTGAAGTCCAGTGTCAAGTACCCACAGTCAGTGATGGTCTGGGGTGCCATGTCAGCTGCTGGTGTTGGTCCACTGTGTTTTATCAAGGGCAGGGTGAATGCAGCTAGCTATCAGGAGATTTTGGAGCACTTCATGCTTCCATCTACTGAACAGCTTTATGGAGATGAAGATTTCATTTTTCAGCACGACCTGGCACCTGCTCACAGTGCCAAAACCACTAGTAAATGGTTTACTGACCATGGTATTACTGTGCTCAATTGGCCTGCCAACTCTCCTGACCTGAACCCCATAGAGAATCTGTGGGATATTGGGAAGAGAAAGTTGAGAGACGCAAGACCCAACACTATGGATGAGCTTAAGGCTGCTACCGAAGCATCCTGGGCCTCCATAACACCTCAGCAGTGCCACAGGCTGATTGCCTCCATGCCACGCCGCATTGAAGCAGTCATTTCTGCAAAAGGATTCCCGACCAAGTATTGAGTGCATAACTCAACAGAATTATTTGAAGGTTGACTTTTTTTTATTAAAAACACTTTTCTTTTATTGGTCGGATGAAATATGCTAATTTTTTGAGATAGGAATTTTGGGTTTTCATGAGCTGTATGCCAAAATCATCAATATTAAAACGAAAAAAAGGCTTGAACTACTTCAGTTGTGTGTAATGAATCTAAAATATATGAAAGTCTAATGTTTATCAGTACATTACAGAAAATAATGAACTTTATCACAATATGCTAATTTTTTGAGAATGACCTGTATATATATATATATATATATATATATATACACACACACACGCATGTGTGTTTGAGCTTTGGGGTGCACACCCTAATGCAATAGGATGCGCACACCTATGCTGTTGGTGTATTGTCTCCCTTTAAATTGTAAAGCACTGCACAAACTGTTAGCGGTATATAAATTCTGTATAATAATAATAATAATAATAATAATAACACTTTATAATTGGCTAGCCTTTGACATCAATTGGGGACTCCAGCTGCAAGCTCTCACCACTGGATTTCATGATTCTGCCATCATCACCTCCTACCTCTTCTGTAATGAAAAAAATGGAAAATGACAGGTTGGTGTTATTACTTACAAGGGACAAACCCTAATGTATAATAATTACTAAGGTCAAGAGATCTCATGTCAATGTCAGAAAGGTAAATAACCAGAATATAGCTTCTAGGATTTGAAATATCAGTTTTTTAAAGATATTAATGCTATTACTATTAAAACTGTAATAAACCCAAAAACAAAATTATAATACTTTTTTTTCACCTGGTGATCCGGCCAGTAACTTACTTTCATTAATATTGTGTATTCACTCAGAATAGAGGCGCATTATAACCACCCTTGGACAGCAGCATTGTTAGCCTGTGGAGAGGGTAGTGTTACTAAACACAGGTCCCAATGACTCACGGCAGCTGTAAAGCTCTAAAGGAAGGTTTCTGCAGGAGGGGCAGGAAGGTCGATCACCCTCTGACGTCAGCCGGGGAGATGCCATGGCCGCTCGGCCCCTCTGGCAGTAGCCCTGGAAACCAGCCAAGAGTCACGTGACCGGCCTGAAGATCGTGCTAAACAGGTATTTACATGTCTCGTTTTTATAAAAGAATAATGCGGTGTGCTATGCCTGCCTATAATACAGGGCTGACAGTGATCTTTTCAATTTTTTATTTTACAAATAGCGATGGGGGGGGGGGGGTTCAGAGACAGAAACACAGACATGTAGCTGACAGGCAGGGAGGAGGCAGTGAGGGGTAGAGAGGAGGGATGAGAGCAGGGATGACAGAGGGACATACACTGACCACGGTGGTCAGAGCTCAGCAGCCCTGGTTATAGTGGTCAGTGGAGAGAGAGGGATACACAAAGTAGCAGGATCAGGCACTGTGCCATTTAATCTGCTTTCCCCCCCAAGTGCGAATGAACAAATAGTGTTTGGAAGCACCTTAGGAACTACAGTATAGCGTGTAACAACGAAGTATAAAACTTAACCAATAACAGAAATAAAACATAAGATAACATAAGATAAGAAAGATAACATAATATAAGATAAGAAATATCACTAAGAATTATATCATCACTTTAATATGGTATCATAAATGTAATGTTTACAATGTAGATTACGGTTACAACTATAGTTATCAAGAACTATCTGATTATGAGGATAGTACCAAAGCTTCCAAGGTTCCCATACCTTAGGTATATTCTGTAATGTACTGCTGGCTGAGGCAAACATTAGTTTGTAAGTGACGTGGCTTTGTGTTGTTTGGATGACTTCATTTATCATTAGAGGGTTAAGATCTGTCGCACAATTATTAAGCATGCTGCTAACGAAATATGAATTAGTCCCATGTCCTGTACACCTTCTTATTGTATTTTGATCATTTCAAATATTGTCACACGGGAATAAGTGTATTTTGTTATTCTTTTGTTGAAAAAAAAAATTGAAAGTTAAAATATGAATTAGCACGGTTCTCGGAAGAGGTGTTCTGTTTCCCCAACCATAGAACAGAGGGTCAGATCCTGGGGAACTATGGACATTTATTCCCAATACCCATGTCATGAGTTTGAATACTTTTGAATAAAAATGTGTTAATGGGTAACTCCCCTTTTGTGGGGGAAAAAAATTGCAAATAAAAAAATAATAATATAGCACATATAATTGCAACACGAATCTTTTGTAATTGAATGTTATTAAAAATGACCTTTTCTATTCAATCTGCAGCCACTGTAATTTTTTGAGAATAAATTGCAAAATGGCTAAATGGAGTTGTTCTGTACACAGAGTGTGTGCTCACCACTTCCCAGAAACATAATTTCCTGCTTCTATGATTGGCTCACCAATTTTCCCAGAAGTTCGCCTAAGCTACAAATCAGATTTCAGGCATTTGTCATTTTTGGAGAGATACCTTCAATAGGAGCATGTCTAAAGGGATTCAGGCCCAGAATACTTCCTTATTAGTGCAGCTGCACACCTGAGGCCGCGTACACACGATCGAACATGTCCGCTGAAACTGGTCCGCAGACCAGTTTCAGCGGACATGTTCGATCGTGTGTACGGCCTATCGGACCATTTTCCATCGGACCAAAGTTTCAAAACATGCTTTGAAACCTGTCCGCTGGAAGCCTGTCCGTCGGACAGGTTCAATGGTTAGTACACAAAATCATAGGACCAAAAACCCGCGCATGCTCAGAATCAAGTCAAGGCATGCTTGGAAGTATTGAACTTCGTTTTTCATCACGTCGTTGTGTTCTACGTCACCGCGTTCTGGTCCGATGGCGTGGTCCGATGAAAACGGTCCGTCGGACATGTTTAATCGGACATGTCTGATTGTGTGCACACAGTTAATTATGAAACCACTCTCATTAGACCCACTCGGTCCAGAGGCACAGACAAGCACACATGGATTACTTCAGAATAACAAAAGGTAGGAATCTGCAACAAAGGTTGTTTTAATCCTTGCAATGCACATAGATCACCCAGAGGGAAATGTTTTTTTTCTCAACAAAGTGGAGTTACGCTTTAATGAGGGGCATGACCATAGGATGTAGAATAGAGATCCTTTTTTCACACGATTACGCCAACTCATGGAGGAAGTGTATGGTGCAAACCTGGAGATACGTTGAGATACCAATGTAAAATTATTTTCTTTAGTCAGCTCCCATAGGTTTACTCACTTTATTGCTGCGTATGTGGCAGAAAGTGCTTTTTGCTAGGATTGAGAAGTGTAAATCATTCCCAAATCTTGTTCCCAGTCTTGGAAGGGTGTTGATTTTATAAAGGCATCTTTCTGCTTAAGTGAAATATAAAACAGAGATACCCTTAGATCTTGTGGGATAAATTGTAAAAGTATGTTATATGCCAAGGTAAGGAATGAGTGGTATTTGGATTACTGTGTAGAAAATGTGAGATATGTATATATTTATAGTGATCTCTAGTTGGAACCCCATATTTTATTTGTAGTGATCAAAAGGTTTTAAGGGCTGGTCCCATACGTAGGTCATCTATTGTAAGTAGTCCTTTGGTCTAGATCGTGTATAATAGCAGATATGCTAGGGGAGGAATGTGGAAGAGGTGTGAGCGGTTGAGCCCCCATATGGCATGTTTATAAGGGATCACCATGCTGATAATGAGGCGTTTATTATGGGCGATAACGCAGTCTGTTGAAATGTAGTAAACCTGCTAGTTAGTAAGTAGTGATTGAGGTCATTACCTGGTATTTGAGAGCTCTCCATCTCAGCCCATAAAGTTTGAGAATAAGGTGGGAACTAGGCTTGGTTGAGTTAGTATTACAGCAAGGAAGTAAACCCTTAGAGATACGTGCCCCACTCCACCAGCTTTCACTAGACTGATTTTAATCAAAACATCAACGTTAGACCATATTTATTCAGCTGAAAAAGGCTAACAAAATATTGTATATATCAGCATCCTGATGACGTCCTGGTGACGAAACGCATAGGGATGAGAACTTGGTCATGTACTATGTCACTTGCACCTAGTGGAGCGCACTCTGGCTCCAGGACATTGTTGAGCAGCAGTAACTCTTCTGAATAATCGGCAGATCATTCTCAATGCTGGGTTTTGTTAGTGGACATCTTTCTATCTTTATCACATTTTTTTATAATAAAATGCTATAGTTACGCTATACTCTATACATCTTCCATGGTTTTGTTTTTCTCTGAGTTACATTTGTGATGCATTCTCCATACCTCAGGGTAATACAGCAGTAAACAAAAGCCTTGCAGACCTGCCTAGGGGGTCCATATTGGCAGGTGAGTGCACACCCTGGTGGAGGCACACACAGTGAATTGCAGTGCTCGGAGCACTTTTTGTGGAAGTTTTTCTTATGAATTAATTTCCGTTATTACTGGGAACATATTTTATTCCATTTTGATGGACTTTCAGCATTTTCTATATATTCTTTCTCAATGGACTTTTAAGCACTTTATTGAGTTGTTTTGTATTTGTTTCATTTGAAGCACCTTATATGCACCAATAGCAGTTTATTTGTACACATATTGTACGAAACGTACATATTTTGTATTTATTATAGTAGAAACACTTTATATGCACCAACAGCACTTCATATTATAATATTATTTAATGGTATATAAAATAGGGCAGTGCAGCCTTCATAATAATTTGAAGGGGTTTTGTTCTTTGAGGCTTGTGGACTTTACCGTAGAAATTAAGATGCACATATACAAAACATATAAAGTTTTATTGAATTTGACATCAACAAGTTTAAAACATACATATTTAAGAAAGCTCTGTCTGTCTAAGCATGCTGGGTGTAACTGAAATAGATAATACTACCAGTTCACCAAGTCTTAAGGGATCGGCCTCGGGGGCTGACATCACGGGTGCCTAGGACAGGTAAGTGTCCTTATTAAAAGTCAGCATCTACAGTGTTTCTAGCTGTTGATGATGACTTAAAAAAAACACTGGTGGAATCCACTTTAATTATGCTGGTATGCTTGACATGTTTCACGGAAGTTCACCGCTTCCTCAGGAGCTTTCGTTTGCACGGAAATACATTAATCATAATAATCAATTTACATCGCAAAAAGTGACAGCATAGTCATAAAATAAAGCTGAGCACAGTGACCCTCCCTAGAGGCAATCAGGGCCCTTACCTAGAGTGGCAGCATTCGTAGCGGTCCAAAGAATTAGTCCCGCCTCGCAAGGCACAAAACCCCCGAAGGCAGGGAAGGGGTGGTGAAAAAAATCTATCCAAAAAAACTGGCATTATTTTAAGTATCAAAAGATATACATTCCAAAATACTTATATAATATATTTCCACCTCCATGTTTGAAGGTGGGGATGGTGTTCTTGGAGTCATAGGCAACATTCCTCCTCCAAACACAGTGAGTTACGTTGAACCCAAAAAGCTCTATTTTTGTCTCGTCTGACCACAATACTTTCACCCAGTTCTCTTCAATCATTCAAATGTTGATTAGCCAACTTCAGACGGGCCTGTACATGTGCTTTCTTGAGCAGGGGGACCTTTCGGGCACTGCAGGATTTCAGTCCTTCACGGCGTAGTGTGTTACCAATTGTTTTCTTGGTGACTAGTTCTAGTGGCCTTGAGATCATTGACCAGATTTTCCCTGGCAGTTCTGGGCTAATTCCACACTGTTCTCATGATCATTGAAACTCCTTGAGGTGAGATCTTGCACGGAGCTCCAGACCGAGGGAGAATGACAGTTATTTTATGTTTCTTCCACCCTCTTGTCACCCTCCCACTAGCAGCTTGGCGATGGACTTGTAGCCCATTCCAGCCTTGTGTAGGTCTAAAATTTAGTCCCTGACATCCTTGGACAGCTCTTTGGTCTTGGTCATAGGCGTGCGCACGGGGTGTGCCGGGTGTGCCTGGGCACACCCTAATCCCCCCACCAGCCAGAACTCTTTTCTGCTCAGCTCTGCCAATGGACACTTCCTGGCAGTGACAGAGCTACAAGTGAGACTATTTTGTTAGTTATACTCCACTCCAAGACTGACCCATGAGAAGGACTACAGCAGCGGAGTAAGCGGCAGCCAGCCGCATTTTCCCGATGCTGCCTCTATAGTTCCGGCAGCAGATCCCTTACTGTAGGCGGCGGAGTGATATAGCAGGGATTCTGGTGTAAGGAGGAACTCTGACAGGGATTCTGGTGTAAGGGGGACTCTGACAGGGATTCTGGTGTAAGGAGGGACTCTGACAGGGATTCTGGTGTAAGGAGGAACTCTGACAGGCATTCTGGTGTAAGGAGGAACTCTGACAGGGATTCTGGTGTAAGGAGGAACTCTGACAGGGATTCTGGTGTAAGGAGGAACTCTGACAGGGATTCTGGTGTAAGGAGGAACTCTGACAGGGATTCTGGTGTAAGGAGGAACTCTGACAGGGATTCTGGTGTAAGGAGGAACTCTGACAGGGATTCTGGTGTAAGGAGGAACTCTGACAGGGATTCTGGTGTAACGAATCCTGCTGATTTAGTTCAACCTTTTTTTGCCCATACACAATTTCATAGTCATGCAACTCTGTACACAAATTATATTTATATAAATTTTTCTGTTGGTGGAATTTGATCACCTCTGGGGCCTTTTATTTTTTATAAAATATGAAAAAAGACCAAAAAATTTGAAAAAACCCCCAATAAATTTCTTCATAAAATTAGACCCAACTGTATATTGCTACATGTCTTTGGTAAAAATAAATCCTGATAAGTGTATTTGAATTGGTTTGTGTGAAAGTTCTCGTGTCTACAAACTGTGGTATATATACTGGAATTTACGCAGCTATGACACTATACTGGTAATGTCGGTGATCAGCGACTTATAATGGGACTGTGATAGGGTGACAGGCAATTTGGTGAAATACTGGCTGGGAGGGTCGCGAACTGACACTGACGCCATTAGTGACATCAATACAGTGAACGGTGATAATATTGTACACAGTACTAATGACACTGGCTGGAAAGGAGTTGACTGTTTGCCTAACAACGTGTACTGTGTGCTGCTTTTACTTATTTTGGCTATTTTTTCTCCCTGATTCTCAGGGAGAAGAACCAGATCGCTGTCCCTTCTGACACAGAGCTCCGTGTGCTGTGTGTGTGTGTATATATATATATATATATATATATATATATATATATATATACACACACACGCGTATTTGAGGTTCTGTTTGAGGTGCACACCCTAATGCAATAGGCTGCGCATGCCTATGGTCTTGGTCATGGTGGAGAGATTAGAATCTGATTGATTGATTGCTTCTGTGGAAAGTTGTTTTTTTATACAGGTAAAAAGCTGAAATTAGGAGCATTCCAGTGCTCCTAATCTCAGCTTGTTACCTGTATAGCAAACACCTGGGAGACAGAAATCTTGCTGACTAATAGAGCATCAAATACTGATTTCACTCATTAACATGCAAATCACTTCATAACTTTTTTGAAATGCGTTTTTCTGGATATGTTTGTTGTTGTTCTGTCTCTCATCGTTAAAATAAACCTCCATTAAAATGATAGACTGATCATTTCTTTGTCAGTGGGCAAACATACAAAATTGGAAGTTGATCAAATACTTTTTTCCCTCACTGTAATACTTTTTAGGCAGTTACACTCCTGCCTACACTCTGAATGAAGGAACAACAGAGACACCTTCGGACAGCAGCATTGCCAGTCTGGGGGGATGGTAGTGTTAGGTGTATTAGCAGATTAAGATACACTAAAAATTGATACACTATCAAATCTAAACTACAACTAATACTTTATAAGCAGTTGCAGCAACAGTTGTTCTTCTTTTGCGATAAAGGTTTTACGTAAATAAATAACTGCTGATCATTGTAAGCACCCCTGTCAGTGTTAAATTGTTTGTCTTAACCCTCTAACTGCTATATCTGCAGGACAGCTTGTTCTTTTGAAAAAACAACAGACTTCCTGGCAGAATTACCAGGAAGGAAGGCTAAAAAAAAAAAAAGAATGCAGCCACCACATCTAAGAATTGGGAAGCTGCAATATAATAAATGTTTGCTTTTGGGTTTAATACTGGAACTAAGTTCTAAGCTTAGTGTGATACACTGCCAAAAAACAAATTATCCGCTTCTTTTAGCATCATAAATAAATGTTTAGAAGCCATAAATGATGAATTTTGTACTGCAAGCTAATGTTAAGCTAAGGTATAGCAAGAATATTTCTCTAGATTGAAAGTGAGAACAAATAAGGCATCAGGAATATCTCCAGATTTGTATTCTGCCTATTACTCCCTTCAGGATCCCTTAGAGAGTTAACAGGAATAACAAATTTGGAAAAGGAAATAGGAAGACCAATATCAGAGATAGAATGAAAGATAATATTTGAAATAATTCACAAAATATCTACAGAGAACAAATATCAAGAAATAAACTACAAAATAGCAATGGGGTGGTATTGGAGCCCTGTAGTGTTAAATAAAATAAATAGTGGACAAACAGATGTTTGTTAGAGATGTAAGGCGGAAAGGAGGACTATGGTTCATATTTGGTATAGTTGTCACATGGTGAGAAAATTCTGGAAAACAATATACTGTATGAGATATATGAAAAAGTGTTGGGATTAGAGAGGAATTAGAATTAGGATTAGAGAGGAATCTAAATATAGACATCTCATTGTTATCCCTGCCAGAATCAATAAAAAATCTTAAGAATTATATTTTTCATCATATGATATCAGCAGCTAGAACAATAATAGCTCTTAATTGGAGAGAAAATAAAAGCCCAAACATAGTAGATTGGATATGTAAAGTGAATGAAATACAATATATTGAAAGACAGATAAGAGAAGAAGGAAACATAAATAGTCAAATGCCAGAAATATGGCACAAATTGGATGAATTTCGGCTCTCAAATAGAATGAACTAGAATGAAAGAATACCTATAAATGGAAAAGTAGGAAGAATTTTGAAGGATCTTTTTTGTGCCAGGTTGGTGTTGGATGAATGCATGAAAGGATGAATGAGAATGGAGGATAGTAGAATTCATGGAGGTACATAATGTGAGACATTTTGATAATGGGGTTTTTAGATATTGATCAGATTTTGTACATTGAATAATGAATAGGAATAGATACATAATGTGATAGAATCTTGTTTAAGTGTAAATTTTTGGTACTTGAAAAAAAAAAAGAAAGAACCAATAAAAGTAAATTGAAAACAGTTTTGTATTCTGCTTTCCACAATCCCATGTCAATTCTATATTGAATTATGTTTGTCACTTCCTGTTTCCTGTTTCACTCACATGCAGCAGTTTCACTTCATTCAAGTTGACATTGCTAATGGATACTGGGAGATCTTTGGTGACACATTCCCTCACCCTGGCCATGTCTGCCCCGTTTGAGCTCTATTGGATTGTTTTTTTTCTCTGCCTCCTCAGTTCCTGAGCCAGACGCTCAGTGTCGGGACAAGGTCACTTAGAGCCCAGGGAGAACATGCCAACCCCCCCCCCCTCAAGATGCATAAGCATTATGTGTCAGCAAAAATGCCCCCCAGAGCAATTATTTTCCCCTGCTGCCCCCTAAATTCCTCCTCCCAACACAACTCCTCCCCCTCAAGCTCCCTGCAGTTCCCCGCCACCTCCCATGATACCACAGTGCCCAGGGCAGCCATCCCTCCTGCCCCCCTTGTCCCGGCCCTGCAGACACTCATTACTTCCGCCTCTGGGTATCCAGCAATGAGTAGTCTGATCCAGCTTTAGATGTACACACGCATCTACCCCTGATAAAGTGAGCATGGTCTTGCAAAACGTGTTGGGATCCTTTTATTGCCTGTGTACTTTGCAACTTAGATTTTATACCATGATACGTGTAATTACATTTTTTACTGTATGTATCCTTTCAGTGGCTTGGCTGTGATTCATGTTAGTTAGTTAGTTAGTCAGGTTGAAAAAAGACACAAGTCCATCCAGTTTAACCATAAAAAAATATATATATATAAAAATAATTTTATACAGTCCCATATACTGTACCTATTTCTATACCCACAGTTGATCCAGAGGAAGGCGGAAAACCCCACCAGAGAATTCTCCAATTTGCTACAGCAGGGGGAAAAATTCCTTCCTGATCCCCCAAGAGGCAATCAAATTTTTCCCCGGATCAACTTTACCTATAAATATTAGTACCCAGTTATCTCATGTACATCTAGGAAAAAATCCAGGCCTTTCTTAAAGCAATCTACTGAGCTGGCCAAAACCACCTCTGGTCAGCTCAGTAGATTGCTTTAAGAAAGGTCTGGATTCTTTCCTAGATGTACATAATATAACTGGGTACTAACATCTATAGGTAAAGTTGATCCAGGGAAAATCTGACTGCCTCTTGGGGGATTAGGAAGGAATTGTTTATGTTTGCATGACAATTTTAATACATTTTGAGATTGCATTTACTCTGTCAATTGTTGGATAACAGCATTCACTTCATGTAAAGTCCCAGGGCGATCTCCAGTTATTTGTTCTATATTGAATTATGGCATCAGGTAAACTTATGCAGGGTTGGTTTTAGCAATTTGTGTCCTTCAGTATAAGTCATGATGCAGTGCAACATTAAAACAACTTGAATTAAAGAAGTCTATTGCGCAGACCTTCTTGTTCTCAGCCCATGTGTTCAGTTACAATGCATGTTCAGAAAGGAAGAATGCAAATAGAGTAATAAAAAACACTAAAGCCAGCCATAGATGTCTGAATCATTAGAACCGTGTATGGGCAGGCTGAATGTACCCAAGTTGATTGATCGATCAACTTGGGTACCACCAGCCTGGCTGGTTATAACCGCTATCAATAATTACTGTGTTCTCCTGGCATGGGAGGGATTCCCCCAATTAACACAGACTGTGGGAAAATCAAGGAATTTTCTTGAAAATTGCTTGGCCTATTGGCCGGCTTAACTTGAGCAAGTGATTACAGATCTGAAAGCACAGGGAATGAAAAGGTAACCTATCCCCGGATATATTAAACAAGCTAATATGTTTTATAGGAAAATGATCCTTTACATAAATTATGTTTTAGTTAATTTAAGGATAACACTGCTTTCATTGAGGGGAAGAGAAAAGACTTTCTTGATTTATTGTGAGGAATATATAGTCATAAAAAAAAAGCAATATGAAGTTTATTTTTCTAGCTTTTTTGTATACAAGAGGCACAAAGCATTTGAATTCCTTTCACAACCTCTACTTGTAGTTTTTATATCAAACTAGAAATCATTATAGGAGTACAAAGTATTTAATTAATTTGATTGTTATAAACATTTCTCCTAAATAACATTATTTGCTCAAGCATTGCTATTTCATTACCCTCCTGGCTGAGTGCATGGGGATTATTTATTATAAATTATGTCCTTTAAGGATGAGAGGTGAATCATTTTTAAAGCAAAGCTCCATCATCCAGAGACTACCAATTGTAACTAATGGCGTGTGTTACTTTATGATATATATTATTGCTCATTTGGGAACAAATGGCTTATTTCATTTGGAACCAAAATTGAGTCAAAGTTAAAGATTTAAATAAATAGGTTATGTGCTGGAGGAGATGGCTCTTGCATTGTGTGACTAAATGCTAAATTAAGCAGCTATAAATAAAAGGAATCTAAAATCTTAGACCACCTAGAATATTTGCTTAGATTTGACTTAAATTGAAGGCTCATTAAACCCTGTATTGTTTTATTAGGTAGCTGGTGGTTGGTTGGATGAATCAACCAACCACAGTTTTTTATTTCTCTCTGAAACCCCAAAAGCAGGACAAATCAGTCCCTAGTTCCACCTACCTACATTTCAAGGGGGTGTGCAGCTAAGTAAATCTTGCTCCATAGTTGTGGGAGTGTGCTGTCAGTGTGTAGGGAGTCTCTATAAGTCACATAGGAAGCAGAGATGTTATTAGAACCTTCAGTACAAGAAACCGTGAATGCCCCCACCCGATGATGGGATCAGTGGCAGTGGCAGTGGCAGTGGTGGTAGTGGTGGGGGAATGGGATCAGTGTCAGTGCTGAGGGGGGGATGGAATGATTGTCAGTGCTGGTGGGGGATGGGGATCACTGCCAGTGCTGGGGAGTTGATGAGATCAGTGGCAATGATGGTTGTGGTGAGCAGTGTTGCCAACCTACCAGATTGAAATTTCCTGGCACGACACTCGAAATTTACTGGCACAGCCACTTTTTTACTGGCATTTCACAAAAGTTACTACATTTTTAGGTGCAAATTTCAGTATTTAGGCTACAAACAAGTACGCTAGGCAAATTGCAATGTGATTTAAGGTAGATATTAAGGTAAAATTTATTTTTTTGTTATTTTCGATATAATAATAATTATTTAGTCACATCAACCCTCTGCCTCCATCCCCCTCTGCCACCAACACTCCTTGCCTTCACCCCCCTCTGTGGTGCCACAATATTCCCCTGCCTCCAATCTCCCCCTGCCTCCAATCACCCTCTGCCTCCAATCACCCCAGGCCCCCTGCCTCCAGTCACCCCCTGCCTCCATTGTCCCCTGCCTCTATCCCCCTCTGCGGTGCAACCAACATACCTGTCTCCATCCCTCCCCCTCTGTGGTGCCACCAACAGCCCCTGCCTCCAATCACCCCTTGCCTCCAATCATCCCCTGCCACTAAGGCCGTGTACACACGATCAAATCTGTCTGCTGGAAACGGTCTGCCAGACCGTCCCAGCAGACAGATTTGATCGTGTGTACGGACGAGCCGACGGATTTGCTTTCAAATCTGTCGGCTGGGAACCCGTCCGCCCGACATGTCTGCTGGTTAGTACGCTAACCAGCAGACATGTCTTCTCGCGCACGCGTCAAATGGTTTCGACGCATGCGCGGAAGTGTTTTACTTCCTGGTGCGGTGACATGGCGGCGTCAACGTCACCGCCACGTCAGCGCGCCATCTGCCGGGGGGGATTTTGGTTTGATCGTGTGTACACGATCAAACCAATACGTCCCCAGCAGACAGATTTGTTCAAATCGGTCTGTCCGACCGATTTGAACAAATCTGTCTGCTCGTGTGTATGGGGCCTAACACCCCCTGCCACTAATCTCCCCCTGGCCCCCTGCCTCCAAAAAGTGCCTAATTTTAAGGACTGTCCGTAAAAATATGGACGGTTGCCAACACAGGTGGTGAGCGGTACCAGGATCAGTGGCTGGGCTGTAGGGATGTAATGAGTGGCAGTGGTGGGGGAGGGAATGGGATCAATGGCAGTGCTGGTGGGGGAAAGGGATCAGTGGCAGTGCTGGAGGTTGATGGGATGAGTAGCAGTGCTTGGGGGAATGGGATCAGTGCCAGTGCTGGGGAGGGGGATTGTGATTAGTGCCAGTGCTGGGAGGGAGATGGGATCAGTGGCAGTGCTGGGGGGGAAATGGGATCAGTGACAGTGCTGGTGGGGGGTGGGATCCGTGGCAGTGCTGGTGGGGAGTTGGGTTCAGTGGCAGTGCTGGGGGAATGGGATCAAGTGGCAGTGCTGGTGGGTGGTTGGTATCAGTGGCAGTGCTGGTGGGGGTTGAGATCAGTGGCAGTTCTGGTGGGATCAGTGGCAGTGGCAGTGAGGGGGTCGGGATCAGTGGCTGCAGTGGTGGAGAGGGGGGTTGGGTTCAGTGGCAGAAGTGGTGGGTGGATGGGATCAGTCTCAGTGGTGAGGGGGTGGAATTCATGGACACAGTGGTATGGGTGTTAGGTTCAGTAGAACTGCTAGGTGGGGATTGGTGGGATTAGCAGCCATCAGTGCTTGCTCTCAGTGTGGACTTGGAACTCCATGCTCACTGTCTCTCCAGCTCCCTCCAGACTTCACATGTCTCCTCCCATAGCGGAGACCTCCTTTAGCTCGTCCACTTTACTCTGATGGGTCAGCTTGCTCTTCCAGTTTCCACCCCCCGACACCATGCCCATCTGCCTACTCCTGCATACTCAGAGAGGCTGGGTTGGTCCTACAGTGGTTACTATGGCAGTGATAGTACACTTTCCCATCATCACCTCTGCAACAGTGGAACAACAGCGAAACTACCAGGGCCCGGTCGCTAGTGCAACCTTTGCGACCCTGGTAGTTCCTCAACTGATAGGAAGGCAATGTATAACTCAGCCCTTCCCAAAACTGAAATGTTACTCTTGGAAAGACTGACCTTCAAAGTTAGACACATTGCTAGATTCAATTCCACACGTAAACAAGTACTTATTTTTTATTTTGTAGCATTACCAAATGTCATATTGTATGTTAAGTATATATCGTGTCTTGAGATAAAATAAACTAAGGTCCTCACCCTAGGTTACATGTACTTGAGGGGTATGCATCAGTACAAAAAATGTATGCTAATGGTGGAAATGAGAGAGTAGGGAGTAAGGGACAACAGAATTAATGGTGTTTTTTTATTTTTCTAGTGGTAGAAAAAGCCTGCAGATGGTAGGGACTCAGTGACTTCTGTGGTCAGGGACTTCTGTGGTAGGGTAATCAAGTAGCCATGTTTTCCAACACTACATATGCAGTTCTGGCTTACATTTAGTCACAGTGATATGCCCTGCTCCTATCTGATCAGTAACTCCCTTCTGTAATCGGTGGAAGAGGAAGTGGTTTGGGACAGGGACTCTGTTTCCTAGTCGATACTTTTCACAGTTGAGCTGGCTGGCAGGCTGTGTAACTTAGTCAGGGGTATCAAAGTCAAATTCATTGTGGGCCGTATTAGCATTATGGTCGCCCTCAAAGAGCCGGTTGTATCGGTAAGACTAGATGTTTAGAGCACTACCCCCTTACATTAGATGCCAAGGGCCTCCCCAACAATCAGAAGTCAAGGCCCTTCCTTACAGCACAATGGGTAGGAGAAAGTGCATGGTCTCGAGGAGGACCAGAGGAGGGCTGGAGTCTTCTGAATGCTGAGACCAGAGGAGGTGGAGGCGAGGGGGTGCTGCAGCTGCACAGAGAGGAGTTCTGTCTTCCTCTCTGCTGCTGATTGCTGAGACAGGGGGTAGTGGAGATGAGGTGAGTCCTGTAGCTGAAGGAGGGGTGTGAGGGCCACATGAAATTACCTGTAGGGCCGCATTTGGCCCACTGGCCTTGTGTTTGACACATGTGACTTAGTTGTTCTTGTAATTTCAAGCAGTGTCCTGTGTCCTGCATTCTGTGCCCAGTGTCCAGAAACCAGTGTCTTGATTTAAGAGTCTTGAGTCTAGTGTCCAGAATTCAGTTTTCAGAGTCAAGTTTTAAGAGTCCAGAGTACAGTGTTCTGGGTCCTGAATCAACAGTTTAGTGGCCAGATACTTTAGTCCAAAGTCCAGTGTCTATGATTAAGAATTTAGATTCCAGTGTCCAGACTCCAGTAACCAGTCCAGTCCTGAGTCAAGAATCCATAGTCCAAAGTCCAGTGTTCAGAGGAATCCAGAGTCCAGTATCCCAAGTCCAGGGAAGTCAAATGTCCAGGGTCCTGAGTCCAGAGGCGTCTTGAGTCTTGCTTGCTGAGCCGGATGACAGATGGAGAGCCTCTTAAATAGCCAAGACAGCCAAAGTACTTCTGCTAGAGTTGCTGAGTGACATCTGTTAATTAGTACATATTATACAAATTGTATATCTTTGGTGTGCCACATCTATTGGCACTCTTTTACACATGCCAAAACCACTAATATGATTTGTTGCAGTTGTTCTTGTCACACTGCTATTAACCCTGTCCCCTAGACATATGCACAACAAACATTTTAGTATTTTTTTTGTTCTGTTTCGTCTCGTTCCGTAGATTCGTAAAGATTCGTAATTTTGTAAGACTAAAATGTTCCTATTCGGACCCGTTCATATTTTGTAAGACGCAAGTTTTCCTATTCGGACCCGTTTGTATTTTCGTAACAGTTTTATTTTCGTTTATACTGAATGATTCGGAATTCTGTCTAATTTATGTTCGTTGATTCGAAATTCAAAATTTTTTTAGATAATAATTTTCGTTTAATGGATTCGTAATTTTCTACTTTCGTAAATACATAACAACACGCGGCTAATCCATATTTAGATATACTTTCTCTTAAGCCCCGTACACACGGTCAGACTTTTTGCCAACAAACGTCAAAATTAGCGTTTTCCCAAAAATTTGACCGTGTGTACGCTCTATCAGACAAACTTTTTCGGTTTCAAAAGTCTGGCCAACTCCCTTCAGACAAAAATCCACGGAAAGGTTTGTTTGAAGTCCGATCGTGTGTACGAGGCTTTACACTGTCCAATGTGACTCAGCACAAAAGAGATAAGCTGATTGGCTAAGATTTTAAGTAAGATACATCACTCACTAACTACACTGCCCAGTGCCCATTCGAAAGAATGATACAAGTACACAAACTTACGAACTGACAAAGAAAGGGATTTACAAAATACACAAATGAAAATACGAACATACGAATGAAAATACGAACAGACACAGAATTTAAAATACGGAATGCAAATCTTTCATTATAGATGTCATTTTTGTTCTTTTACTTTTTTGGTGTTTCGTATTTTAGTAAGATTATCCAATCATACGTTCGTATTTTCGCTTGTTCGTTATTTTGCTTATTCGTAATTCCGTTATTTTCGTATTTCGGTTCTTTCAGCTTTTCGGATGTTAGTATTGATCCGAATGTAAGAATACTAACAAATTTGTATGAAAATCCATTTGTTACAAACGGCAACGCACATGTCTACTGTCCCCTACTCCACCCCTACCTCACCCCAACAGGGGGGAGTACAATTTCTGGAAGTGGGATGCCAAAGTGAAAAAGGTTTGGTAACCACTGTACTAGAATATACTCTAATATATACTAGTTCAAGCAGACCTGTACCTTTTAGGACTGACTATCTCAGCTGCTTATTGGCAGGTACAGTAAAGGGCAATCACATTTTTTTTTTTTGCAGCCAATCCCGAGCTTTGCAAGAGTAAAACTGCGTAAAAGCTACCATAGGTTACAATATTTGAGATTTATTAGTATGGGACCTTTGCTGACCTCATTCTGAAAATGCTAGTTGCCTGCATATGAGGGCTGACCCACTGGCATCAATACTCTCTAACTCCAAACAAATTATAAAGTCAGAGAAAAGTCTGCATACTTGTCCTGGGCCAGTTACTTGAATCAATAACCTAAGAGAATGAACATGACAGCAAGGGAACTAACATTCTTCATAAGATGTGTTTCCTTTAAATCAAGGATTGGTAATCCATGGATCCAGATCTATTAAAGATAGTTTAAAGCACCAGAACAGGTAGCAATGTGTGCCACAGCTTCCCTGTGCTGCTCTGCAAATGGGGGGGGGGGGGAATCACAGTCTGCCCTACACCAGTACCAGGTGTTCTGCCTTTATGATGGACTCCTCCATTAGACTTCTGGGGGTGACCAATTGTTCCCCAGACATGAAAAAAATTGAATAAAACGGAATGCTAAGTTTCTCAATTAAGCTAACTTAACATTCACAGTGACATTTGTTTTGAACATTTCTTTACGCCAACCTTGTTTTTTTTTTTGCGGCCTTTGTAGTTATTTATTTATTTATTTTTCGCTGGCCATACACTGCCTCTTGGTGCCCTGGTCCCTAGTGCTGAGGTGTGGCATATTTGCGTTAATTGCTCCTGGCGCAGTTACAGTCACTTCACTGAAAGCTCCCGATCGCTCCTTGCGATTGGGAGTTTTCGTGTCACATAAACCGCTGTGACAGTCAGTCACGATAGTCACGTGATATTAAGCCATGCCCCTCTGTCATAAACCTCTTAAAGGGCCAGGAGGCGCCAGCACCAAGAGGTTAATGGTTCGGCTGATTTAAAAATGAGCCGAACCATTAACAATGTCATGAATGCTTTTGACAGCCTTTTTCTGTTTATTTAGTAATAGGTAATAAAAATATGATATGATAAAAAAAGTGACATGGTTCATTGTTCTATCCTGCAAGGATTTCTATGATTATTAGTCAATATTGATACCATGGTGTTTTCATGTATTTATTGTTTAAAGTATCCAATGTTAAATTTTGTATTCTATAACTATACGTTCCTTCCTACATAAAGTTTGTCATGTTTTCAGCTTATTTCCTGAGTATGTTTGTCTTCTGCCATTTAAACCTGAGTCTTTCTCTCTTATATCTTCTTGCAAATAAAATAAAGATGCCTTAATTGTCTGCTGCTTGTAAATTTGCTGCCATCTGTGCATCTCATGGTTTCAAAGATCTGTTTTCTTGAGCCTGCTGAAATTCACCTCCAATAAAACGTCTATGTCCTATCAACATTGCAGTATTTTCCATTCAACAAAATGGAGAATGTCCCGCTGTTCTTTCCTCCCTACTGACTCCCCCTACAGTGCAATGACTATTACTCTGCCACACTTCCACACAGCTATGGCATACAGCTTTATTTTAATGTCCCACATGAGAAACACTGCTTGTTCACAGCATTGCTTTCATGTTACTGGGATAAGTTGGTCTTATACTCCTAGTTTACATTGTAGGGAAGTTCTCAAGCAGCAGCCATTCCAAACCAATTCTGTCTCCTCTCCAGGCGTCCATCATTCAAATATCACCTACGTTGTGAAATGGCTCGGAATGATGATAACAACTTTTTGAACTTTTCAACTTTTTGAATTTGGAGATAAATAAAGGAATAGTTTGGAAAAAAGTACTTTTATAATAGAATAGTTTAAGAATGCCTTAAAGTGACGGTGTCATCATAGGGTCACCTTTAAAAGAAGACCATTAGAGATGGGGCGAACACCCCCGCGTTCGGTTCGCACCAGAACCGTCGAACAGACCGAACGTTTGCACGAACATTTAGAACCCCATTGAAGTCTATTGGACTCGAACGTTCGAATTCAAAAGTGCTAATTTTAAAGCCCAATATTTAAGTTATTGTTGGAAAACGTCTTTGAGAACCCGGGTCTTGCCCCAGGGAACATGTATCAATGGAATTTTTTTTTTTTAAAACTGTAGTTTTTTCTGGAGCAGTGATTTTAATGATGCTTAAAGTGAGAAAAAAAATCAAAATTCCTTTAAATATCGTACCTGCTGGGTGTCTATAGTATGCCTGTGAAGTGGCACGTGTTTACAACTGTCCCTGCACAAAATGAGATTACTCTCAGAAAAAATTAATGTAATACTGCTTGTGGCTTTATTGTAAGGTTTGGTCCCTGCAATATGGATAAAAATCACCCTAGGGCCCTAAGCAAAATGACATGGCACATTTAAAATGAGAAGGGGGGGCGCTGACGACAGTGACATGTCACATTAAAGAAAGTTGAGAACCGGGGGGAGGGGGTGTTCTGCTGTTTGAAATGACTCAGCCAGCGAGTTTAGAGGGGGCGAAAAACGACTTCTCACCAGGCCGGGCCTCTAGTAATTTGGGGGGCCCTTCACAGCTTTGCGGGGGCCTAAGCGGCTTGCATAGTGAGCATATAGGGAGGATCGGCCCTGACAAGACCCTTTGGCCATATGTACTTTGAGCAGCAGTATACAGGCGGTGCAAACAAGACAAGGACTGTAGGTTTGTTAACCGCTTATGGACCGCCGCATGTACATTTACGTCGGCAGAATGGAACGTACAGGCACATCTTGTGCCTGATGAGGCCATTGATGTTCCAGTGGTGGCCCGTGAGCCTGTCCATACAGGCTTGGCCCCCCAAAGCGCATGTGCTGTGTGGCAACAATATGTCCATTATTTTAGGGGTGGGGGGGCATTACATTGCCAGATCTTGGCTGAATAAATTATTATTTTGGGAAAGAAAAATTCTAGAAAAAAGGGAGGTTGCCATCCGGGGCGCCCTTTGAACAAATTCTGTGAAGAACTCCTGTTCTCTGAAGGCCTCCATTATTTCTGCAAGTCAAAATTAAGCAAAAAACTAATGTCAGTCAAGCCTAAGCTACTAAACTTTTTCCCCATATCTAACCCACAAACTAATCCACTGATCATAAAGTCCAAAATCGAGTTGCGTATCGTCGTACTGCATGATCGTTTCTTCCGACTTTTTCTACAGACTGTGAACGACGTTCTCACTCACGCAATATCCCTTTATAAGTGAAGTAACACCAAGTATGTTTAGGTGCAAACTATACAGCACAAGTGCAGTAAACTACAAGTACGTTTAGGTGCAAACTATACGGCCCAAGTGCAGTAACACCAAGTACGTTTAGGTGCAAACTATACGGCACAAGTGCAGTAACACCAAGTACGTTTAGGTGCAAACTATACGGCACAAGTGCAGTAACAACAAGTACGTTTAGGTGCAAACTATACAGCACAAGTGCAGTAAACTACAAGTATGTTTAGGTGCAAACTATACGGGACAAGTGCAGTAAACTACAAGTACTTTTAGGTGCAAACTATACGGCCCAAGTGCACTAACACCAAGTATGTTTAGGTGCAAACTATACAGCACAAGTGCAGTAAACTACAAGTATGTTTAGGTGCAAACTATACAGCACAAGTGCAGTAAACTACAAGTACGTTTAGGTGCAAACTATATGGCCAAAGTGCAGTAACACCAAGTACGTTTAGGTGAAAACTATACAGCACAAGTGCAGTTATACCAAGTGCGTTTAGGTGCAAACTATACAGCACAAGTGCAGTAAACTACAAGTACGTTTAGGTGCAAACTATACGGCCCAAGTGCAGTAACACCAAGTACGTTTAGGTGCAAACTATACAGCAAAAGTGCAGTAAACTACAAGTACTTTTAGGTGCAAACTATACGGCCAAAGTGCAGTAACACCAAGTACGTTTAGGTGAAAACAATACGGCACAAGTGCAGTAATACCAAGTACGTTTAGGTGCAAACTATACAGCACAAGTGCAGTAAACTACAAGTACGTTTAGGTGCAAACTATACGGCCCAAGTGCAGTAACACCAAGTATGTTTAGGTGCAAACTATACAGCACAAGTGCAGTAAACTACAAGTACTTTTAGGTGCAAACTATTTGGCCAAAGTGCAGTAACACCAAGTACGTTTAGGTGAAAACAATACGGCACAAGTGCAGTAACACCAAGTACGTTTAGGTGCAAACTATACAGCACAAGTGTAGTAAACTACAAGTACGTTTAGGTGCAAACTATACGGCCCAAGTGCAGTAACACCAAGTACGTTTAGGTGCAAACTATACGGCCCAAGTGCAGTAACACCAAGTACTTTTAGGTGCAAACTATACAGCACAAGTTCAGTAAACTACAAGTACTTTTAGGTGCAAACTATACGGCCCAAGTGCAGTAACACCAAGTACGTTTAGGTGCAAACTATACAGCACAAGTGCAGTAAACTACAAGTACGTTTAGGTGCAAACTATACAGCACAAGTGCAGTAAACTACAAGTACGTTTAGGTGAAAACTATATGTCACAAGTGCAGTAATACCAAGTACGTTTAGGTGCAAATTATACGGCACAAGTGCAGTAACACCAAGTACGTTTAGGTGCAAACTATACAGCACAAGTGCAGTAACACCAAGTACGTTTAGGTGCAAACTATACGGCACAAGTTTAGTAACCCCAAGTACGTTTAGGTGCAGACTATACGGGCCAGGTGCAGTAACACCAAGTACGTTTAGGTGCAAACTATACAGCACACGGGCAATACAACACGTTAGAAGACTGCAGCTAGCACAATCAACTGCCTGACAACTCCTGTACAACTCCTGGGATGTATATATATCCTCTACACACTGTAAATTTAACTAAACTGACTAGCCTGCCTGCTCTATCTATCTATCTAGTAATAAAGACAATGTCTCTTTCTCTCTCTCTCTCTCTCTCTATAGGACTGATCTCTTTAACAACGCCGCAACACACTACAGGAGGCTGCCTTGCAGGCTGCCTTTTATAGTGTTGGGCGTGTGCTAAAGCCCTGAGCCATAATTGGCCAAAGCCACCCTGGCTTTGGCCAATTATGGCTCTCCGTTTTTTGCGCACTGTGATTGGCCAAGCATGCGGGACATACAGCATGCTTGGCCAATCATCAGCGCGCAATGCCACAGTGAATTATGGGCCGTGGCACGTCACTCGAATTTGGCGCGAACGACCTATTTTGTTTGAATTTCGACGAACGTACGAACAGACAATGTTCAAAGCTCATCCCTAAAGACCAGCACTGAAAAAGAAGCATTTTCTTCCATCCTGTGTCTTAACCACTTAGTAACCGCACACGCGATCACCAGTGTTTGCCGGATCCACGGGACCCGCAGCATCAATGATCGTGGTAAGGAGCCAATGGAGGCGGCTCCTTACTACGTGATCACGCCGTCCAATGACGGCGCGATCACAGATGTAAACAAAGCCAACCGGGCGCATGGGTAGCGTCAGACCCGCGCGCCCGAGTGGACGCACACACGCGGTCACGCCGCTAGCTGGGTCCACGGGATCAATGATCACGGTAAGGAGGCAATGGAAGCGGCTCCTTACCACGTGATTGCGATCTCATGTAAACAAACCGGCGTCATTTGATGATGCCGGTTCCCCCTCCTCTCTCTGTACCGATGGGTACAGTGTGAGAGGAGAGCGCGGATGGCAGCAGCAGTCTGGGATGGATCTGTGACTATTGCAGTCACAGATCCATCCATCCCTGCTCAGCCATCCCTGCATTAACCCCTTCCTTCCCTGTGCATTACTCTGCATACCCCCTGCACAATACTCTTTCTTCCCTGCGCAATACTCTGCAATACCCCCTGCACAATACTCTGCATACCCCCCTGCGCAATACTCTGCATACCACCCTGCGCAATACTCTGCATACCCCACTGCGCAATACTCTGCATACCCTGCGCAGTACTATGCATACCCTGCGCAATACTCTGCAATACTCTGTAATACCCCCTGCGCAATACTCTGCAATACCCCCGAGCAAAACTCTGCAATACCTCCGCGCAAAACTCTGCAATACCCCCGCACAATACTCTGCAATACTCCCACGCAATACTCTGCAATACCCACGCCAATACTCTGCAATACCCCCACACAATACTCTGCAGTACCCCGGCCAGCACTCTGCAGTACCCTTGCACAATACTCTGCAGTACCCCCGCACAATACTCTGCAGTACCCCCGCGCACTACTCTAAACAATACTCTGCATTACCCCCTGCGCAATACTCTGAACAATACTCTGCAATACCCCCGCACAATACTCTGAACAATACTCTGCAATACCCCTGCACAATACTCTGCAATGCCCCTGCACAATACTCCCCGCGCAATACTCCCCTCGCAATACTCCCCGCGCAATACTCCCCGCGCAAGACTCCCTGTGCAATACTCCCTGCGCAATACTCTGCAATCGTTTTTTTTTTAGGCTTCCCAGCCTAGAGGTGAGATGTGGGGTCTTATTGACCCCATATCTCACTGTAAAGAGGACCTGTCATGCTATATTCCTATTACAAGGGATGTTTACATTCCTTGTAATAGGAATAAAAGTAATCAAAACATTTATTTTTGGGGAAAAACGTGTCAAACTAAAATAAATAAAGTAAAATGAACAATAAAAAAAAAAAAATGACAGCGCCCCTGTACCCATGTGCTTGTATACAGACGCGACCGCACATGTAAGTCCCATCCACATATGAAAACGGTGTTCAAACCACACATGTGAGGTATCGCTGCGAACTTTAGAGCGAGAGCAATAATTTTGGCCCTAGACCTCCTCTCCAACTAAAAAGATGTAACCAGTAAAAACGTTTTAAAGCGTCGCCTATGGGGATTTTTAAGTAGCGAAGTTTGGCGCCATTCCACAAGCGTGTGCAATATTGAAGGGTGACATGTTGGTTATCTATTTACTCGGCGTAACTTCATCTTTCATATTATACAAACACATTGGGCTAACTTTACTGTTTTTTTTTTAAAGCACAAAACTGTTTTATTTCCAAAAAAAAACGTGTTAGAAAAATTGCTGTGCAAATACAAAGTTGCAACGACCACCATTGTATTCTCTAGGGTCTTTGCTAAAAAAGCATATATAATGTTTTGGGGTTCTATGTCATTTTCTAGCAAATAAATTATGATTTTTACATGTAGGAGAGAAATGTCAGAATTGGCCTGGGTGCTCCCTGCATGTTGGGCCTCTGTATGTGGCCACACTGTGTAAAAGTCTCACACATGTGGTATCGCCATACTCGGGAGGAATAGCAGAATGTGTTTTGGGGTGTAATTTGTGGTATGCATATGCTGTGTGTGAGAAATAACCCGCTAATATGAAAATTTTGTGAAAAAAAAAATTAAAATAAAAAAATCTTAATTTTGCAAAGAATTGTGGGAAAAAAATGGCAACTTCAAAAAACTCTTTCTAAATACCTTGAAATGTCTTCTTTCCCAAAAGGGGTCATTTGGGGGGTATTTGTACTTTTCTGGCATGTTAGGGTCTCAAGAAATGAGAGAGGCTGTAGGTACATCAGGTGTGATCAAATTGATACATTTTCAGTAATTGGTACCAGTTTGTAGACCCTATAACTTTCACCCAGACTAAATAATATCCATTTTTTCTTTGTTTTGTTACCAAAGATATGTAGCAGTATACATTTTAGGCCAAATTTATGAAGAGAAATTACTTTTTTGCAAAATGTTATAATAGAAATGAAAAAAAAAAAATTTTTTTACAACATTTTTGTTCTTTTTTCATTTATATATATAAAAAAAAAAAAAAACGCAGAGGTGATCAAATACCACCAAAAGAAAGCTCTATTTGTGGGGAAAAAAAGACAAAAATTTTGTTTGGTTACCGTGTTGTATGACTGAGTTATTGTCATTCAAACTGTGAGAGAACCGAAAGCTGAAAATTGGTCTGGTTATTAAGGGGGTTTAAGTGCCCAGTGGTCAAGTGGTTAAATACTGCTGCTTCACTTTGTCCAGAAAATGCAGGTATTTCAGATTTCCAGTGCCGTGGGGGGAACACACATTTTACCTCCCCAGAAAGGTCAAATACCTGTAGCCGTTGTGGGGCAGTGAAGCGGTACTGTTTCAAGGTAAGTATAAATCAGGTGTAGTTAACTCTGAAGATTTGGATATCCACCTAAACAACATGGAGGAGATCAAAGATCACCAGGGTGCAGCGAGAATGTTATGTATTGGAAATAATCTAGCAAGGTCCCATTTAAATGTAAGGAAGGTTTAAAGATTTAAGGGGTCATTAATACTATATATGGTGCAGAGTTAAAGGGTCAGCAATAACTAGAGTTCGATGTTGGATGTCAGTAGTAAGTAATACAGAGTGCAGAGGAGAGTAGTATGAAACATTCCAACACCAAGTGTAGAGGTCATGGGTCTGTATACACTGTGGGCCAGATTCAGGTACATTGGCGCATATTTTGACCGGCGTAGCGCACCTCCTTTACGTTAGACCGGTGCAATGTAGAGGCGCAATGACCGTATCCTCGTAGTATTTGCGCAGAATTTTGCGCCAGTGCAACGTAATTCCCGAGGCGTAAGGCGGAGTAATTCAAATTGGGAAGGACGTGGGCGTGTTACATTGAAATGAGCCGTGACCCCATGCAAATGAAGGGCCGGCCGGATTGCGCATGCGCACATGAAGCAGACCATGGTCACAACTCTGCGCATGCTCACAACTCGGGAACGGCGCAATCAGTGAAATTGGAAGTGGACCCGGGCAACTTAGTGAGCTACGCAGAGAGCTTAAATAGACAGACACAAACGCCCTTCCTTTGCACAAGTACATGCCTTTGTATCCCTTCCTATACAGCAAGGTGCTTTTGTTCTGTTGTTTATTAGTGTTTGTTTGTTTGTGACGTGTCTTTGAGATATTTGGGGACTGTTTTGCGGAGTGATTTTTGTCTTTTCTGTGTTTTCTTTGTTGTGTTTTTTTTTTAAATTATATTTTTGCTGGGCATTTTTTTTTTTTGCTGGTCATTTTTTTTTTTTGTTTTTGGTTCTGTTTGTGAATGATTTTGGAATGTGCGGGTGACATTCCTGCCGGAAAAGGGGTGTCACCCTCATTTGTGGTGGAGAAGTGATCCCCAGGACCAGGGAGAAGTGATCCCCAGGTCCGTGTGAATGGTGTATGAATGTACAGTGACATAATTGGAGCCGTGGCGTCGCTGCTCACAAGTCCTGCATGGTGGGCTTGTGCTGATCCAATTTGATGAGGATGTGATGTGTCTGTGCAAGGAACCACAGTGGTGTGCATGCATGCATTCTCATTGTGCCATGATTAATGTGTGTGTTTAACGTGCAAAGATGCCTAATGTGAGCTGGCTCCTGGCTGCTCTTCCCTCAGAAGACGGGGTAGCCTCGGTTAGGGGGGGTTGTCTGGTTCGGGGGTCAGGTCATCACTTATGTCAATCTCCAGGCCCTTTCTCACTGCGAAGTTGTGCAGCATGCAACATGCACCGATGATCTGGCATACAAAGTTTGGGGAATACAACAGGGTACCATGGGGGGTTCTGGATAGGAGTCATGAGATGGGGTCCCAGTGCATACGCAGAGTCACCCTGAAGGGATAAGACAGAAGGATGTTAGTAGTGCATGTGCCCCTTGTGATTTCAGCATCATGGGGGGGACAGTCCTGCCTGCCACCCATGTCACTCACCAACCAGCCAGCTGTCCCTATACATGTTCTGTTCGAAATCTGTGGGGATGGGGCTAGGATTGTATATGTAGCTGTCATGGGTGTCATGGGTGGTGTCATGTGTTGGGCTGGTGATGTCCTCCTGCAGGGTTGTGGTTAATTCCAGGATGGCATGAGGGGTGAATCTGAAGATGCGAGACACCTCAGAATCACTCATGCCAAAGATGTCTATGCGTGTGTGATATATCAAGTGAAGAGTGAGGGGCTTGTATCAGATTGGATTATTATATCCATCAAGGTTTTAAAGGGCTATTGAAAGATAGTGAGACCGTGTTTGCAATTTGTATGTATGTTATGTATTGATGTATATATGTATGTATATTTTTTTTTTTTTATAATGCTTATAAAAGCAAATAATTTTTTTTTTGAAAAAAAAAAAAATCCTCTCCCGTGCCCTCCTCCGTGCCCTCCTCCGTGCCCTCCTTCTTCTTTGCTCATCTAAAGTCAGTAGTATAGCTATGAGCATGAATGCCCCTGGCATGTTGGCATACAGTTTGTTGTGCAGCAAGTGTGACTGCTCAGCTCCTCACTAACAGTGTTGCTTTAGCTGACATGTAGACGGATTGTCTAATTTTATTCCACCTTTTCTATGGACTAATTTTAGACAGGACGTGCAGCTGTTGCGCACAGCGCGTAGCCTGCGCTGCACCAACTTACTTTTGTGGAACCCCGTAACTCCCTCATTTGCATATTTGAATAGCAAATCAATGGTGTGTCTAGCGCAGTTTTGCGTGCACGGATGCGCCGGTCTATCGAAATTACGCCGGTCGAAAAAAATTAGATTTCACGTGTATATCGTTTTGGGGATGCGGCGCATCGATATGCATGCGCAGATTTAGACTTACGCTGCGCATGTCCTGTAACGCCGGCATAATGGCTCTGTGAATCTGGCCCTGTATTTTTATTGTATACACTGCTGTGGAATCACCAGCAGCAACATCATATGTTGGTACCATACCATACATATTATACATACTTTGCTCTATGTCAGCATTATTTAATAAATACAATTGTACTCATAATCAGCAGCACCCCAAATTACAATAATAATGAAACACTAATCAAATTAAAAGGCTTTTCTCTTGTATTATGAGCCCCAACTGATGTCATTTTAGCATGTAGCCATGCATTGGTCCACTCCCCAAAAAAAAAAAAAAATAATAATTTTGTCAGTGTGCAAAGAGGTTGTTTTCTTAGTAGTTGTAAGAAGGATAGCAAATTAAAAGCAAAGATAGACTATTAGCACATGACACCCCATTTTCATGAAATGGCACTGCTAAGTACAAATCGCTGTCTTGAAAACAAAAAAATTAGAGCATAAGTCCTTGGGTATATATGGGGTATTTTGCACTGGATAGCAGAGCTGTGATGGTTAGTAGCAGAGATACAAACACCACAGAAGCACTTTTGTTTACTGACTTCCCTCTAATGTGGCTGGATGCAATCAGCCATTTTGGTCAGGTAGAATGGAAATGGCAGGGTGGCAGGAGGCCCTTGAAGGCATTATCTCCAAAAAATTAGACAGGCCACAGATCAGAGGCAAAAGGCCCCTGAAGTTGTAAAACATTTTTTTTATTAATTGTAGCACTTTTGATTCATTTTTTTATTTATTTTTTATTATTGCATTCATTTATGTTTGTAATTGACTCTGAATTATTTTTTCATTGGTGGAACCTGACAAGTGGAGTGCTGCCTGAGGTTCAGGCTCTTGAGGTCTATATGAGAGGGAGCTTACTTGTAAAAAGACAAAAACAAAGAGAACAAGAAGGAGGAATTATTGGTTTAATAATTTAGCTTGTTTACCTTTTCATGACATTTGACATGTAGGGGCATTCTAGTGTAGCACAACCCCCAAAGCAGCTGCTTGGTAATCTGGGTTCTCTGTTCTGCACCTTGACTTCAAGAACAAGCTCAGCCCCTCTGACATACCTGGTTGAGTTAAGTTACTGAAATCACTTATAGGAACACATGTATGGATAGTTTTATCTCGACTGTGAATTAGTATCAGGAATAGACACAAGACCAAAGTAACTTTAGTACCTGAGAGTAACTTTAGTACCTGTGAGTAACTTAATACCTGGGATTAACTTTAGAGCCTGGGAGTAACTTTAGTACTTGGAAGTAACTTAATACCTGGGAGTAACTGGTGGTGCATTTTGTGCCAGGTCAGTAGTGTAGCAAGGGGGGGCACCGGGCGCAATATTGGGGGGGGCGAATTCCCGCACCGTTTGTGTGTCACTTATGGTCCGTCCGTGTTCAATTTGGTATACTGTGTCACTGGCCCGGTCGCCATGTTGCGCCCTGCGATTGGTCGAATCTAGTCATGTGCTCTGGCGGGGCTGGCCAATCCTTGAATGTGGGCGGCGCATGCGCGAAGCCCCCCCCCCAGCGCCTGTGCTTCTGTAAGCCGCCAACCTCTTCTCTCCACCCTTCCTCCCTGACCTGATCTGGAAATGCGCAGGGTCTTCATCTGAGACCGGCGAGAAGTGGAACTCGAGTCGGCAGTGTCATACCCTAACCCAATAAATGGACAACAGGTCAGCAGCAGTTAGGGAGAGGAGAGTCACGCCACCGTCATGCCATGCCATGCCATGCCACAGTACAGACAGACATTTACATGCCAAAAGCCCCCTCCAAGCCCCCCCTCAGGAATCGGATTAATGATTTACTGAGCTTCATGTACCCCTCAGGGCTTTAAGCATCATGTAAGGGGTTAAATGATGAATCCTGTGAGGTATTTGGCATGTTGAATGCCCTGAGGAATGAATTATATAGCATAGCAGGATTAATCATTTAACCCCTCACATGCTGAAAGCCCTGAGGAATGCATTACATTTCAGCATGTGAGGGGTTAAATGATTAATCCTGCTATGCTATATAATTCATACCTTAGGGCATTCGACATTCCAAATACCTCACAGGATTCATCATTTAATCCCTTACATGATGCTTAAAGTCCTGAGGGGTACATGAAGCTCAGTAAATCATTAATCCGATTCCTGCGAGGGGGGGGGGGGGGGTTGGGGCTTTTGGCATGTAATTGAGGTGTTACTCGCGGACATGGAAGGTAAAAAATATTCTCATGGTGCAGTATGTTAACTCAAATACATTTAATATTGCCCTTACAAGAGCGATGTTGGTATATCAGCAAAACAGCAATCACATATGTGGTCATGTAAGGAGCTGTAGCGTCTCCGTTAACTTCTCTCTACTCCCTATCGTCACCGTCCGGAAAGGAAAAACGTGATTGCTGGTGACGTCATCGCGCTTTTCCTTTCCAGACGGTGGATTGACTATAGGGAGTAGAGAGAAGTTAACGGAGACGCCACAGCTCCTTACATGACCACATATGTGATTGCTGTTTTGCTGATATACCAACATCGCTCTTGTAAGGGCAATAATTCTTATTAAATGTATTTGACTTAACATACTGCACCATGAGAATATTTTTTACCTTCCATGTCCGCGAGTAACACCTCAATTACACTTTGCTGTTTAAGGATACCACTTGAATCTTGGGGAGACCGTTAAATTTCCTATACTTGGTCAGGCTGTGTGACGATCAAGGTCTCCTGGTAAGCAGGCTACTTAGTGCTTCTCAATTGGGTGTCAAGCTATTTGCCTGATGGCTGGTGTGAAGATTTGTGTCACTTATCTGCTATTTTTCACTCATTTG
This sequence comes from Rana kukunoris, assembly GCA_029574335.1. Lineage (NCBI taxonomy): Eukaryota > Metazoa > Chordata > Amphibia > Anura > Ranidae > Rana > Rana kukunoris. The sequence goes on from CM056049.1 coordinate 655,448,978, forward strand.
GATGCAAAGCATTGCATAGACTTTTATGAAATTCATTGTGGTTGGGACTCTGCATTAGTTGTCTTTTTCACCACTCATAATTCCTTTATTTTAATTTTGCATAGACCTACATGAACTTTATGAGATTGAGATTCTGCAATAGTTTTCCTTTCTTACTGTTTTTTTCACTTGTTGATATTTTTTTCATCTCATTTGTTTGTTATTAGTATCTTACCCAGATATATCAATTTTATGTGATTAGGATTCTGCAATTTTTCCTCCTTCACTAACTTTTATGTCTTAATTTCATTTAATTGAAAATTATTTAGAATCATATAAATTTAAGAAATTGGAGACTCTGCATTAGTTTTCCTTTCCACCAATTTTTCAAATTACACCTATTGACATTCATTTATTCATTTAGCGCTGTACCTCATTTTGCATATTTCAGTGTAGGTGTGAGGTTGGTGGGTCAGTGTATGTGTCAGGTAGGTGTGGGGGGTCAGTGTATGTGCGTCAATCAGTGTAATAGTCAGTGTTGGTGTCAGGTGGGGCAGTGTAATGTGAGTAGTGCAGGAAGCAGGGGTGAGGTGGGTTAGTGTAGGTGTCAGGTGGGTCAGAGTGCAGTGTAGTGGTGTGCAGGATAGTGGTCAGTGTGCGGGTTAGTGGTCAGTGTGTAGTGTAGTGGAAAGCCCGCAGATTGGTGGGGGGGCGGAAATTTCTTGCCTTGCCCGGGCGCTGACAACCCGAGCTACGCCACTGTGCCAGGTAGTACCCTTATAACCTGGTAGTTCCCTTAGTGCTGGGAGTAACCTTATTCCCTGGGAGTACCTTTAGCACCTGGGAGTAACTGGGGGTGCCTATAGGGCCTGGGAGTACCGTTAGTACTAAGAGTGTTGAGGGGTCCTGAGAGTGTCACAGGGAGAGCTGGGAGTAATGTAGGGTACCAATAACAAGTCTTTCTTATTATCTCCAATAGAATAGCGGGTAAAATGTCCAACAGATTTGGTGATGTCAATCAGTGCACATCCTGCTCCATGTATGCATTCCTTGATGAACCAATCAAGGGTGAATACTGCTGTGCGAGATGTGAGCGAGTTGTTTCTATGGAATCCCAGATCCTGGTCCAGGAGAATCAGATGGCAACACTGAAAAGCATCAGCAACCCCAAGCTTGGACGTTACCCAGCAGGTGCTGGTGGGGGCCAGTAAAGTGGAGGTAGGAGACATGGAGGCACAGGAGCCAAAGGTAGGTAGCTGGTTGACAACTAGAAGGAGGGGTAGGGGGAAGAGCGCTAGGGAGGCCAGTCCTGAGCTGGTACACCCCAACAAATATGCCATGTTCCATGATGCTGGGGATATATGCTAAGGGGAGGTAGTGCTGGAGCAGACACCCTACCCTAGCTGCCAGTGGAGTGATGGCTCCAGTAAACAGGGTGGCAGATATATTGGAAAAGCTAGACAAGTGCTGGTAGTAGGGGACTATTAGGAGGACAATTAAGGCAACCTGTCAGAAATACAGTGGTCACTGAACAGTATGTTGTTTACCGGGTGCTCGGGTTTGGGACATCGCAGATCAGGTAGACAGATTATTGGGCGGGCTGGGGAGGACCCCACAGCAACAACTCGCCAGACCAGTCCCGGAGATATTTCAGCTCACCCAGATAACTCTGGCTATTAATTGGCACACCTGGACTCAGCACGCAGCATCCTGTTCAGGCCACTGTTATGTGCACTCTCCAGGTTCCCCCTTAGGCCAAAAACAACTATGTCCTGTACAGCTTGAGAAAATTTAGCTCTTTCCCCTCTTCCTGGAAATGTTCCTCTGGGAAATGCAGTTTTAAGCTCTTGATTAGAGTAGAGTCTCTCTCCTCTGGACTACAATTCCCACAGTACAGTGCTGTGTGACTCAGTTTATCGAGCACTTCCTGCTTAGCAGCTCCCTCCTCCTGCTGATATGGCTGGTAACCAGTTCAGCACCATAGGGCAGCAACTACAGAGAACAACTGCAGACAGTGTTTCTCTCACTCTCCATTCCTAGCTAAGCATCTGGGTACACTTGATTATGGTCTCCTTGTACTTGTTGAGATGTACACAATCTTTTTTTGCAGATAATGACATGTTCAGCATATTTGCAAAACTATACTGACCTTTTAAAGAGGAAGTAAACCGTGATGGGTTTTTACTTCCTCTTTGTTCCCTGCAAAGTAAAAGCATAATGGGCTAGTAAGCATCGCACAGAGAAGACCGATCTGTGTCCCTTGTACATAGGGACACATATCGGTCACCTCCCCCAGTCACCCCCCTCCCCCCACAGTTAGAACACAATGCAGGGTGAACATTTAACCCCTTCCCCACCCCCTAGTGTTAACCCCTTCAATGCCAGTCACATTTATACAGTAATTAGTGCATGTTTATAGCACTGATCGCAGTATAAATATGAATGGCGCCAAAAATGTGTCAAAAGTGTCCGATGTGTCCGCCATAATGTCGCAGTCCCAATAAAAATTGCAGATCGCCGCCATTACTAGTAAAAAAAAAAATAATAATAATAATAATTATGTCCCGTATTTTGTAAGCGCTATAACTTTTGTGCAAACAGTCGCTTATTGCGATTTTTTTTTTTTTAACCAAAAATATGTAGAAGAATATGTATCGGCCTAAACTGAGAAAAAAATGTTTTTTTTTTTTTTTTTTTACAAAAATTGGGCTATTTATTATAGCAAAAAGTAAAAAATATTGATTGATGGCACTTCACAGGCATACTACAGTCAGAGCTGTAAGAGAGGCTGTCCTCCGCACATCAGGCTCTACCAGTGGCGTCTCCAGCTTTCATATTTAGGGGGGGCACATAGGGGGACAGGGACAAAAGTAGGGGGGCCCAACTACAAAATGCAATATATATATATATATATATATATATATATATATATATATATATCCTGGGGCCCTTTACTACGATCCCACAACGGGCCCTTTTACATGTTCTGCAGTGAGCTCCCTTCCTACTATACTGTGGCCCCCCAGGGTGGCAGAAAACAAGAGCTATGTGTCACCAGCACTCCAAGAAAATATAAGGGTCCAAAGCAGTGGGAGAACTTTCAGGGTTGCAAAGGTTGTCTTGCCACCGAGCCCTGGTGTTCTACCACTGTAGGGTTCCCCAGCTGTCCTGTCCTTGCTATTGACAGCGATGGTCTGGCATCTGTCTCCTTGGCAGCGGCGGCAGTCCATTAGGACCTAGTGCTGGTGACATTACGGATGCATGCAGGGGAAGGCTGGCACTATTAGTTATAGAGAGCTGAGCCTCCAGCTGGTCACCTAGCAGCAGTAATGCTGTATAACCTTCTCTGTTGACATGCTGATCGGGATGTGATCCAGGTAATGCTCCCAGTCAGATCTAATAAATACAGTATTTATTAGCATCAAGAGTACAACCACATATATATATATATATATATATAAAAAATCAAACGTATGTTCCGTAGCCGTGTGGGCTCTATGCCTGTAAAGTGTGGGCTCTATGCCTGTAAAGTGTGGGCTTTGATCAATAAAATCTCTGATATTTAACACTAGGATTTGACTGGGAGCATCACCTGGATTGCATCCCGATCAGCATGTCAGAGAAGGCTCCACTGCTGCTAAGCAACCTGCAGGGAGCTCAACTGTCTACAACCAATAGAGATGGGCTCGGGTGTGATAGAAATCCCACATGCCCAATCCCAGGAAGCCAACACTCCACAGTGCTAATCACAGGCAGTGAGACATTTCCTGATCTGTGCAGAGCTGCGGACTGGGAAATCTCTCACTGCCTGTGATTAGCGCTGTGCAGTGTGGGCTTCCTGGCAGGCTCTGGCATGTGGATTTTTGAACATGCCCAGCCCATCTCTAACAACAAATTGTGCTGGCCCTCCTGTACATCAGCCCCAAAAAGTAACCAGCACTGGGTTCCAATGTGCTGCCGCCGCTGCCAAAGAGACAGAGACCAGCGCTGTGAATAGCCGGGACAGGACAGCAACTCTGGTTATTCCAGCACTGGTCCACACTGGAATGATTCCCCCATCCACCTATAATGTGTAGATGGGGGAATTGGATCATTTTTTTTTTTCATTCAACCTAATAGTTGAATGAAAAAAAGTGATCAATGTATGGGCTGCATAAGAGCTAAGACCAGCCATAGACAGTTTAAATCTCAGCTGGTTCAGCAGGAACTGGCTGAGATTTGAACCATTAATGAGCAGATTCTATTATGATTATCACTAGTGGTTGCTGTATAGCCACTAGTGAGAATCACTGTTTGTCGGGAGAATACAATTGCTGGGCAGGAGGGATATTCCCGTCAGCACTGTCTGTGTTGATGGGGGAATCATGCAAGTTTCTTTCCTGCAATCTGTGGATGTAGGAAAGAAATTTGCACTGTATATTACCTGCCTAACGGAAGGTGAAAGTGTAACAGAATGGCCTGTGACACCCAGAGACTTTTGAAGGATGGGGGGTACTCGAGTGCCAGCATCACTAATGACTCTTGGGTCTAGGGTCATCCTGTGCCCCTTTTGGGCATAGGGTGACTGAGAAATGATAAATTACATGGGATGGGACATTACTGATAATTCATGATTTGCAGGATATCTTTAAATATTACAAGTTGGTAAAGTCTGACTCTGACAGGTCAATAGAGTGTTTTCATCCAATGTGGGGACACATGCTTTTGAAGTGTTAATTGAGTCTGCTCCTAGACATTCCATTGTGTGATGCTAATACTGTTTTGTGTCCATTGTGCTAATTAGGTCTGCTCCTAAGACCTGTTTGTTGTGTATGCTAATGACACTTTTAAGATGTGGACTTGTCAAGCTGTAGTAAATAACCCCTCTAAATGCGGAGCCAGACCGTCTGGGTAATGAGTAGTAATTAAGTCATCGGAATGTCATTATCTAAAAGAATGCGTATGAAGCCCCCCATTGTGTGATGTGTGGGTGGAGTGTGTCTTTGTCCCTGTGATTAACTGTAACATGCTTGTACTGTATATAAGAAAGCTAAGTTACTATTAAAGGATTCATTCATTCATTTTGGAATCAGTACCAGAGCTTGTGTTGTCTCGGTTATTCTGGAAAATGAAATGGGTCGTGTCTGATGTCTGTCGGACTGTCGGATAAGCTGTCGTGGGGCGATGGAATGGAATATCGTAAACGGTGTTGACAGTTGCAGAAAGTAAATTGTGAATGTCTTGAAAGAACAGGAGAGGGGAGGGAGACAGATGGGGTGGAGAAGGGATGGAGATAATGCAGTTCAGTGATTACAGTGTACTGCAGTCTGCAATGCACACACTTACCCACAGTCCAGGCTAGAATCTCAGGCATCATTCACACACATGCTGCTGATTTTAATGTTTCCTGAACACACATCCCCTCTCTTCAGATACAGCACACCGAGATAGTGTGGGCGGGACTGAAAGGAGGAGGAGGAGGAGGAGCTGTATTCCTCCCTGCTCGTATGTGAGGAGAGTGGGGGGGGGGGGGGGTGGCTGGACTCGCTGGGCTGTAAAAGAGTGTCATAGACTGACACTCGGCTCAGCTTGCAGTCACCACTCTCAGAATTTACAGGCTGGTTCTCCTGTCCTAAGGACGGGAGAAATCAGTCTGTTTTTTCAGTAACTGAGATGAAGGCTTGGGCCCCCCCTCCCCCATAGTGCTCATGTAGTCCTTTCTGCAATTTACTCTCCGTGCCAATGAAGATGCAGGGGAAGGAGCAGATCGGGCGGCTGTGGTTGTGTGAACGCTTGCAATATGCAGTGTCAGCGAGCAGAGGGAGGGGGAGGGAGAGGGAGGGGGAGGAATGCCCCGCAGAGCTGACTGGGGACGCTCTTCCTCTCAGGAGAGACTGTTACTCCAGGGGCGTATTTTTTTGGGGGGGCACATGGTGGGGCACAGCATAATGTTGGGGGGGTCAGGGCCCCCTCTGGCCCCCCCCTAGAGACGCCTCTGGGCTCTACCGCCTAGCTAGCTAAGGTATATTCTTGTACAACAACCATGTATTGGTGCCCTGGCAGGGTGTCTTGATCGGAATCGGGCTTGTAGAAAGGTGAGCTCTACATATTTGGATCGCTTCTTCAGGAATATTTTTCTGGACAACAAGAAGCAGATTATTACAACCATGTACCATATATATATATATATATATATATATATATACAGTATCTCACAAAAGTGAGCACACCCCTCACATTTTTGTAAATATTTTATTATATCTTTTCATGTGACAACACTAAAGAAATTACACTTTGCTACAATGTAAAGTAGTGAGTGTACAGCTTGTAAAACAGCATACATTTTCTTTCCCCTCAAAATAACTCAACACACAGCCATTAATGGCTAAACTGCTGGCAACAAAAGTGAGTACCCCCCTAAGTGAAAATATCCAAATTAGCCATTTTCTCTCCCTGGTGTCATGTGACTCGTTAGTGTTACAAGGTCTCAGGTGTGAATGGGGAGCAGGTGTGTTAAATTTGGTGTTAACGCTCTCACGCTCTGAGCCCAGGTTCACACTTGTTCCGACAACGCTCCTACATTGGGAGCTCATGTAGCATGACGTGTGAAAATCAATGTTTTCCTATGAGAGCTGTCTTAACTGGTCCTACACAAGTCGGTCCGACTTTGGGCCTGGGTTCACACTTGTTCCGACAACGCTCCTACATTGGGAGCTCATGTAGCATGACGTGTGAAAATCAATGTTTCCCTATGAGAGCTGTCTTAACTGATCCGACACAAGTCGGTCCGTCTTTGAAAACACTCCCTGTACTACTTTGCTCCGACATTCATCCTACTTCAGCCCATTGAATATCATTGAAGTCGGACCAAAGTAGGAGCCTTGTCCTTATCAGACATCCGACATGTGATTACAGCAGCAGTAAAAGGAATTTATCTCACTCTGGGATTGTTTTGATTGGTCAAAGAACAAGTCAGACTATCACAAAGTCGGTTCAAAGTAGTATCCTGTTCATGAAAGTAGGATGGATGTAGGACCAATGTAGGATGAATGTAGGACAGATGTCGCAGAGCAAAGTAGGATTAAATCCATCCTACTTTCATGAACAGGATACTACTTTGGTCCTACTTTGTGATAGACTGACTTGTTCTTTGACCAATCAAAACAATCCCAGAGTGAGATAAATTCCTTTTACTGGTGCTGTAATCACATGTCAGGTGTCAAAAGTCGGATGGTTAGGACAAGGCTCCAACTTTGGTCCTACTTCAATGATATTCAATGGGCTGAAGAAGGATCAATGTAGGACCAAAGTAGTACAGAGAGTAGTTTTAAAGTCGGACCGACTTGTGTAGGACCAGTTAAGACAGCTCTCATAGGGAAACATTGATTTTCACACGTCATGCTACATGAGCTCCCAATGTAGGAGCGATGTCGGAACAAGTGTGAACCCAGCCTGAGGCTGGGTTAACACTATACTACACATCCTACATTCATCCTACATTGGTCCTACATCCATCCTACTTTCATGAACAGGATACTACTTTGAACCGACTTTGTGATAGTCTGACTTGTTCTTTGACCAATCAAAACAATCCCAGAGTGAGAAAAATTCCTTTTACTGCTGCTGTAATCACATGTCGGATGTCTGATAAGGACAAGTCTCCTACTTTGGTCCGACCTCAATGATATTCAATGGGCTGAAGTAGGATGAATGTCCGAGCAAAGTAGTACAGGGAGTGTTTTCAAAGTCGGACCGACTTGTGTTGGATCAGTTAAGACGGCTCTCATAGGGAAACATTGATTTTCACACGTCATGCTACATGAGCTCCCAATGTAGGAGCGTTGTCGGAACAAGTGTGAACCCAGCCTCAGGCTGGGTTCACACTTGTCCGACAAACGCTCCTACATTGGGGCTGGGTTCACACTATTCGGCTGGGTTCACACTTGTTCCGACAACGCTCCTACATTGGGAGCTCATGTAGCATGACGTGTGAAAATCAATGTTTCCCTATGAGAGCTGTCTTAACTGGTCCTACACAAGTCGGTCCGACTTTGAAACTACTCCCTGTACTACTTTGGTCCTACATTGATCCTACTTCAGCCCATTGAATATCATTGAAGTAGGACCAAAGTAGGAGCCTTGTCCTAACCATCCGACTTTTGCCATCTGACATGTGATTACAGCACCAGTAAAAGGAATTTATCTCACTCTGGGATTGTTTTGATTGGTCAAAGAACAAGTCAGTCTATCACAAAGTAGGACCAAAGTAGTATCCTGTTCATGAAAGTAGGATGGATGTAGGACCAATGTAGTACCAATGTAGGACCAATGTAGGACAAATGTCGCAGAGCAAAGTAGGATGAAAGTCATGTAGTGTAGTGTGAACCCAGCCTACTACACGACAGCAGTACAACTTTCATCCTACTTTGCTCTGCGACATCTGTCCTACATTCATCCTACATTCATCCTACATTGGTCCTGCATCCATCCGACTTTCATGAGCAGGATACTACTTTGAACCGACTTTGTGATAGTCTGACTTGTTCTTTGACCAATCAAAACAATCCCTGAGTGAGAAAAATTCCTTTTACTGCTGCTGTAATCGCATGTCGGATGTCTGATAAGGACAAGGCTCCTACTTTGGTCCGACTTCAATGATATTCAATGTGCTGAAGTAGGATGAATGTCGGAGCAAAGTAGTACAGGGAGTGTTTTCAAAGTCGGACCGACTTGTGTCGGATCAGTTAAGACGGCTCTCCTAGGGAAACATTGATTTTCACACGTCATGCGACATGAGCTCCCAATGTCGGAGCGTTTGTCGGACAAGTGTGAACCCAGCCTAAGATCGCATGACATGTAAAAATCAATTTTTCCCTATGAGAGCTGTCTTAACTGGTCCTACACAAGTCGGTCCGACTTTGAAAATGCTCCCTGTACTACTTTGGTCCTACAATGATCCTACTTTAGCCCATTGAATATCATTGAAGTCGGACCAAAGTAGGAGCCTTGTCCTAACCATCCGACTTTTGACATCTGACATGTGATTACAGCAGCAGTAAAAGGAATTTATCTCACTCTGGGATTGTTTTGATTGGTCAAAAACAAGTCAGACTATCACAAAGTCGGATCAAAGTAGTATCCTGTTCATGAAAGTAGGATGGATGTAGGACCAATGTAGGACAGATGTCGCAGAGCAAAGTAGGATGAAAGTAGTACTGCTGTCGTGTAGTATAGTGTGAACCCAGCCTCATACTGGTCACTGGATGTTTAACATGGGACCTCATGGCTAAGAACTCTCAGAGGATCTGAAAAAAATAATTGTTGCTCTACATAAAGATGGCCTAGGCTATAATAAGATTGTCAAGACCCTGAAACTGTGTTGCAGCACGGTAGCCAAAACCACGCAGCGGTTTAACAGGACAGATTCCACTCAGAACAGGCCTCGCCATGGTAGAACAAAGAAGTTGAGTGCATGTGTTCAGCATAATATCCAGAGGTTGTCTTTGGGAAATAGACATTTGCATGCTGCCAGCATTGCTGCAGAGGTTGAAGAGGTGGGGGGTCAGCCGTCAGTACTCAGACCATACGCTGCATGCTGTATCGAATTGGTCTGCATGGCTGTTGTCCCAGATGGAAGCCTCTTCTAAAGATGATACACAAAAAAAGCCTTCAAACAGTTTGCTGAAGACAAGCAGACTAAGGACATGGATTACTGGAACCATGTCCTGTGGTCTGATGAGACCAAGATAAATGTATTTGGTTCCGATGGTGTCAAGCGTGTGTGGCAGCAACCAGGTGAGGAGTACAAAGACAAGTGTGTCTTGCCTACAGTCAAGCATGGTGGTGGGAGTGTCATGGTCTGGGGCAGCATGAGTGCTGCCAGCACTGAGGAGATACAGTTCATTGAGGGAACCATCAATGCCAACATGTACTGTGACATACTGAAGCAGAGCATGATCCCCTCCCTTTGGAGACTGGGCCGCAGGGCAGTATTCCAACATGATAAAGACTCCGAACACACCTCCAAGATGACCACTGCCTTGCTAAAGAATCTAAGGGTAAAGTGGGACATCCTCAAACGGAAGTTGGAGGAGTGCAAGGTCTCTAACATCCACCAGCTCTGTGATGTCGTCATAGAGGAGTGGAAGAGGACTCCAGTGACAACCTGTGAAGCTCTGGTGAACTCCATGCCTAAGAGGGCTAAGGCAGTGCTGGAAGAAAATGGTGGCCACACAAAATATTGCCAATTTGGAAATTTTCACTTGGGGGTGTACTCACTTTTGTTGCCAGAAGTTTAGACATTAACCACTTGCCGACCGCGCTATAACAAAAATACTGCTACAGCGTGGTCGAGTTGCTGTGACACAACGTCCCTGGGACGTCCTTGTGCACTTTCGCGTTTGCACGTCCCCTGGGACGCGCTCGCGGAAGTGTCCGTGCTCGCCGGGTCTAGAAGACCCGGTGCATCACGGATCACGGTAAATTGACGCTGATATCGGCCGTTTACCACGTGATTGCGCCATCGAATGACGGCGCGATCACTTGTAAACAAACCGGCGTCATTTGATGACGCCGGTTCCTCCCTCTCCTCTCTGTACCGTTCGGTACAGTGTGAGAGGAGAGGGGGGGGGAGGGGGTGTGAGCAGCAGCGCTGTGGCTGGATCTGTGACAAATGCAGTCACAGATCCAGCCATCCATCCCAGCTCAGCTATCCCTGCGCAATACTCTGCAATACCCCAATACTCTGCAATACCCCAATACTCAGCAATACCCCAATACTCTGCAATACCCTGCGCAATGCTCTGCAATACCCCAATACTCTGCAATACTCTGCAATACCCCAATACCCCAATACTCTGCAATACCCTGCGCAATACTCTGCAATACCCCAATACTCTGCAATACTCTGCAATACCCCAATACTCTGCAATACCCTGCGCAATACTCTGCAATACCCCAATACTCTGCAATACCCTGCGCGATACTCTGCAATACCCCAATACTCTGCAATACCCCGCACGATACTCTGCCAAGCCCCAATACTCTGCAATACCCCAATACTCTGCAATACCCTGCACACTACTCTGCAATACCCCAATACCCTGCGCGATACTCTACAATACCCCAATAGCCTGCGCGATACTCTGCAATACCCCAATACTCTGCAATACCCAAATACTCTGCAATACCCCAATACTCTGCAATACCCCAATACTCTGCAATACGTCCCCCCCTCCTGCCACCCTCCGGTGCTTTTACAGACTCACTGCTACGATCAAAGCCAGGATATATTTTTCCCAGCCTAGAGGTGAGATGTGGGGTCTTATTGACCCCATATCTAACTGTAAAGAGGACCTGTCATGTTATATTCCTATTGCAAGGGATGTTTACATTCCTTATAATAGGAATAAAAGTGATAAAAAAAATTATTTTTGGGGGAAAAAGTGTCAAAATCAAGTAAATAAAGTAAAATGAACAATCATTTTTTATTTTTTTAACCACTTGACCACTGGGCACTTAAACACCCTTCCTAACCAGACCAATTTTCAGCTTTCGGTGCTCTCACAATATGAATGACAATTACTCAGTCATACAACATTCTACCCATTTGAAATTTTTGTCCTTTTTTTCACACAAATAGAGCTTTCTTTTGGTGGTATTTGATTACTTCTGGGTTTTTTATTTTTTGCGCTATAAAAGAAAAACGACTGAAAATTCTGTAAAAAAAAAAAAAAAAAAACTTGTTTCTGTCATATTAGTGGGTTATTTCTCACACACAGCATATGCATACCACAAATTACACCCCAAAACACATTCTGCTATTCCTCCCGAGTATGGCGATACCCCATGTGTGGGACTTTTACACGGCGTCGCCACATACAGAGGCCTAACATGCAGGGAGCGCCATCAGGCGTTCTGGAACACCCAGACCAATTCTGACATTTCTCTCCTACATGGAAAAATCATCATTTATTTTCTAGAAAATTACATAGAACCCCAAAACATTATATATGCTTTTTTAGCAAAGACCCTAGAGAATACAATGGTGGCTGTTACAACTTTTTATCTCGCACGGTATTTTCGCAGAAATTTATTGAACGCGTGTTTTTTAAAAAACTGTTTTGTGCTAAAAAAAAACAAAACAAAACAGTAAAGTTAGCCCAATTTTTTTTCATAATGTGAAAGATGAAGTTACGCCGAGTAAATAGATACCCAACATGTCACACTTCAAAATTGCGCACACTCGTGGAATGGCGCCAAACCTCGCTACTTAAAAATCCCCATAGGCGGTATTGCAGAGTATCGCGCAGGGTATTACAGGGTATTGCCGAGTATTGGGGTATTGCAAAGTATCATGCAGAGTATTGGGGTATTGCCGAGTATCATGCAGAGTATTGGGGTATTGCCGAGTATCATGCAGAGTATTGGGGTATTGCCGAGTATTGGGGTATTGCCGAGTATTGGGGTATTGTTGAGTATTGGGGTATTGTTGAGTATTGGGGTATTGTTGAGTATTGGGGTATTGTTGAGTATTGGGGTATTGCCGAGTATTGGGGTATTGCCGAGTATTGGGGTATTGCCGAGTATTGGGGTATTGCCGAGTATTGGGGTATTGCCGAGTATTGGGGTATTGCCGAGTATCATGCAGAGTATTGGGGTATTGCCGAGTACTGGGGTATTGTTGAGTATTGGGGTATTGTTGAGTATTGGGGCATTGCCGGGTACTGGGGTATTGTGGGGTACTGGGGTATTGTTGGGTACTGGGGTATTGTTGGGTACTGGGGTATTGTTGGGTACTGGGGTATTGTTGGGTACTGGGGTATTGTGGGGTATTGTTGGGTACTGGGGTATTGTGGGGTATTGTTGGGTACTGGGGTATTGTGGGGTACTGGGGTATTGTGGGGTATTGTTGGGTACTGGGGTATTGTGGGGTACTGGGGTATTGTTGGGTACTGGGGTATTTGGGGTGTTGGGTACTGGGGTATTGTGGGGTATTGTTGGGTACTGGGGTATTGTGGGGTATTGTTGGGTACTGGGGTATTGTGGGGTACTGGGGTATTGTGGGGTATTGTTGGGTACTGGGGTATTGTGGGGTATTGTTGGGTACTGGGGTATTGTGGGGTATTGTTGGGTACTGGGGTATTGTGGGGTACTGGGGTATTGTGGGGTATTGTTGGGTACTGGGGTATTGTGGGGTACTGGGGTATTGTGGGGTACTGTGGGGGATTGTTGGGTACTGGGGTATTGTGGGGTATTGTGGGGTACTGGGGTATTGTTGGGTACTGGGGTATTGTGGGGTACTGGGGTATTGTTGGGTACTGGGGTATTGTGGGGTACTGGGGTATTGTGGGGTACTGGGGTATTGTGGGGGATTGTTGGGTACTGGGGGATTGTTGGGTACTGGGGGGATTGCAGGGTACTAGGGGATGGCAGAGCTGGGATGTTTTGAGGGATGGCTGGATCTGTGACTGCATTTGTCACAGATCCAGCCACAGCTCAGCTGCTGACACCCCGCTTCCCCCCCCTCTCCTCGCACACTGTACAGAGAGGAGAGCGAGGAGAGGGAGGAACCGGCGTCATCAAATGACGCCGGTTTGTTTACAAGTGATCGCGCCGTCATTCGACGGCGCGATCACGTGGTAAACGGCCGCTATCAGCGGCAATTTACCGTGATCCGTGATGCGCCGGGTCTTCTAGACCCGGCGAGCACGGACACTTTCGCGAGCGCGTCCCAGGGGACGCGCAATCGCGGAAGTGCACGAGGACGTCCCAGGGACGTCGTGTCAAAGCAACTCCACCGCGCCGTAGCAGTAAAATGCTTATGGCGCGGTGGGGAAGTGGTTAAAGCACCCTTGTCCCTGTGTGCTCGCATGCAGAAGCGAACGCATACGTAAGTCCCGCCCACATATGAAAACGGTGTTCAAGCTACACATGTGAGGTATCTCTGCGAACGTTAGAGCGAGAGCAATCATTTTGGCCCTAGACCTCCTTCTGTAACTAAAAACATGTAACCAGTAAAAGTAATTAAAGCGTCGCCTATGGGGATTTTTAAGTTTGGCGCCATTCCACGAGTGTGCGCAATTTTGAAGTGTGACATGTTGGGTATCTATTTACTCGGCGTAACTTCATCTTTCACATTATGAAAAAAAAATGGGCTAACTTTACTGTTTTGTTTTGTTTTAAACACAAAACAGTTTTCTTTTTAAAAAACACGCGTTCAAAAAATGTCTGAGAAAATACCATGCGAGATAAAAAGTTGTAATGGCCGCCATTGTATTCTCTAGGGTCTTTGCTAAAAAAGCATATATAATGTTTTGGGGTTCTATGTAATTTTCTAGCAAATAAATGATGATTTTTACATGTAGGAGAGAAATGTCAGAATTGGCCTGGGTGTTCCAGAACGCCTGATGGTGCCCCCTGCATGTTGGGCCTCTGTATGTGGCCACGCTGTGTAAAAGTCCCACACATGGGGTATCGCAATACTCAGGAGGAATAGCAGAATGTGTTTTGGGGTGTAATTTGTGGTGTGCATATGCTGTGTGTGAGAAATAACCCGCTAATATGACAGAAACAATTTTTTTTTTTTTTTTTTACAGAATTTTCAGTCGTTTTTCTTTTATAGCGCAAACAATTAAAAAAACAGAAGTAATCAAATACCACCAAAAGAAAGCTCTATTTGTGTGAAAAAAAGGACAAAAAGTTCAAATAGGTACAATGTTGTATGACTGAGTAATTGTCATTCAAATTGTGAGAGCACCGAAAGCTGAAAATTGGTCTGGTTAGGAAGGGGGTTTAAGTGCCCAGTGGTCAAGTGGTTAATAGCTGTGTGTTGAGTTGTTTTGAGGGAACAGCAAATGTACACTGTTATACAAGCTGTACACTCACTACTTTACATTGTAGCAAAGTGTAATTTCTTCAGTGTTGTCACATGAAAAGGTATAATAAAATATTTACAAAAATGTGAGGGGTGTACTTACTTTTTTAAGATACTGGGTATATAAATATATACAAATAGGTTACAAATACAGCTGTAGATTATGTAAGAACTGTAAACACTTACAAAACTCCAGAACCCTTTGCAATGCTATTGAACACCTACGGTGGGGCACAAGTGGTTCTCCTGATTCTTCACTTTACTTCAAAGAAAAAATGGCTTGTGACCTGTTCACAGGGGTATTTTCGGACAAGTGTTAATTGGTTGGTGTTGTGACGAGGGCCTCTGACGGCTTGAAATACTACTGTTGGGTCTGTTTATAAGAGATCCAATGTAAACTTTACAGAGAATTCATCATATCTTCATCAAAATGTTTGGCTAACTTATGAAGCACACTGTTCTTTATTAAAACCTTACCCCAGAGAGACCCCATAGTAATCATCAGCTTGGTATGTAATAAATAAATAAATACATAATTTCAGAATAAAAACACAGCCCCAAAAGTATTTATCTGATTCTGCCCTTAAAAAATGTCTATCATCTGACTGAAAGTAGCTGCAAGGGACATATATTCACACATTGTACAGGTACATATGATACACTGCGCACCATCAAATTAACATATTAGCACCAGTGGGACTGTGGGATTGCGCTCACTATGGGAAATATATATTAAATAACACATGTTAAATAATGCTTCTAGGAAATGAGTTTGTTCTGTTATTCGATATTACCAGGGTATGTGTGTAAACCTGATACATTCTCTTGCAACTTAATAGGGACAAAACATGGAGAAACCATAGAAAATGTAGGCTGAATAGTAAAGTTTAAGATATGTCACACTTAGGAACAGCAGTGTAAGTAGAAAATATGGTACAATAATATCCATCTGCCTTGAAGTATAATTAATAGATGCCATTGAACCTTAGAAGTAGGTGTATTGTATTTCCCAATCACATTTTGTCTTTCAGGGATATCAAGAGTAGCTAGGTGATGGTAATATAGTATGGTAACAAAGATAGATGGATGGAGAATGGGGGTTGCAATACTTAGGCCTCGTACACACGATCAAATCTGTCCGCTGGAAACGGTCCGCTGGACCGTTTCATCAGACAGATTCGATTGTGTATACGGCCGAGCCGATGGATTTGGCCACCCGACAGATTTCAAAGCATGCTTTGAAATCTATCGGGTGGGAATCCGTCCGCCCGACATGTCTGCTGGTTAGTACACTTACCAGCAGACATGTCGTCCCGCACCGCCGCCGAATGGATTAGGCGCATGCGCGGAAGTGTTTTACTTCCTGGTGCGGTGACGTGGCGGCGTCAACGTCACCGCCACGTCACCGACACGTCAGCGCGCCATCTGCTGGCGGGGATTTTGGTTTGCTCGTGTGTACACGCGAGCAAACCAAAATCCCAGCAGACAGATTTGTTCAAATCTGTCGGACGGACAGATTTGAACAAATCTGTCTGCTCGTGTGTACGAGGCCTAAGAGGGGGGGGGGGGTGTGGTCAAGATTCCAGGAATAGGGTTTGGTAGGGATAGGGTCTTTTTTGTTAAAGCATTAATATCTGAAAATTGTCATAGGACTTTCAGGAAAATTTGGGATTGTATTTAATGGGGATTTGATCACCATAAGAATATTGTAAGCAAAGAAAAAAAAGCACTTGTATTTCTGTCTCCCACTTTGCATGTCTTTTATATTAGAAAATTATAGAAAGCTTGGAGAATTGCCTTTCCAGGATCAAAAATAGGTAGTCCTATGAGAATGCTTCAAATACTATATGAAGGGCAAAAGAAGAGCACCTTCTCTCCACCTTAACCACTTAAGACCCGGACCAAAATGCAGGTAAAGGACCTTGCCCCTTTTTGTGATTCGGCACTGCGTCGTTTTAACTGACAATTGCGCGGTCATGCAACGTGGCTCCCAAACAAAATTGGTGTCCTTTTTTCCCCAGAAATAGAGCTTTCTTTTGGTGGTATTTGATCACCTCTGCGGTTTTTATTTTTTGCGCTATAAACAAAAATAGAGCGACAATTTTGAAAAAAATGCAATATTTTTTACTTTTTGCTATAATAAATATCCCCCAAAAATATATATATATATATATTTTTTTTTCCTCAGTTTAGGCCAATACGTATTCTTCTACCTATTTTTGGTAAAAAAAATCGCAATAAGCGTTTATCGGTAGGTTTTCGCAAAATTTATAGCGTTTACAAAAAAGGGATAGTTTTATTGCATTTTTATTATTTATTATTTTTTTACTACTAATGGCGGCGATCAGCGATTTTTTTCATGACTGCGACATTATGTCGGACACTTCGGACAATTTTAACACATTTTTGGGACAATTGTCATTTTCACAGCAAACAATGTATTTAACTTGCATTGTTTACTGTGAAAATGACAGTTGCTGTTTGGGAGTTAACCACAAGGGGGCGCTGTATGGGTTATGTGTTCCCTGTGTGTGTTTACAACTGTAGGGGGGTGTGGCTGTAGGTGTGACGTCATCGATCGTGTCCCCCTATAACAGGGATGACACGATCGATGCTGCCGCCACAGTGAAGCATGGGGAAGCCGTGTTTACACACGGCTCTCCCCTTTCTTCAGCTCCGGGGACCGATCGCCGCACTCCAGCGCGTGCCCCTGACCCACGGCTGGGTACTAGAACCGACGTAAATATACGTGGATGTGCTATTCTGCCGACGTATATGTGCAGGAGGCGGTCCTTAAGAAGTTAATTAGACTGCAGACACGGTTCCCTGCCTGACCGTTGATTGGCTGCACTGGATGGACTGAAAGCAGCAAAGCCATTGGCTGGTGCTGCTGTCAATCACAACCAATGACGCGGCACACCGGGGGCCAGGCCGAGTGATACAGTCGGCGGCTATGCCCGTCGCTGTATCACAGGAGCATGGCCGCTAGAGCTTTCCACCATGTGAGCAAGCTCCCATGAAGGTGGAATGCTCTTGTTGAGGGGGAGCCATGACAGCCGCCAAGGGACCCCAGAAGACGTGGATCTGGGCCACAGTGTGAAAAACGAGCTACACAGTAGAGGTAAGTATAACATGTTTGTTATTTAAAAAAAAAATTAAAAATTAACTTGTCGCTTTAAGCTTGGTTTGGTTCTCATTAAATTTGTTTTGTTGTCTATTCTTTGATCTAATGATAGCTTTGTGTTATTGCAAAAAATGACATGTCCTGTTATGTGGTTGTAAGGTTAAAAATATATTGTAGAAGAATTCTGTTTGTCCCAAATTATGGGTATAATGCGAAATTAATGTAATCAATGATCTTCCTGGATACCAATGTATATTGCCCTTCATTATCCTTAAAGTAGTTGTAAGGGCTGAATTTTTTTCTGTGCAGCAGCCCCCTCAATACTTACCTGAGCCCCCTCTCGATCCAGCGATGTACAGGAGAGCCTTGGGTACTCACACTCCTGATTTGCCTTTGGCAGCAGTGGAAGCCATTGCCTCCTGCTGTTTCTCAATCACAGCCAATGAGCCAATCAGGAGATGGAGGGGGCAAGGCCGAGTTGCAGCTCTATGTGTGAATGGACACACAGAGCCATGGCTTGGGAGTGCGCCTGCTTGAGTATCCCCACAGCAAGCTGCTTGCTGTGGGGGCACCCGACAGGAGGGAGGAGCCAGGAGGGTCGGAATGTGAGCCGAGAAGAGGAGGATCCGGGCTGTTCAGTGCAAAATCATTGCACAGAGCACGTAAATATAACGTGTTTGTTATTTAAAGAAACAAACAAACAAACAAACAAGACTTTAATATCGCTTTTTGTACCTCTTGCTTTGTAAAAGGGACTCTTTTAGACAGGAGTCTAGCTACCCTCATTTCCTCCCTTACAAGGAGGCCATTCTAAACCCGCCCCCATACATATGATTTAATTAATTTGCTATAAAATTTCCATATGAATGGTAGAGTTGTATTGTTTATTTATTTAACTTTGTACAAGTTAAAGCTTGTGTTAAGGCGAAAAATGCACTTTATCTCTATAATACATGTGCATTTACTCATATTTGTATCCCTTTAAAGACCCTGCAAGTATAAAAAAATACCAGTTGATTAGCCAGAAATGCAGTCTTTTTTTTTATTTGGTGAGGTAGGCTGACAACACAGGGCCAGATTCAGCAACACTTGCGCTGGAGTATTTCGATATGCGCCGCGTAACTGTGAAGATGCGCCGTCGTTTCTATGTGCCCGTACCCACCAAACTAGATGCGCCCGAAGACGCGGCATTTGCGACCGGCGGAACGTTCCGACGCCAGAGTATCGTCAGCGCATAATTTCGTTTGGCGCATCAGTCGCGCCTATTGATTTCCCCTGCAAATATGCAAATGAGGGAGATTTCCCGATTCGCGAACGGATAAGCACCATACACTGGCTACATGCGCCGCGCGTATCTCGTCCGTCCGGCGCAAAGTTATTTCTACAAAAGGCTGCTTTATCTTTACTTCAGACGGTCAGAGGTCAGCAGGAGAGCAGCTACAGCAGCGTTACCGACGATAGGAGCTAGCTGAACAACCACACTTGCAAGGACAACACCTCTGTGTGCCAACATGCCAGGAGCAATTGTGGTCCTCGAACTACTGATGGGTCCCCCGGAACGAAGGAGGCGGGCACGTGAGAGGATATACCGCACTCGTATGAGCCTCTTTGGCATGGGTGATGAGGAGGTGTATCGCCTCTTCAGATTCAGCCCTGATGCAATACTTGAACTAACCACAACCCTGCATGATGACATCACCAGCAAGACACACCGCTCACAAGCAGTGCAGCCACTGGTGAAGGTACTGGCAACACTCCATTTCCTTGCAAGTGGATCATTCCAGCGTACAAGTGGAGTGGTGGCTGGGATGTCACAGTCCTCCATAAGCAGATGTGTGCACCAGGTTGTCCCTGCAATCCTCAGACGCATGTCCAACCAGTTCATCAGACCCACCACTGAGGAGCTGCGGCTGAAGGCAATGACAGATTTCTACAACATTGCCAGATTCCCACGCACTGTGGGGGCCATTGATTGCACACATGTGGCCCTACAGCCCCCCAGTGCCACAGAGCACATATACCGCAATCGGAAGCATTGGCATTCCATCAACGTACAGGTAATAGCCGATGCCCAACGCCTCATATGGCACGTCCGTGCCAAACACCCCGGGTCCAGCCATGACAGCTTCATATACAATCAGAGCCCCATCCCAGCAGAATTTAACCAGAACATGTATGGAGACAGCTGGCTGGTTGGTGAGTGACATGGGAGTCGGGCATGACTATCCCCTCCCGTGATGCACAACAGAAGTGGCACATGCATGACTAACATTCTCCTGTCTTTTACCTTACAGGTGACTCTGCATATGCATTGGGACCCCATCTAATGACTCCTTTCCGGAACCCCCAAACCAGAGGAGAGAGAAAATACAATGAAGCACACATCAAAACACGTGGAGTGGTGGAGCAAACATTTGGGCTCCTGAAGTCCCGTTTTCGCTGCCTGGATAAGTCCGGGGGGACCCTATTGTATTCCCCTACCTGCGTGTGTCAGATCATCGGTGCATGTTGTATTCTGCACAACTTTGCTATGAGAAAAGGCCTGCAGATTGACATACGTGATGACCTGACCCCCGACCCACACAGTCCCCACCTGCCAGAGGACACCCAGTCTGCTGATGGAAGAGCAGTCAGGAGGGTCCTCGCCGTAGGCATCTTTGGACACTAAACCAAAACATTAATAACACAGACAGTGCACGCGTGTACACCACTGATGTCCCTAGATCACACACACACACGGCTCTCCCCTTTCTTCAGCTCCGGGGACCGATCGCCGCACTCCAGCGCGTGCCCCTGACCCACGGCTGGGTACTAGAACCGACGTAAATATACGTGGATGTGCTATTCTGCCGACGTATATGTGCAGGAGGCGGTCCTTAAGAAGTTAATTAGACTGCAGACACGGTTCCCTGCCTGACCGTTGATTGGCTGCACTGGATGGACTGAAAGCAGCAAAGCCATTGGCTGGTGCTGCTGTCAATCACAACCAATGACGCGGCACACCGGGGGCCAGGCCGAGTGATACAGTCGGCGGCTATGCCCGTCGCTGTATCACAGGAGCATGGCCGCTAGAGCTTTCCACCATGTGAGCAAGCTCCCATGAAGGTGGAATGCTCTTGTTGAGGGGGAGCCATGACAGCCGCCAAGGGACCCCAGAAGACGTGGATCTGGGCCACAGTGTGAAAAACGAGCTACACAGTAGAGGTAAGTATAACATGTTTGTTATTTAAAAAAAAAATTAAAAATTAACTTGTCGCTTTAAGCTTGGTTTGGTTCTCATTAAATTTGTTTTGTTGTCTATTCTTTGATCTAATGATAGCTTTGAGTTATTGCAAAAAATGACATGTCCTGTTATGTGGTTGTAAGGTTAAAAATATATTGTAGAAGAATTCTGTTTGTCCCAAATTATGGGTATAATGCGAAATTAATGTAATCAATGATCTTCCTGGATACCAATGTATATTGCCCTTCATTATCCTTAAAGTAGTTGTAAGGGCTGAATTTTTTTCTGTGCAGCAGCCCCCCTCAATACTTACCTGAGCCCCCTCTCGATCCAGCGATGTACAGGAGAGCCTTGGGTACTCACACTCCTGATTTGCCTTTGGCAGCAGTGGAAGCCATTGCCTCCTGCTGTTTCTCAATCACAGCCAATGAGCCAATCAGGAGATGGAGGGGGCAAGGCCGAGTTGCAGCTCTATGTGTGAATGGACACACAGAGCCATGGCTTGGGAGTGCGCCTGCTTGAGTATCCCCACAGCAAGCTGCTTGCTGTGGGGGCACCCGACAGGAGGGAGGAGCCAGGAGGGTCGGAATGTGAGCCGAGAAGAGGAGGATCCGGGCTGTTCAGTGCAAAATCATTGCACAGAGCACGTAAATATAACGTGTTTGTTATTTAAAGAAACAAACAAACAAACAAACAAGACTTTAATATCGCTTTTTGTACCTCTTGCTTTGTAAAAGGGACTCTTTTAGACAGGAGTCTAGCTACCCTCATTTCCTCCCTTACAAGGAGGCCATTCTAAACCCGCCCCCATACATATGATTTAATTAATTTGCTATAAAATTTCCATGACTATGGTATAACTAAACATGACCCTTAACTGCTAAGCACCCACATTTTACCCAACCTCTATTTTAGTAAATAACCGAGACCACCACTTAATGTTGGAGTAAAAAACTGGCCGTAGCAGCCTCCATTTATTTTAAATAACTTCATAAATATTAAATAACCTTTATTAACAAAAACATATATGTAAACCTGAAATATAATCACATTTTCTTTTTAACCCTACTAGTGCTGGACTTTGCAGGAACATTAACACAACTTTTTAACCCTTGAAAAACCTTTTTTGAGCACTGCGGTACCTAACCTCTGGTCCTAGGCCTCAAGCCGACAAGCTGGCTCAGAGACGACCACTGACCGCAGTGCCCCCATTAAGAACCTCCCAGCTACACCTTGGTAAACTGGACTAACAGCCCCTTCAGAACCCATACCACCTCTGGGTAATGGCATCCACTTTAGGGTAATTTCTTCTCCTGCAAAGTCCAAAACACCCGCCGCCACGACATCTTAATTCCGCACCTGTGTGAGAGAAACAAAACAAGGAAAGCACCAGAAACACCAACCACCGTACAATTAACGTAACATCCTAAAAGGCACATTACCCCTTATTCCAAACCATACCCACCAAAAACCAAAAAAGGGAGGGTGGGTGGGAAAACTTCCTCCACGTGTGTTAGCCCGGGAAGGAGGAGGGGGAATTTAAAACCTCCCCTCCCCTCCCTCAGCCAACCCACAAAAACACTCCCACCGACCAGACCAGGGCTTAGTTAACCCTGTCATGGCCGGCACTCCACTTAATGGCTTTGCCATTGCTGCGTGCCTTACTTGACTATGGTATAACTAAACATGACCCTTAACTGCTAAGCACCCACATTTTACCCAACCTCTATTTTAGTAAATAACCGAGACCACCACTTAATGTTGGAGTAAAAAACTGGCCGTAGCAGCCTCCATTTATTTTAAATAACTTCATAAATATTAAATAACCTTTATTAACAAAAACATATATGTAAACCTGAAATATAATCACATTTTCTTTTTAACCCTACTAGTGCTGGACTTTGCAGGAACATTAACACAACTTTTTAACCCTTGAAAAACCTTTTTTGAGCACTGCGGTACCTAACCTCTGGTCCTAGGCCTCAAGCCGACAAGCTGGCTCAGAGACGACCACTGACCGCAGTGCCCCCATTAAGAACCTCCCAGCTACACCTTGGTAAACTGGACTAACAGCCCCTTCAGAACCCATACCACCTCTGGGTAATGGCATCCACTTTAGGGTAATTTCTTCTCCTGCAAAGTCCAAAACACCCGCCACCAGCACCCAAAGGTAACTCCTTACCTTTGGGCGCACCTCCACACCCTAAGTGCCCGTTGCACACCGTCCTGCAGGCCCAACACCCACATGTCAATCCCCACATCTGTCAAATGAACTCCATCTCCCCGCTGGTACCTCCACGTATCCACCTCCAACTCCGGATGCCTGACCACCAACCCACCATTTCTGATAACAAAACGTGCCACGTCCCGGTTAACCTTCCTCCTGGCCCTGTTCACTCCCTCTACCGACCTGGCCATCCTCCAGGATGACCGGGGAACAATATCTGACCACACGACTACCGTGTCCGGGTAGGCCATGCGGATCCTTAGAAAATCAAACTTAATGTCTCTTGCGACGTCCAACATTGTACGAACCCCAAGGTCGTTGCCCCCCACGTGTAGTAATAAAACATCCGGCGAACGGTCTAATTGTGCAAACTTGTGCACTTCCGGAACCACCCTGCCCCACAACATACCCGGAAAACCCAACCATCGAACACTCGCTTCATGTCTTGGTACCCCAAGCTGACGACCATCCGGTCGCATGTCCGCTCTCCTAGCCCCCCAATGAACGAAGGAGTGGCCCATTATCCAAACCAGTCCCTGTCCCGTACCTGAAAGACATGAAACAAAATTGCGTCACCACCAGACTTTCAAGAGACGCTCCCGTCCCCCGTAATCACATGGTCCCTTACCAAAAACAAACCCTGGCCCCCCTTGAGCCTAGTGAGTGACCTCCCCCCCCCTTTGAGACCCTCCAGGTTGCCCTGTGTGGCCTGTTCTCCCATTGACCCCCAGGGGCACTAGCAACTGTGGTCTCACATACAGCTGAAACCTTCCCGACTCCCACCTGCCAATCCTTTTTACCATCTCATCGGTCATGCCGCTACGTGCAGCCTCCGTCGCGGCCCCGATGCGAAAAGAATGTGCTGAAAACTCCCTTGCCACGAGGCCCAACGCCCCCAAACACCTCCTGAACACCGCCACGAACTGGTACCGTGACAACGGTGTACCATCCTCATGCACCAGAAATGCACCACCCAACGTCGGACGGACCTCCAAAAATTCCCGCACCACTTTAACGGGACACAGCTCCGACCCCCCAATAGGGAACAACCGCACAAACCTGCCCTTCCCCTTTTGATCAGTTTTTGACTTCCGTAAACACAAACTGACCCCTTCTCGTGCCCACCGCACATCCATGGCCAACATGCCCCCCTGTGTTGCCCTCGAGGGGCTGACCAGCTCCCCCACCCGAAACGCTCCAAAGAAAGCCAGCGCAAAAGCAGCCCTGAACAATAGCGCCTCGTACCGTGACTTGCACAGCGTAGCCAATTCCCCCATAATACCCCTCAATATTTCGAATGACACCGGGCGGCGGGCGTCCGCCCGCCGTCCCTGCTTTCTGTAACCTTTTAGTGCCTGCCGCACACAAAACTCCTTCGTAAAGTCCGTACACCCCTGCAACTTCAACCAAAAGGCCAAACCTGCCAATTTTTTATCCAACACCGATTGGGACACCCCCGCCTCCATATTCCTAGCCACAAAATAAAGCACCAGACCCCTTACCTCAGGACCCACCGGGTCCACCGCCGCCTCGCGAACCAGAGCCTGCCACTCTAACCAGACCTTCTCGTAGGCCACCCATGTGCCCACACTTACCGACTTTTTGATCCAATCGGAGATGATTCCAACGGAATCTCCCATAGCCACTCTGGACAGGGTACCCCATGCTCCTCCGCGTCCGGCACCAATTCCCGGAACCTGTCCCACTGAAAGCGAGACAAGGCGTCAGCCACTACATTTTCCACACCCGGCAAATGCACCGCCTATACAAATACATTCATCTGCAAACAGCGCAGCACCAGGTGCCGCAACAGCCGAATAACCGGTGGAGAAGATGCCGTGACCCTGTTAATCACCTGCACCACCCCCAGATTGTCTCCATGGAAACGCACTTTCCGATCCCGGAAGGACGAACCCCATAGCTCCACTGCTAGCACCACTGGAAACAATTCCAGTAGCACCAGGTTTTTGGTGAACCCCGCTTCCAGCCATGACTGGGGCCAAGGCCCAGCACTCCACTGACCCTGAAAATACGCGCCAAAGCCCGAACCCCCGGCCGCATCTGTGAACAACTCCATATCGAAGTTGCTGACCGGACCGGACATCCACAAGGCCCTTCCATTAAAGGACTCCAAGAAGAAGTGCCACATCAACAGGTCATCTCTGTGATCCTGCACCAGACGAACATAGTGCCTAGGGGACCTGACCCCCGCTGTACTAGCCGAGAGGCGCCTGCAAAAAACTCTCCCCATCGGCAGAATGCGGCACGCAAAATTGAGCTTACCCAGGAGCGACTGCAGCGCTCGGAGCTGTACCTTCCGCAGACCTAACATCTCACTAATCTCCGCCTTGAGGCCGTTCAATTTGTCTAGCGGCAACCTGCATTCCATGGCCTCTAAATCGATCACAATACCCAAAAATTGAATGACCGACTTAGGTCCTTCCGTTTTCTCGGGTGCCAGCGGCACGCCGAAGCGCTCTGAAATGTGTTCCAGCGTGGCTAACAATATTGCACAAATGCGCGACCCCGCCGGGCCGACGCACAGGAAGTCATCCAGATAATGTATCACGGAGCTCACTCCGGACACATCCCTAACCACCCATTCTAGGAACGAGCTGAACTGTTCGAACAAGGCGCACGAAATGGAGCAGCCCATCGGTAGACACTTATCCACGTAGAACTCCCCACCCCAGTGGCAGCCCAACAGCCGAAAGCTATCCGGGTGAACCGGGAGTAGCCGAAAGGCGGCCTCAATGTCCGACTTGGCCATCAGTGCCCCCCGGCCGTACCGGCGAACCCATCCCACCGCAGCATCGAAAGAAGTGTAGCACACTGTACAATCGCCTACGCTGATGGCATCGTTGACCGACCCACCCTTTGGAAATGACAGGTGGTGGATGAGCCGAAATTTGTTCGGCTCCTTCTTTGGCACCACTCCCAACGGGGAAACCACCAACCCTTCCAAAGGAGGGGAAACAAAGGGGCCCCCCATACGGCCCAGCGCTACTTCCTTCCGTAGCTTCTCCGAAACCACTTCCGGATGTTGTAACGCAGAACGCAAATTTTTTGCCACTGGGGGAACCACCGCCAAGTTGCAAGGAATCAAGAAACCCTCAGAAAAACCCCTTTTTAACGACAGAGCAGCCGCCCTGTCCGGATACCTACCGAGAAACGGTCGCATCCTTTCCACCATCACCGGAGTCCTCCCTCTTACCCGCAGAGTCTCCGGGACGCCCCCTGCCTTGCTTAAAACAACGGGAAGAGGGGTGATTACCCCCACAGCCAGAGCACTCGTGCTTGAACCGGCAGGACCCTCCAAACTTACAGTTACCCTCGTTGAACTGCCAGCAAACCCCCTTTTTCTTTCCGGCCGACTGACCTGGGGAAGAGGTTCCGCCGGCCCCCCCCTGAAAAAACGGAGCAGACGTCCGCGGGGCCGACATAAGCCGCATCCAAAGGCCGATGTCCTTGGTATCCCACCTAATATCTGGCCTAATAGCCCGGCGCTGCCGGAATTGCTCATCGTATCGGAGCCACCCCGTGCCCCCGTAACACCGATAAGCCTCGCTGATGGCCTCCTGATAACTGAAAAGCGCCGAACAGTGTTCGGGGTTTTTCTCGCCAATCACACTAGCCAAGATCGAATAAGCCTGCGACCAGTTCGTAAACGTCCTGGGAATAAGCCTATAACGCCTCTTCTCTTCATCCTCCTTCTTGGATTCCTCCGGCTTAACCCTGTCAAGGTTAAACTTCTCCAGAGGCAACAGCGCAAATATTTCAACATATTCGCTCTTCCAAATTTTTTTCCCTCACCTCCTGCTTCAAATGCGAACCCAGGGGCGCCTCATAACAAGTGTAAACTTCTCCCCTGGCCGCGTCCGCCAACCGGACCAAGTCCCTTTTTTTTGCAGAGTCACCCCCCGCATCACCCTTTGCACTCGGCTGTGCAGCAGGCAAAGCCACATCCACCGCCAAACTCGTCCCTCCATCCACTGGCACCACTGTCTCAGTCACTGAAGATGCCACCACGGGTGCTATCGCCCCGGCTCCTAACCCCGGCGCCCAGGCGGCCGCCGGGCCCATTGCAGGGCTCTCCCCCCCTTTCAACTGGCTCACCAATGCCTCTAAACCCACTAAAAAACGCTGCAACCCAGCGCCCTCACCTGCCTGCACCCCCTGTGCCCTAGACATACCCCCATTACCCCCCGCCGCCGCGGGGACTGCCAACCTACCCCGGGAGCCCCCCCCCCGGCCCCCAGACAACACACCATCATTACATAAGACATCAGAAAAAACCGAAAACGACTTACCGGGCTGTCTGGAAGCAATCCCACCAGCCGCACGCCTCGTCTCCCGCGCTGTGAACTCCGTCCTAGGAACGAACTCCTCCTCCGAGCCGGACAGCTCACCCTCCGAAAGCATTCCAGGCCGGACGTCTTCTCCAGATGATGGCCCACCAGGCGACTCGGGCCTGGCAGCCGAGGGCCCAGAGCTGGCCTCGCTCACCCTGCGCGCTCTGGACCCGTGCACCGATTTCCCCGACGCTTTTCTGGGTGCCGCACATTCTCTGCCGTCTTCCACTCCCCCACGCCCATCGTCCCCCGGGCTGGATTGGTGGTGGCTGGCCGCGGAGGGAGACAGGCTAGCCACCGCATGTACAGACCTCCCCCGCCGAGGCTCCCGGACCTCCGGTGCACAACCGGGGTTGGAGCCCGCATCCCTCTGTTCCACACGCTGGGCGGGCATGGCCGCCGCTTTAGAGCCCCCTGGCCGCCCCCCCCCTGCCCCCCGCTGCTGACTTGCTGCCGTTTCGTGTCCCCCCTTCCCCCCCGCCGCCCTGCGCTTGGTGGATGGGGCCGGGGGAGAACGGATGGGGCTGCCTGCTCGCCTCCGGGACGTGGAAGGAGGACCCGGGGAGTAACGGCTCGGGGGCCGAGAAACGCGGGTGCGGGCGACACTAACACCCCCCTCCCGGACCGGAGAGTCATGCGGCGCGTCCCCCCGCCGGAGGAGAGGCCCCAGCGCGGCCCGCAGCCACCCCTCCCCGCGACGCTCAGCCTCCACACGGAGCTGAGAAAACAAAAATTCTGTGCCAGACATGACAGGCAGGGAAAAAGGACCCGAGCGCTGGAAAGAACAAACAAAAACCGAAGGTAATTACCCCTATTCAGGCAGAGCACCAGACCCCAGCAGCACGTCCTGACAAAACTTCCTCCACGTGTGTTAGCCCGGGAAGGAGGAGGGGGAATTTAAAACCTCCCCTCCCCTCCCTCAGCCAACCCACAAAAACACTCCCACCGACCAGACCAGGGCTTAGTTAACCCTGTCATGGCCGGCACTCCACTTAATGGCTTTGCCATTGCTGCGTGCCTTACTTATGAATGGTAGAGTTGTATTGTTTATTTATTTAACTTTGTACAAGTTAAAGCTTGTGTTAAGGCGAAAAATGCACTTTATCTCTATAATACATGTGCATTTACTCATATTTGTATCCCTTTAAAGACCCTGCAAGTATAAAAAAATACCAGTTGATTAGCCAGAAATGCAGTCTTTTTTTTTATTTGGTGAGGTAGGCTGACAACACAGGGCCAGATTCAGCAACACTTGCGCTGGAGTATTTCGATATGCGCCGCGTAACTGTGAAGATGCGCCGTCGTTTCTATGTGCCCGTACCCACCAAACTAGATGCGCCCGAAGACGCGGCATTTGCGACCGGCGGAACGTTCCGACGCCAGAGTATCGTCAGCGCATAATTTCGTTTGGCGCATCAGTCGCGCCTATTGATTTCCCCTGCAAATATGCAAATGAGGGAGATTTCCCGATTCGCGAACGGATAAGCACCATACGCTGGCTACATGCGCCGCGCGTATCTCGTCCGTCCGGCGCAAAGTTATTTCTACAAAAGGCTGCTTTATCTTTACTTCAGACGGTCAGAGGTCAGCAGGAGAGCAGCTACAGCAGCGTTACCGACGATAGGAGCTAGCTGAACAACCACACTTGCAAGGACAACACCTCTGTGTGCCAACATGCCAGGAGCAATTGTGGTCCTCGAACTACTGATGGGTCCCCCGGAACGAAGGAGGCGGGCACGTGAGAGGATATACCGCACTCGTATGAGCCTCTTTGGCATGGGTGATGAGGAGGTGTATCGCCTCTTCAGATTCAGCCCTGATGCAATACTTGAACTAACCACAACCCTGCATGATGACATCACCAGCAAGACACACCGCTCACAAGCAGTGCAGCCACTGGTGAAGGTACTGGCAACACTCCATTTCCTTGCAAGTGGATCATTCCAGCGTACAAGTGGAGTGGTGGCTGGGATGTCACAGTCCTCCATAAGCAGATGTGTGCACCAGGTTGTCCCTGCAATCCTCAGACGCATGTCCAACCAGTTCATCAGACCCACCACTGAGGAGCTGCGGCTGAAGGCAATGACAGATTTCTACAACATTGCCAGATTCCCACGCACTGTGGGGGCCATTGATTGCACACATGTGGCCCTACAGCCCCCCAGTGCCACAGAGCACATATACCGCAATCGGAAGCATTGGCATTCCATCAACGTACAGGTAATAGCCGATGCCCAACGCCTCATATGGCACGTCCGTGCCAAACACCCCGGGTCCAGCCATGACAGCTTCATATACAATCAGAGCCCCATCCCAGCAGAATTTAACCAGAACATGTATGGAGACAGCTGGCTGGTTGGTGAGTGACATGGGAGTCGGGCATGACTATCCCCTCCCGTGATGCACAACAGAAGTGGCACATGCATGACTAACATTCTCCTGTCTTTTACCTTACAGGTGACTCTGCATATGCATTGGGACCCCATCTAATGACTCCTTTCCGGAACCCCCAAACCAGAGGAGAGAGAAAATACAATGAAGCACACATCAAAACACGTGGAGTGGTGGAGCAAACATTTGGGCTCCTGAAGTCCCGTTTTCGCTGCCTGGATAAGTCCGGGGGGACCCTATTGTATTCCCCTACCTTCGTGTGTCAGATCATCGGTGCATGTTGTATTCTGCACAACTTTGCTATGAGAAAAGGCCTGCAGATTGACATACGTGATGACCTGACCCCCGACCCACACAGTCCCCACCTGCCAGAGGACACCCAGTCTGCTGATGGAAGAGCAGTCAGGAGGGTCCTCGCCGTAGGCATCTTTGGACACTAAACCAAAACATTAATAACACAGACAGTGCACGCGTGTACACCACTGATGTCCCTAGATCACACACACCACATGCACATCGCATTGGATTAGCCCAAGTCCAGCATGTAGGACTTGGGAGCAGCAACGCCAGCGTCAAGGCCCCAATGATGTCACTGTCCATTCATACACCTTTCACACGTCATTCATACAGCCGTGGGGTTAACTTCACCACCACGGCCGAGGGTGACACCCCTTACTGTCAGGAGTGCCACCCTCTCACATTCACACACCATTCACACTGTCCCCTGCACTCCTGACCGTGTGCAGTAAAAAAAGAAATACAAAATCTCATAACCTGAGAAAAAAAAAAAAAAAACAACTCATGACCTGAGTATAAAATAAAGAATACAAAATAAACAAAAACTCATGACCTGAGTCTAATTAAAAAAATCATAGAAACCAAAACAAAAAAAAGCCTCATCGGGGATGCCGGGGGCTTCTTCTGGGGGCCCCTGTCTGCCTCCTCAGCTGCCTGGATGGAGTGGGTGGGGGTGGGGGGGCATCTGGAGGTGGCTGATCCCCAGGTGGGCCACTCCTGGCAGGTGTGGCCTGCATGCCCTCCAAGGCCATGGCTATCCGGCCGAGGTAATTGTTCGTCTGGGCCTGCATCCGGAGCTGACGGGTGACCTGGTAATGCTGGGCCCGCCGACTCAGCCTCCCCTGGTCCCGGATGGCAGCACTGTTACCCTGGATGGCAGCAGTGTTGGCCTGGACGGCTGCAGTGAGTTGCGTAATTTCACCATGCACCTCCCCCAAACTGGTGACCACTGCAGCGCAATTACAGCTGACATCCTGGACTGCGTTGCTTATCTGGGCAACGGAGCCCAGGCTGTCAGACACTTTCTGTAAGTGGCCAACTATGGCCCCCATTTGTTCAGTCTGTCTGGCGTGATCCCTTGCCAACTGGTCCTGGACAACATCAGACACCCCCCTGGTCTTCTGGGTCGCCTTCCTGGGGCCAGAAGATGGTTGTCCCCGGGGGGAAGGAGTCACCCTTGAGGGGCTTCCAAGGATGGGGGAGGGGATAACAGATGGGCCAGGAGAAGGGGAGGAGACCTCCAAAACTAAAGTAAAGTCCTGCTCTGCCACAGCAGGCTCCTTCTCAACGACCTCGGCAGGTGTGGTGTGGCCACTCTCCTCCACCACCTCTTCACCACCCAGGGGCTCGGGCACACGATGGCGTGGGGGGGATGGGGTGGAATGGACGCTGACCGATGATGGCCCAGCTCCGTCATCTGTGGATGACACAAAGCAGACACATGTTGGTGGTCCCACACACTTGGCACATGTACCCTCCCCCCCAAATGCAACAAATCAAATAGGGGATAAAAAACACTTACCTGTCCTGGAGCCTTCCTCCATGGAGTCATAGCCTGGAACCCCCTCCACCTGCTCCCTCTCCAGGCAGCGTGCGACCACCTCCTCCTCCGCGGTCAGGGTGACAGGACATGGGGGACCACCACCTGTGCCCCTCTCATGCCTCCTGATGGTGGACACCTTGCCCCTCACCTTGCGCCGCAGGTCATTAATTTTCTTCTGAATGTCCCCAGCAGTCCGGGTGGAGTACCCCAAAATATTGACCCGGCCAGCAATGGTGTCCAGGATGCCCTGCTTCCTCTCCTGGCTGGTCTTACGGCTCTTTTTCCCATGGAGAAAATGATTATAAGTCTCCATCGCGGATATGATCACTGAGACCTCCTGTGAATTAAAGTTCAGGTTCCTCCTCTCTCTGGGGGTAGCGGGAGCAGCCATCACAGCACAAAAGTATCTTCCCTGGGGTGGGGGGAAACGGATATACTTTTGCGCCGGAATGGCGTTTCCGCCTGCGCTTTTAAGCGCCCAACGGAAGGCATTGCGCTGACGTTTCCCGGGAAGTGGTGCCGACGGAAGTTGTGAGCAATGCGCACAAGGGGGCGAGTGGAGCCGCACTCACTGCGCATGCTCCGTGGATGATGCGCTGAACGTAAGCCTCTGCGCTGGGCTCCGCCCATCATTTACATATGATCACACCCACTTCCACTTGCGTCGGGTTACGCCAGCGCATTATCGTTACTCTGGCGCAAGTTTACGCGCAACTGCTATGTGAATAACAGTACTTGCGCTGAAAGGGTCTTCAGAGTAACGTAAATGAGAAGCGTTACTCTGGAGCAAAGATGCTCCCATTTACCTGAATCTGGCCCACAGTGTTTTGGTGGATTGAGTGGTGTCCGCCCTGCTCAGTTTAATTTTGCTAAGCTACTCAACCAATCCTGATATCCTCATCTCGAATTCATAGACATTAATTGACTTGTAGCTTGAAAAAAATAAAAATAGAAGAACTAAATCAGGGGTGCCCAACCTTTTGAAGCGCTAGAGCCATTTAAGCAACTTGGTAACTGGTCGCAGGCCCCAATAAGACGGAGCGGGCCGATGGCAGGTCCATGTCTGTTCTGCATATGCAGACATGGACACAGCCCACTATACTTTTGGCTTTTCTGCACTTTGCAATAGACTTCTATTATATTCTGTAAGTTTGGTGCATTTTCAGAAAGCTCACTAAACTCGCAGGTAATAACAGAAGTGTATGGCTTAGTGCAGGTAACCCGCAGGTGCACTGCGCTGCATCTGCGGGTCAGTTTGAAAGCAGCCCAGTAACCACTGCAGCAACAGATATGCCCATACATACACTGTGATTTTCGTAAATAAACTAACCTTTAATAACAGTATTCTATTCTAAACCATCCCAGAGCAGGAGGTCACGGACCATGTGTGGCTCCCGGGCCACTGGTTGGGCACCCCTGAACTAAATAGACTATTTGAGACTACGCAGGAAGTGTGTAGAAGACACAGGCCAGCTCTATTTCTACTATGATCAACATGATTTTATTGCAGATGTGAAACAGTTCTAACCAAAAACTTTTAATAGTGTATATACCAAAAGGAAGCAAATAAAAGTAATTAATTACCAGTGTTTGCATATGTTTCAACATGCATGTGTCTGTAGACATTTAAAAATGTTCGAATACAAGATGCAGTGGCGAAGCCAGGCATTCTTTCACCCATGGCAAAGACTCAGTTTGGCGCACCCCCCATCCCAGAGAGAAGTTCTCCATCCATACACTCCCAGCCCGCTGCCCAGCGAGGGAAGTGTAATAAATACATAGATAAGCCATAGGATGGTAATAATAATAAGTTTTGGTAATAGTGATTTCAAGCCTCACTTCTGTAGCAGATTAGGACAGGCGCCACCAGGAAATAAGAAGTTAGCCAAGAAGCTTGTCTTTATTAAGGCCTGCTTTTGTTTGCTCTTCTTCCTTCCCGGCAGTGCCCCTCCCAATCCACTGTGGGGATGAGGCTTGAAATCTCCACATAAAGTGCCACTGCTTTCTTCTGGCATGGCAGCTAGGGTTGCCACCTTTTCTTTAAACCAACCGCAAACTTTTTAGCAGAGCACACTAATTTTTATTTTTTGTGGTATACACTATAGTATTGTAAACGTCCTGAGACACCTTTGACTTCCCCAAGGAGAACAGTAATGTGGCGTGCGTAGCATACCAAATTGTGTTAAAAGTTAACCTCCCTGGCGGTCTTCCCGTGTGTGGCACGGGGTGAGATTTTAAAGCTACGATCGGTAACCCCGTGCCACACACGGACTTGCCTCGCTGGATGCAGAAAAAAGTTTACTTACCTTTTCTCTGCGATTCAGCGATGAATCCCCGCAGTACACGGCGGGCGGATGTCCGCCTGATGCTGTGTGTTCCGCCGATTCCCTTCCCTGCGAGCGTCACGACGTAGGGGGGGGAACGGCGCCAAATTTAAAAAAGTAAACAAACACTATACATACAGTACACTGTAATCTTATAGATTACAGTACTGTATGTAAAAAATACACACCCCCCATGTCCCTAGTGGTCTGCCCTGTACACTACATGTCCTTTTATATAATAAAAACTGTTCTTTCTCCCTGCAAACTGTAGATTGCCCATAGCAACCAAAAGTGTCCCTTTATGGCAAAAATTGTTTTAGAGCAGCTAAAAAACAGCGATAATAAATCAGAATCACTTGCAGAATTTAGCGATAGCGATTTGTGGGGAAATTCGTCATAAAAAAAAAAAAATAATGACAGCAAAAATTCTGCAACTGAGCAAATTTCAGTGATTTTGATTTGATTACATTATTGAATAATTTTTACTATAATTATATTATTATTTGTTATAATTTTTTATAATTATTTATTATATTATAATTTTTAATAAGAAAAAAAAAAAAAATCATACCCAGGATGCCTATTAGACTCTTGTTTGGATAGATTTCAGTGAGTTATTCCTAAGAATTACAAGCCTACAGTATAAAACGCCAAATTCCCTTGCAAATAATGGTACCGCTTTCAGCACCTAAAATCTTAAAGAATCATACCGCCAGGGAGGTTAAAGGGGCTTAAAGGGGTATGCTTATATAATACAAAAGATTACTAAATCAAATTTTACTGTAAAAATATGAACTTGGCTTACGTTATAAGTTGACAGTGTCAGTCAGTAGATCAGTGGACAATGTGTGTCAGTAAGGCAGTGGATAGTGTGTGAATAGAGTCAGTAGGGTAGTGGATAGTGTGTGGACAGTATCAATACAGCAGAGATTGGTGTTAGTAGGGGGAGGTTGGTGTCAGTAGGGCAGTGGATGAAATCAGTATAGCAGTGGATGGTGTCAGTAGGGGAGAGGATGGTGTCAGTAGGGGAGTGGATGTTATCAGGAGATCAGTGGATGGTGTCAGTAGGACAGGGGAAAGTGTCAGTAGAGTAGTGTCTGGTGTCAGTAAGGGGGAGGTTGGTGTCAGTAGGGCAGTGGACAGTGTCAGTATGGGAGAGGTTGGTGTCAGTAGGGCAGTGGATGATGTCAGTAGAGCAGTGGATGTTGTCATTAAGGCAGAGGGCAGCAAACGTTGTCAGTCATTTTTTGTTTTGATTAGTACAGTCTGTAGGAAAGAAAGATAGCCAGACAATAGCCCCCCGCCAAAAAAAAAAAACAAGACAAAGAAAGCAATTGAGGAAGAGTCATAGCAAATGTTGTTCCAGCCTCCCTTCCTGCCCATGTCTGACTTCAAGGTAGCAGGCTGAATCCTCTGGGGCCGGATCTGGGTCCCCTGCAATCAGCAGCAGTGCGGGCTCACAGAGCAGCCAGTGGTGTGAATGCAGCTCAGTTGGGTCAGTCCAGCCTGATCCTGCCACCCAAATC
Organism: Rana kukunoris; assembly: GCA_029574335.1. Classification (NCBI taxonomy): domain Eukaryota; kingdom Metazoa; phylum Chordata; class Amphibia; order Anura; family Ranidae; genus Rana; species Rana kukunoris. The sequence continues at coordinate 655,484,818 of CM056049.1, forward strand.
CCAGCTAGGGTGAGCACTGCAGACAATTTGGCACCCCACTTACAGTAAGTTGCCACCCTGAACATATGCCCCCCCCCCCCTAGTTTCACCCCTGACAAGATGTAACCCTTTTGTCTTTTAAAATTGGTCATCTTTTGGAAGAAAGGGTACTGCTACAATGTCTTCTCTCATCCTGGAAGGAATCCCTTAAATTGCTGATTGTAGAAATAATATACTCCACGTTAGGAAAATGTTTGTCGCCTATAAAAAACAGGTCACGTTGTGAAACTAAGCATTTGCAAATGTATTGAAATGTCGTTCTCTGCTTAACTTGATGTACTTCTGTTGTCCTTCTGTTCCCTCTGTTCTTAAAGAGCAATCAAGCATACAGTATCCAAGTATTGATTTATAAATATCCAAGAGTTAGTCAAGAAGCAAAATTAATATATTTCTGACCATGTGGTGTTCAGTGCTATTATTAATCATCACAAGAAAGAATAGAGGTACGAAAACAGAACATTTTGGAAATAAAATGAATGTGCAGGTTGATCAAGTTTTCAGTATCACAATAACATGGAATGTGGTTTGTGTGTTTCTGTGTTTTACTGTATAACCAGGAACATAAAGAACAGGCACTGCCAAAGGAGTACAATCTGACAAATTACAGGCTATTGGATAAATGAGTCAGGACTTGCATACTGAATGTGGTGATGGGACTTATACACAAAAATTCATTCAATGTCTTGCCAGGCACAAATTGCCAAAGTTATTGTAACTCCATGTGGCTTTATGTATCATTCAGACTAGAGACACATGGCCATATGTAACTTGGTTTGTTTATTACACTTTTTCTTTTCCTTTTTTTTCTCTACATTTTCGGTTATCAGCTCTTTGGGTTTTAATGATTTGTCTTTGGAAAATGTTTATTTTTGGGCATGCCATAAAAAGGGCACCATTCATTTTATGATACCTAACACAGTTCTTAACATCAATTACATTTTTCTTACTTTCTTAAAGGAAATATTTTCTAAAAGAAAAATAGATGCTGACATTCCCGAGTTCTTATTTTTAAAATACTAGTTCCCAGGTTGTCATGCTAACACTCTGGTTTCAATACTTTGGGGTTTATTTACTAAAGCTGGAGAGTGCAAAATCTGTCTCACTTCTACATAGGAACCAATCAGCATCCAGGTTTTATTGCCAAAGCTTAATTAATCAAGTTGATGTTAGAAGCTGATTGGCTACCATGCACAGTTGCACCAGGTTCAGACTGCACTGGTTTTAGTAAATCAACCACTTTGAGTTACTTGCCCTGGGCAGGTATGCAAATAATGACTTTTTGATAGTCGGTGTCTCAAAGTTTTTTGAATCTAAAGCAGCATTTGTCAACCTTTTCTGTAGAGAGGGACCTTTAGTCTCAGGGAACCCCTGCTAAAAGTTACTATATCTACAATTCACGATACATTAGTGTGATGGTCAGGGGGAAGAATATTCCTTACGTTTGTGGTCATTGGGGAGAATTGCCCATTTACAGATAGCTAAAAAGATCAATGGTGTCAGTGGGAACTTAACCCAGTGTTTTTACTCTCTAACAATTACTCCCTATTTACCCTATAGGAGCAAGAGGTCATGGGTTATTCCTAAATTCTGACAGCCTAATTAGTTACATAGCTAAAAGAAAACACCTGTAACAAGAACATTTTCATCCTAATGCAAATAGTCTTTTTTTGAAAAACTTTGTGTGAGTTTGACCCTTTTGGACCTGTTTTCCATTTCACAATTAGCCAGTCACATACAAAATATTCACATCTCTTAAAAAAATACATTACAAGAATTCAATGCATCGGACTGATTTTTTATTTGATCTCACTTTGTTTTTTGTTTTTTTTTAAAAACAGTTCAGCAACAAAGTGTGGCTGAAAAGTACATTTTAAAATGTTAAAAAATAAAAATAAAATAAACCTTTGTCATATGAGCAAGCAGATAATTTCCTAAACAAAGGGTATTCTCAAATCACTGAAATTAAGAGAGAACGAGCTATACAGTGCCTTGAAAAAGTATTCATACCCCTTAAAATTTTGCACATTTTGTCATGTTACAACTAAAAACGTAAATGTATTTTATTGGGATTTTATGTGATAGACCAACACAAAGTGGCACATGAATGTGAAGTGGAAGGAAATGATAAATGATAAATGGTTTTCATTTTTTTTTTACAAATAAATATGTAAAAAGTGTGGCGTTAATTTGTATTCAGCCCCCTTTACTCTGATACCCCTAACTGAAAGATTGTGGAACCAACTGCCTTCAGAAGTCACCTAATAAGTAAATAGAGTCCACCTGTGTGTAATTTAATGTCAAAATAAATAATGCTTTTCTGTGAATCCCTCAGAGGTTTGTTTGAGAACCATAGTGTACAAACAGCATCATAAAGGCCAATAAACACACCAGATAGATCGGGAAACAAGTTATAGAGAAGTTTAAAGCAGGGTTATGTTATAAAAAAAATCTCCAAAAAAGTATGGCACAACTGCAAAACTACCAAGACATGGTCATCCACCTAAACTGACAGGCTGGACAAGGAGACCATTAATCAGAGAAGCAGCCAAGAGGCCCATGATAACTCTGGAGGAGCTGCAGAGATCCACAGCTCCAGGAGGGAGAATCTGTCCACAGGACAACTATTAGTCATGCACTCCACAAATCTAGCCTTTATGGAAAAGCAGCAAGAAGTAAGCCAGTGTTGCTGGAAAGCCATAAGAAGTCTTGTTTTCAGTTTGCGATAAGCCATGTGGGGGACACAGCAAACATGTAGAAGGTTCTCTGGTCAAATGAGACCAAAATTAAATTTTTTGGCATAAAAGCAAAAAAAATTATGTGTGGTGGAAAACGTACACTGCACATCACCCTGAACACACCATCCCCACGTCAAACATGGTCGTGGCAGCATGTGTGGAGATGCTTTTTTTCATCAGGCACAGGGAAACTGGTCAGCGTTGATGAGAAGATGGATAGTCAAATACAGGGCAATCTTAGAAGAAAGACTGGGGCGGAGGTTCACCTTCCAGCAGGACAATGACCCTAAACATACAGCCAGAGCTACAAAGGAAGTGTTTAAATTAAAGCATGTGCTAGAATGGCCCAATCAAAGTCTAGACCTAAATCCACCGGAGAATCTGTTGTAAGACTTGAAAATTGCTGTTCACAGATGCTCTCCAGCCAATCTGACAAAGCTTGAGCTATTTTGCAAAGAAGAATGGGCAAAAATGTCAGTCTCTAGATGTACAAAGCTGTTAGAGACATTCCCAAAAAGACTTGCAGCTGCAATTGCAGCAACAAGGTGGTTCTACAAAGTATTGACTCAAACAAAACATGAATATCAACACTCTGGACAACAGGCCTTTACCATGGACGGACCACCACACCATCAAATTTATATTGACCACCAACACCATCCTCCAAAAACCAAAACTCTCAACAACAATACACTGGGCAAGACCACAAAAGAAACTACACTCTGAACTCTTTAAAACCACACTAGTGACCAAAATAGAAGTTTCAAATCTAAGCCACTCAACGGAACAAACACTCAAAGTCTTAATCAAAGCATTACTACATACAGCAGACACAGTTGCTTCGAAACGCAAAGCTCTTATCCGGAAAAACAACTCGGGTTGGTTTAACGACACCATCACTCGGAGCGGAAGGAGCCTGGAGGAGAAACCCATCAAAAGAAAACCACACAAACTACAAAGCCCTCACCAAGAATTACCACAAACCGATCTTTAAAGCAAAGAAAGAACATTTCTCAAACACAATCTCAAAAGCCCTAAACTGTCCGCAGGGAACTATTCAAACTAGTCGCTCAGACATTAAACTCTACACGCTTATAGCTCCTTGCAAGTGAATCTCAAAAATTCTGCAATGAACTATCTGATTTTTTTTTATTGACAAAATCGAAAATATTTGTGTAATAATTCAACAGAAAAAAACAACCAACCCCATTCAGACAAAGCAAGAAGAAGAAATCACCACAAATAGTCTACGATCGACACATTTTTCGCTGGTCCCAATTACAATCGACACCACTAAAAACATCAGCAGAAGCCTCCGAGACAACACATCACCTAATGACCAATCGTTCAGAGAAGGGTTTGTTCCGATCTCCCTCAAGCAAGACATAATTAAACCCCTCCTAAACAAACCCAACCTCGACCCTAAAGACCCAAACCATCGCAGACCGGTAACAAGCCTGAACACCATCTCCAAGATCATGGAGAAAGCAGTAGTACAGCAGCTACAACCCCATCTGGACGCCCACAAACTCGCTTCAATCAGGTTTCCGCCCACGCTGCAGGACAGAAACGTCACTCCTCCAGATATGGGATGACTCCCTCAAAGCAGCAGATGATGGAGAATCCTGTCTCCTAGTGCTGCTGGACCTCAGTGCAGCTTTTGACACGGTAGACCACAACACCCTGCTCACTCGACTCAAAGAAGTAGCCCGAGGCTCAGACTCGGCCTTACCGTAGTTTACATCCTTCCTAGAAAATCGATCACAGTCTGTGAAACTAGGAGGCTTCATGTCAGAAACACAGACCATTATATGCAGAGTCCCTCAGGGATCACCCATTTCGCCTGTACTCTTCAACATCTACATCCGCCGACTCCTCAAAATCATCAGCAAACAGGACCTACGTTACCACTCTTAAGCTGATGACAGGCAACTTTACCTTCGAATCACCAACAAAAAAGACCAGTATCAAGAACTAGGAAAATGCCTCACTCTGATCAATAATTGGGTGACGGAAAGCTCCCTCAAACTCAATGGATCCAAAACAGAACTCCTTATCCTTCACGCAAATCAGAAATCTAATTTTAGGACCACATGGACACCACCCACCATGCTTGGACAAACCATTACCCCAAGCAACAAAGTCAAAAGCATCAGAGTCATCTTTGACTCAGACATGACGATGGACCCACAAATAGAAGCAGTAGTCAGCAGTTCCCACCATCTCCTCCGCCTACTGCACAGACTTATCCCCTTTATCCCTGAAGAGGATACAGCAGTAGTGGTGGGAACAATCCTCAATTCCCGACTTGACTATGCAAACTCCCTCTACTTAGAAATACCGAAATACCAGATTTCGCGTCTACAAGTCGTCCAGACTGGTAACAGGTAAAAAAAGTGGGAACCAATCTCCCCGGTCTTGAGATCCCTCCACTGGCTAGCCATAAAGAATCGGGTCACATTCAAGACCCTCTGCCTCACACACAAATGCGCACCTCAATACTTAAAGTGGAGGTTCACCCTCCAAAAAAATTCTAGCAGGGCACGGAGTCCACCCACCCGACCGGCAGTATGCCGGTGTTTTTTTTTTTTCTGTAGATACCTTTTTACTGCCTTTCTTCTGATCCGGCGATCCCGCGGTACTGGGCATTTACAATCACAGGCTGTGATTGACATCCCCTCAGCCCGGCGCATACAGCACGTCACAAGATGCCGAATAAACCCGAACGTCGGTGCGCAGGCTCCGTATAGGGCCGCACCGACGTTCGGGTTCCTTCGGCATATTGTGATGCACTGTATGCGCCGGGCTGAGGGGACGTCAATCACAGCCGCCAGATCGGAAGAAAGGCCCGTAAAAAGGTATCTACAGAAACTGTCTGACATTCGACCTGCATGTACTGCAGTTTGTCCGGCTTTTGTCGTAGAGACATGACTGAAAAAGATCTGCCGATTGGCTCCTGCTCTTGCACGGGGGGGGGGGGGGATATCCCCCAGTCATAAAACAATAGAACAGTAGGGGAGATCGCTCCTCCTGAGCTGTCAGTTCTTTTTTCATTAATCCCTGCTGGGTTAAATGGAAAAACATACTAGTATGTAGGCTTTAGGTATTCATAATATATGTGTGCTGTGATGCATTCCCATTTACTTCCAATGGCATCCTAACATGCTTACACACTCAAAACAAACACAACTGTCCCTTCGTGCCTTGCAAAGCAATTGTTATAGAACACACGCTTTTGGCTGGAGAAGAGATAATGAAAGTACATTTTTTTTTTTAACCTGTGGATGTGCACTGAGGGTGATTACTGGACTCATAGGCAGGGCCATCTTAATAGCATCATGGGCCCCTGGGCAAACTAATGCTATGGGGCCCCTACAAGCTTGCCCCAATTTACGCACCTACTCTCAAGAATGAAAGTACAATATTTATAATTTACAGCGTGTTACTTGCTACTGTCCCCTGCCACCAGATTCAGCGTGTCTCTTGCCACCGTCACCTTCCTCCAGATTCAGCTTGTCACTTTGTCACCGGTCCCTTGTCACCAGATTCAGCATGTCACTTGCACCATCACCTGTCACCAGATTCAGCATGTCACTTGCCACCGGTCCCTTGTCACCAGATTCAGCATGTCACTTGCACCATCACCTGTCACCAGATTCAGCGTGTCACTTGCCACCGTCCCCTGCCACCAGATTCAGCGTGTCACTTGCCATCCTCACCTGTCACCAAATTCATTGTGTCAATTGCCACTCGTCCCCTGTTGCCAGATTCAGCGTGTCATTTGCCACTGGTTCCTTGTCACCAGATTCAGCATGTCACTTGCCACCTATATCTTGGCTCTCTCTCCCTCCCCATTAGCTGGGCATGCCAGGGGCGGCAGTTTCCCTCTTAGGATTGCTGGGGCTTGCCATTCCTCAGGACTACATGTCCCATGATCCTCCTTTGTGCTCCTTTTGGTGACGGGGGGCCAGTGTGATAGGTGGTGGTGGGTGGCCAGTGTGACAGGTAGGGGGCCAGTGTGACAGGTGGTGGTGGTGGGGGGCCAGTGTGCAGGTGGTGGTGGTGGGGGGGCCAGTATGATAGGTGGCCAGTATGATAGGTGGTGGGGGGCCAGTGTGCAGGTGGTGGTGGTGGGGGCCCAGTGTGATAGGTGGTGGGGGGCCAGTGTGCAGGTGGTTGTGGTGGGGGGCCAGTGTGATAGGTGGTGGGGGTCCAGTGTGCAGGTGGTGGTGGTGGGGGGCCAGTGTGATAGGTGCCAGAACTCCACTCACTGTTTTGGTCATTAGTGCCAGCTTCTCAGGGCTGCCCTTAAAAACAAGGGGAGAGCTGAGGCACGTTGCATGGAATCCTATGTCACAGCCCGTCAGAGCAGCCAATCATGGAGTCGTGTGCTTGTTGTGCCACGGCCAATTGATAGCAGGGGTGGGCGATCTGTGTGGTGGCGAGCATGGCCAATGGCTACCTGTGTGTTGTGCTGTCCCAGGGATCAAGTGAGCGCCGAGCAGAGGCAGGAGGATGGCGTACGTGTGGTCAGCCTCCCCAGTTATTGGAAAGGAATTCCCACACTTCCCTTGCGCCTTCCTTTTAGTAAACAGTGACTGGGGGGCGGGGCGGATCGCCCACGAAGATGCCACTCTGTGTGTATGTGTGTGTTAGTGGAGCTGAGGCTGCCGGCCGTGGTAGTGTGCTTTCACTGTGCACGCCCTTTGCATGCTGGACTAAGGGGAAGGAGGCACTGACAAGCTCCCGGCGGAGAGTAGAGAAACCAGCGGTCCTGGCTGTGCCCTAGGCGGCAGTGCGCCGACCCTGCTGATGGGGCCCCAGGTGATCATGGGGCCCCAGGGCTGTGCCCAGGAGTGTCCGCTCAGTAAGATGGCCCTGCACATAGGCTGTGTCTAGGCTACATATAAAAGGTTCTTAATGCAAATTTGGCCACAGCATCTGAATTGTAGATCTCCTTGTTAAAGGGTATCTGTATGCTTTAATAACAACCTATTCTTTGTTTTTTCAATGAAATATCTTATTTGTGAATACTTGTTGCTATAGGTTATGTGTTCATTGACAGATGGACTGTGTTTGCATCTCATTTACATGAACCTTTAGAATTCCTTTGAAAAAATAAGCAAATCTGTGCTACAGGTAAATCTCAGACTACCATGTATAATTTATGTAAAAAGCATTGGGGTAGAACATGCAGTATTAATGTGTGTTTAGCAGATATTAAAACACACTTATCATCTGAAAATACACTTCATATATTTTTTACTCTTTTTTCCCAATAGCTTTAGTAACTGAAGCTACTCGTTTCCCAAAAAAATTCAAAATGTTCTTCAAAGCTACCTTTGGAGGCTGAATTCTTGCACGGTTCTTACCAAAGGGTCCAATACTGATTGGCTAGGTTTGCCCAAACACAATGCCTACACTAACAAAAGTGATGACTTTTCTCAAGTCCTTGCACCTTACATACACTTTCTCTGAATGTGTGAAAGGGGCTCCTGCACTGTCGGGGAATACAGCTAGGGGGCACTGCGTGCAGATGCCTGGTAATCTGTCCTAGATCAGAAAATAAGTGATAAGTGAAAAAATAATGGTGTCTGCGCTGTGCTGGGGGTGTGTGCCACAATAGTGCACGAACCAGGGGGAGGGTCCTAGGAACTAGGTAAATAATGAACAAGTGTAAACAACATGTGAAAAGTGAATACTGAAACACACAAATAAGGATAACACCATAAAACGTTATGACATCCAGACATCAAATGATTTCACGGAGTGAATAATACAAGAGTGGAATAATGAATAGTCTGTGGTACAAGTCCAAAAAAAAAATTCTGTGAGTGAAATGCCCAGAGCAGAAAGAAAACTTCCAACATAGAAATCATGCAGATGGAAGCTTTGGTGCAGACACCCCTAGTGCTTTCTAACCGCTCACCTTCTGGCTATGTGCAGATAGCCAAAAAAATCCACTCCAGCAGAGAAAACGCACAGCAGTAAGGGATCCACTCCAGCAGAGAAAAACGCACAGCAGTAAGGGATTCACCCCAGCAGAGAAGACGCACAGCAGTAAGGGATCCACTCCAGCAGAGAAAACGCACAGCAGTAAGGGATCCACTCCAGCAGAGAAAAACGCACAGCAGTAAGGGATCCACTCCAGCAGAGAAAAACGCACAGCAGTAAGGGATTCACCCCAGCAGAGAAGACGCACAGCAGTAAGGGATCCACTCCAGCAGAGAAAACGCACAGCAGTAAGGGATCCACTCCAGCAGAGAAAAACGCACAGCAGTAAGGGATTCACCCCAGCAGAGAAGACGCACAGCAGTAAGGGATCCACTCCAGCAGAGAAAATGCACAGCAGTAAGGGATGACGACAAAGGATCTCAATGGCAGATGAGCATGTAAAAATCAGAGACACAACATAGCATAATCCTGTGATGGCACTAGAAAAATAATGATAAATCACACAGACATGCACTCACTTTGTGATCATGAAAGGTGGGCCTTTCTCCCACGAACTCCGCGTCCGTACAGGTCCGGTATCAATGCTCAGGGTCCCCCCAGTCCCTTCTCCAGTTCCAAGTGGCCAAAAGGCAGATGGATGGATCTCAAGCAGGTGGCAGATGGATGTGTGAGGAGAGAGAACAGAGAAAGCACATAGCAAAGTACCGCCGTACAAAAGGTTTATAGGATCAATAGAAAAAATAAAACTCACATTTGTAAGGTAAAAACTGGGCACAAATCCATACGAGCAGCGAACTCGTCTCTCAGCCGTCAAACGTGCACGCTCTAGTGCTCCTGACGCGTATCGTCAGGTGACTTCTCTGCTGGAGTGGATCCCTTACTGCTGTGCGTTTTCTCTGCTGGAGTGGATCCCTTACTGCTGTGCGTTTTCTCTGCTGGAGTGGATTTTTTTGGCTATCTGCACATAGCCAGAAGGTGAGCGGTTAGAGAGCACTAGGGGTGTCTGCACTGAAGCCTCCATCTGCATGATTTCTATGTTGGAAGTAGTGTTGAGCAGAATACGCCATATTCGATTTCGCGATATTGCGCGAATATATAGAAGAATATTCGCGAATATTCGCTAATATCGAATATTCGTGATATTTTATCCAAAAAATTTCTGTATTACTAAACGAATATGCACTAAACACTAACTCTACACGAACTCTACTTAAAAGAAAGGAGAATAAGGGGGCAAAAGAAGGGCGGAGAAGATAATCGCGCAATATTCCGTTTGCCGAATATTCGAGTTATTCTGATTGGCTCTGATGCAAAAGAAGGGCGCATCAGAGCCAATCAGAATAACTAGAATATTCGGCAAAAGGAATATTGCACGATTATCTTCTCCGCCCTTCTTTTGCATCAGAGCCAATCAGAATAACTCGAATATTCGGCAAAAGGAATATCGCGCAATATTCCTTTTGCCGAATATTCGAGTTATTCTGATTGGCTCTGATGCAAAAGAAGGGCGGAGAAGTTAATCGCGCAATATTCCGTTTGCCGAATATTCGAGTTATTCTGATTGGCTCTGATGCAAAAGAAGGGCGCATCAGAGCCAATCAGAATAACTCGAATATTCGGCAAAAGGAATATTGCGCGATTATCTTCTCCGCCCTTCTATTGCATCAGAGCCTATCAGAATAACTTGAATATTCGGCAAAAGGAATATCGCGCAATATTCCTTTTGCCGAATATTCAAGTCATTCTGATTGGCTCTGATGCAAAAGAAGGGCCGAGTAGCTGATGCGATTCTTTTATGTTGCCGAAAATTCGCAATGCGAATTTTCGGCAACATAAAAGAATCGCATCAGCTACTCGGCCCAGGGTCTCTCTCTAATCATACCAGCAATGCTTTTAGACGTCGATGGAGATCACTAGGATGTGATCTGTTTTACAAATAAATTTGAAAAAATACGAATATTCGCCATAGCGAATATTCGCCGTTATAATCGAGTTATTCGCGAATACTCGAATATGCAATATTCGTAGCGAATATTCGCAATGCGAATATTCGTCAGCAACACTAGTTGGAAGTTTTCTTTCTGCTCTGGGCATTTCACTCGCAGAATTTTTTTTTTGGACTTGTACCACAGACTATTCATTATTCCACTCTTGTATTATTCACTCCGTGAAATCATTTGATGTCTGCATGTCATAATGTTTTATGGTGTTATCCTTATTTGTGTGTTTCAGTATTCACTTTTCACATGTTGTTTACACTTGTTCATTATTTACCTAGTTCCTAGGACCCTCCCCCTGGTTCGTGCACTATTGTGGCACATACCCCTAGCACAGCGCAGACACTAATATTTTTTCACTTCCTCTGAATGCTGGCAGCTGGTTGGGGAGTAAGTCGGGAGTAAATCCTGAAGGAGTTTTAAAGCTGTAAATTAATGTAGTAACCCACGCTTGAGAGGGTCCTTTGCTTGCAACTTCTGCCATTCAAACTGTCACATACCTGTATTAAGAGCTCAAGATGATGAAGGTGGCCTCCTGCACAATTACTGAGCACCCATGGAAGTTGAAACAGGCACTGGTAGGCAAAGGAAGGGCACAGGTGCCAGGAAGCTGGAACTGCATACTTAAACTTGGTAGCAATAAGGGCACCCTGAATTCAGTAGATAGCAGAGAAAGCTGGGTGTAACAGCACTGGTGAATGGAGTGAACCACAACTACGGTTAGCAGGGATTTCAATGCGCTTCTTTATGTGAGAACTCAGTATTGGGCCCCATGCGCCACTCCACAGAAACAGGAGTTTGGGGGGTCTCTACATCATCTCTCTCTCACATAAAGAAAGGCGTTGAGCTACTAAGGATAGACGCATTACAACATGCTACCAGAGCTTAGCGTTTAAAATTATATTATTTATGTTAGAGATCAAGATTCCAAATACACCTCTATATGCAAGTGATAATTAGTACAGGACCCCAGGCATCACTCCACACAAACAGGAGTTTGGGGGTTCTCTACATCATATCACATTGAACATATAGGGATGTATTAGGCCACTAAGGGAGTTGGTATCAAATACCATCAACCCTTAGCATAGAAAAGTTAGAGCGAAAATGTTCAATAATTTAGGACAAGGCCTATAAGCGATTTGAACTTATGTCAAGCTTGTAGTTACTGGGAGTTGTAGTGACAACTAGTAGTTGCGTATAAGAGGCAATATAGCTCAGGTAATAGTAGTTGCAAATAAGAAGCAACATAGCTAAGGTAATTATAGATGCCTATGAGAGGCAAATATAGCTCAGGTATTTTACAGGTAGATGGCCCTTTAAGGTATTCTTTAGCAAACAGTCCTTAGCACAATAATATATCCCAAATAGTATGTTGATATCCACAAGGCATAATGAGTAATAGCAATATTATTAGATGGAACACAAGCATCAGATTTTCCTATGGCACTATAAGTGACACAAAAGCTACTTATCCGTTTGCAGGTTTCAGTGTAGTAGCAGGGATTCCGTGGTGTAAGGTGTTCAGCAAGGAAGGCCTCAAGGTTGTCCCCAGCAATGGCTCCCTGTTGCAGTAGATGCAACAGCACTAAAGTAGTAGTTGTAGGCTGGAGCGGTGTTGCAGCGTGGGGAGCGATGGCACCAATATCAGTAGCATGGCCGAGCTATGGCTGAAAATAATAGAACAATGTTTGTATTTAAAACAAATGCCTTTATAGGCTAGGGAGAGGTGCAGTGCATTAGCACTAATTCGTAGAGAACTGCTGTGAATCGGCGCACTTCCATGTTCCAAGCTGGAATGCAGCACGGCGCCGGGCAATGACATCAGCAACTGCGCCTGTTACACTGGGTCACAAGCTGTGTTCAGTAACAGCCAGGCATGAAGGCACCACTTCACAAGCAGGATCAAGGTCAGAGATGACCATAGCTTTTCAATGTGCAGGCAATGAGGTACAGAATTGGTATGCAGAATCTTGGTTTAGAGTCCAAGCTAAAGCCAGTAACACAGGTAAATAACAGACATAAACAGGCAGGGGTGTTCAGAGGCAGGCCATACAAAAGCCAGGTCAATAAGTGTCAGACAGGATTCAGGAACAGGGATAACTTGGATATAAGCTGAAAGACCATCCTGCAATGACCCCATGACCCCAACTTTAGGGTCCATGCACACTGACTTACAGGAGTTTTGCGTTTTGCTCGTAAAAACAGATAAATGTTATTCTAGGTGTTTTAAGCTCAGCCTTAAGAGGCAGAAAACCCTCTTCTTCTGTTTTGCGATTTTGAGAGCAGTTTTCGGGCACAAAAAAACGCTGAATGCTCCTAGACGTTGCACTATCCTAGAAGCTCCTAAACTCTCCCAAACACCTTAACAAGAATGCTCTAAGAATGCTCAAGAATGCGCCCAGGATTCACATACCTGGGCGCATCTTTCTGCCGGCGTAGCGTATCTTCTTTATGCTACGGCGGCGCAACGTTGAGAGGCAAGCATGGTATTCGTTAGCATATAGTAGTCGGCGTAAGCTGACGTAAGTCAAAGGAGGTGGAAGTGGGCTGGAAGTGATATATTTAAATGAAGGGTGACCCCATGCAAATGATGGGCTGAGCTTCAAAAAACGAACTGCGCATGCGTCGTATCTTGGAAGCATCCCAGTGCGCATGCTCACAGTTACGTCGAGATAACTGCCTAAGATACGTCAAAACACTGCCTACGACGTGAACGTAACCTACGCACAGCCCTATTCATGTACTACGTAAACGACGTAAAAATGTACGGCGTTCGTTCCCTGGCCCATACCTTTAAATGGGTTGCGCCTCCTATATGAGGAATTACTTTACGCCGGACGTAACCCTTATGAAAATCATTTAAAACATGCGCCGGGCGCAAGTACGTTCGTGAATCGGCGTATCTTACTCATTTGCATATTTCAAATGGGTACGTCGAGCTCGTCCAGCGTAACTATGCGCCCACGATACGCCGGCGTACTCACGACGGCTTATCTATAGATACGTCGGCGTAACTCCTACGTGAATCCGGGCCATTGGATAGCATTGGGCTGCTTCTACAGACAAAATGCAAACCCGCTGTAGAAGCAGCGTTTTTTTAAGGCAGTGTGCATGGATGAATAGGTTTCAGTATCTTGGTGGACATTCCCGTGCGTCCACATGCACGCTCTTGTGCTTGAGTAGGCTCCAAAAAGTATGGATACAAATGCTTAAGTCTGGGCATTCACAATTTTTTTTTGCTGGGAGGGTTGATTTAAAGTACATTAGTACGGCTCATGTACCACCTGTAGTTTTAGGGCTGTCTAAATAAGATAACACCTCCTCCTTGAGGGTCAGGGAGACAAAGCTGTTCAAAATTTCAAAATATTTATAGGAGTCATTAAGTGTTATAATGGTCTTTTCTTTTGGTACACATTTATGGAGATATCGTGTAATTGTTATCCACGAATACACCTGCACCAAAAAAATACAAAAAGTTTTATGAATGGTAGAGGTGCTAAGCGCATGACCCCTTGTATCAGTGTGCAGAGGGGAGGCCCAGAAGATAGTGGCTATCATTGGATCTAGTATGGGCTACTACAGCAATCTACAGCATCACTGGCAGCCCTCCTGATATCAGATATGCATACTTACATCAAGCCAAGCTGGCCCACTGTAAGTATACAAAAAATAAAATTCCTGGAGTTCAGCTTTAAGCGAGAATGGACGGATGTCTTCTGTTGTGCCTTTCTCATTTGTGGCTACCCTGGAATAGAAAGTTAGTTAACAAAGTTATAGGAAAAAGCTTTAGTCAGATAAATATACTTTACAAAGATCATTTCCATGATGAGGTATAACAAAGAGGCTTGGATATGTGAGCAATTTAATGTGCCGAGAGAATCAATTTAATAAATCTAAAGTTACCTATAACTTAGGGATAGCAATTTTCTTTTTAAAATTCTCCTTATAAATAGCTAATTCCTTGCTATAAATAATGGTTCCTACTTCATTTACCTTTGTAATGGATAACCTTGTGGTGTCATTAATCCCATATTCTGATTTTTTTTTATCCTAAGTGATATACAGTGTGCTTCGTCTATCATTAAATTGTGGTTGGCAAAGGATTACCCATTCTTCTAATTTTGTAAAACCATTAATCATTTTCTTATCCACCCCCTTAAATGTCATTTCAAATGCAAAATTTTGTATTATGCAGGTTATTCACTGAGTCCTACCTTCACCTCGGGGCTAAGGGTGATATCGCTGTCTTTATTAGTTTTTATGTCTTCTTCTGTGGGGCACTTAATCATTCATATCAGTCTCTGGCCAAGTGGAGCTTGCAATCTAATATCTGTATCATGGTCACAAAAACACATGGATTTTTAGGAAAACTAACAAGAAGTAAAGTCACCATGTTATAAACATTTTACTCTGTAAATGGTAAACAGGATTATACTTGACTAAAATGACATTAAAATCTGGGTAAACAATACTATCAAAATACAAAATGCTTCTTAGAGCCGGTTAACACACAGGCAGCACGACTTTGGTGGCGATTTGGCAAGGCGATCTCAAGAAGACTTGAGAGGAAACTTGCAAAATGACTTCTGTATTGAAGTCAATGCAAGTCGCCCCAAATCACCCCCAAAATCATACAGAAACCTTTATCTAAGTCGGAGCGACTACCATCGCTCCTATTAGAATGGTTCCTTTAAATAGAGCGCACTGCAACTTGTCAGGCGGCTGATTAACTCGGCTCTTATTTGAATCTTGGTGTCATTATTGCATATCTTCTAATACTGCAAACTAGTCACTGCTCTTTCCTTGTACAGGCAGCCTGCAAGTGGTGGGACCTACTGGGTCCCATTCAAAGGCCTACTTTCTGCACAGCCTGTACAGTAATGATGTCACCACAGCACAGGCTAATGGTTCACAAAGAGTAGATTTTTATCCTTTGTGATCATTATGAAATATATTTATCTGTGTTTTAACATTTGAGGTGTCCAAATATTTGTATGAGTTTTACTGGGGATCTCAGCACTTTAACATCCCATGGGACTATTTGCATAATGTTGCAAAGATTACCTAAAGATCTGTCATTGTGGTGCACTGCTTGGGCCTTAATGGATAGCTATAAAAAAAACTTTGTTCTAGAACGCCCTATTAACTAGATGGATTTCTCTAAGCAATATAAAAACAAGGCTACACAAGCAATAATATACATGTAGCGCTACCCCATTCAGGAGCCGCTGAGTATAAGCAGGATCGGCGTGTTGTGTTACCTGGCAGATGTTTAGGGGTGATACTTGTGAGTTGAAACAGAGAGCGAATGTCCAGTCTTTAGTTGGGTTTTCTTCAATGCTTTATTCCAAGGCCCAACATGGCCTTCATCAACATAGTACAGGACACTTAAGGTTGATGAGCAGAGAGAGAGCTTGAGTATCAGGCCTTGGATATGAAGAGGGGAGCAGTCTTGCTCTCTGCAATGATGAACTCAGTTCGTCACCACTCCAGTCGGAATGGGTAAAGTGCCCCAAGAATAAATTAAAGGCATACAGCTGGTTCTCAATAATGCTCGTGGTCACAAATACAAAAAGGAAGAAGAAAGAGCAACATAGTGTAATACTGTAGACAAACTTACAATTTTAATAGGCAGATGCACTTACATATGAAGCAGTACACAGCGCATAAAATTACAGATGGCGGCAGTAGAGTCGTCCCGACGCGTTTCGTGATAATGCACGTTGTCAAGGGGTGACTCTCCAAGAGAGAGTCATTTTATGCGCTGTGTACTGCTTCATATGTAAGTGCATCTGCCTATTAAAATTTTAAGTTTGTCTACAGTATTACACTATGTTGCTCTTTCTTCTTCCTTTTTGTATTTGTGACCACGAGCATTATTGAGAACCAGCTGTATGCCTTCAATTTATTCTTGGTACATGTGATGGTCTGGATATCAGTGGCTACCTTCTGTGTTCCTGGAGAAATTCCAACGACACCTGTTTTCACTTTAAGCCTTTCTGACTCACGAAACATATGTTTACCTGAGTCTGATAATTCCGGTAAGCCTACATCTTTATCGGTGGAGGGTTTTTCACTCTGGAGTTTTTCACGACTTCTGATTCGAGATTATCAACAATAATACTTTTGAACTGGATTTTTATCTAGCACTCCATTGGACTTGTATTTCTCACTCACTGTGTGGACTTTACACTTGGTGCACTAATTTGTATATTTTGTAACTAGAGAAAGGGACTTTGTAGGCACATAGTAAACCATATATATAATAATTAAGGTCTTTAACCACTTCCCTACAGCCGTACGAGTATATATACGGCCGCAGGGTGGTTCTAAATCTCCGGGCTGCCGTGTTTTCACGGCAGCCCCTTTCCTCGTTCCCAGCGCGCGCTCCAGAGCGCGCAGCGGGGAACTTGTGTACTGGCCGTGTCCCTTGGACACAGCCAATCACAGATCGCCGCGAACGGCCAATCAGAGTGGCCGTTTGCGATGCGATCTGATGGGCCAATGAGAGATGATCTCCTATGTAAACATAGGAGATCATCTCTCATTGCCGGCTCTCACAATGACAGCGTCCTGTCATAGAGAGAGCATACCGATCTGTGTTCCTAGTACATAGGGACACAGATCGGTCACCCCCCCTCCCCCCACAGTTAGAACACAATGCAGGAAACACATTAACCCCTTCCTCACCCCCTAGTGTTAACCCCTTCCCTGCCAGTCACATTTATACAGTAATTAGTGCATATTTATAGCACTGATTGCAGTATAAATGTGAATGGTGCCAAAAATGTGTCAAAAGTGTCCGATGTGTCCGCCATAACGTCGCAGTCGCAATAAAAATCGCAGATCGCCGCCATTACTAGTAAAAAAATAAAATAATAAAAAATAACAATTCTGTCCCTTATTTTGTAGGCGCTATAACTTTTGTGCAAACCAGTCGCTTATTGCGATTTTTTTTTTATTTTTTTAACCAAAAATATGTAGAAGAATACGTATCGCCCTAAACGGAATTTTTTTAAATTGGGCTATTTTTTAGCAACAAGTAAAAAATATTGTATTTTTTTTCAAAATTTTCGTCCTTTTTTGTTTATAGCGCAAAAAATAAAAATCGCAGAGGTGACCAAATACCACCAAAAGAAAGTTCTACTTGTGGGGAAAAAAGGACGCCAATTTTGTTTGGGAGCCATATCGCACGACCGCGCAATTGTCAGTTAAAGCGACGCAGTGCCGCAAGCTGAAATTTCACCTGGTCAGGAAGGGGGTTTACATGCCCAGTAAGAAAGTGGTTAATTGAATAATATTAAAAAGATTGTTGCTGTGGGTCTTTTGTACTCATTTAAGATTTTTGTTATTTTAGATTATGGTTGCAAATAGTTTATTCATGTGCTGTTTTCTCATATATTTACTAGATCTTTGTGCTCCTAAAGAAGTGTACTCCTACACGTAACATGTAGAGCGAACCCTTGTACGGCCTCATTTTCCGATCTAATCACTCGACGTCGACATTTCCACCGCACCATCTTGGCCCTTTTAAATAATTGTACAGCTTGGAGTTGTTATCAGAGTTTATGGGGCCATCTATTGTGTATGTTATATCTGTTTTTGTACAACCGTTTAATATTATTCAATTAAAGACCTTCATTTTTTTATATATGGTTTACTTATGTGCCATTTCTCTAGTTCCAATTTCATTTACATAATTTAAGAGTGTGGATAATAAAAAAAAATGGATCAGAAATTATCCTTTCAGTGAGTTACACCCTTAACCACTTAAGGACCGCCGCATGCACATTTACGGCCACAGAATGGCACGGCTGGGCACAAGGGCGTAAATTTACGTCCTCGCCTAGTAGCGGGTCGGGGGTCCGTTCGGGACCCCCTCCGTGGCGTGCGGCGGTCCCCGTGTCTCCGGGAGCGATCCGGGACGAGCGGGCGGATGTCCGTGTTTGCCCGCCCCCCCGCGATCGCTCCCAGCCAATCGCTGCGCTCCCCCTTCGTGTCACTTCCTCCTCCTGTGTAAACACAGGAAGGGGGAAGTGATGTAATCTCTCATCGCAGTAGTATTTCAAACCGCTGCGATGAGAGGAACACCTCACAGTAAGTGTGCACTAACACTACACTGACATACACACACATAGGCACACTTAACCCCTTGCGATCTGCCCCCCCACCCCCCCTGTCACAGTGTCACTGAATGCAGTGATCTAATCACTGCATTTAGTGTCAGTGTGACAGGCAGTGTAAAAGTCAGTTAGTGTTAGGTTCAGGATAGCCCCCCCACCCCCCCACCCCCCCTAATAAAGTTTTAACCCCCTGATCACCGCCCTAGTTAACCCTTTCACTCCCTATTGCCAGCGTCACTAAGCGATCATTTTTCTGATCGCTGTATTAGTGTCGCTGTTCCCGCTAGGTAGCTATTTTTTTTTATTGCGATTTTTTTTTTTTACTAAAGACATGTGGCTTAATACATTTTGGCCTAAATGTTTGACTAAAATTTAGTTTATTTGATTTTTTTTTAAACAAAAAGTAAAAAATAGTGTTTTTTTTTCAAAAATGTCGCTCTATTTTTGTATATAGCGCAAAAAATAAAAATCGCAGAGGTGATCAAATACCACCAAAAGAAAGCTCTATTTGTGGGAAGAAAAGGACGCAAATTTTGTTTGGGAGCCACGTCGCACGACCGCGCAATTGTCTGTTAAAGCGACGCAGTGCTGAATCGCAAAAACACCTTGGGTCATTTACCAGCGTATTGGTCCGGGTCTTAAGTGGTTAATGAGGAATTCAGTTAATATGGGCCTTTGTGAAGTTTCTTCCTGTGTGATGATTCTTTGTATGGAGGGAGTTCTGGTTTTGGGGAGGTTTTATCCCTATTGCCAATTTTTTTAAATTTATTTTAAGAAGTTTTCCTCATCAGCAGGAGAACTGAGAACCAGCTGTTCACCATAACTAGTGTTAATCTGATGTATTTTTGATATAATAAGAAACATGCTTAAGTGAAGGTTTTAGTTTTATGTGTATCCTTGGCAGAGTAGTCTGCACATACTGTAGATTTGTGTTCCTCTGTTTTCTGGCACTCTATCCCAGTTTGGATTGCGTGGATCACCCCCTATGGGGTGTTTACTGTAGACTGTTGCCTGTTTCCCAGCTGAGAGATATTCTATTTGGACTCCCTGCAGTTGATGTCTATTGATAACCAGATAGTCGGTAAGCTTCACCTTCAACTTCAACGTCAGTGAATTCTTTGTAGGACTACATAGTACAATGTTTGTCCCAGCGTAATGAAAATAGGAAAACAGGGGATGGCGCTTAGACCCATTCCACCTAAAACTGAAAATAGTTTTGGACAGAAAATCTCATTCTAAGGTTACAACATTATTTCAAATGTATTCTGCTTGGCGCAGCTACTTGGCTGGTATTTTTCAAATTGTGTCGGCTTCTCTCTTGTCACTTGCAGCACATCCCTAAACTTTGCAAACTCTCAATCAGTCTTCTATCTTAAGATGTGTCAAATCATTAGTCTCTGTCTGAGAGGAAGGAAGTGATGGATGCTGACAGCGTTGTGGTTTGAATGTGTACCAGTAAAGCTATTTAACACCTCTATTTGTCTTCACACAACTTACCACGTCTGTAGGTGAATAGTCTTCTGTTACTGCTTTCTAAATGTAAGAACACTCAAGACATATTAGCAAATTGGTAACATATTTCAACGTAACTGTAAAGATTCTTTAAGTTGAAGAGGAGTTGCTGTTTAGACACAGTGACTTTTAATATCCTCAATGGGAACAAATGAAAACGCTGCTCAATGGTAACGCTGTATCCTGGCCTAGGTCAACAAGGCCCAGGCCTAGGGCAGCACTTTGCAGGGGGGCAGCACAAAAAGAGTCCCCGCCGCCTTGCGCTACACTGTTAATGCAGCGCCAGTCTTATGGGGCGGACTGGGCTGAGAGGCAAATTAGTCTAGCGGCCCCACTGCTTCCGGTATGTGGGTGGCCAGCATTCCTCAACTGTGGGGGGCGCCGCTTCTAATTTTGACTGTCCTATCATCCTGGACCATAAACCTTCCTCACGCTGCTATATGTTTACTGCTGCACCATTGGCATGGTTATGTCTTCTTAGTCCTCTCCATAAAATTATCAGAAATTTGTGCTTAAAGTAGAACTATAGGCATCACTTTTTTTTCCCCCATTTTGGATAGAGTAAATACCACCAAAAGAAAGCTCTATTTGTAGGAAATTGTCAGTTAAAGCGACGCAGTGCTTTATCACAAAAAAATGCTCTGGTCATTAAGGGGGTAAAATCTTCCAGGCTGAAGTGGTTAATAAAGGAGTTTTCAAAAAGTGTGTTTTCATTTACTATTTTTTTGTGAATGAGTATGGCCATTATGTAACTTATTCATTTACATGTGCAGGGGGCTGGTATTTGGGGACTATTTCATTGTTAAAGGGGGCTTCCAGATTCAAGTAAGTCCCCCACCTGCAGACCCCCAAAACCACCAGCTGGGGATGTGGGGAAGAGACGCTTGTCAAGGTGCTTTGCCAGCAGGGTCCCAATACCAGATCCTATATCAGATCCTAGGATAAGGGTCTGGTACAGATGAAGGGATTTTTTTGCTTTGATACCTCCAGTGCCCAGCCCTCAATGCCATTTGCTTGACAATCCCTTTCCAATTAGCCTAAAAAATGGCCATTACCATTTTTAAATATTCTGCTTTCATTGAATTGAATGAGGGTTGGATTCTACAGCTGAACGTAGTAATGTTTGGCAAGCCTGCCTTAAACTGAACCCAGGTATGTTTAGGTCCTCCTTACTACTGGCCATTTTATTATTTACGCACTGTTGTATGCTACAGAATGCTGAATGCTGCACTCAATAAACTGTTCACAGGAGGACATAATCCTGACTGCCCCAGAAATAACAGTCTAAAAAAAAAAGGATTTTTACAAAATGTTTATTACATTGTATTAGCTATATACACTCAATATCTATTTTACGTAATACACAATGGTACTGTTTCATTTATATTTTAGGAATATGAATGTACAGGAAATAAACAAATGTCAGAAACAATTTTACGTCGCACACACACAAATTCACATTGAATACACGTTAGTATTGCATTAAAGTGGGAAATCCATTTGAAACTATATATGTTACTGTAAACTGAACTATAAAATCAATAGTGAACAGCAAAATGAATTTTCATCTCATACATAATTAAAATCATGTCCATATTTTTATGCAAGTGCCAAACAATTTACTGCCTATTTAAATATTTCCTTATATAATATCTAATCATTATTTATGCATACATTGCTGGATTTATTTATGTTATTTCTAGAAAATGTATTTTCGTTAATATATGAGGTCCTTTCTTTACACAATTTTTCCGGCTAAATTGTATTTTGCATCTGCTGCATATGCATGGTTTTTTAGTATCAGTGTAATTATAGAGCGCATAAAATGCTGTTGATGAGTGCATTTTTTTCATAATTGCTTAATTTTTAAGAGACTGCATATCAGTATGATTTTATTACGACAATTTAACATGATATTAAATTACTGTTTTACTCAACATCTCCTTTGGCACACATGAAACTATCTTCTGGCCCATACATCTGACAGTTGATTATGACTATGGCCAAACTGAAGCTTGTTCAACAGATTTGCTGGCAACATGAAATGTGAAGGTGTGGCTATAAACAAGCTTGAAGATTACAATGTGCTAGTATCTCATTTGTTAGTATTTCTTAGTATTGTGTGATTCAGAAATTTGTAATAAATTATACTGATATTAAAGCCATCTGGAAACGTTATTTTAAACTGTTTTAAAATGTGTAGTCAGTTAACAATTAATTGACATGTTTCCATTTGTTGTAATAGAACTAATAAAAATTTGTAGTCACTAGTGGGAACCCCTATATACTGTATATACTATATGATGAAAAAGCTTCTGGAAATGGCCAATACAAGGTTTGCCTGGTGGCCTATGGCACAGGTTGCTCCCAATAGGGGTGCCAGGGCGATTAGGAAACTTGCGTCCGGCAGACCGTGTTTCACAGTGTGTACCTTATAATTGTTTATGATTTAACCACTTCAGCCCCAGGCCATTTTGCTGGTCAATGACCGGGCCACTTTTTGCGATTCGGCACTGTGTAATTTTAACTGACAATTGCGTGGTCGTGCGACGTGGCTCCCAAACAAAATTGACGTCCTTTTTTTCCCCACAAATAGAGCTTTCTTTCTGTGGTATTCGATTACCTTAGCGGTTTTTAGTTTTTGCGCTATAAACAAAAATAGAGCAACAATTTTTTTTAAAAAATAATATTTTTTACTTTTTGCTGTAATAAATATCCCCCAAAAATATATAAACAAAAAATGTTTTCCTTAGTTTAGGCCGATACGTATTCTTCTACATATTTTTCGTAAAAAATCGCAATAAGCGTTTATTGATTGGTTTGCGCAAAAGTTATAGCGTCTACAAAATAGGGGATAGTTTTATAGCATTTTTATTAATATTTTATTTTTACTAGTAATGGCAGCGATTAGTGATTTTATCAGTACTGCAACCTTATGGTGGACACTTCGGACACTTTTGACACATTTTTAGGACCATTGGCATTTTTATAGCCATCCGTGCTATAACAATGCATTGATTACTGTAAAAATGTCACTGGCAGGGAAGGGGTTAACACTAGGGGGCGAGGAAGGGGTTAATTATGTTCTCTAGGTGTGTTCTAACTGAAGGTAGGGTGGGACTGACTAAGGGGAAATGACAGATTGCTGTTCATATTGTATAAACAGACAAACAGTAATTCTCCTCCTGACTGGACCATGAGCTGTGTGTTTACACACACAGCTCCCGATTCTCGTTCTGTAACGAGCGATCGCGGGTGCCTGGCGGTGATCGCTCCTGCCGGGTACGCGCGTCGGCACCAGGGGCGAGCAGGGGGTGTGGAATGCAAAATGACGTATACCTACGAGATTTCGTGCAGCCGAGCCGACCTGATGCCGTATAACTGCGGCGGCTGGTCGGCTAGTGGTTAAGTTCTATGTCTATCTAATATAAAGTTGATTTCTCATGTTTTGCTCACTTTGTGTCTCTGATTTATACCCTGATACACCCCATGCATGGGTGACACTTTACAGCAATGTTACTCTTTATTCAACAATAAAGCTCTTTTAAAAAATAAAAAATAACAAAAGCTTATGGACATTTAGTAATCACATTTAGATGAGTTTTCCTGGACATCTCATTCTGAAACAATTGGCATTAAAATTGGGTCCCCCCTTCCTTTGCAGCTGTAAACAGCCTTAACTTTTCTGGGAAGGCTTTCCATATGATTTTTTAATATGTCTGTGGAAATGTCTACCCATTCAGCCAAAAGACCTAACAATTAGCTTTCCAATTCATCCCAAGGGTGCTCAGTAGGATAGGGGTCAGGGCTGCATGTATGTCACTCGAGTTCCTCCACACCAGTGATGAGTGAATGGAGCAAAGTTCACTGGATGATTGCCAAACAATGAAACACTATAGAGATTATGGGAGATTAATCTGGCAACTTTGTGTTACCTTTTTCAAGACCAATTTGCAAGATTTTGATTAAAAGGGCATGGGTAGCTGGGGGGACATGTACACAAAGAGGGACCTATACCAACTCAGACATTTAAAAAAAAAATACTGTGCAGCGGGAGTCTTTAATTAAAGCTTAAAGGGTGACTTTTGAAATGCACAATTACTTTAACTAACATGCTCAGGTGATGCTTATAACTTGCACATAACGTCGCGGACTTGTACAATGCACTTTGTGCAGGTGACATTTAGAAAGAAAAAAAAAACATTAGCTGCTGAATTACATTTTCTATGCAGATTCATTTTGTTGATTCATCGATGGTAAGGGTCAAAATTCACACTAGACCCTTATCCAAGTATGCAGCATGACCGGACAGGTAATATGACAAACCAGGTCACATGCCTCCAGCATGGGGAGGGTATTTCATGTTGATGGGGGCAAGGACTTCATCCCCAGATTCCTAACCCAAAAGATTTATTGGAATTTGAAAGCCACTTTTAAAGTAAGGGGGCAAACAGTTATCTACCTCTATCTAATTTAATGAGTAATGTGTGCATAGTACCCCTTGTTACTCATTCAGAGAAGAAAACATAATTGAAACATAATTAGACATAAACACTGTAAAAAAGCTTTTTATTAAAAAATCCATCATCAGTCATATCATGTGAGCAACTACATCAGCCAGCATCCTGGAAAACTTTGCTGGCCAGGGAAATGTAATTTGCAACAGAAGTATGCAACCCTTTCTCATTCACCAGGGGGATAAGGTGGGCAGATTTCTTGAGGCCTCTTTATTCTATAAATTATGTCACCTGGAATTCCTGGCGGTATGTTTACAGCTTGGGATTGGTCATTTAGCAATGGGAGTGTGGCATGTAAAGATCGTTAGGTGACAGGTCATTGTGATTAATGATGGATTACATTGCTGGATCCCTGAAGAATGTGGATTGCTTTGCTGGACAACGTCTTTGGCATAGATTTATTTAAAACATTTATTTAAGTAATTATGTCTTTTATTTTACTTAAATTCTTTTTTTCATGGTGTGAATAATTGGGGACCCCTTATAATAAATGGGGCTTCCAGATTCCTTGGTATACCCTGAATTACCCCTACCTCCTTAGGGCACGGGGGTGGGGAAGAGGTCCTTGTCTCTCAAAAATGGTCAGATCAACTGGCTTAAGGCCAAGACAGAAGGGTGTGCTGCTAATTATTTCTAATGCCTTGTACACACAATCAGAATTTCCGATGGAAAAAGTCAGACAGATTTTTTTCATAGGAAATTCCGACCGTGTGTATGCCCCATCAGAGAAATGTAATCGGAAATTTAAATATACATGTTCTATTTTACTCCAATGGAATTCCGTTGGAATTCTGATGGGCTTTTGGCCAGGAAAAAGCTTGATTGTGTGTACAAGGCATAAGTATCTTTTTAGAAGGAATAAACCCAGAGAAATGGTTTCACCAGGGGGATAAGGTGGGCAGATTTCTTGAGACCTCTTTATTCTATAAATTATGTCACCTGAAATTCCTGACGTTTACAGCTTGGGGTCGGTCATTTAGCAATAGAAGTGTGGCGTATAAAGATCGTCAGGTGACAGGTCATTGTGATTAATGATGGATTTCATTGCTGGATCCCTGAAGAATGTGGATTGTTTTGCTGGACAACGTCTTTGACATATTTATTTAAAACAGATTTATTTAAAACATTTATGTGTTTTATTTTACTTAAATTCTTTTTTTCATGGTGTAAATATTTGGGGACCCCTTATAATAAAGGGGGCTTACAGATTCCTCGGTATACCCTGTATTACCCCTACCTCCTTAGGGCACAGGGGTGGGAAAGAGGTCCTTGTCACTCAAAATTGGTCAGATCAACTGGCTTAAGGCCAAGACAGAAGGGTGTGCTGCTAATTATTTCTAATGCCTTGTACACACATTTGGAGTTTCCGATGGAAAAAGTCAGACGGACTTTTTCCACAGGAAATTCTGACCATGTGTATGCCCCATCAGAGAAATGTAATTGTAAATTTAAATATACATGTTCTATTTTACTCTAATCGAATTCCGTCGGAATTCCGATGTGCTTTTGGCCTGGAAAAAGCCTGATCGTGTGTACAAGGCATAAGTATCTTTTTAGAAGAAGAAAACCCAGAGAAATGGTTTCTTTGCTGTAATGGTGGTAAGACTTTTAAATTAGCAGCAGTATGATTAGGGTTTTATGCTGCCTTTACCTGGATCAACTTTAAAAGGACAGCATTACACTTAGGCCAAACATGATGTAGTTTCTCTATTTCAATTAACCTTACTATTCAATGTTACTGTGCTACATTAGGTTGAGACAAACAACTCAAAGTACTTTGTCTCAGAGCTGTAACAGAACTAAGACAATTAATATATGGAGGACCAAGGGGAGATGAAAAAAGAATATCCCTTTAAGGCACTCCATCAATAAGGGGGTTGGGCTGCTGGATAATATACCATTCACCCTGGTCAAATAATGACTATAGTTAAATTCCACAAGGTTGTAAGACAAAATAAGAAATAACTGACTTTTAGAGGAGGGCATGTAAACATCAGTAAGCTAATCTTGTCCTAAGGTGATAAACCCTTTTAGTTTTCATTACACACCAAGCTGTTTAGAAATTCAAACATTTTAGACTTTTTTTGTGATGTCAGATTCTGTGACACGGAACACAATTTGTCATCTGGAGCAAATGTTTGTCTTTTTTTTTTTTTTAAAGTGCTTTCGACAAACTGCTGAAGAGCACATGTGTACGTAAATGGTGTTAATAACACAATGTCACATTGCCTTTTTATTTTTCGCTGTTATTCTGGCAGTGAAATTAAACACACAGAGCAACTGCTGCTGGTGCTCTGCCAAAATCAGGTGCAACAAAATGAATGTGATTTGATTTGGCGAGCCATTCTATATTTACTGCTACATTCTTCTGAGACAATAGTGTGAAACAATACAAAGCGTTATTTAGCCAGAAACGCTCAGGATTCAATACTGCAATCATGCATTTATTCACTATCTGAAGTTCTGTTTGTTACAGGAATCCCTAATTCTTGTGTTTGTTCCATTCGTATCTTATCAATAAGTGGTGTATTGTCTGCTCACCAGTGTGGATACTACAAGGTCCAGGTACAACAATTCGCATTCTGTCATTGCGTGAGAAAAAAAAAATGTCTCAAGCAGTGGAGGCTGGTGGTTTTGTGTTTTGGGGGGTGGGGGTGGCAAACAACTACCCCCCTTGCTGTCTGCCGGTCCACCGGTACCTAACCCATCTAGGCAGCAGGCACATGGGGCAGCAGCAGGAAACTAGCATCGGCGGACACACCACGCAGCGGCGGGGATCGGGTAGTGACAGGGACATGGGGAATTAGCAGACATCAGGCATTATTATAGCAAAAAGTTAAAAATATAGCTTTTTGTTAAATTGTTGCTCTTTTGTTGTTTATAGCACAAAAAATGAAAACCACAGAGGTGATAAAATACCACCAAAAGAAATCTCTATTTATGTGAAATAAAGGATGTCAATTTTGTTTGGGAACAGCGTCGCACGACCACACAATTGTCAGTTAAAGCGACGCAGTGCCGTATCGCAAAAAATGGTCTGGTCATTAAGAGGGCAAATCCTTTCAGGACTGAAATGGTTAACAGTTCAAAAGTGAGCAAATAAGAAAAATTCAATTTACATCCATTTTAAAAATAAATATTCATGGTTTAAAATGTTCACTTTTTAAAACTGCTAAAGTGATTGTAAAGGCACAATTTTATTTTATTAAAATAATAAACATGATATACTTACCTGCTTCGTGCAATGGTTTTACACAGAGCAGCCAAGATCCTCTTCTTTTCAGGTCTCCTGCTGGCACAACTATCTCCTCCCCTCCACTGAGTGCCTCTATAGCAAGTGGCTTGCTATGGGGGCACTCATGCTTGCTCGCTCCGGAGCTGGCTCTGTGTGTCTATAGAACACACAGAGCATGGCTCAGCCTCACCCCACCCTCCTCACTGGTTGTGATTGACAGCAGGAGAGAGAGAGCCTCAGCTTTTGTGCACATCGCTTGATCAACATCAGGCTCAGGTAAGAATAAGGGGGGGGGGTATTTTTTTACCTTAAAGTATAAAATGCATTAAGATAAAAAAAACTTCTATCTTTACAACTACTTTAATTTATAACTGTAGTATATCATTTTTACTTATAATCTTGGTAAATATTTTAGTACATGATAAAGAATTTCCATGGCATTATGACTATTTTAATTTTTGCAGCCATATTGGAATAGCTACTTCATATTTGTTACACGACTCATTCACATATTATAACATAAAAAAACATATTTCAAAATTGCTGCTTAGGCCTCGTACACACGATCGGACATATCCGATGAAAACGGTCCGCGGACCATTTCCATCGGATATGTCCGATCTGGAGTTTGATCCGATGGCGTGTACACACCATCGGATCAAATTCCCCGCCGGCGGACGGCGCGGTGACGTGTCGGTGACGCGGCGGTGACGTTGACGCCGCCACGTCACCGCTACGTCACGCACCAGGAAGTAAACACTTCCGCGCGCATGCGTCGGATCCATTCACAGGATACGACGCATGTGTGGGAGGATATGTCCGCTGGTTTCCCGTACTAACCAGCGGACATATCCGACGGACAGGTTTGTAGCGGACAAATTTCAAAGCATGCTTTGAAATTTGTCCAATAGCCCATACACACGATCGGAGATGTCTGCTGAAACGGTCCATCGGACCGTTTTCAGCGGACATATCCCCTTGTGTGTACGAGGCCTAACAGTTTTATTTTCCGACAAATCCTACTTAGCCTTCCCCTAAATGTAATGTTAAGGAGGGGGCTGGGGAGTGATGTTTAACATAATTAACCCTGTCTGTACTGTGATGGCAGATCGAGATGTGCACAGTCTGTAATATCAAAAGAGTTAAGCCGCGTACACACGATCAGTTAAAACCGGATGGACCGATCGTGTGTACAAGGCTGAGAAAAAAGACTACATAATATTTTTAGGCAAATAGTTTCTTATTTCTCCATATTTTCACAATATAGTCTCTTTAGGGTCAGTTTTAAACAAACTTTCAAAAGTAGTATGATCATGACAAGATCAATTTTGTAACTGTAAAAAATTATTGGGCAAGTAGTCTTTTTTTATTTTTTTTACTTCAGCACACAAAGTGAGAGTTTATGTAACATTAAAAAATTATGAGTATGTACAATATCAGTGACTATGTGCAATAACAGTGCTCCCCTGCAGTTAATCACAGTGATTGCCTACTTGCTTTGGCACTCTTATGCACAGCAGGTAGCACTACATCCTGATTACAGATATATGGTGTGACAACCAGAGTAGTGTTCCTCCAGAAAGAGGAATTCAAGTATACTCAAGCATTGTAAGCAAGTATATTATGAGGAATATAACTTATGGATGGTCAACTAGTAGGGGTTAGATCCAAAAAAATGCCTTCATTAAAGTAAAAACATAAAGAGCAAAACATGTACAAGCAGGAGAGGGAAAGCTAATGCATTTCACACATAAACTGTGCTGTCATGGATATGCAGTAATGTTTGTCTGTCAGCTTACTTCTCCATGTGTTCTGCTTAAGAGGCCAGCCACTCTCACCGGGCTGCTTAAGTAATCTCTCCTCAAAGTATGGCCCCACTCCAGGCCCCATCAGGGAACTCTATATTAAACTGTGCACTGCAAGACAGCCATGCTGATCAATATTGTGTGTTTGGCTTTCGTGTGCAACTTGCTATGTCTTCTATGTCTGATTCCAGTTACCAATCTTTGCTTGTTCTTGACTATCCTTACCTGCTTGTTACCCCAACCTTTGGCTATCTCATGACTATCCTTTGTTGTCGCAGTCTGCTGCTTCCTTCCTCTCTCTCCTGTAGCCTACCTTGAGCGTGAGCTGGGAGACCCTGGGGGCCACGACCTGGAGCCAGTCGCAGCACAGTCCATTCTCACCACTAGAAAAAAAATGGCTGACACTATGCCAGTGTATGTGTTGGTCTGTCTGACAGAAGCCGATCGTTCAGCGGTTTTCTGTTGGACGTGTATGCTGGAAAACTAGCAGCTGACCGATGGCAGAGAGCACTGATCAGAGTGTTTTGGTCGGGGGCGTCCCTCAGCCCGTCAGCGGGGGAGATTGCTGAACTAACCTCACATGATTAGTACAGTTTCTGGGTTGAATAAAAAAACAATAGGCCCAGATTCTCATACATAGGCGCATCTTTATGTAGGCGTAGCGCATATCAGATGCGCTACGCCGACATAACCTTGAGAGGCAAGCACCGTATTCTCAGAGCAAATGCCCCCAACGTTGCGCCGGCGTAACGTAAATTCATTGGCGTAATTCAAAGTAGGAGGGAAGTATGACCCCATGCAAAGTGCATAAATACGCCCAGACATGCGCCCGTCGCGTGCAAAAGTACACCCATTTTTTAGTTTGTGGTGTAAGTGCTTTTGCGCTGTGCCATGCCTGCTCCTAGGAAGGATAAAAGGAAGAAGAACTTCTCCCCAGAGGAGAGGGCGATTATAATATCGGCCATGGAGAGGTACGATGCTCGCCTCCATGGGGAAGAGAGTGGCACCACAAGTAAGGCCAAGAGGGAGGAAATCCTGATGGAGATCACCGCACAGGTCAATGCCCTGACTCATGAGGTCAGGACACCCCAGGACATTTAAAAAAAGATAATCGACCTGCGTCGTGTGGTCAGAGGAAAGCTGGGTGAGATGAGTAAACATGCTAGGGGCACTGGAGGTGGACCAGCCAGTGCGATTAGGTTGACTCCTGAGGAGAAAGTGGTTGCCCGGTGTCTTCAGAGGGAGCAAGTGGAGGGAGTGGAGGGCTTTGACTCAGTTGATCAGGCCTTGAGGACAGGTAAGTGTGTTTTATCTACTATCTGGTGTGGAGCATGTGAGGGGGTGGAAGGGAACATGTGACAAGTGTGTGGGTCCACCAACATGTGAATGTTTTGAGTCATCCACAGATGTGCAGGAGGGAGCGGGGCCATCTTCTGCCTGTGGCCGTTTTACGCTATCATCCCCGGAACATCCTGTACCTCTGGCTAACCCGCTGGGAAGCCAGGAGTCATTGGTGGAGGGGAGTGCCCAGACCACAACTCAAGAGGTGGTTGAGGAGGAGTTGGTCCATATGGACCAGGAGGTTTGCCTCTATTTTAACGATTCTTCTCTTTTGTCTGGACCGTCACACACATCCACCCCCATCATCTCCAGCCCCTCAGGGTCCAACTCCATCATCTCCAGCCCCTCAGGGTCCAACCACATCATCTCCAGCCCCTTAAGGGCCTCCCCATATGGAAGGGCCCCAGCCACTCCTGGCCCCAGGAAGGCTACCAGGAAGACAAGGGGTGTCCCTGAGTTCCTTCCGGAACATCTCGCAAGGGAACAGGACCGCCAGACCCGGCATATGGGTGATGTTGTGGTGGAGATAAGATGCCTGGCAGACAGCCTGGCCTCCTCGGGCCCCTTAAGTGACACTCTGCAGGATGTTAGTGGGAACAGTGCTGCGATGGTCATCTGCCTTGGGGAGCTGCAGGCCACAATGGCAGAACTCGTGGCAGAGGTGAAGTCCCTGGGAGTGGCCGTACAGGCACATACAGCTGCCATTGAGGCGGAGGGGAGGCAGACGCGGCTGTTGCAGGCGGAGACCAATGTGGTACTCACCCGAATAGCGGTGGCTTTGGAGGGCAGCCAGCCAGGGAGGGACTAGGGGATGCTCCTCCACCTGATGCCCCACCCCCCGCCTGAGGCTCCCCCAGGCAATTGAGGGCCAGGAGCCTGTGCACCAGGCGTACCCCATGCCAGGGAAATTGATTCCCTTGTATTCCCTTCCCAATATGCTCTGGTGAAGATTGTTTTTGTTATTTATGCTCTGGTGAAGAGTTTTTTTGTTATTTATCCCTGGGTCATCGGGGAGAAGTTATCCTCACGACCGTGTGAATGTGGTATGAATGGACAGCAACATGATTGGTGCCTTGGCGTGGCGTTGCTGCTCCCAAGTCCTGCATGGTGGACTTGGGCTAATCCAATGTAATGTGGATGTGGTGTGTGTGATCTAGGGACCACAGTGGTGTGCATGTGTGCATTGTCCGTGTGCCATGATGAATGTGTGTGTGTTTAACGTTCAAAGATACGTTCCACTAGGCACCTCCTGACTGCTCTTCCCTCAGCAGACGGGGTATCCCCGAACAGGGGGGGACTGTCTGGTTCAGGGGTCAAGTCATCACATATGTCAATCTCCAGGCCCTTTCTCACGGCAAAGTTGTGCAGCATGCAACATGCACCGATGATCTGACACACAAAGTTTGGGGAATACAACAGGGTACCCCCGGACTTATCCAGGCATCGGAAACGGGACTTCAGAAGACCAAATGTGCGCTCCACCACTAAACGGGTTTGTATGTGTGCATCATTGTATTTTCTCTCTCCTCTGGTTTGGGGATCCCGGAATGGAATCATGAGATGGGGTCCAAGTACATATGCCGAGTCACCTGGAAGGGAAAAGACAGGATATTAGCCGTGCATGTGCCCCTCGTGATGTCTGCATCATGGGGTCGGACAGTCATGCCTGACTCCCATGTCACACACCACCCAGCCAGCTGTCCCTGTACACGTTCTGTTCGAACTCTGTGGGAAGTTGCTTTGACAGTATATATAGCTGTCGTGGCTGGACCCGGGGTGTTTGACACGGACGTGCCATATGAGGCCTTGGGCATCGACTATCACCTGTACGTTGATGGAATGCCAGTGCTTCCGATTGCGGTATATGTGCTCTGTGGAATGGGAGGCCGTAGTACCACATGTGTGCAATCAATGGCCCCCACGGTGCGTGGGAATCCGGCAATGCTGTAGAAATCCTGCATTGCCTTCAGCCGCAGATGCTCCTGGGTGGGTCTGATGATGTGGTGGGACATGTGTCTGAGGATGGCGGGGACAACCTGGTGCACACATCTGCTCATGCTGGTTTGTGACATCCCAGCCACGACTCCACTTGTACGCTAAAAAGATCCACTGGCGATGAAATGGAGTGTTGCCGGTACCTTGATCAGTGGCTGCACTGCATGTGAGCGTTGTGTCTTGCTGGTGATTTCATCCTGCAGTGCTGTGGTTATTTCCTGGATGGCAGCAGGGCTGAATCTGAAGTTGCGATATACCTTCGATTCCCCCATGCCAAAGACGTTCATGCGCGTTCGGTATATCCTCTCCCGTGCCCTCCTCTTTCTACGCGCCTCTGCACACACTAGTAGTGCTATGACCATGCCTGCCCCTGGCATGTTGGCATACGAATGTGTTGTCCTGCAAGTGTGGTTGCTCAGCTCGTCCGTAACGGTGCTGCTGTATTTGCTCTCCAGCTGACTTGCGCACGTCTGGTGAAAAGTTACCCCTGCTCTATGAGGGGTAACTTTAGGCCTGCGTCGGGCGCACGTATGTTCGGGAATCGGCATATCTCCCTCATTTGCATATTTGAATACAAAAACAATGGGAGCGCAAATATGCGCCCACGCTACGCCGGCTTAGAAAAGTTACGTCGGTCGGAAGAAGCCTATTTTCAGGCGTATCTGGTTCTGTGGGTACGGCGCATAGATACGACGGCGCATTTTTACACTTACGCCGCGCATCTTGAGATACGCCGGCGTAAGTTCTTTGTGAATCTGGGCCAATAGTGTTTATCTGGCTTAAAGTGCATATTTGTCAGGATAAACCTATTGAAGTGTTAGGCCGCGTACACACGAGGGGATATGTCCGCTGAAAACGGTCCGATGGACCGTTTCAGCAGACATCTCCGCTCGTGTGTATGGGCTAGCGGACAGATTTCTCCACCCGACAGATTTCAAAGCAAGCTTTGAAATCTATCCGGTGGGAATCTGTCCGCCCGACATGTCTGCTGGTTAGTACACTTACCAGCAGACATGTCGGCCCCCACCGCCGCCGCGCCGCTGCCGAATGGATTCGGCGCATGCGCGGAAGTGTTTTACTTCCTGGTGCGGTGACGTGGCGGTGACGCGGCGGCGTCAACGTCACCGCCGCGTCACCGCCACGTCACCGCGCCGTCCGGCGGCAGGGAATTTGATCCGATGGTGTGTACACGCCATCGGATCAAACTCCCGATCGGACATATCCGATGGAAATGGTCCGCGGACCGTTTTCATCGGATATGTCCGATCGTGTGTACGCCGCCTCAGGGTATACATTTTCTCTTTTTATAAAGTGTTTTTTAGTTTCTAAAAAGGTATTAAAGAGATTGCTTGCAAGTGTCGTATTTTGAACTATGAGTAGGAGATAGCGTAACTTTTGGCTCCTCTATCAAGCAGTGAAGTCTCAGTCTGGTTGTCAAAAGTTACTTAACTGGTTTAAAATTTCACCATGAAATTGAAGAGCCAAGAACCAGTTGTCTGCAAGCTGTTGGTGGTATAGCCTAAAAATGTTTTAATGGAATTAATAAGATAGTGTCAGGGTTGTGGTTTAGCAGCAAATCACATGTGTGAAGCCACAGAGAAGAGATATGTTATTTTGTACTTGTCCTAATCCAGCAAGGGCTGGAGAACGACCAATAACATTAAACTTGTGAATTTAAACTTAAACACAGATATAATATATTAACATGTTTTCTTTTAAATACATATAATGATGTTAAAAACATTTTAGGCATTTCTAAAAACAAAAATAATTAACAAATGGACCTTTAAATCAGGGTATTTTCCAACAACTTGTACTAGGCTTTCTAATACAAAAAAAAAGCGCCCAGAACTACCTTTATGCTTTTTGTCAGCTTTGCTGATTGACTAATCAAGTTATTTTCATTATAGGGGGAGTGTATGTGTATATCATTTAGCTGTCTCTTTTTAGAGCTGCTTCAATAAGAACAATGCTTCAAAGGGCATATCAATTGCATAGGTCTTGCCACTTGCAGGCTAGAAATCATATTTGTCAGTAGTTCATAAGCAACATTTTATATTAACCTTAAAGTGGTTGTAAACCCTATTTAAGAAAAAAAACTGTAAGACAAAGGCATAATGGGCTAGTGTGCAAAGCATACTAGATCATTATGAATAACGTACTTTACATCGAAGCCCCCGCAGCTGTCCTTGTACCCCCCTCTGGCCGGTGACATCTCTCCCAGAGTGACTTCCGAGTATCGCAGGCTCCGGTGCTGTGATTCGCCGGAGCCGCAATGACGTCACTCCTGCGCATGCACGCAGGAGCCGCCGGTAATGGCACATTAACTAAAGCAACGGCACATAGGTGCCATTGCTTCAGTTTGCTGTAGTGCACATGTGCTGAAGTCATTGGCATATGCAGGGGACCAATGTTTGTTTAAAAAACCCTGGACATGTCTATTTGATGGAGTAAATATGTCGTTAAATATGTTGAATACAAAAAGTCAACGATAATACAAATGATGAATGCCGCAAAAAGTCTAATACTGAAAAATTTGAAAAAAGTAGAAAGCCCAAAGATAGATCAATGGTTAAATAGGATAGAAGAGATATGGAATATGGAATATTTAAGAAGTTGTCAGGAAGATACAAGAGAGGAGTTTGCCAAGAGATGTAAAAAGTGGAAAAAGTTTAAACTAACAAAGAGATAGGGGAAATTAAAAGTAAGTAGCGGAAGACAGAAATGAGGTTAAAGAGTTGGGCGAGGGGATAGGTATGGGGGGCAGGGGTGGTGAGGGAGGGTAGGCACAAAATGGTATGGGTAAATATTGTAAAGTATATTTCCACAGGGGAAGGAAATGTATACTGTTCTTTGTTTTCTATTTTGTACATTCAAATTCAAAATTAATAAAATATAAAGTAAAAAAAAAATGTGTGTTGGTAAGACAGTTAAAAACAAAACAAAAAAAACAACCAATTTTCGATACCAACTTTGGATAAAAAGTGCACATTGTATTCAAGAAGATACTGTCCTGATAGTGTCAATTGTAAACAAAAGCATCAAGATCCCAGCTGTCATGTTTTAGGTGAATGGGGCCATACCACATACAGTATGTGCAAAGTATTTTGATTACTTTTTTTATGTGTGTGGCATGCCCATGGTCTAAGACTGGTAAACATGCATAATATAAGATTATTATCTTTATAGTTTGATTTGAATGTGAGCTCCAGTTCTCCATTAACTGATGTAAAATCTCCCAGCGCCAGCACTAATTGTCATTGCTGAACTGGTGTTAAAGTGTTTCCGCTGGCTCAGATCATGAAGCTTACAGTGGCAATACTCCAAATCTGTAGGTCGAACTAGACCTCCACATACACCATCCTTCTGACAACGTCAATTCTACTCTTGCTTGAATATTTTGTGTGTTTCATTACGGTGCCATTGACCTTATCTCGGTATGTTACCCCCCTTTTTTTGAACTTTAGATGCAAAGTGTTCATTATGCCTGTCAAAATGATATATTGCATTATAAACTATGTTATGTTCTATTTTTTTTATCAACTAGAATTTAAATTTTCCTATATACCGTATTTATCGGCGTATATCGCGCACTTTTTTGCCCTGAAAATCAGGGCAAAATCGTGGGTACGCGATATACGCCGATACCCGCTTTCCCGCGCCGAGTTTTGAATACTGCGCCGACATATACCCAGCGCAGTACACTCGGGTATATTCGGCCAGTCTCGGGTTCTTCCGCGGTCACGTCCTGGACGTACAGGACGTGAGCGCGACAGTTGCCGAGCCTGCCCGAGTGTACTGCGCTGGGTATATGCTGGCGCAGTATTCAAAACTCGGCGCGGGAAACGAGCGGGGAGGACGCAAGTACGCCGGACCCGCCGAAGAGAACACCGGACCTGCCGAAGAGGACACCGGACCCGCCGAAGAGGACACCGGACCCACCGCAGAAGGACACCGGACCCGCTGCAGAAGGACACCCGACCCGCCGAAGAGGACACCGAAGCCGCAGAAGGACGCCGGACCCGACGAGGCCGCCGATGGACGCCGCGCAAGACACCAAAACTGTAAGTACAAAAATAACTTTTTTTCCCCAGGATTGGGGGTCACTTTAGGGGTGCACGGTATACGCGGGAGCGCGTTATACCGCGATAAATACGGTAGTTACCCCTGATGAAAGGACTTTAAACCTGAAAAGCGCTGGGTACCAGAAAGCTTTTCCCGGATGTTGGTTACCGCAAAGTATTTTCGGATACTGGAGAGAAACTACTTTATATACGTACCTTGCAAGATATTGGGTTATGTGTATTTGTGTCTAATGTTAGTGTAGGTTTAAGCAATCATCGTGTGATGATTTTTTCGTTTTTTTGTATGAATAAAGACATTTTTACCTATTTCATTAGTGTTTTGCCAATTTAAAGTCCCATTTGGGGGTATCAAACCTTTCTATATATACAGGGATGTGGCAAATTCACTAGACTAAGTGGTATGGTGAAAACATTTATTTATTTACAGTGGCTAGTGTTGACTCAACAGATGAAGGTATATAGCTATACATGGCTGGCTGGCTAATAATGACTGAAGCCTG
The DNA here is from genome assembly GCA_029574335.1 of Rana kukunoris. Taxonomy (NCBI): domain Eukaryota; kingdom Metazoa; phylum Chordata; class Amphibia; order Anura; family Ranidae; genus Rana; species Rana kukunoris. Next base: position 655,522,660 of record CM056049.1, read on the forward strand.
TAGACACAACTTTTTTGGGCCCTCGCTAAAACACCTCTGCTAGGATTAATTATTTTTGCAAAAGATTTGCTTTTATGGCTTAGAATATTGTGATAGAGTGTAAACAACTCTACTGTAGATCGGACTTTCTAGTAGAATAAAAAAATATATATTTTATTAACAGCAAATCATTTACAAAGAGATCAGGTATACGAAGAATTAAACATACATTTAACACAAAATATACATAAACCTATGGTGTAAACAAAAGGTTGACACCAAATGGACATCAGTGTGCCCCTGTGTATCAACGCGTTTTGTTATTTTGCTTTGTCAGGACACACTCGGTAAATGTTGGAAGGAACAGGTCTCACTATCTTGTCAGCACAAGATTATCCCCATATGGGAAACTCCAGAATGGGCCTAAAAACTCAACGTATGGAGAAGAAATAGTAGTCTGCCAGTGCTAGTGGTCATATATTATGTAGCAAAGGAGTACAAGTGTTTCTTCATGCAGGGTTTATTGCAGAGTATCGTAAATCAGAAATACACGATGGGCATCGGGAGGAACAAAAGGAGAGGAGGGAGGGGGAGGGGGGGGGTGGTGTATCCAAAGCCTTTTAAACTGTGTTTGGTCCGTAAGGTCAGAGACTTGAAAATTCACCCATCTAGACAAAAATAAGTCTTATTAATATGGGTAACAGCCTGTCCTACATCTATCAGAGAAAGGTGCGGCTGTATTGGGTCCTGTTAGGACAGGCATGGATGGAGTAAAATTCAGTGTACCCCCCAGGAAGGCATCAACCACGGATGTGGCTTCAGGAGTGTTGTTCTAATTTTTTAAATTGTGTAAACAGCCTAACAGGCTAAAATGTATTACTTTTTGTTTTTGGATGTAGACACACTTTAACAACTGCAGCCATAGTTCCTGTATTTATAGATTTCTTATACATTACAAGCCAATAAATGATAGTTTTTATGTGTTACACCTACACCTTATTTTATACCCATTTTAATCAAACGTTTCACCTGTCACTGTAACAGCGAACAAATTCATATTTCTCTTTACTATTGAATATACTCATGTTTAAAATGATTTTTCCTTTTCATATATGGTAATAAAGTACAATAGATTACCCAATAATATGAAAATAGATGAAAAACGAATGCATTGTCTTATATGCAATGGTTTGTTAACTTTTTTTACTGCCCCTCTTATTATTTCCCAGATTGCCTGCAGCTGTAGGTAGTGAAAATCAATGGCAGGTACCAGGATGCACAGGCATTATGTAGTACATAAAATTATTTGGAACAATAACTTAACAATGTTTATTCCAATCCAGAAAAACATGTACATAAAGGACAATCCAAACATAATATATACACAGCTTTATTGGGAATGATATAGCATTATTATTTTTTACACCACAGTCTTGGACTCCAGAATCTTTGCTCATAAGTGGAAACTTATTGATTTGGTTTGGATTTGAACTTTGTAAGAATGTTTTTAGGAATACAATTTAAAATGTGAAAACAGTTACAAGAAGCAAGAAATAATATTTTCTACATTCTTTTAAAATCCATTTAACTCTTAATCCATGATCAATCCTTTTATCCTGATCTCAAATTCTTGTAGGTCTGTGTAGATCAGGTAACAAATCTTTACCCACTGAAAGGTGTATCTAGAGAGGAATACACTTACAAAATCCCAATTAAGAATTTATACATGTAAACTGGAAACTCCTATATTAGAAAGGATCTCAGCCAAATTACTTACACATTGCATCACCCAACTTATTTTTAACTATAAGGCCCCTTTCACATGATCGGTCCACAAAGATCCGCCTGTCCGTTTTTCGGGTGGATCTGAATGGGCCAATCATTCACTTATTTGGGCAGGCTGATGTCAGTGGAGATGTGTCCGCTGACACCCACCTACCATCTGATCCGACAAGATCCGCTAAAAATAGACGGATGCCGATATGTTCACCATCTATCCAGCAGATCGAATGGGATCAGACATGCTTTTCATTTTCATAAGAGCTTCCCATAGTAATCAGCGGGGCTCTGATAGGTCCTTCCCTGCACAGTGAAAAGAGACAAATTTGTCCTCCACCTGCTCAGTGGGTATCAACAGATCGATTCCTCATTGAGTGGATCTGTCCCATGTGAAACTCAGAATCAATTTCCTGATAGTTTACTGTAGGATGTTGGAATCTAACTAGGAAGCATTACTTCGACAATGATTAGAGACTATCCAGAATCTGATGCAGAAAATCAGTCTTGCACAATTATTCTGTATCTCCTCCACCATGTTTCACAGTTAGAACGGATATTGTTTTGTGGTATGTAATACATTCGCTAAACATATCACTGTCTACATTACAAAAAAACTTAAAAGAGTGAAAATAACTCGTGTTTATTATTTTTCTATTGGTAGCCTGATGGACCCAGATGTTATCACAGGGGTTCTCCTTAAAGGGGTTGTAAAGGTTCATCTTTTATTTTCTAAATTGGTTCCTTTAAGCTAGTGCATTTTCCTTAAATTTCCCTTCTAAATGTTTTTTTTCTTTGTTTGAATTTCTCACTTCCTGTTTCTCCTCGATAAGCTTTCCACCGTCATCCAAATGGTGGAAAGTCATTTAGAACAGCTTACTGAACACCTTACTGAGAAGGAACAGGAAGTGAGAAATTCAGACAAAGAAAACAAAGAAAAAAACATTTAGAAGGGAAATTGAAGGAAAAGGTAAGTTAACCAACAATGCACTAGCTTAAAGTAACCTATTTAGAAAAAAAAAAAAAAAAACCTTTACAACCCCTTTAATCTGTTTGAGCTTTTCATAACATGCTCTTGCGTTTGTAGAGTTCAGAAAAGGAACACTTTTTATGACACATTTGACAGGTGAGGATACATGCAGGAGGCATGTATATCCTTATAGATCAGCACTATGGCAGTAGTTTAGAAATGACGAGAGTGGGTTTACATCCACTTTAATCGAACAAGCTGAAGTTCTAAACAGGAGGAGAAAACAAAGGACGATATCAAATCACATAAGTAAACAAGCTGTAGTGACCTGGCCCTAAACCACCTCTGGATGTTAGCTAACATAGTATATGGCTACATTTTCATACAACAGAAAACATACCGGTACGTATAGGTGGGACATTTTGTATTGCTTTTGATTTTATAAGCCCAAACAATACTTCATCTGAGGTACTCTGAAAGCTATTTTGATCATCATTATCAGTGGGCACAGGAATTAACTACCTGGTTAGGTGTAAAAAAAAATCTGCTTTAAAACATTTGTTTTTTGGTATGTCAGACCAACCATATTTGGAGAAGAATTCTCTGATTGAGGCTATGCACAGGATAATCTATACATTAATAAAGGTAGATTACATAGTAGAAGATTAGATTTATGTTAGAGTTTGATATTTTTTTAATTTGTATAATTAGATTTTTGATGCTGTGACAGTATTTATAACATATTTTGGTCTTATTTTAAGCTTTTGTTTTCATTTAATAAAAAATACATGTGTTGTAATTTTTTGTATCTCTATTGAATATATCCCAGTAAATATTGTCGCTTCTCAGTGGACAGCAGATCAGGACATTTTGGAGAAATTTGCCACTTTGGCAAAATACACTGAAGTGAATGGGAAAGATGGCATTGAAGAAACCTTCAGAGACGAGGGTTAAGGAAACTCTTTAAAAATGTTTATTTAAAAAAAAAAAAAAACATTATTTATTTTTTTAATAACTTTTGCCAAAAGTATTATTTTTTTTTAGTGTACAGCAAGTGCCCCTAAAAAGAAATACAATGCCAGCTGCAATTGCTTTATCAACAAAGCCATGACCACCATATTAGAGTTTATGATGAATGGATATGTTTAGCACAAAGTCATGTGATTGTCGTATCAGTGCTGATAGGACAATCACATGGCTTTGTTGAAACACACATGCATTCAACACCACAGTTAAGATGAAGATAAAAATTACTTTGTTATCAACAAAAAGGCTAAAGTTGGTGTTAGGGCTAGCCTTAGGGTTAATTTAGGGCCAGGGTGAAGTAAGCATTTAAAGAAATAGAGTAGGGAAGGTTTAAGACTCCTGTTAATGTTATGTTATGTTTTTCTCCCTGTGTTGGGGAGATTTTATTTGTGTCTTGGGGACGCAAACACATCTCTCTAAAGTGAGGGCAATTCCCCCCTTACACAGTTGTCAAGTGTCCTAAATGGAAGATTTAATAACCTGTTGTTCCATCACTTTTTATGTTAGTGATCATGGTATCCAGGACACATAAAAATTGTGAGTATAACATATAACAACATAAAAAAAAATTGACATGGGTTTATTAAGTCTACTAATACATGGATCAAATTTCAAAAGAATTTTCTTTCGAAAATCTAATCTAAGAATTTTAGTTCGTATTTTGCACCATCCGTGGGCTGCAGCATCAGCCTATTTGCATGCCGCCATTGAATTTTAATAATCGGACATGTTGGAAATTTTTTGAAACACAAATGATTTCCTACTTAATGATGGGAGAATTGTGCAAGAAATGTAATCAAAAAATAAATGCGCATGTGCAAGAAAAGAATGTTCGCGGAAAGAATAGAAGATTCCCAGACACAAAAATTATTATTCTGTAGGAACACAAGGTGAAATTAAAGGTTTGGTTGATCGAATTTCGAAATCAATGGTGACACTATAAGATCACAAAACGCACAAATTTTCTGATTTTCAAAAAAAAAATTTTTTTAAATTCGACCATGTATGGCCAGCCTAACTTTTTCCCACTCCTTCCAACACAAAAAACTGTTGACTATAGATGCTATTTAAGGGGTAATTTATAAAGTATGTATTGTCACACCAGCTCTTGTTCACTAAAATACCAAATAAAATTGATATCAGGAAAGTTATATAACACAAACATGTTTTGATTGGGTCTTGATTGTTTTTTTTTTAAATGCACACAGGCAAAAACAAAATGACTTTATTTAACAGCAATTCAATATTTACTTCTTGTAACAATACAGAGCATGCATTTGCTTGTATATGATCAGTTGTATTGATCTTTTGCCATTTTAGAGTGTATTACACTTTTAACTTCAGCATTATAAATAATATTTTCTGCCTTTTTTATTTTTAGCATCAATTGCAAGTATTGCAATGCATGTATTATGAAGACTAATTTTTGTTCTATTAAAAAAAGGACCCCAGTATTCTTAAAATAGCCTGATTTATATTCTATAAACATCAATGGGTTGCATGTTTAGTCACACTGAATGAGTATTGCATTTGCAAACCTCAAAGTAGACATATGGTTATCTATACGCAGCAATAAATAATACAACATTGCTAATAAGTTTCAATACAACTCATGCTTATTCAGTAGATCACCTGGCAATGTATAATTGCGTACGTAATAAACTTCACTGGAATGGAGTTTGCCTTATACATTAATTCAACATTGCATTACTGGTCTGCCATATTCTATAATAAGCCAATGGCAAACATCAATAGGGAATTTCTACATCTAAATGTTCCTGTGTTTGCCTCCCTAAGCAGTGCCTTTATTACTGGTATAATTTTAATCCTTTAAATGTAAAGTGTAGATGTGATAATTACATCCGTTTCCAGAGGCAAGATCCCAAATCGGGCTAATGTCTGCTACTGGCATTACATCCATCCATAGTGTCTTCAAATTTAGATTAGCTCCAAGAGCAATAAACTGAAAAATTACTATTCTTTCAGCAGCATCTATTTTTTAAAATCAGTTTACGTTGAAATGCAAAATGCCTGTGACATGTGTATAATTAGTACTGTGAGCTATTTTGTTTGCTGTGGAAGAAATGCAAAACAGCTTGGCAAAGCGCAAAAGGTTTTTGGGGGAAAATGTTATATTAAAAGTCTTTGCCTGCATGTGTCTGATGTTAAATTATGAATTGTGTATATATATTGTCCATTGTCACAAAGGGAGTGATTTGAAAGTAGGTTAGTATCAGTTATTAAAGCTAAACTCCAGGCAGGTATAAAAATAAAACTCCAATTTAGGCTGTTAAATACCCTTTTAAATGTAATTACATTTATTTTAAATGCAAACAAGTACCTGAATTTGACTTGGTATTATGCCGCGTACACACAATCATTTTTCGGCATGAAAAAAATTATGTTTCTGAAAACGTCATTTAAAATGATTGTGTGTGGGCTTCACATCATTTTTCATCTTCTGATGCTGATGCTGAGCATGCTGCATTTTTTAACATCGTTTTAAAAAAATTTTGTTTTTTGGGTTGTAAAAAATGATCATGTGTGAGCTAAAATGACGTTAAAAACCTGTGCATGCTCGGAAGCAAGTTATGAGACGGGAGCTTGAATGGAACTTCCCTTTTAGAGTGCTGTCGTACGTGTTGTACGTCATCGCACTTTGCTAATCATTTTTTTAAAACGATGGTGTGTGGGCAACATCGTTTTTAATGATGAAGTTGGAAAAACGTTGTTTTTTCTACATGCTGAAAAACAATGTTTTTTTTAATGCCGAAAAATGATTGTGTGTACGCAGCATTTGTCTCTTAAAAACCCTTAAACAGTAGAACTCTAGACTAGGAGATTGGGAAACAGCACCAGGGACCAATCAAATGTGTTGTAGGTACATGTGCTGACAAGGACAATGCTGATAGGAGAAGAAAACAAAGTGATCAGAAGGGTGCACCCATCATTTTGCTACTGTTGCTGCTGCTTCACTGCTCAATCACAGGCTTCAGCACCAGCTGTATAGCTTAAAGCAGGGTTCCACCTGCAAATTTTTTTCTTTAAATGTCTGTAGCTGCTGACTTTTAATAAAGACACTTACCTGTCCAGGGAGCCCGCAATGTCAGCCCCCACTGGCCGATCCGTCTATCGGATCAGGTGCTAGTGCCACCATTCTAACTAAGGGAAAAAGGCAGTGGAGCCACAAGGCTTCACTGCCTGTTTCCTACTGTACATGTGCGAGTAGCGTGTCGCTTTCTGAATGGCTGGCTGTCTTCTGGGACCGTACAGGTCCCAGGAGACAGCAGGCCCCATTTCCCAGGAGCAAAGGTGAGGGAGGAAAAGAAAAAGGAGCTCTGCGGAATAGGAAGTGGCAGCTTATCACGACTGCCTAGCAACAGGCGTTTCTGGTAAGTAAAAAAAAATATTTTTTCAAATGTTTTTTAATAGGTTTTAAGGAGACTGTCAGTGTATTTTTTTTTTTTAGGGTGGACCACCACTTTAACTGCAGAAAAGAAAAGTGACGTCTCCAACTTGATTGTAATGTCTTGCAGAGTTATGTAAATCTCAGGACTAGATGGATACAAATTCTTTCATAGCTAAGACAGCACCCATATATGTATTTCAACCATGCATCTACAATAGTTGTTTGTCTGGAATTCAGTGTTGATTATCTTGTTTCCCACAGCTTACATTTGTTTCGCTTACTGACCCCCACATCAGTGCATGTAGAGTTTAGCATAAGGAACCCATGAGAGATGCAGGGGACACAAACACTCACAGAAGTTTCCCAGCAGACTTCAGGGAACCATAACTAGAGATGATCTGAACTTACTTGGGTTCAGTTTGTGATCAGTTTGCTAAACAGTGCTGACATTTTCAATGTTAATCTGAACCACTTTAGGGCCAATAGGAACCAAATCTTCCAAATAAAGGCTCGTCATTTTTAAGGCTAATAGGCAAGCTGTTGCTAAACAATTGATATGTATTAATGCAAAAAGAAAACAATATTTGTTTTAATAATGCTTCATTTTAAACATTAAAAATGCCCCATTCTTTAATTAATATGCTTGGAGGATGCCCTAAACCTCACTGTAAAGTGGATCACCTGTACCATGTATACAATGTACTACAGCAAAAGTGATTTTTAGAAAATTATAATTTACATTGCCTGTATATTACATTTCCCTGCCAGCTTAGTTTTATTTGTTAAAAAAAAAAAAAGAAATCCACAGTGATTTTCTTGAAATGCATAAAAATTCATATTAAGGTCTGGTATGGATTTTGGGGGAACCGAACATTCCTAGTTTTCCCTTAAAAATCCATAACAGATGCTCATTAAAGATAAGGAATCTGACATACATTTTCAGGTGATTTTGTATGACATTTTGCCACTGAGGCTAGTGGCTAACATTACAGACCAACTATTTATTTATTAACCTACCAACTTCCTAGAAACTTGTGGTGCATCCCTTTTAGCTGGTCAACAGGTCCAGCCCAAACTTTACTTGTTCAGGCATTCATCTGAATGCTGGACTTTCAGCCCATTTGGCAGGAGCTAAGAAACCAGACATGGTAGCAGAATTTTCTCCTGCTAGCATATATGCCATTTTCTTCCACTGTCAATGTTTTTTTAAATGGCAGCTGGTTCTGGCACCCTCCATGTCCTTAGCAACCAGTGACCTCATCAGCCTTATTCATTTTCTGTCCAATAATTCCCTGGCATGTAAACAAAGCATCCAGTCTAACATCCAGATGCCACAACTGGTAAGGGACTCGACCCCCCCCGACTCCCCTGGCTCAGTGGCCTTGTTAGGCCTGAACTCTGACGCCCCTGAATTAATGGGGAACCGGGACTTAAGGCAGCATATCCTGTCTCTCCCCACCAGAGAGGACCTGAATCGCTTTGCCACTAGGGTGGAGAAGGCCTTCAAGCGGGATATTGAGCAGCTGAAAACAGACACTACCCAGCTAGGCAACAGGCTTGAGACTTTAGAACAGATAGTGGAGGAGGCCTTGCCTACTATAACACAGCTAAGGGACAAGTGTGCAGCTCAGGATCGCCACACATAGGCTTTAATCTCCCAACTTGATGATTATGAGAACCGAAGTCACAGGTCCAATATCCACATAAGGGGTTTGCCAGAGGCCACAGGAGCTAGGGATATCATTCCCACCTTGCAAGGCATTTTTAAAGAGCTGTTGGGCCTCCCTCTAATGAGAAAGTTGAGATCGATAGAACACACATGGCCCTCAGACCCCCATCGCAGGTTACAGAGATCCAGCGTGACATAGATACACCATTAAATATCAAATTATGCTGTTGATACGCAAACGCCCTTTTTTTACTTTGACGGAGCCCGTCTGTTCTTTTATCAGGTCTTGTCACGCCGCACCCTGATGCAGCACAAGGCCTTGTACCCCCTTCTGGAATCACTGCGCACTGCTGGCATCACTTATAGGTGGGGGTTCCCATTCAGTGTCCAAGCGAGTAGGGATGGTAAATCCACCACTCTATGCAATAAAGATAACCTTTCCATTTACAGTTATTCCTTATTTAATTTTTTCATTTTTGGTTTCTTTTGCAGGACCTTGCCTTGCGGCCCTAATTCCGTCACTGTTCCTTCACTTCTGATGCTCCCTGTGACTCCTGTGCACCGGTAAAGGCAAAGAGAGAAAGTTGGGCAGGAGCCGGAAAATGTGACGGACCCTGGACTTCCGGGGTGCCCCTGGACTCTGTTTGTTCTGGAACTATATCAAGCACTGTTGGCGGGTTCGGGGCCGCTTCTGGGCAGTGGTCCATTGGACATTCGTCGCTTTGTGGGGAGCAGGAACCTCCTGACTTTCCAGGTCCCCACTTAATAAACGTGAGGGTAGACTGAACCTGGGTGGGGACTTTAACGTCAGCCCGGACCCCCTATTGGACACCTCTGCGAACAAGTCTACACATTCTCACGTTTTTCTGCAGCATTTTAGGAAGACCCTACAGGGACATACACTGGTGAATTGCTGGAGAGTTCTCCACGCCACCGAAAAAGACTATAGCTTCTTCTCTAGCGTCCACAAAGTATACACTAGAATCGACCTACTGCTGGTAGACCAGGACACCCTTGACTTACTTTTGGGAAGCAGCCATCGACCAGATCACCATATCTGACCATGCCCCGGTGACACTCACACTTTCATTATCACAGGCATTTGCCAAAGTCAGGACCTGGAGACTGAACGAAAACCTGCTTGACGACCTGGGGGTGGTGGCGGGGGTACATGAGACCCTGACGTGCTATATTACTGAAAACACGAACGGGGAGGTCAGTGAGGGCATTTTTTAGGAGGCAGTGGTTCATGGCACCTTCATTGCTTGGGGAGCCAAGCTTAAAGGGGTTGTAAAGGATATTTTTTTCATAATAAGCATCCTTTACCTGCAGACAATCCTCTTTTCACTTCCTCATTGTTCGTTTTTGCTCAGAAGTTGCTCTATTTCTTCTCTGTTCTGTTCACTTCCTGCTTGTCTGATTTTACTGACCACCGTGAAGGGAAACTTTACTGCGGTGGTCAGTAACATGCTCACCCCCTCCTGGGAACTACATCTGTGTGGCAGGACGCTCTCTACATATTAGAGACTTCAAGGAGGTGTGAATTACTGGGCGTGCCGCAATTCATACTGGGAAATGTAGTTCTTACATGAACGAGTGATGCAAACCAGCAAGTGAGAGATGAGAGATGAGAGAACAGAAACTAGAATGCCAGAGATGATATAGATGAAGGAATTTAATAGGTATTTACTAGTTTGTTAACAGAATCATTACACTATTCTGTCTGTCTACCTTGCAGACATTAATTTTAGGCAAAAAAAAAAATCCTTTATAATTTCTTTAATAAGGAGAGGCAAAACGCAAATAACCCTGCGCTGCCAGGAAAGTAACAGAGCTGCTAACATGGCTAGTTTGAGAAAAGCAAAAACAACAGTGGATAGATATGTGTAGCGCTTAAAGACTGTTAATCGTAACAAAAAAACAATCAAAGGAATATGTGAGAATGTGTGCGTCAATCAAACAAATAACAAAATTAGATAAATGATATGACAAAAAATATCAAAAATGTCCAACAAAGTCCATATGTAATATAAGTATCAAAAATATGCCATGTGAAATATAGTTCAGCCAAGTGAATGGATATGAAATATCAGGACATCAAACTTTATTCGTAGTAATGACCCACCACTGGATAAAATGCAGGCTTACCAGAACGATAGGACTTAGGGCAACATACGTCAAAATGGGCTTGTAAGATAATAGATAGAAGAATCCTGGTTAGAACAGACCGTGTGGCCTCAGCTGGGCACCAATTAAAGAACGGCCAACGTGTGATGAGAGATAAGGTCCCCGGACTGGTTATTTAGTCCTCCCTGTTTTTAAATTTCGACTATCCGAGCAGTTAAAATTTCACATTGGGTTTATGAACCGCCTACACAGTCCAATTCCACTTGCTCTAAGTTCCAGCAAGCAAAAAGGTGGCAACCTCAAATATGAGCAGCTCCTGTTGGTCTTAGAACCATTGTTGCAGAGGGTCAGAACATACTTTTTCATGTCGTTGACCCATTTGTACTGTTGCCGAACTTGATGGGAGAACTGACTGCATATGGAGAGGTCTCCAACTTCAAGATAAATTTCACAAAATGGGAGATACTGCCGATCACTGTCCCACAGGCTTTGGTGGCCTCTCTGAGAGATTCCTTTCCTTTTAAGTGGTCTGCCTCCTCTATGAAATACTTGGGGATCCAGCTCATGAATCACTATGATTCTCTATACACACACAACTAAATACCCCTACTTAAAAAGATCACTCAAGTCCTTCAAACATGGGATAGAGCACTATTTACTTGGGTTGGCCGGACGAATATCCTGAAAATTACTGTGCTGCCCTGCATCCTATTTCTTTTGCAAATGATACCTATACACTTACTAAAACGTTTCTTTATGGATCTTCGCAGCCTTTTTACCAAATTCGTATGGGAGGTAGGAAGCTCAGACTAGCAATGACGATACTACAAAGGTCCAAGCTCAGAGGGGGGACTAGGCATACCTAATATCCCCCAATACTATCAAGCGATTGCACTACAACGTATTCAGAATTTAGAATTTCACACGTCCTTTAAGTTGTGGGTCCCCCTAGAGAAAACGATGGTGGGGCGGGACTTGTCTAATGCGCCCTGGGTTCTCACGGCAGACAGGGGGCTTTTGGACTGGGTGCCTCCACTGACAATCCACTCCTTGAATATATGGGACAAACTGAATGACAGCCTAGGCCTGGCGTCAAAGACGTCTCCTTTGGCGCCTGTATGTGGGTTCCCATAGTTTGCTCCCGGAGAGTTGAGGGCTTCCCTCGGTACTTGGGTTGGTGACAGAATTGTAAGTTTGGCAAAATTTGCTGAGGGGGGCGTTCTGATATCACTGGGCACCTTACGAGAGATGTACGGCAGCTTCCTTTTTAACCTTTGGAGACACTGCCAGTTAGAGACCTTCATAACTAAAAGTCACAAGCTAGCGCAGATTAGAACTACTCTGACAGAATTTGAAAGCATATGGGCTTCTGCGGACCCACTGCCCCATATGGTCTCAGCACTATACGGGATGCTGGAGGTCGCGGCGCCTACCCCCACACCCCACTATATCAGAGAATGGTAAAGGGACCTACAGACCGACTTCACTAGGGAGCAGCTGCATCACCTGTACCATTTCACTCACTCGAGCTCTGTAGACTCTAAGACCCAAGAAAACAACTACAAACTACTGTCACAGTGGTATAGAGTGCCCACTACCTTGGCCAGAATTTTTTCTACTGACTCTGACGTGTGCTGGAGGGTATGTGGACAGAAGGGCATGTTCCTCCACATTTAGTGGGAGTGCCCGGTGCTCTGGCCATTCTGAGAAATTGTTGGCAGACACATCTCTGAAGGCTTGGGTGTAGATATCCCGGTCCTGCCTAAACATTTTTAGCTCCATATCCCCCCCAAACCACTGTCTCGTTATAAAAGAAGCGCTCTCCCCCACCTCCTCAATGCAGCGAAACGTCTCATACCACTTCAATGGAAAAGCTTGCGTATTCCAAGCGAGCAAGATTGGTTGGAGAAAGTGGGGGAGATCATGGAGGCAGAGAGCTGGCTTGCAGACTGCAGGGACACTCGCAAGCAATTTGATCTAACCTGGGCAGAGTGGAAAGCTCACATTCACGACACAACCATGATCTCGTCTAGCATAGACGTGGCATTGCTTGCCTTAGCCGATCCCTCCTTAGGGAGACTCGTCCAGGCACGCCATCAGTTGACTACCTCGCACGCTTCCTGATTGTGGACTCATCCCATCAACGACACTGGTGAGGGCTGGTCCTTCTACTTTTGCATCTCTTACTTTCCTCTCCTCTTTTCCTTCCCTTCCTTGTTTCCCATCTGACTTTATATTTTATTTTTCTCTCCCTCTTTCTTGATTGTTTATTGTGAATTTGTTTGTACTGTTTTATTGTTTTTACCAGTATGGGATGTGTCTTGACTATGTTGTACTGTTCAATTGTCAGTATTATTAAAAAATGAAAACAAAAATTATACAAAAAAAAAAGTTAAAAATATAGTTTTTTTTCAAAATTGTCGCTGTTCTTTTGTTTATAGCACAAAAAATGAAAACTGCAGAGGTGATCAAATACCACCAAATGGAAGCTCTATTTGTGGGGGGAAAAAAACATAAAGATTTCATTTGGGTACGGTGTTGCATGACCGCGCAATTCATTCAAAGTGCGACAGCGCTGAAAACAAAAAATTGGTCTGGGCAGGAAGGGGATGAAAATGCCCTGTATTGAAGCGGTTAAAGAAGCCAAAAGTCCCGGAAAGGAAGAAGGGTTAGACCAATGCAAATAGAACAATTTCACGTACTAGCACAGAAAATGTCATCAAACATAGGATGACCTTAGTACAAGTCCCAGCCACTGACTAGATAATTGACCAGTGAAGAATTTAAACAAATTTCCTGCAGGTGGTTATGCAACAAAAAAGCCCCTCTCTGCAGCACTGCACACTCCTGACCAAGCAAACCCCACTCTCCACAGGGACTCTATTTGCCTCCATGCAGCTCTGAGATTGGTGGTCAGGGCCTCAGTCCTGGCTGTGGGGCAGCATATCCAGATCTTCCATGCTCTGTTTCCAGGGATTGTCATAGTCCCTGGCTTTAGTGGCAGCCAATAAAGATCCTCTTCTGCTCCCCTCTCCCTGTGCTGTTCATCAAGGCTGAAGAGGGGAGAAACAACTGAAGTTGAAGGAGAAACACTCTGTCTGGCAGCGACTTCTGTTGGGCACTACAAAACAAAATATGTCTTAAATACCAGAAATGCAGTTTTGGCACTTTTGTTTTAAAACAGCTTTGCATAACAAGACATTCCCTCTAACCTTGCATTGACCACTTTATTGATATAATTTTACCAACTTCATACAGACTCTTTAGAAATGTTAGTATTTCTAATTATATTGTAAGTAATTCTTCTAAAATGACACCAGATACCACACATTGCTGTAATAGCACACAATAGAGTAAATCACAGCCCAGCTTCTATTTTTATTTTTTCGTTACTAATTAATTCTACAATTTTCACATCATAAGCATAATTATAATAAACAGGTGCATTATTACAAAATATATTATCTATTTATATTCCTTCATCTAATTTTTCCTACGATATTCACAACCCCATACATATTATTATTTGAACAAAAGCTTACATTAGTGTTCATAAAACAATGGTGTAATAAATTAGTTCAAAGTATACACAATTCACAGCTCATTATATTAATGTCATATGTACATGTAATTGAAAAAGTGTCACATTTATTAAATGCTGAAAGGCAATTTAAACACAGAATATAACATGTCATGTAGAAATGGAAAACATTACAGCAATACTCACAACAATTGATTAATTTGTCATTTCTAATACTTGCAGTGGCCTAGGGATATACTCTTTTCCTCTTATAGGAAAGCATAATGGCCATTTTGGTCCCTAGGTGTTAAGTAATAACTTTGGCAAAGCCTGCTAGTGAGGTGATGATGTCACAAGATTTAATGACATCACCTTATGTGAAGAAGAGGCCACTGAAGTTTTGGATGACCCTAAGCAGGTTTAGAGCCTAGAAGTATAAATGAGGCCGCGTACACACGACCGAGTTACTCGTCAAGCTAAACTCATCGTTCCGCCCGTCGAGGTTCCCGTTCAGCTGTCGAAAAGCTCATTGAGCCAAATTTCCCCATAGAACAACGAGGAAATAGAGAGAATGCTCTCTTTTTGGCTCGACGAGCTTCCCGACGGGATGCTCGGCGAAAAGTGTACACACGACCGGTTTTCTCGGCAGAATACGTCTCCCATCGAGGTTCTCGCTGGATTCTGCCGAGAAACTCGGTCGTGTGTACGGGGCCTGACACTGTAGTTTTCCCTCCTTATAGGACAGTAATATTTAATTTTTTTAAAGGAACACTAAAGGCAAAAAAAAATTATTTTTAAAATAACAAACATGTTATACTTACCTCCACTGTGCAGCTCGTTTTGCACAGAGTGTCCCTGAACCCTGTCTTCTGGGGTCCCTCAGCGGCTGTCTTGGCTCCTCCTCGCAAAAGCTTTCTTCCTTCATGCAAGCGAGCTTGCATGGTGGAAAGCTTTTGCGAGCGAGCTCCCGTGATACAGCGGCGTGCATAGCCGCTGACTGTATCACTCAGCCCCGCCCCCGGCGTGACGCGTCATCCGCTGTGATTGACAGCAGCACCAGCCAATGGCTGCGCTGCTATAAATCCGTCCAGCCTAGCCAATCAACGGCCAGGCTGGGAACCAAAGAGGATCACATGGACGTGCGCGGGACATTACAAAGAAATATAAAGGACGGTGCTACTTTAAAAGTAAAAAATATAAATAATATCACAAATCATGTAAATAAACCATAATAGGTAATTGCCTGTATTATCTTAGAAAAAAAAATCCGCACACCAAAAAGAAAAAAATTGTGTAGTAGCAAATAATACTTGATTGTCTGTGCTCCACCACCACTCGTATAGGAGAAAAACAAACTCACCAGATAACTAAAATAAGAAAAACCTTTGTAGAAATGAAGTCCTTAGAATAATGGAAATACATCAAGGAGGGATATTCCTTTAGCTTAGTCTCATCAGCTGATATATCCTTACACTCATGTAAAGGCAGAAGCTCGGAAAAACAAGATCCATCAAATGGGCAATATAGCCTGGACAAACTGGAAACTAAATTGCCAGATTGTGCACTTACATTTGTGGGTGTTAATAAGCTAGCACTAACATGCTGAGGCACATGTCGATCCTAGAGCTATCGGCGTGCGTTCCAACACACCAGAGTTTGGAACCAGGCGTACTGGAAGTGACGTCTTAATGCATTTTGTGTTTCCACGTAACCAGGAAGCTTCCTGATAATGTGGAAACACGAAATCGCATATCTATAAATTACATGTCAGTGAATATTAGGAGGCTCTGCTGATTTCCATCATCCAATGACATGCAAGCAAAATACTTTTTTTTATCTCCTTGAACCTGATTGGGTGTTTTTTGCAAAGTGAAATTTCACCACATTCACTAAGCTCTAGGGAAAAGTGCCCAGCAAAAGTGCAAAGTGAACAGCCTATTTGCCTGCTGCTTCCCTATTGTTATTGGCAAATGCTTAAATAATAAGCAAATATTGGATATATTGCTTTATCAGCTGAAAGGCTTG
This sequence comes from Rana kukunoris, assembly GCA_029574335.1. Classification (NCBI taxonomy): domain Eukaryota; kingdom Metazoa; phylum Chordata; class Amphibia; order Anura; family Ranidae; genus Rana; species Rana kukunoris. The sequence goes on from CM056049.1 coordinate 655,539,161, forward strand.
GCTATGCCTTTGATGGCAGTGATCACTCCGCAGCGGTCCAACATACTCCTTGTTAATGTGATACACGGTGATGAATTAAACCCTCCTACATATGCTGTACATGTTTATCTTCAGCCTTCTCTCCTCCGGGGCCCTGTAAAGTTCACACTTCAGATTGTATTTCTGAGCCTCCAGCAGGCGAGGGAGCGGAGATCTGATGTCACACACTGCAAAGTATAGAGTAGAGAGCTGAGTGTAATCTGAGACCTGAGTGGAGGGAAAAGACACTCACTTCTAAAGCTGTTAATTATCATCTGTGTGCTGGAGGGGAGGGGGGAAAGCCCTTTCCAAAGGTTTCCCGAGGTCTGAAAAAACTGTCAGAGGTGAATCATGCAGATAGAAGAGGAAGGAGAGAGCAGACAGGATCCACGCTAAATGCCATGGATTGAGGCAAGTACACACTATCAGACAATGGGGTTTCTTTACTAAAGGCAAATCCACTTTGCACTACAAGTGCTCTTAGACGTGCAGTCGCTGTAGATCTGAGGGGGACATGCAAGGAAAATAAAAAACAGCATTTTTGTTTGTACATGATTAGATTATATAAATCAGCAGAGCTTCCCCTCTTTTCAGCTTTCCCCCCTAGATCTACAGTGACTGCACTTCCAAGTGCACTTGCAGTGCATTTATAGTGCAAAGTGGATTTGCCTTTAGTAAATCAACTCCAATATGCTTTGTTCATTTTTTATTTCAGAAGTTTTTCAACCATTTTAGGTCAGAACTACAGCACTGCAGGAAAAGGAATATGGAGTGGCACTCAGCCTAAAATGTAGAGCAAATAAGAGCATTTAAAATGTATATTTTTTCTGCAGTCTCAATTACAAGAAAGAGTAAATAGAGAGACAGGAACCACTGGGTAATAGTGTGGACACTCGTTTATCTTAATAATACAATTGTGCCACTTCCCAAAATTGTCCAAAAAATTTGCTAGAGGGAGTAGTTGAACCAAAGTTTGTGGACTTTATAGGCACAACCTATAGATAGTAGGACAAACTCCAACTCTAGTGGGTGACTAGGGACAAGGAGAAGGCAAATGTATTAAATACTTTCTTCAGCTCTGTGTATACAAAGGTATACCATCCCCTCCATATACTGTAGGGGATGGTATTGACACAGTCCCAAATGATCCACAATGGCTCAGAAGTGATATGGTCCAGAAATATTTGACAGAATCAAGGTGGATAAAGCATTAGGACCAGATGGCATCCACCCACAGATCCTTAAAGAATTGAGCTCTGTCATTTCAAAGCCAGTGTTTCTAATTTTTAGGGTCTCATTAATGACAAGAATTGGATTGATGTAGGGCCAATGGTGTGCCTATAATTAAAAAGGGATCAAAGTCTTTACCAAGTAACTATAGACCTTTTAGTTTAACTTCTATAGCTGGAAAGTTACTGGAGAGTTTAATAAAAGACCACATAGATGAGTTCTTGCTGGAAAAAAAAATATTTTAAACAACAGACAGCATGGATTCAGGAAAGACAGAAGTTGTCAAACAAATCTGATTTCTTTTTATAAAGAGGTAAGTAAAACCTTGGAAAGAGGGGTGGCTGTGGACAGGGTATAGTTGGAATTTGCAAAAACGTTTGACACAATTCCGCACAACACGGCTAATGTGTCATGTAAAGTCTACAGGATTGGAAATATCAGTGTGTAAATGGATAGAAAACTGGCTAAAAAACAGAATTTAGAGAGTAGTGGTTAACCACCCTGGCGGTATGATTATTTCAGATTTTAGGTGCTGAAAGCGGTACAATTATTTTGCATGGAAATTTGGCGCTTTACATTGTAGGCCAGCAATTCTTAGGAATAACTCACTTAAATCTGTCCAAACAAGAGTCTAGTAGACATCCCGGGTATAATAAAATGTGAAAAACAAAATCATAAATTATAATATAATAAATAACTATAAATAATTACTACAAATAATAATATAATTATAATAAAAAATATTCAATAATGCAATCAAATCAAAAACACTGAAATTTGCTCAGTTTCAGAATTATTGCTGTCATTACTTTTATTTTTTGATGACGAATTTCCCCACAAATCACTATCGCTCAATTCTGCAAGTGATTCTAATTTATTTTCGCTGTTTTTTAGCTGGTCTAAAACCACTTTTAAAATAAAGGGACACTTTTGGTTGCTATGGACAATCCCCAGTTTCCAGGCAGAAAGAACAGTTTTTATTATATAAAAGTACATGCAGGACACTGGACAGACCACTAGGGACAAAGGTGGCTTGTATTTTTTACTTACAGTACTGAAATCTATAAGATTACAGTATACTGTATGTATTGTGTTAATTTACTTTTTTGAATTTGGCGCCGATCTCCGCCCCCGTGCGTCATAACGTTGCAGGGAACGGAGCTCGGCGGCATTCGGGCACTGTGTGAATCGAGCCAGGACACAGGAGGCATCACAGGATCCAGAGACAAGGTAAGTAACTCCCTGCTTGTGGATGCTGCAAGGCGATCCCGAGTCTGGCTGGGGGTTACCGCTTTTGGTTCTGAAATTCCACCCCGAGCCTGACTCGGGAATACCGACAGGGAGGTTAATGTATCGTACTCTGATTTGTCTAAGGTTATCAGTGGTGTACCCCAAGGTATCCTCCATGCTTAGGATTGGGTATTTGTTGACCTACTTAATGTAGTGGGTGCTATCATGGTTTTATACCAATTTCCCCTTTAATTAATTTTGTAATAAAATGTTGATATCATTTATACAAACTGCCTCATGCTGTGCCTATAAAGTCCGCCATGTTCTTTGGGAAATTAGGGCTCTGTTTTCTCTTTCCTTTCTACATGGCTGGACTTACTTTTCCACTTTGAGTGGATAGCTCAGGTCTTCATCAGATCATTCTGTTCCCTCTTCTGTCACTCATGCATGTGCTCCTCATCTCAGAAACTTTGTTATACAAAGTTAATTGGGTTTTCAGTTCAGATTTCCTGTAAGTGAAGTTTAAGGACCTGTTGTTCAGAGTGGAAACATTCCCTGGACTAATTAGTGTCAGTAACTACATATTTCACGAAGATGGTGATCTCACCGCCCTAAGCTCATTAATACCTTGTAACGTCGATGCATTAAAAGCTATTGCGATAGCAAAAGGCAATCTTTAGAAAGGGAAGTGGGGTATAATGTTACTAATGCCTCAGAAGTGCTCCGCTGCTCCCAGTTGTCCTGTCTGCCTTGAAACGTAATACATGTTGCAGACAACATTCTCCCTCAGAATGGAAAAAACTTTCTGCGAATTAAGTGACTTTGTTTATATTTGTGACATGATGTTATGTTTACTCGCAGGCTTGGATTTCTTTTTGGATTTCTCATCTGTCGCCACGTCTTTTTCAATTTTGTGAAGTCGTTTTGGCAGCAAACGCTGCTTTGGCTTAATGGGTACACAATTGAATGGAAAATGTTCTCCTGTATTATTTTGTACAGCCTGAGCGTTATTATCTTATTCCATGTAACTGCCTCCCGCTCTTCCACTGCAAATGTATGTGCATGAGCTAGGAAAATCGCAATGAAATAGAAACACTTTTGTCAGTTATTAACGGTTACAAAAATACTAAACAAAAAAAATGTTTATTCCTAAGCTTTGCTTTGTGTGCTTTACTTTTCAAACTGTTGTGTTATATATTAACCGATAGATAGATAGATAGATAGATAGATAGATAGATAGATAGATAGATAGATAGATAGATAGATAGATAGATAGATAGATAGATAGATAAATAGATAGAAGATTAAACTTACAAAGGTTATCACTTACACATAACTTAGGTACAAATAACTTGAGACTGCAACACAATACAGTATATAGTCAAGAGGTTCAGTTGTATTTCAACCAACAAGTCAGGGAATGGTAGAAACCAATGACTTCCTGGGACATTAACCACTTAACCTCCCTGGCGGTATGATTCTTTCAGGTTTTAGGTGCTGAAAGCGGTACCATTATTTTGCAAGGAAATTTGGCGTTTTATACTGTAGGCCTGTAATTCTTAGGAATAACTCACTTAAATATGTCCAAACAAGAGTCTAGTAGACATCCCGGGTATGATAAAGTTTGAAGCACAAAATCAATTATTATAATATAATAAATAACTATAAATAATTATAACAAATAATTATGTAATTATAATAAAAATTATTCAATAATGTAATCAAATCAAAAACACTGAAATTTGCTCAGTTGCAGAATTGTCGCTGTCATTACTTTCAAAGTTTGATGACAAATTTTCCCACAAATCGCTATCGCTCAATTCTGCAAGTGATTCTAATTTATTATTTCTGTTTGCTAGCTGAAACCACTTTTGACATAAAGGGACACTTTTTGGTTGCTATGGACAATCTCCAGTTTCCAGGCAGAAAGAACAGTTTTTATTATATAAAAGGACATGCAGGACACTGGGCAGACCACTAGGGACAAAGGGTGTGTGTATTTTTTACATACAGTACTGTAATCTGTAAGATTACAGTATACTGTATGTGTATTGTGTTTTTACTTTTTTGAATTTGGCGCCGATCTCCGCCCCATGCGTCGTAACGTCGCAGGGAACGGAGCTCGGCGGCACTCGGCACTTTGTGAATCGAGCGAGGAGACAGTTAGCTCACACAGCGGGGAGACATCACAGGATCCAGGGGACAAGGTAAGTAACTCTCCCTGCATCCTGCAATGAAATAATGAATCTGGCTCTGGGTTTTGGTGCTGAAATTCCACCCCGAGCCAGACTCGGGAATACCGCCAGGGAGGTTAAGGACCGAGCCTCTTACTACTTTAGAAAATTACTTAAAACCCCCAAACATTATATATATTTTTTGGAACACCCTAGAGAATAAAATGGCGGTCGTTGCAATACTATTTGCGCAGCAGTCTTACAAGCGCACTTTTTTGGGGAAAAATTCACTTTTTTGACTTAAAAAAATAAGACAACAGTAAAGTTAGCCCATTTGTTTTTTATATTGTGAAAGATACCCAACATGTCACGCTTCAAAGTTACGCCCGCTTGTGGAATGGCGACAAACTTTTACCTTTAAAAATCTACATAGGCGACGTTTAAAAAATTCTTCAGGTTGCATATGACATAACCTCTTGCCGCCCACCCTGCATCACAGCTGTTCTGCCCTCACAGCCAGCTGTGAACACTGTCTGAGGTGCTACGTGCTAGCAGAGAGATGATGTCATCTCTCACCACCCGCCCCACATCACCACCGCCCAGTCCTCACAGCCAGCCACAAACACTACACTAACACTACGCGTATTGTAATACAATTTCCTCATCAGGGCGGCCTGCTAAGGAAGTTGTATTACGATACGCGTCCGGGGTCAGGAACCACTCCACGTCACTCGTTGTCGTCCCATATTTTCATCGGAGCTACCTTTCTCATGGTGTTACATGCCTTTTATTCTCATCACAAATGTGAGTAACCTGCACGTTTTAAACGTAATAAATTGACCTGGTTTTACGGAAGCTCTTAGATTTAGTTTTTTCTTTGCATATCATCGGTTACATACTTGTTCGTTGGTGCCACTGAGGATACTTACATATCTCCGGGTCCTACGGCTGAATAGTATACACCCCTGAGCCATCCGGATTTCCACCATTGATCTAAGCTTATTAGACCTTTGGTAAAACAAAGGTCTTTCTATGAGGTGAGAGTACCCATCTTTACTGGTGAAGGGATCACGTTCTGAATTGGTTTTCCAGTCACGTGGTGAAGATACTCTTATCATCTGGTCGCAGGATTTATTTCTCATGTTGTTTGCATATTGCAATTTTGGACTATTTTTCCTTTTTTGGTTTTCACTTTCACTTTATGAGTATATTTATTACCATTTTAATTTAAGTTTGCGCTGCACTGCTTTCTTTATTTATGTACTTTTGGGATTTTGTGATTGTCCTTTTTTGGTGTTCAGCTTGCATCCATATGAAATCCACTCTGGGAGTTGTTTTTCATTCTTACATTTATTAGCACATTATTATACTACAATTATATTTTCTGATCTCTATGTTATTTTTGCGCTGATTGCACTCTTCACTATTGTTACATGTCAGGGATCTACTGTACCCTGTGATCAGGAACAGTGATCGCTGATGTGTCACTGGTAGATCCTCCCCCTAACAGTTAGAATCACTCCCTAGTACACACTTAACTCCTTCCTCACCTTCTAGTGGCTAACCCCTTCACTGCCAGTGTCATTTTTACAGTATCAGTGCATTTTTATTGCACTGATCGCTGTATTAACCCTTTCATGGCTAAGCCTATTTCTGACATTTGGTGTTTACAAGTTAAAATCTGTATTTTTTGCTAGAAAATTACTTAGAACCTCCAAACATTATATATATATTTTTAGCAGAGAATCTAGAGAATAAAATGGTGATTGTTGCAATATTTTATGTCACACGGTATTTGTGCAGGGGTGTTTTAAACGCAACTTTCATGAATTTAAAAAAAATTTAAAAGTAAAGTTAGCCCAATTTTTTTGCATAATATGAAAGATGATGTTGCGCCAAGTAAATAGATACCCAACATGTCATGCTTTATAATTGCACGCACTTGTGGAATGGCGACAAACTACGGTACCTAAAAATCTCCATAGGCGACGCTTTAAATTTTTTTTACGGGTACCAGGTTAGAGTTACAGAGGAGGTCTAGTGCTAGAATTACTGCTCTTGCTCTGACGATCGCGGCGATACCTCACATGTGTGATTTGAACACTGTTTTCATATGCAGGTGCGACTTCCGTATGCGTTTTCTTTGTTGCACAAGCTCGCGGGAAGGGGGCGCTTTAAAAAAAATATTTATTTTTTCTTATTTATTTTATTTATTTTTATAATATAAAATTGTGTTTTTTTTTGTTTGTTTTTTACATTTTGATCACTTTTATTGCTGTCACAAGGAATGTAAACATCCCTTGTGACAATAATCGGTGGTGACAGGTACTCTTTATGGAGGGATCGGGGGTCTAAAAGACCCCCAATCCCTCTTTTGCACTTCAAAGTATTCAGATCTCAGAAAACGGCGATTCTGAATACTGTGTACTTTTTTAAATCCGGCGCCATTGGCAGCCGAGAAACCCAGAAGTGACGTTATGACGTCGCTTCCGTGTTTCCATTGCGGAGACTGAATCAAAGCTGTTTACGGCTTTGGTTCAGTCTGCGCCTGGAGACTGACGGTGCTGGATCGACGATCGGGTCTCCCGGTGGGACGGGAGGCCCGGTCAGAGAGGCGGCGGGAGGGGGGGATGTCCCCTCCCGCTCCTCCAGTATAACAACCGAGCGGCTTTCAGCCGCATCGGTTGTTATGCCGGATAGCCAATCGCCGCTGCAGGCATCATCCTGGTATAACCCCGAAAGCCGAGGACGTATATATGCGTTCGCTCGGCGTGAAAGGGTTAATGACAATGGTCCTAAAATGTGTCAAAAGTGTCTGATGTGTCCACCATAAAGTCGCAGTCATGATAAAAATCACAGATCGCCGTAATTACCAATAAAAAAAATAATAATAAAAATGCCATAAAACTATCCCCTATTTTGTAGACGCTATGGCCCGGATTCACGTACCCAGGCGTATCTTTGTGCGGGCGTAGCGTATCTTATTTACGCTACGCCGCCGCAACTTAGAGAGGAAAGTGCTGTATTCACAAAGCACTTGCTCCCTAAGTTACGGCGGCGTAGCATAAATGGGCCGGCGTAAGTCCGCGTAATTCAAAGTAGCTAGGCAGTGGGTGTGTTTTAGCATAATGATCCGTAACCCCATGCAAATGATGGGCCGAAAGAACGGCGCATGAGCCGTTAGTGGACGTATCCCAGTGCGCATGTTCATATTCACGTCGGATAGAATGCCTTAGTGACGTCAGCGCGCAATGTTTACGGAGTAAAATTAGCTTAGCATTAGCTGCGCCTCATATAAGCAGGGGTAACTTATGCAAAGCGCGTATATGAAGCGGTTGGGCGCATCTACGTTCGTGAATCGGCGTATCTTGCTCATTTGTATATTTTACATGGGAACACCGAATGCGTCCAGCGTAACTTGCCTACGGACGACTGAAGCCATGTTTTTCGGCGTATCTTTCTTTGTGAATCGGCGCAAAGGTGTGACGGCGCACATTTAAAATTACGGTGGCGTATCTGGAGACGTAACTCTTTTGTGAATCCGGGCCTATAACTTTTGCGCAAACCAATAAATATACGCTTATTGCAATTTTTTTTAACAAAAATATGTAGAAGAATACATATCGGCCTAAACTGAGAAAACATTTGCTTTTAAAAACAAAAATTGGGGATATATATTGTACCAAAAAGTACAAAATAATAATTTTTCTTTTTTTCAAAATTGTCACTGTTTTTGTTTATAGCGCAAAAAAATAAAAACCGCAGAGGTGATCAATTACCATGAAAAGAAAGCTCTATTTTTGGGAAAAAAACATCAATCTTATTTGAGAGCTACTTCGTACGACTGCGCAATCGTCAGTTAAAGGGACGCAGTGCCGAATCTAAATCTATAATTAATAAAAAGATAATCTAATACGTTAACATTGTGCAGGTTACTCAAGGACTTATCATTGTGGCATTGTTTTGCTGTCCTTTAGATTAATAGAGAACATATTTGGACTTTTAGTTTTTTTCCCCAACTTTTGTAAACTGTGACGCATATCTATATATAACTAAATAACTTTAACATGTTTAATGCTATTCTAAGGCCTTGTACACACGAGGGAATAAATCCGCTGAAGATGGTCCGACGGACCATTTCAGCGGAAAAATCCCCTCGTGTGTAGGGGCAAACGGACGCTTTTTGCTGGATTCATCCGGCGGAAAAATTCCAAAGCATGCTTTGAAATATTTCCGCCGGATAGCTGGCTGGCAGATATGTCCGCTGGTTAGTACGGCAAACCAGCGGACATATCTTGCCGCACATGCGTCGTATCCTGTGAATGGATCCGACGCATGCGCGCGGAAGTGTTTACTTCCTGGTGCGGTGACGTGGCGGTCACGTGGCGGCGTCAACGTCACCGCCGCGTCACCGCGCTATCCGCCGGCGGGGAATTTGATCCGATGGTGTGTACAGCCATCGGATCAAAACATCCCGGCGCAAATATACGCTGTAAACGGTCCGGGGACCGTTTACAGCGGATATTTCCCGTCGTGTGTACAAGGCCTAAGGGTATAAATTGTAATTTGTTATGTAAATGTATTCAGTCTCCTTTCCCACTTTTTGTTCCCTTCAATTTGTTATTCAATTCTGCATTTGTTATGCAATTTGTTAAAAAGGGTATTTTAAAGGACAGACCTTTTTGATGACCCATTTGCAAAGTCATTCACTGACTAAAGTTCTTACTGGATAGATGTATAATTTTACTATAAAAGGTGACCTAAATAATGGGTCTTTTCATTGTTTTCCAATCTATTTTCTTCTTTCATGCAAAGGTTATGGGATTCAAGTTTGTCAGCTAGAATAGTCACTACTGGTGTTATTGATATTCTCCTCTGTATAGGACATTCAAAAGAATATTTCTAAAATTGGCAAATTACATAATTACATAGTAAGGTTGAAAAAAAAAATACATTTACTTCATCCAATAGAAAAAATCATAACTAAAGTAAATAGAAAACCTCCATTTGCAGAATCCTATACCTACTGAGGATGAAGAAGGCAAAAAAATTAAAAAAAATAACATATAAGTATAACATTTGTGAATGTTAAATACTCAGTACTGACTATTAAAGATTTTTTATCTTAACGACTTAAGCCCCGGACCAATATGCTGCTAAATGCCCAGAGGCGTTTTTACAATTCGGCACTGTGTCGCTTTAACTGACAATTGCGCGGTCGTGCGACGTGGCTCCAAAACAAAATTTGTGTCCTTTTCTTCCCACAAAAAGAGCTTTCTTTTGGTGGTAAAAAATGGAGGGGTAGTGCTGCGCTGTAGGGAAGGGAGTGGGGATGGGATAATGTGGAGAGGAAGTGTGGCAAAAAAACTAGATATGTGTATTATAATACATGGCAATGTCAGAAATTGACAGTGATATAATAAAATATTAAACATGCAAAATGCAGCCTAAGCCGGTTGCCAAACCAATGACAGTGCAAAATGACATATAAAGTGCAAGTTCCTTATACACAATCCGGTGCACAGAGTGCCAGAAATAGCACACAACAGTGTAAATCAGGGTGAATGTCCATACAGCAGGTAACCATAGATAAATGCAATATAGAAATGCAATATAGAAATAAAGTTCAAAAAAATTGCTGATGTGAAAGCCAAAATGACGGGATGACAAGTTGCAGGTACTATCTCCAAAATAAGTAAAGATGTCCCCTTACCTTACTGCTGTAAGGTAACAGCAAAAAACAAAGTCCAGGAGCACTTTTCAGGTTGAGTCCACTTGTGGTGTCATCCAAATAGATAAAAGTGGTGAGAATGGATCCTTTCTGGTAATCACCTCCAAACGATAATAATCGCTTACATCCAGGAAAACAAAAAATGCCCATAGTGTAGTACCATTAAAACAGGGGGGGGGGTTTATTAAAACAATACACTGGGTACTCACAATGTTGAAATAAAAAACAGGCATAAAAAACACAGGGTGTCCGCCAACGTCACCTCTGGTACCTCTCAATTTTTTTTAACTTTATTTCTATATTGCATTTATCTATGGTTACCTGCTGTATGGACATTCACCCTGATTTACACTGTTGTGTGCTATTTCTGGCACTCTGTGCACCGGATTGTGTATATATGTCATTTTGTACTGTCATTGGTTTGGCAGCTGGCTTAGGCTGCATTTTGCACGTTTAATATTTTATTATATCACTGTCAATTTCTGACATTGCCATGTATTATAATAGTTAGGTTATTCCTTTCTTCTTTTTTCCACATATCTATTTTTTTTGCCACACTTCCTCTCCACATTATCCCATTCCCACTCCCTTCCCTACAGCGCATCACTACCCCTCCATTTTTTATTTGCCTTGGTTGATACACCATTCAGTGCAGCAGCTGTACCCACCCACCTCCCTCTCCCCCCCCCCCGTTTATGGTAAGCGTGGTAATATTCACCCTAATATTTTCTTTTGGTGGTATTTGATCACCTCTGCGATTTAAATTTTTTGCGCTATAAACAAAAATAGAGCGACGTTTTTGAAAAAAAAACAATGGGGCAGATTCACAGAGAATTAGATTCTCGTAGAGTATCAGAAATACACTACGCCGCCGTTTTTTACCTGGCTCTACGTGGAATCCAGGTAGATTTTGTCCAGTAAACGACGGCGGCGTAGTGTATTTCTCCCGTCGCAATCCATCTGCGCGAGTAGGGGGCGTGAAGCATTTAAAATAGGCGTGTTCCCGCGGCGATCGAACTGCGCATGCTCCGTTCGCAAATTTCCCGCCGTGCATTGCGCGAAAACACGTTGTCACGTCGTAGTAGCGTCGTTTACGTACATTCCTATTCCCGAACGAGTTACGTTAAAAAAAAAAAAAAAAAAATTTCAAATCGACGCGGGAACGACGGCCATACTTTACATGGGTTACGCACTGTTAGACCAGCAAAAAGCTCCTCTAACATTACGTAGCCAAAAAATGACGTAGGCGATTGCGAGGGACACTCGTACCTTCGTGGATCGCCGTAAAAACTCATTTGCATATCCCGTCGCATGAAAACGACGCAAACTCCTCCCAGCGGCCGCAAAAATATCGCAGTGTAGATCCGAAGGCTTACGAGGACGTAAGCCTCTCAGATCGAAGCCCGAAGCCGCCGTATCATGGTTTGAGGATTCAAACTAGTGATACGGCGCGCAAAATTTGAAATTACTCCTGTCTAACACCAGTTAGACAGGCGTAATTGCTCTGTGAATCTGGGCAAATATTTTTTACTTTTTGTTATAAGAAAAATTGAATAAACTAAATTTTAGTCAAACATTTAGGCCAAAATGTATTCAGCCACATGTCTTTAGTAAAAAAAAATCGCAATAAAAAAAAATAGCTACCTAGCAGCAACAGTGACACTAATACAGCGATCAGAAAAATGATCGCTTAGTGACACTGGCAATAGGGAGTGAAAGGGTTAACTAGGGCGGTGATCAAGGGGTTAAAACTTTATTAGGGGGGTTACGGGGCTACCCTGGACCTAACACTAACTGCCTGTCACACTGCCTTTCACACTGACACTAAATGCAGTGATCAGTACAGTGACAGTGTGACAGGGGGTGATCGCAAGGGGTTAAATGTGCCTATGTGTACTGGTGTCAGTGTAGTGTTGGTGCAACTCACTGTGTCTCTTCTCTCATCTCGGCGGTTTGAAAATACCGCCGAGATGAGCGCTGCATCACTTCCTCTGCCTGTGTTTACATTTTACAGGCAGAGGAAGCGACACGGCGGCGGCGCACGGGATTGGCTGGGAGCGATCACGAAGGGGTGGATAGAAACGAACCGCCACCCCTCGAGTCGGATCGCTCCTGGAGGTATGCCGCCCGCCGCACGCAGCGGAGGGGGTTCCCGATCGGACCCCTGACGCGCTAGTATGCAGGGACGTATATATACGTCCATCTGCCTGTCCGTGCCATTCTGCGGACGTAAATAGTCATGCGGCGGGCGTTAAACGGTTAAGAGAAACACAAAGCTTTTAATTGCTCACCTCCTTTCTGTAAATAAAAATTGCTTGAATATCTGTGATTTGAATAGAGAGAAACTATGAGAATAACTTTTCTTCAGTATGGAACAGAATGCAATCCAGCATAACTAAGACAAAGCACGTAGTCCTATTTTTGCCTAATAACAGTTAAGTAGTTTTCTTCCAATGGTTTTTATTAGGATTTTTTAAAAACAACATAAAAGTGTAGTATAGTACAAAAAACAATCTTTGGTCCAGCGTATTATACAATACTGGGTACTTTCAATAAAAAGGAGAGAATAAATAGCCCAGTGAACAGTAGCGGCTGGTGCTCCATTTTTTTTTGGGGGGGGGGAGCAAATCTGGTCCCAGTTCGACCCCCTCACTCGGCAATCGCCCGCTAGGCACAGTGATATATGCACACTATATCTGTATTATTAGTGCATAATGTAGGTTCTATATTCTATATATTGTACATATTGGGCCCCATGTATTCTATGTAAGTTGGCAGTTTCCTCTCTGTGGACAGACAGATATATAGAGAAGTGAAAGAATGTGTCTAACTTGCCAAGCTCCTTAAAGTGCTGGTACTCGTCAGTAAATCTGGTGCAGGTGGTAGAAGCCATGCCTCCGAATATATCCGAATCTCCGAAAAACGAAAAATGTGTCTGAATATTATTTCAGAACCAAGCGAACCGCACATATCTAGTAATAGGTTATCTTCAGTGTGCAGGGCCCTGGAACAACACCAGTACACGCTTGAATCTATGCTTTAAAACCCCAAACTCTGTACCTAATACTTTCTATTCCACACACTACCTAGTTTTCAATAATTCCATAAATTTACCCCACCTAACCTTGCTGATCAAGGCTCTGATAAAAACTGCAACTCTCAGATGTATTCAGCTTTAATTACATTTAGAAAAGAGTCTTTATAGAAACATGTCATTATATTTTATGGCTAAAAAAAAAAAAACACATTATTTGTTTTTGTACTTTCCTTTTCTTACATACTAAGAATTTCTTGGATATATAAAAAGGTATTTGAACTCACAATTTAACATTTTAAAATCAAAAGCATGAGGCCCATTTCACACGGGTGCCTCCATGCAACAGATTCCGATTGCTCAGCAGGGGATTGCTCTGCTGATCCCCCACTGAGCAGGTGGATGACAGGTCCTGTCCGCTCCACTGTGCAGAGTGGACAGGGACAGAGTCCCGCTCTCCTATATGAAGAAATTGGATGGAAACAAACTGCCTGTCTGTTTTCATCTGATCCTATCCAACAATAATAATAATGGCATCCCAGTCTTGGTCCGTAGCGTTCAATATTGAGTTGGCCCACCTTTTGCAGCTATAACAGCTTCAACTCTTCTGGGAAGGCTGTCCACAAGGGTTAGGAGTGTGTCTATGGGAATGTTTGACCATTCTTCCAGAAGCACATTTGTGAGGTCAGGCACTTATGCGGACAATAAGGCCTGCCTCGCAGTCTCTGCTCTAATTCATCCCAAAGGTGTTCAATCGGGTTGAGATCAGGACTCTGTGCAGGCCAGTCAAGTTCCACCATCCCAAACTCGATCATCCATGTCTTTATGGACCTTGCTTTGTGCCATGGTGCACAGTTATGTTGGAACATGAAGGGGCCATCCCCAAACTGTTCCCACAAAGTTGAGAATTTGAAATTCTCCAAAATGTCTTTGTATGCTGACGCCTTAAGCGTTCCCTTTACTGAAACTAAGGGGCCAAGCCCAACCCCTGAAAAACAACTCCACACCATAATCCCCCATCAGATGATTTGGACCAGTGCATAAACTAAGGTCCATAAATATATAAATGAGAACGTTTGGGGTGGAGGAACTTGACTGGCCTACACAGAGTCTTGATCAAAAGACTTGATCAAAACCTGATAGAACACCTTTGGGATGATTTAGAGAGGAGACTGTGAGCCAGGCCTTCTCAACCAACATCACTGCCTGACCTTACGAATGCACTTCTGCAAGAATGGTCAAACATTCCCATAGACACTCTCGTAACCCTTGTGGACAGCTTTCCCAGGAGAGTTGAAGCTGTTATAGCTGCAAAGGGTGGGCCAGCTCAATATTGAACTCAGACTGGACTAAGACTGGGATGCCATTAAAGTTCATGTGCGTGTAAAGTAAAACTTTTGGCAATATAGTGTATATATTAGTGAGTGATTAATAAATATCTCTGCAGCAACAAGATTATTTTACAGAAAGAGACATTTACTGGATTCCAAACAGGCTACAAGGTATTTGCAACAGATGAAAAAATCCCATTCAAAATACTTATTTTTATTTTATTTTATTTTCTGTTATAGCAAGCATATAGACACTACACCAGCCAGCATATCCAGTATATCCAATCTATTATATACACCTAGGTAGCTTCCATGCATGCAATAATGCGTGTTCTAATCTAATAATGTTCATCCCTAGATCATGACCCTTCTAAAACTTCTAACCTGGAATAACATTTATTAACCCTGGAGCAGTTTCTGATTGGCTGACCAAACATTTTTGATCTGGTTGTTAATGAAGATGAAAGGCCAGCTGTATTGTTTACAACCCTCATTACCCAGAACAGCAAACACATGCCTATTTGGTAAATTAACATTTGTAAAATTACAATAGGAATAGCCTCCCATTTCTGTCAGTCTTGATGACCTCCCTTTTAATGTGTAAATGGTAAAATGGACCTTGTCTGTGCATGTCATGCACATTAGGTATATATATATATATATATATATATATATATATATATATATATATATATATATATATATATATATATCTATATATTTATCTATATATATATATATATATATATATATATATATATATATATATACATATACAGTATATACAGTATATATTACACTTACAATCCTCCACACTCCGTCACTGTATTCTGACAGTGGGACTCCTCTGCTGCCAGAATACACTGATCAGCACTGCAGCCCATTTGCTGCATGTGCTCATAGAAGTAAAATTGTCCAACAAGCCCATTCATGGGAAGTTAATAATTAGATACATTTTTCATTTATTAGAGGTATTTATATAGCACAGGCAATTTACATAGTGCTTTACATATATATTGTACATTCACATCAATCCTTGTCCTCAAGCAACTTGCAATCCCTAATTCACACTTACTAGGGCCAAGTTAGATAAGAGCCTATTCACCTGTCCACCGTATAACAACTGCCGTCTCCACGCTCCAGCTGAACTTTACACCAGAACAGTTCCTACTGCACTACTCCCACCTACCCCCGAGAACATACTCCAGATCCCTAGCAATGCACTTGGTGAATACGGCGAAACTCTGCATCCCTGCGAAATGGAAGGCTTCGGACCCTCCCACACTGACAGACTGGTTTAAGCGTGTCACCCACATTGCAGAAATGGAAAGCCTGATTCATCAGGCCAGAGACACCCCATCGAAATTTACTGAACGTTGGGCGTGTTGGGTACATTTCACCACCACAGACGACTATAAGTAGATAATGCCTCAGCAGGCAACCGGGAGATGCGTTGCGGCACCAACCACGCACACACCTTAAAAGCCCTTTCGCTACCCTCCCCTGTATACCCCGACACCCCTGTCTACCGACCCACTCCTGCTTTCAACCTACGATCTACCGTATTTCCACAAGATGTATACCCCATATTCAGCCCTCTGTTCCAGACTCTTGTGACCCGTTTCGCCCATGTTCAGGCCTCCACTAGGAAGATTACCAGCTAACTGGCTCAGAGGGGCTGCGCCCTCCACCCACCGGTTGGCTAACTGTCTAAAACGTACTGCCTATGGCCCACCATGAGACTTCCCCATGCTAGCATCCTACATCCTAGCCCCACCCAATAGGGAGAAACGAATTACTTACTTGACACTCCCAACGACCTCCGCCCCCCTAATCTCCGCCCCGCCTTCCCGAACCCATACCCACTCCCCCTCCATCCCCGAGTGACGGTGAAGACCCCTTGTTCTTCGGGTAATGTACCCTCTCCCTAGGCGATGACACTGTGTTTGAATTTACTGTTTGCATTTCTCTTTCACTTTATGTTTTATGTATTGCCATTTGTTTGAGCACTGTTACGAAGTGGCTGCGACCGCAAAAGCTTGGCCGCTTATTGGCTAGTTGTACACTTTTATTGTCTGTTATACATTCAGTACCTTCAATAAACTTTAAAAAAAAAAAAAAAAAAGAGCCTATTCACCTACTTACTTGTACACGCTCCGGGGTGTTCGCATAATCCACGTGCAGAGCCCGGAAGTCTGCACGGCGCTGCACTAATCACAGGCACTGAGACATTGTCCCTATGCTCGGCTGCAGAGATTGGGAAATGTCCCCCTGCCTGTGGTTAGTCCAGCACTGTGCAGACTTCCTGGCAGGCTCTGCATGTGGACTGTGCGAACACGCCGGAGATCATTTCTACTTTGAAGTATCAGAGGAAATCGGAGATTCAAATCAGCGCCCCCTAGTGCTGCCAGGCAGAGGCGCTAACCACTTAGCCACCGTGCTGCCCTTGAACAGGAATGGCCATAGCCGGAATTAATTTCCACCATTCCCTATAGAACAGGCCTAATTTTGATCCATCTACGGTCAGCATTTGTACACCCTTAATAGTTGTTATTAACTCTTTTATTCTCTTTTTACCTTTTTTTTGTGGATTTTATTTTAATTGTTTGTATGTAAACTTTTGACAGTTGCTTCAATTTTTAGATACAGTGCAAAATGTAAAAAAAAAAAAAAGTAAAAAGTTGCTTTGTACCAGAAACTTGAGTCCAATGCCTTTATGTTTTTTAATCCATGTTAGTATTTGTAGTGTCAGGTTAGAGAGCTCATGGAAGGCATCCTCACCTTGAGTGACAGAGAACCTTTTCCCTGTGCTGAAAAAGATGAATGCTCAACAGCACCGGAACCAATATGTTTGCATGAGGATGTAATGCAAGACAAACTTGGAGCTGCGAGGCCACGCTGTGTAACATAAGAGGAATATGAGATTTACACATACCTCCGCAATCACTTATTAGGGATCACTGATCTAACTATCTACAAGGGGAAGAGGGTTTTGGACTTTGAATGAAATCATGGCCTTGTAAGGCCGTGCATTTCTATCCTTATCAATGCAAAGAAACAGCAAGGGGGTGGGACTTTAAATGAAGCATAGGGTTGTAATTCAATAGATTGGTGGATTGATAAAATGTTTACTGATTCATATACAATAGATAACATACATATTGCTAATGTCAGTTTGAGAAACAATTGAACATGGTAATAACAAATATGACATTGCATGATTTGCATAGTCTACCAATAGCATGAAGGTATATACATATACTGCAAGATGATGCCTGCGTGACCTATGGCCTCATTGTTCCCATTATGATGGGTAAAGCATAAAACATTGAAAAATGTTACGAAAGTAAAACACGGCATCTGGTAGCTTAATGCGATTTGTGGCTTGAGGCCACTCATCATGAGCAAAGCATGTGTCGTGTCTCTGTAATTTAAAAATGTTTAAATGATCTAACATATATCACATGAACACAGATGGGGTAAGTGGACCCCCCCCCCCCAAATGCATGTTTACTCACTAGAATCCGGATGTTGATGGTGAAAAATTAAGGGTAGTGAGCCATCTGGGGACAGAGACAGAGGCATCATCCAGGGCGGATACAGAACTAAAGGGCATTCTGAGGAAGTAGGTGGTGGGTGCACCAACCAGGGGAGAATGTGATAAGTAAAAATTATGTTGGATGGCAGCTGTGTGAAGTGAAGGGGTAAAGGTGCAAGGATAGGGAAACCAACACTGTGAACTAACCAGGAAAAGGGTGAAGATGTGTGAGGAAATACTGTATTTATTGGTGTATAACACTCACTTTTTCACCCTGCAAATCGGTTGCAAATAGTGTGTGCGTGTAATACGCCGATACTGCAATTTGGGCTGCCTCGGAGAGAACGGGGAGAGGGGAGGATAAGCGCCGTCAAATTACATACATCGAGAATCTCCTGTTTACTCAACGGCCTCTGTAATAGGAATTCCCGTATCCTGGGCCGAAATTGAACCAATGTTTTGTCTATCATAGAAGCTGGTCCAGGAGGCAGGAGTTTGTAATAAAAAGGTCGCCGAGTAAACAGGAGATTCTCGCTGTATGTAATCTGATGGAGCTCATCCCGCCCCCCTTCCTGAGATGGGCATTGATCAGGCTGCATTCATGGCAATGGGGAGGCTGCAGATGGGCATTAATCAAGCTGCATTGATGGGCAATTGTGAGGCTGCGGTTGGGCATTGATCAAGCTGCAATAATGGGCAATTGGGAAGCTGCAGATGGGCATTGATCAAGCTGCATTGATGGGAAATTTTGAGGCTGCAGATGGGCTTTGATCAGGATGCATTGATGGGCACTGGCTCTTATTTTGCCTCAAAGTTCTTTATTTAAAATTTAAGGTTGTTTCCTGAAACTTCCCTCTTAAAAAGAAGGTGCGTGTTATTACGCCTGTGCCTGTTATATGCTGATAAATATGGTAATTAATACCCACCAAGTTACTACAAACCAGGAACTGAGTGATTTACTGGATAATGGTAACTTGTGAAGTGTGGGGTTACCTGGTGCTGAATAAGGAGGAGGACATTTTCCAAAGGAAGTGCCCTAAGTGCCAAATCTGCCAGAAGGACGCCCATATAAGCATCACCACAGGACAGCCCACCAACGTCAGACATACATAGTATGAGGGAGGCACCACAGACCGGGTGACTTGGCGTCCAGCAAGTGGTGCCATGAACATCCTCCATGCCACTCATGAGTGTTATAGCATCATCGTAGTGGGCATAGCAGCACCATGAGGATGCTGCAGGCCCGCCGTGGGTGGCATGACGTTGATGAGCAGTGATGTGTCCCCCCGCCCCCCAGACACAAGAGGCCTGGGGAAGGGGGTTTGCAGTGCGCATCATGGCTCCCATACCAAACAATAGCCAGGTGGCCCCACAAAAAAACGACATACACCACCAATAGGAACAGTTTAACTAGTATTGTGTAACAGATGTCTATGATAAAAAAGTAATCACTAATAGTTGAATAGCTATATCATGATACCACTGGTAAACATATTAAATATAAGCCAGATAGGGCTAACAAAAGGGTCAACTAAAGCAGGATAATTATAATGAGGCTAAATCGGTAGAGCAAAACCACGTGCTTCCACCCCTAATTTGTATACTACAAGGGGAAGAGGGTTTGGGACTTTGAATGAAGTCATGGCCTGATAAGGTCATGTATTTCGAGCCCTATCAATGTGACGGCAAAGAAGTAGTGAAGGGGGTGGGACTTTAAATGAAGCACATGGTTGCAGTCCAATGGATTGATGGATCTAACTAAGGTAAACATTTCTATAACATGTACAATTATTTACCCTAACTTTCAATTGGTCTGTGATACAAGCATTCTTTATGCACTCATTGGGAGTGATGCACAGATTAACATAGGGGCTATTGGAGCTGTTGCTCCATGCCCCTTCCTTAACTACTTGCCGACCGCCCGCCATCATATTACTGCGGGACGGTGGCACTGCTACGCAAAAGCACGTAGCTCTACGTCCTCCCTTTAGCAGCTTGTAGGGCGCGCGCGCATCCCCCGAGTCCCGCGCGCGTGCCCGGCGGGTACGATCGCCGCCGGGCACCCGCAATTGCTCGGTACAGAGCGGGGAACGGGAGCTGTGTGTGTAAACACACAGCTCTCGTTCCTGTCAGCGGGGGAAACACTGATCTTCTGTTCATACAATGTATGAACAGAAGATCAGTGATTTCCCCTAGTGAGGCCACCCCTCCCTACAGTTAGAACACACCCAGGAACACACTTAACCCCTTCCCTGCCCCCTAGTGTTAACCCCTTCACTGCCAATGGCATTTTTATAGTAATACAATGCATTTTTATAGCATTGATCGCTATAAAAATGGCAATGGTCCCAAAAATGTGTCAAAAGTGTCCGATGTGTCCACCATAATATCGCAGTACCGAAAAAAAATGCTGATCGCCGCCATTACTAGTAAAAAAATAATAATAATAAAAATGCCATAAAACGACCCCCTTTTTTGTAAAACGCTATAAATTTTTCGCAAACCAATCAATAAACGCTAATTGCGATTTTTTAATGAAAAATATGTAGAAGATTACGTATCGGCCTAAACTGAGGAAAAAAAATGTTTTTTTATATCTTTTTTGAGGATATTTATTATAGCAAAATTTTTAAAAATATTGAATTTTTTTCAAAATAGTTGCTCTATTTTTGTTTATAGCGCAAAAAATTCAAACCGCAGAGATGATCAAATACCACCAAAAGAAAGCTCTATTTGTGGGAAAAAAAAGGGCGCCAAATTTGTTTGGGAGCCACGTTGCACGACCGCGCAATTGTCAGTTAAAGCGACGCAGTGCCGAATCACAATTTCACCCCTAATTTGTATACTACAAGGGGAAGAGGGTTTGGGACTTTGAATGAAATCATGGCCTGATAAGGTCATGTATTTCGAGCCCTATCAATGTGACGGCAAAGAAGTAGTGAAGGGGGTGGGACTTTAAATGAAGCACATGGTTGCAGTCCAATGGATTGATGGATCTAACTAAGGTAAACATTTCTATAACATGTACAATTATTTACCCTAACTTTCAATTGGTCTGTGATACAAGCATTCTTTATGCACTCATTGGGAGTGATGCACAGGGCCAGATTAACATAGGGGCTATTGGAGCTGTTGCTCCATGCCCCTTCCTTAACTACTTGCCGACCGCCCGCCATCATATTACTGCGGGACGGTGGCACTGCTACGCAAAAGCACGTAGCTCTACGTCCTCCCTTTAGCAGCTTGTAGGGCGCGCGCGCGCATCCCCCGAGTCCCGCGCGCGTGCCCGGCGAGTACGATCGCCACCGGGCACCCGCAATTGCTCGGTACAGAGCGGGGAATGGGAGCTGTGTGTGTAAACACACAGCTCTCGTTCCTGTCAGCGGGGGAAACACTGATCTTCTGTTCATACAATGTATGAACAGAAGATCAGTGATTTCCCCTAGTGAGGCCACCCCTCCCTACAGTTAGAACACACCCAGGAACACACTTAACCCCTTCCCTGCCCCCTAGTGTTAACCCCTTCACTGCCAATGGCATTTTTATAGTAATACAATGCATTTTTATAGCATTGATCGCTATAAAAATGCCAATGGTCCCAAAAATGTGTCAAAAGTGTCCGATGTGTCCGCCATAATATCGCAGTACCGAAAAAAAATGCTGATCGCCGCCATTACTAGTAAAAAAATAATAATAATAAAAATGCCATAAAACGACCCCCTTTTTTGTAAAACGCTATAAATTTTGCGCAAACCAATCAATAAACGCTAATTGCGATTTTTTTTACGAAAAATATGTAGAAGATTACGTATCGGCCTAAACTGAGGAAAAAAAATGTTTTTTTGTATCTTTTTTGAGGATATTTATTATAGCAAAATGTAAAAAATATTGTTTTTTTTTTCAAAATAGTTGCTCTATTTTTGTTTATAGCGCAAAAAATTCAAACCGCAGAGATGATCAAATTCCACCAAAAGAAAGCTCTATTTGTGGGGAAAAAAGGGCGCCAATTTTGTTTGGGAGCCACGTTGCACGACCGCGCAATTGTCAGTTAAAGCGACGCAGTGACGAATCACAAAAAGTGCTCTGGTCTTTGGACAGCAATATGGTCCGGGGCTAAAGTGGTTAAGCAGCCCAGTGGTGTGAGTGAGTCACTAATTCTGCCTGGGCTGTGCTCTGTGTGTGATGTACACATAATTGATATGTAAATCCAGAGGTAAACAGAGAAGTGATTGCAGTTTAGAGGGAAAACATGACCAAAGAGGAGTGTGCTGGGGTGCAAAAGATGAGCAGAGTCATGTGGAGTTTAGCAGAGATGAGGGGGTTTGAATACATGGACGGTTAGCAGGGTGATTTAGAATGTACAGGTGAACTGAGAGAAGGTGGATACACATTTAGAGATTAGCAGAGAGGCAGAGAAGAGTATGTCATAGTCAATATTCCCGTTACATGGTTGGTAAGTGTAAAGCCTTGTACACACATACTGTACGGGTTTCCCGGAGGACTTTTTACCGCCGGGAAACCGGAGGAGAAAACCGAGAACATGCTCGTTAACTTTTTCCCCCTACACATGACTGGGTTTCCCGACAGGAAAACTGCCATGAAAGCTTTGGTCGGGAATCCCGGCCGTGTGTATGCTTCATTGCAGTGTTTCCCATAGGAAAACCGCTGGGTTAAAAACTGCCGGCAATCCCGGCGGGAAAAAAAGGGATTTTTAAATACAGCTTACCTGTAAAATCCTTTTCTTGGAGTACATCACGGGACACAGAGCGGCATATTCATTACTATGTGGGTTATATGGAGTACCTTCAGGTGTGGACACTGGCAATCTCAAACAGGAAGTCCCCTCCCTATATAACCCCCTCCCCTAGAGGGAGTCCCTCAGTTTTGTAGCAAGCAGTATGCCTCCCAAAATGGTCACCCAAAAGAGGGGTGGGAGCTCTGTGTCCCGTGATGTACTCCAAGAAAAGGATTTTACAGGTAAGCTGTATTTAAAAATCCCTTTTTCTTTCTCGTACATCACGGGACACAGAGCGGCATATTGATTACTATGTGGGATGTCCGAAAGCAATGCTTTAATGAGGGGAGGGAGACATCTTCCAAAGAAGGATTCAATTTAGAGATAAACTCAAATCATAATAATAATTCCAACTTAGTCAAGAAAAAAACTTTTTTTTTTTTTTTTTTTTTTATAACCAAGGGTGTTTCTGATCCCGAGGATTTCAAACTGCAGCCTGTAGTACTGCCTGACCGAAGGCAGCATCCGCATTTCTTCTCACGTCTAGTTGATAAAACCTTGTAAACGTGTGGACTGATGACCACGTTGCCGCCTTGCATATCTGAGCCATAGAGATCTGATGGTGTGCTGCCCAAGAGGCGCCCATGGCCCTGGTAGAATGGGCCTTTACCGACAACGGAGGAGGCAACCTCTTCAAACCGTAGGCTTGAATGATTAATTGTCTAATCCATCTCGAGATGGTGGATTTTGCAGCTGCCTGCCCCTTCTTGGGGCCATCTGGTAGAACGAATAACACATCTGTTTTCCGGATCTTTTCTGTAGCTTTAAGATAGGCCTTCATGGCCCGGACAATATCCAAGGTATGCAGCAACCCCTCCTTTCTAGATGTAGGTTTTGGAAAGAAGGATGGAAGTACCAAATCCTGGTTTAAGTGAAATTTGGATATAACCTTTGGTAGAAAGGAAGGATGGGGCCGGAGAACTGCCCTGTCCTTATGCAGAACGAGATATGGTTCCTTACACGATAAGGCTGCTAATTCTGACACTCTCCTGGCCGAAACTATGGCGACCAAGAAAACCAATTTTCTTGTCAGTAAGACTAAAGGAATCTCAGCCAACGGCTCAAAAGGCTGTTTCTGTAGAGTGGACAGGACAAGATTTAAGTCCCATGGACAAATTGGTGACTTGACAGGAGGATTAATACGCAAGACCCCCTGTAAGAAGGTCTTTACCAGCGAGTGGGTGGCCAGCGGCCTCTGAAACCACACTGACAGAGCTGAGATCTGTCCCTTGATTGTGCTTAGTGCCAGGCCTTTATCCACTCCTAGCTGGAGAAAACTTAACACCCTATCAATAGTATATTTGCGGGAATTCCATCTTTTGGATTCACACCAGCCTACGTAGTTCCTCCACACCCTGTAATAAATCACCCTGGAGACCGGCTTCCTAGCCCTAATCAGGGTAGGAATTACCTGCCTAGACAGGCCTCTATCCCTGAGAATCAGGGATTCAGCCTCCAGGCCGTCAAATTTAGACGCTGTAATGTAGGGTGGAGTATCGGGCCTTGTGAGAGTAGGTCTGGTTGTAGAGGAAGAGTCCAAGGGTCTCCCACTGCCATCTTCAGGACTAGTGAGTACCAAGTCCTCCGGGGCCAAGCCGGAGCTACTAGAATGACTGGCTTGTTCTCCACTCTGATCTTGCGCAACAGGCGCGGGAGTAACTGTAGTGGAGGGAATGCATATAGAAGTCTGAATTGATGCCAAGGGCAAACCAACGCATCGGTTCCGCAGGCCATAGGATCCCTCGCTCGCGACACGAACCTGTCTAGTTTCTTGTTGAACCTGGATGCCATTATATCTACGTCCGGCATTCCCCACCTCTGGCAGATTGTCTGAAAGACCTGGGGATGCAGAGACCACTCCCCTGGCAACAGACTCTGGCGACTTAAGAAGTCTGCCTGCAGGTTGTCCACTCCGGGAATGAATATCGCTGAAATGCAGGGTACATGAACCTCTGCCCATTGAAAAATCAAGTTCACCTCCCTCTGAGCGGCCTGGCTCCTGGTTCCCCCTTGGTGGTTTATGTATGCCACCGCCGTGGCATTGTCTGACTGGATTCTCACCGGGAACCCCTTTAATCTGGAGGTCCAAGCCAGAAGGGCTAGGCGGGCAGCTCTGATTTCCAAGATATTGATGGGGAGCTGCCTCTCTGCTTTCACCCAAGTTCCCTGGCGGGAGAACCCCTCGAAGACCGCCCCCCAGCCTGCCAGGCTGGCGTCTGTGGTAACTACCTTCCAGACAACAGGGCTGAAGGATTTTCCCTTTAGAAGATTCTGAGGGTTCAACCACCAGGCCAGGCTTTGTCGGACCCTTGATGATAGCGTCAAAGGGGACTCTAAGGCATGTGCCCTCTTGCCCCAGGCTGCTAGAATGGCTGCCTGTAGGACGCGAGTGTGGATCTGAGCGTATGGTACTGCCTCGAATGTGGCCACTAGCTTGCCTAGTAATCGCATACACAGGCGAATAGTTGGTTTTTTCTTGTTTAGAACCAACTGAACCAACCCCTTGATAGCTTCGATCTTTACAAGGGGCAGGAACACCTTTTGATGTTCTGTGTCTAACCTCATGCCGAGGTATTCCAACTGCTTTGTAGGCTGGAACGCTGACTTTCCCCGGTTCAGGACCCAGCCGAATTCTTCGAGGTACTGAACCGTGAGGTTTACTGCCTTTTGCAGACCCGGCCGTGAGTGATCTATGATTAAAAGGTCGTCCAAGTATGCTAGGACTGTGACCCCTTGGATCCTTAAATTGGCCAGAATTGGGGCTAGGATCTTCGTGAATACCCGGGGGGCCGTGGCCAGCCCGAAGGGGAGCGCCCTGAATTGGAAGTGTCGCTGCCCCACCGCGAAGCGTAAAAACCTTTGATGCGACTGAAAGATTGGTACATGAAGGTAAGCATCCTTTATGTCTATGGATGCCAGAAAATCGTCCTTCTGAAGCGCGGCGGCTGCTGACCGGATGGATTCCATCCGGAAGGAACGAACCCTTAGGTAACCGTTTAACCTCCTTAGGTCCAAGATTGGCCTGACATCGCCGTTGGACTTTGGTATGACAAAGAGGTTGGAATAGAAACCTAGGCCTTGCTCTTGGGCTAGCACTTCTATAATTACGTCCTGGCCAAGCAGGTGATCCAAAGCTGCCAGCATTGAGGCCTTCCTCGCTGGATCCCTTGGTAGCCTTGATTCTTGAAAATGAGGCGGAGGATACCTTAGAAACTCCAGTCTGTAACCTGTGGTTACAGATGCCCGGACCCATTTGTCGGGGATCTTGGCTTCCCAAACTTCTGAGAAGAAACGAAGCCTTCCCCCCACCCGCAAGAGTGGGGGCGCCCCTTCATAAGGCAGACTTAGGGGCTGTCTTTGACGGCTTGCGATACCACGGCCTCTTACCCCCAGGGGTCTGTCCCTGCGATCTACTGTTAACGTTGGATCGTGCAGGCGGCCGTCGATACTGCCTGGAATTTGAGGGCCCCGAGACAGGAAAGAGCTGCCTTTTAAATGTAGGAGCCCGGAATGTCTTTTTGACCGGTAAAAGGGTACTTTTGCCATTTGAAATAGTCTGAATATATTTATCCAGATCCTCTCCGAAGAGTCGTCCTCCATGGAAGGGAAACCCTGCCAGAAGCTTTTTGCATGGGGGCTCCGCCGCCCAGTTCTTCAACCATAAGAGCCTTCTCATGTGCACCAAACATAGTGATAAACGAGAGGCCTGCTGGATGGAATCTTTTATAGCATCTACCGCAAAACACAGAGCTCTGGGAATGTCAGAAAACTCTTCTGCTTGTTGGGTAGGCATGTCCCTTAACATTTCCTTTGTCTGGTCTTTTAATGCCTGACAAACTCCAATTGCAGCCACCGCTGGCTGCACCACTGCTCCTGCCGTAGCAAAGGATGCTTTTAAAAGTGTCTCTAATCTTTTATCAACCGGATCTTTAAACATATGTATGTTTTCCACCGGGCAAGTTAGTGATTTATTCACACATGAGATGGCTGCATCCACTACTGGGAGCCTCCACCTCTTGGAGAACTTTTCCTCCATGGGGTAAATGACCGCAAATCTTTTCGGTGGCAGAAAAATCCTGTCCGGCCGTACCCAATCCCGAAAGATCAATTCCTCCAAGAGAGGATGGACCGGAAAAACTGCGTTGTTTAACGGAGCTTTCAAAGAGCCCAGAGAGGATACCGGAGGAACCTGAGGCTCTGGCAATGGTAAACTAAATGCCGAGCGGACCATGTCCGTCAAAGACTGTACCCACAGTCTTTCTGTCTGGGAGTCTGAAAATGGTTCCTCAGAGGCAGATCCCTCAATCCCTGAACCCTCTTGGTTCAGGTCTAGTTGATCCTCCTGTGATTCCAATTCCTCTGGAGAGAGAATCTCAGCATCTGAGGATACACCTCCTGGTGATGGGGATCTAACCCGTTTCTTACCAGGAATAGCTCTAGCGATCAATGTTGCTATTCTCTCTTCTAGCCCCCCTAGGGATACGGCTAGCATCTCCTCTGTGATAAACACAGGGCTGGGCTGATCTGGGCCAGCCTCCGCACCAGATCCCCCTAATGGCTCATCCAAGGCGCTTCTTATGTTAATAAGTTGCGGGGAAAGTATCGGCATATCAGAATCAGAAAGGGAACCCTTTTGTTTTTTGGTCTTTTTTGTACCCTTTGACCCCGAACCCTTGGAAGCCATAATACAAAATCGAGGGACTCCGCCCACACAACAGACTGTAGTGGGCAGGAGTACAAAAATCAGAGTTTAGGGGACAATAGATCACTAATGCCCAAAAACTGATGGGATCCCGTATGTTCTTTTTTTTTTTTTTTTTTTTTTAATATATTATATATTTTCTTTTGACAACATACAGTGACCCCAAACTAAGTTTGCCAGCCTCCAAACCTGCTGCAAAAAAGGGGGATTTCTTGGCTTAACAAAAAGGTATTGGAACAAAGTCCACATGTACTACCCCTCTTCCGCCACCGGGAGTCACTGTTCTGCCGCTCTGCGTCCTCTCCTCTGAAAATCAGCCTCAGACTGAGCACTGACAATGCCTGCTGTCTATAACAGCACAAAGGCGCGCCCCTGTATGACGCCGCAGGCACGCCCCCCCCCGCCCTCTTGTCTGAACGGCGCGAAAAACGTCCATAAGATGTGCGCGCGCACGCGCGCGCGCGCGTATGCCGGAAACAGGAGGAACATGGAGGAGCCGCGCTGCTGGAGATCCAGGAACGCAGAAACAGGCGGCAGATTCAAACCCCCGGCCAGGTAGGACTCTCCAAAGGCCCCTAGGGATCCTTACTAGCCCTAGGAAGAAACAGCAGGTTTAGCTAGCACACATATTTAGACAGGGGGACCTAGTGATGGGGGAGAAAAGGTGTCATCCTGTCTCTCTTTAGACATAGTGAACAAGGTTGCCCATGCAGAGCATACTTAGGCTATCCCCCCTTTTAGGTTACCCCGGAGAGCCTGCTGTCGAACCAAGTCCCGCAGGCTCCCCCTTACCTGCTCCATGCTGCAGGATGTTTGTCCAGCAAACTGATCCAATCTTCTCCCATCTCCGTGGGTAGCGTAGTAGACCTTCAGGCCCTGGGGTCCTATGAAGGTACCCACTGTCCTGGACCTATATAGCACCCTGGCAAACAGGAACTTATGGTTTTTACAAACTCCAAGTCCTGGGCCCAGGGTCCAGCCCTCCAAAGAGGAGCATTATAGGCAAAACCCCACGGCTTGGGGCCCGGGTACTGTCCACTTTGGCACTGAGGCTCCTTGGACAGATCCGGTTAGCCCGCCCTTAATCCCAAGGATGTGGAGCAAAGCTATTCCGTGACCAACACCTAAGACACTGGCGAAAAAACTGAGGGACTCCCTCTAGGGGAGGGGGTTATATAGGGAGGGGACTTCCTGTTTGAGATTGCCAGTGTCCACACCTGAAGGTACTCCATATAACCCACATAGTAATGAATATGCCGCTCTGTGTCCCGTGATGTACGAGAAAGAAAAGAGAGCTGGTTCTCTTTTTTTTCCCGGTAGCTTACCTGTCGGGAAAACTGCGATGGAGCATACACACGGCCAGTTTTCCCGGCCAAAAGCTCTCATGGCAATTTTCCCGACGAGAAAACCGGTTGTGTGTTCAAGGCTTGAGGCTCCATTCACATCATGAAGAAGTGACAAACCACTTGTGTTCCCATGCATCGCATGTAAGGCAGCACCTCCCACTCTTACCACAATGTGACCCCACCCACAGTTCTCCATAGCTCGCTATGTGCACCACATTACTACCCTACTGAGACTACCCAAAGGCACCCTTTTTCTCTCTCACCTCCCTGTCTTCTCCTTACCCCCACCCCCCCTCTCTCTTTCATCCCTCTTATCTCTCTCTACCCCTCCTCTCTCTCTCATGCCCTGTCCCCCTGTCTCTCACCTCCTCTCTCTCTCTCTATTTCATTCTCTGTCTTTGTCTCTCTTATCCCCTTCTCTCTCTCACTCCCTATCTGTTTCTCTCTCTCTCTCTTTGTCTCTCTCTCCCCTCCTCTTTCTCTTTCACCCCCCCTCTTTCTCACCCCTTCTCTCACACCTTCCTCTCTCTATTTCACCCCTCATCCCCCTCTCTCTCTCTCTCACCCTCCTCTTTTTCTCATCCCCACTCTCTCACACCCATCTTTCTCTCAGCCCCACTCTCTCTCATCCCCTGTCTATTTAATGTGATTTGTTTAAATATTTGATTTATTTAACAAAATATGTGTGCATTTAAATGTTATTTATTTCCATAAAAAGGCCCACTAAAATCCTCAGCATCAGGTCCATGATGCTCTTAATCTATCCCTGCTGATGTGGGCTACGTTCACCCTATTGTGTGTCTTGTCGTAAATTGCAGCGTTTTGCCATGTGGGCTGGCATTAGTGCCATCTCTGATGGGAGTAGTGTGATTTGCATTTCAGTACAGTGCATTGATTGCTTTGTTTTACAATTTTATTTGAAGTGTTACATAGTGACGCTTCATTCATGTCTCTGCATAGCAGAACAATGTGTTGTGTTGCTGTGTGATGCCATGTGGTGGCAACCAGTACGAAGTGGGATACTGCAAACGTGTTGCATTTATTTGCACTGCACAACACATCAGAATTGCTGTGTGAACTGGGCACAGAGAAATCAAATAGTTTTTATGTGCTCTAGTGGTGACTAGGGTGACCACGTGTCCCAGATTACCCAGTATAGTCCCGCATTTTGCAGGTCTGTCAATACAGTGTCCCGGAATAAAACTGACACAGCTACCCCCGGGCCAATCTGATGCCCACAAAAAAGGCCTCCACATCACCGCTTTACTCACTGACAGTACTTGTCCTGGCCAGGAATGCCTGGGGGAGCACAATCCCCGCCCCCTGCTTGTGATTGGAGAGATCATAAATCTTGCCTCTTGTGTCTAATCACTGTGCTGTAATTCGTTACACCACAAGCTGATTTTTGGGAAGGGTGGTGTCCCTGAATGGTAGTTTGTAAATGTGGTCACCCTAGTGGTGACCTGTGTTTATCCAGTGGAGAAAAAACATAGTTACTGCATATAGTATGAATAAACTCTTATCAGAGGAGCCATGAATGTTTATATTGCAAAGTGAATGTTCACTGACTCATTCACACACCAAAAACAATGTTTTCACACTTTAACATAGCTGTCAGTTTCAAGGCAAAGCAATGCAGAAAACTGCAACATGTCTGCATTTTTCCTCGCCACTTCGCCTCGTTCACATGGGTGTACCTATCCATATACTCATAAGAAGCACTGTCTTTTCCTACATGGTGTGCACTAATTTTCTGTGTATTTGCATATAGGCAGTCCTATTTATGTCTATTGGGATGCAGCTGCTGGTCCCAATCTCTCAGCCATGCGAGTGCATGTTCCCAAATGTAGACAGTGTGAGTTCAAGGATACTTGCCAATATGGCTGTCAAATGGGACCAGTGGCTGTGCCAGTGCAGCTGCTGCGTTCCAACAGAAATAAATGTGCATGCATGCAGAAAAACAAAACACCTGTGTGTCCCAAGTGGGAAAGATGAACCACTGCATGAAAGTATGGATAGGTGCACGTTTTTCAATGAGACCTAAACCAACACAGCAGGAATTAAAAAAGCAAAAATAAATATATCTCATGCATGTTCGGATCTTATGCCGCTTACACACAATCATTTTTCAGCATATAAAAAACTAAGTTTTTTAGCATGTAGAAAAAAAGTTTTTTCCAACTTCATCATTAAAACGACATTGCCCACACACGGTCGTTTAAAAAAAAATGCTCTAGCAAAGCGTGGTCACGTACAACGCGTACGACGGCACTATAAAGGGGAAGTTCTATTCGGATGACGTCACCCTTTAGCTTATTTTGTGTTAGTAAAAGACAATTTGCACTTTTCTGTCTGTTACAGTGTGATGAATGTGCTTACTCCATTACGAACGGTAGTCTTACCAGAACGAGCGCTGCCGTCTTATAACTTTCTTCTGAGCATGCGCGGGTTTTTAACGTCATTTTAGCCCTGACACGATAATTTTTTACAACCCGAAAAACGACATCGTTCAAAATGTCGTTAAAAAATGCAGCATGTTCAAATTATTTATTTTTTTTGTTTGTTTTTCAGAACCAAAAAAAATGATGTGAAGCCCACACACGATCATTTAAAATTACATTTTTTTTAAACGTCGTTTTTTACATGCCGAAAAATTACCGTGTGTACGCGGCATTAGTCTGAATATGCTTAATCGAGCCTGCCAGGAAATGGTCACTGTATGGGCCAGGCAATTCTGCCCCATAGCATATGTATATAAAGGGGCTGGGATGCTTGTGACACCATTGCCTTAATAAGATCACATGGCCAATTTAGGACTTTGACATTGTCCAAATTTAGCTATGTGACCATATTAGAGCAAAGCGGTCAGGAGCAGATGATTGGCCCTTACAGGGACAGCTTACTGGCGGGCTCCCCCAAGCATGTTTGAACTTAGGTGCAGCACACCCCCACAGTGTGTATTACCATGCATAGTTGCCAATATTCCCCAAAAAAACATAGGGACATTTTTTTGCAGAAAGCCAGTGTAGGTGGAGCAGTACGTTAAATAGGGACGTGGAACCCTTTTTGTAGGCGTGTCCAGTCTTTTAACATAATTTATATACCTTGGCATGGCTCATTCTCACTGCAGGAAGTCTGCTCTTCCTTCAGATATAACAGACATACAGCTGAAGAGTCTCCCCCCTCCTTCACCTCCCAGAACTTTGTAAATTTTCAGAGGAGTGCTGCACAGCACAGACACAGGAAGCACTATTCAAAAGTTCACCTGTCTGCCCCCTCCCCAGTCAATCTGCATACCAAGACTCGGCTCCTGATCTCACCACCCTCTATATACTGCTGCCAGATCCGGTGAATGTCTGGGCTGCCTCTCCAGGAGCTGCTGCATCTGCCACATTCTGCCACTCCGTCACGTTCTGATGTCCGTTGCGATGTCCAAGACATTGGTGAATTTTCTGGATTTTTCCCAAGACCTTCCTAGACCGGGACATTGGCCTGATTTCCAGGGGAATGTCCCAGGCAAATCGTGACTGTTGGCAACTATGTGTAAAGATCAGTGTAAACTTCCAAAATAAATGGATGGATTGATGTGGAGCAGTTTACCAGAGGCACATGAAAAGGAAATAATGACACTGGAAAGAGCCTGAAAACTCATAAATAAAGCAGCTAAACATGATTGTATTTCTTTTTTTAAATGCAAGTTCAAGCAGGTGAATGCATATGAGTTTTAACCTGTTTTAGTTTATGTAAACAAGGGTGAACCAGACCATAGATCAGTGAAAAAGATATGAAGATATGTTCACTCACAATATCCAGCTGTGCAATGGAAATGTTAAACTGACTTTTTGATTGCATAATTGAAGTGAACACATCTATACTTTATTCACTAATGAACATTCCCTTAGAAAGGTGAAAAACCTCTACTACTTAACGCAATCAACCCAATTATGTACCAGCTCTTAGAAATATGTATCCAAAAAGTGACGACAAGCCACATTTGTTATGAGATAAATTTGTCCTTTAAATTATTGTTAGGGTGACAATAAAGCAAGACAGAGTGGGTGTTTGCAGCTCTGTTTGCAATATGTAAGATATAGATAGCTCAGGAGGAAAAAACAAAAAACAAAAAAAAAACTAGACAACACTTCATTAATTTGTCTAGGGAGGATGAGTTCAAATTTTGTCATAGCATCAGCTCGTGAGACAAAAAGTCTCAGGCATCCATTATATAATTTAATCCTGACATAGCGCATTAAGACCTGAGAAATGAGGACTATTATCCTGTAAAGTCAGCAGAATACAGTGGAACTAAAAACCCTGCTTGTGTTTCACTGGCCATTTTCGCAGAGTTTAACTGCTTCATCAAGCCATTCCCAGCCCTAATGTGAGGACTTACAAGAAAAGCTTTGTACAGGTTATTGTCTGCCAAAAGTGTGCAGCTGCTGACCCACTTCTGTTCTCTTATCTTATAATATATTGTTGTTATTGATGATACTAATACTGCAACTAATCATTAATAATAATATCATTAATTCATTATAATGTGATACAGTAAAGCTAAATGTAAACGTAATTAAAACAATTAATGTTAATGCAATTTTTAAATGCAGTTCTGTTTTTTGTTTTGTTTTGTTTTAATTTTAAGCACCTTCTGCCCTTGCCATTAAAGTGATACTAAAGGTTTGTTTTTTATTTCCTAAATAGGTTCCTTTAGGCTGCATTCACATCTAGGCGTTTTTACGCCCGACGCCCGACGCCCGACGCCGCATACGCTGGAGGGGAAATTTAACATTCCCCTCTATGGAGATGGTTCACATCTCCACGCCGAACACCGAAAAGCCGAACGCCTGAAGCCCAAAACAAGTCCCGGACCCTTTTTTTCAGGCGTCTTCGGCATTCGGCATAGGAGATGATGGCCTTTTTCCAAAAAGGGGGGTTAAAAACGAGGCGTTTTGTCGCGGCAAATCGCGGTACAAAACGCCTCACATTTGTCGCGGCAATTCGCGGGTCAAGACGCGCGATTAGGTGTGAATGCAGCCTTAAGGTAGTGTATTGTTGCTTCACTTTCCTATTCCTTCATTTCCCCCTGTAAATGATTTTTTTTTTTGTATGAATTTCTAACTTCCTGTTCCTCCTCTGTAAGCTTG
This sequence comes from Rana kukunoris, assembly GCA_029574335.1. Classification (NCBI taxonomy): domain Eukaryota; kingdom Metazoa; phylum Chordata; class Amphibia; order Anura; family Ranidae; genus Rana; species Rana kukunoris. The sequence goes on from CM056049.1 coordinate 655,573,434, forward strand.
CCCCCATTAATTATCCGAGCCGTTTTGGCTAGGGGTTAGTATGCGTGCTCGCCCCCTCCCTTGGGACTACATCCCTGCGGGGAGACGCTGTGTACATTCACAGGCACGTTAATGTATTGAATGACCATCTCAGCAGCACAGCCCGCCTCGTTCTGTCGAACAGCGAAAAAGTGTCACTGCGCATGTGCGATGCCACTAAGCCTAATCGGAAATGTAGTTCCTTTGAAGCCATGACGTAGTTGAAGGGAACATGCTCGAAAACCTGGAAGTTTAAGAGGAGAGGAAAGGAGGAAGTGGTGAAAAAACACACTTATGTAACAGGTAATTAAATCATTTAGTCTCAAATAAGATCTATATTCACAAACTATATAGAATATAGATCGCATATTGTCCAAATTTGTTTTACCTTTGCAACCCCTTTAAGGTCCTTTTTTTAGACATGTGCAGTTAAGATCGACAACATTCTCTCACTGTCTCCCAAATGTGCTCCTGAAATTGTCCACATTTTGTCATGTTACCAACTTACAACGAAAAAAATTAAATGTATGTTATTGGGATTTTATAGACCAACACAAATTGGCACATAATTGTGAAGTGGAAGGAAAATGATAAATGGTTTTAAATTTTTTTTTGCAAATGAAAATCTAAAAAGTGTGCCGTGCATTTGTATTTAGACTCATTTACTCTGATACCCCTAACTAAAATCTAGTGGAACCAAATGCCTTCAGAAGTTACCTAATTAGGAGAACATTAATCAAACAAGCAGCCAAGGGTCCCATGGTAACTCTGGAGGAGCTGCAGAGATCCACAGCGCAGGTGGGAGAATCTGTCCACAAAACAACTACTAGTCACGCATATTTTTTCATCAAATATATATATGATAGGTGGATGCACATTGTCACTTTATATATCTGTTGTGATACATATAAGAGGGGTATCACTCACAATGTTTATACATTCGTGATTTTTATTTATATATTTTGACTAATTCCACAATTTTGATGATTACATTGCAATTTTTTGCACAATTTTGTATCCATATATAATATGGTGTTTTGCACATTGTTGCACTTTGTCACTTTACTTGCTATGTATTTAGTAGGCTAATATCATTTATTTAATTTTGATCTTTCATAATTCATACAGTATTGATTTTCACATTTTGGTGCAATTTAGCTATTGGAGTTTTGTTTGCAATTTTTAAATGTGTAGTATTTACACAATAAGGTCTACAATTATTTCTAAGATTACATACAGTCAGGTTTGTAAATATTGGGACATCAACACAATTCTAATCTTTTTGGCTCTATACAACACCACAATGGATTTGAAATGATACACACAAGACGTGCTTTAACTGCAGACTTTCAGCTTTAATTTGAGGGTATTTACATCCAAATCAGGTGAATGGTGGTGTATAGAGCCAAAAAGATTAGAATTGTGTTGATGTCCCAATATTTATGGACCTGACTGTATATGTTGTAGAATACTGTAAACCTGCGCTAATCTCGACTCTCATACAATGCAAGTGAATGATGCTGGTGACGTCACTGATTGTTAAGGACTTGGGGGTGCCTAAAACCATTGGTGTCCTCTTCAACCGTTGATAATGGGAAGTAATACCCCTATTATACATGATGTTCAGCTCCTGGCAAATAGGTAAATGTTCAGGCGTTTGTTTAAATGCCCAAACAGCAAAAGTTCGGCCATCTCTATTTAGGATGGGTGGTTTTTATTTATCCAACTACCTTAGGAGAAATTTAAAATATAACACAAGCAACCCATAACTGCAGTCGATGGATAAAGAACTGGACTTCTACCTGTGCCCTTGCTGCTGTACTTGATGGAACATGGACATTTAAATCCAAAACTGTTGTTTTAATAGACATATTGACAGCATTCTAACAGCAGAGCTGCAAAATCAAAATTCACCATACAGTATGTCTTGTGTATAAACAAACACCAAGAGATTTCCTTTTCTATACTTAAGGGACTCTGGGAGTTCTACTGAAAAATAAAAGCAAAGTGAATAGTGCATACTCTACATGCTCCAACAATCACAGAAATGCCGCCACTTTGCCCTATACAGAATCTGTCCGCCCCCTCGTGATCGCTCCCAGCCAATCCTGTGCGCCGCCGCCGTGTCACTTCCTCTGCCTGTAAAATGTAAACACAGGCAGAGGAAGTGATGCAGCGCTCACCTGGGCGGTATTTTCAAACCGCCGAGATGAGAAAAGAGGCACAGTAAGTCTGCACCAACACTACACTGACACCAGTACATGCTGGCACATTTAACCCCTTGCGATCACCCCCACCCCCTGTCACACTGTCACTCAATGCAGTGATCATATATGTATGATCACTGCATTGAGTGTCAGTGTGACAGGCAGTGTGACAGGCAGTTAGTGTTAGGTTCAGGGTAGCCCCCGTACCCCCCCTAATAAAGTTTTAACCCCTTGATCACCGCCCTAGTTAACCCTTTCACTCCCTATTGCCAGTGTCAATAAGCGATCATTTTTCTGATCGCTGTATTAGTGTCACTGTTGCTGCTAGGTAGCTAATTTTTTTTTTTTTGCGATTTTTTTTTACTAAAGACATGTGGCTGAATACATTTTGGCCTAAATGTTTGACTAAAATTTAGTTTATTCAATTTTTCTTATAACAAAAAGTAAAAAATATTGTTTTTTTTTTCAAAAATGTCACTCTATTTTTGTTTATAGCGCAACAAATAAAAATCGCAGAGGCAATCAAATACCATCAAAAGAAAGCTCTATTTGTGGGAAGAAATAGACGCAAATTTTGTTTGGGAGCTACGTCGCACGACCGCGCAATTGTCTGTTAAAGCGATGCAGTGCCGAATTGTAAAAACGCCTCTGGGCATTTAGCAGCATATTGGTTTGGGGCTTAAGTGGTTAAGGACTGCCTCCTGCACATTAACGTCGGCAGAATGGCACGGCTGGGCACATGCACGTACAGGTACGTCCTCTTTAAGTGCCCAGCCATGGGTCGCGGGGGCGTGCCCGTGACCCGGTTTGAAGCTCCGTGACCGTGACCGGGGGACCCACGGACCCGATTGCCGCTGGAGTCCCGCGATCGTTCCCCGGAGCTGAAGAATGGGGAGAGCTGTGTGTAAACACAGCTTCCCCGTTCTTCACTGTGACGCCGTCATCGATCGTGTGATCCCTTTTATAGGGGAATACAATCGATGACGTCACACCTACAGCCACACCCACCTACAGTTAGAAACACAGATGAGGTCATACATAACCCCTTCAGCGCCCCCTTGTGGTTGACTCCCAAACTGCAATTGTCATTTTCACAGTAAACAGTGCATTTCAAATGCATTTTTTGCTGTGAAAATGACAATGGTCCCAAAAATGTGTCAAAATTGTCCGAAGTGTCCGCCATAATGTTGCAGTCACAAAAAAAATCGCTGATCGCCGTCATTAGTAGTGAAAAAAAAATTAATAAAAATGCAATAAAACTATCCCTTATTTTGTAAACGCTATAAATTTTGCGCAAAACAACCGATAAACGCTCATTGCGTTTTTTTTTTACCAAAAATAGGTAGAAGAATACGTATCGGCCTAAACTGAGGAAAAATATATATTTTTTATATATTTTTAGGGATATTTATTATAGCAAAAAGTAGGGCTGTGCAAATTAACTTTTAATTAATCGATTAATCTTTAATTTTTTTGATCGATTAAAATTCTTTTGATTGGTACTCGCCTCTCCGCGGGCTTCTGGGCTTTCAGGGAGTTCCGTCGGAGATCCGGTAACGTCACGGACACTGGTGGGGCTTGCCGTGTCCATCTGAAGGGCTCCTTTGCTGTGCCTTCATATCTGCATGCTGGCGGGACCTTACTATCTGCCACACGCAAGGGCTGTTACACTTCCCTCTATCACTTTCTTCTATCAACCTGGGATTCTACAACCATCCACTGGGAGTTGTGATAGTTCCCTTCATGGGACATCTACATGCCGACAGACTGATGTTAACCTCTCCTCATCTGGATTCAGCAGTGGCATCGTTGTACACATTTTTATACCAGTATCATACTTGGCTACATATTTTTATGACTGCTTTTGGTACTGTTTGGTATTACTCGCACCATTTTTACAGTTTATGTAGCTACATCGATTTTATCTCCAGTGCAATATTTATTTTGTTACCTACTTGAAGATTATAAAAGTTTTAATGTTATTCCCATCGAGCGCTGCCCTTGTGTGTCTTTTGTATCCTGCTATCCATTTTTTCAGTTGTTGGTAGCTGCACTGGGAATCAGCCTACAAGGAGATCAGCTAAAAGTAGTTAGATCTGTATGTGCGTTATAATTAATCGAAATTAGTCGATTATTCGATTAAAATAAAAAACGATTAATCGAACACAAAAATTTTGATCAGTAACAGCCCTAGCAAAAAGTAAAAAATATTACATTTTTTCAAAATTGTCGCTCTATTTTTGTTTATAGCTCAAAAAATAAATACCGCAGAGGTGATCAAATACCACCAAAAGAAAGCTCTATTTGTGGGAAAAAATTTTGTTTGGGAGCCACGTCGCACGACCGTGCAATTGTCTGTTAAAGCTGCCTAAAGGTCCAGGTCTTAAGTGGTTAAGCTAGTGCATTGTTGGTTCACTTACCTTTTCCTTCGATTTCCCTTCTAAATGTTTTTTTTCTTTGTCTGAATTTCTCAATTCCTGTTCCTCCTCAGTAAGCTGTTCAGGAAGCTGTTCTGGCTGACTAACCACCGCTCGCATGATGGTGTCAAGCTTACTGAGGAGAAACAAAGTGAGAAATCCAGACAAAGAAAAAATCATTTAGAAGGGAAATTGAAGGAAAAGGCAAGTGAACCAACAATGCACTAGCTTAAAGGAACCTATTTAGAAAATAAAAAAGCAAACCTTTACAACCCCTTTAAGTGTTCCTAGAAGCTTTAGTCTCTACTTTTTTTTCCTGGCTAATGAAGTTGATTTTAAGTATCATCCTAAGAATTTTTTTTTTTTCATATATATATTTAATTATTTTTGAATAATTGCATATTGCTAAAAACGCATCTAATTTAAAGTCCCAAAACCTCGCCCCCTTCTATCCATTTACAGGGATGGAGGCCTATGGTTGTTTATCATTTGCCTCATGTAAAGTCCCAACCTTATCCCCCCTTTTTTTACATTATCCAGGAATGGAGATGCGTTTCAGGAGTGGAATAAAGTGCCTCTACGGATTTACCACTGACAGTCAATTGTGCATTGTCATTTATTAACTAGCTGGCCCAGGTTGATGTGGTCCGCTTATAGTTCGTTGGTGTTTTGGTTTGGAAGGCATGAATAGTTCCACTCCCGTATTTCTTTTGTGATACCTTCGTATATACACATATGTTTTTTCCAGTGCTCTTTATTGTTAAACCAGCCATAGGTAGGGGCATGATCGGGAAGCATACCATCACCTTTGCTTCTATGCGCTGGGTGTTTGGGTGTGCTCCTGCCCCTTTAAGGAGGTCACCCCCAGTCATCTGCCCCTTATCTATTGATTAGCACCCCTGTGCTTCTACTGAGGAGACTTTAAAATTCGTAGTTAGGAACTGCAGTACACAGAGAGCCTTGATGGGGCCTGCAGCTTACACAGGTATTTGCAAATGTGTGCAAACTAAACCTCTGTTTTTAATGCATACAGCTAGACAGGTTAATGATTTGTTGCTTTTTTGGTTGGTAACTTTGAGCCTGGTTATTATAGAAACATTTTTTATATTTCATATATATATTTAATTATTTTTGCATAATTGCATATTGCTAAAAATGCATCTCATTTAAAGTCCCAAAACCTCCCCCCTTCTATACAAAATAAAATGACATCTAAAGCCCAAAGCCTTTTAGCTGTGGATAGTGTAGAAAAGGGCTTAGAATCCCTTCAAGGTATTTATTTCTACCTCTCTATTTGTCTTGGTAAATATTGTCATTGGGACAAAACGTGATAGGAAATCAAAGATGGTACTATTGGCAGTAATATGGCCATACCCAAATCAGAGAAGAAAATTCTACTGCGCTACTGCGAGTGTTGGAATGTAACCAATATAAAAAGACTGTGAACTAAAGCCGCTGTATCTAAAGGTACCAGGCCGCTAGTGAATATATAAAAAAGGTGATAAGCGCTAAAGTATATGTGAAAGGTGTACAAAGATAAATATAACGTGAAATATAAATCAAAATCAAACAAAGTCAAACAAAGTGCTAAGCTGGTGGGTGGTGAGACAGACTAACACAATGAATGTTAGTGGCTACACCCTGAAAGCTAATTGAGCAATGTGTTACAAAGGTGAAAGTCTATGGTGAAGAGACACGATGGGTTAAAGTTGACTGGTGGGTCTTCTGTAAGGGGTGAACTCATCCAGAAAACGATCTCATATTGCCCTTACCTTAAGGTGATGGTAACAGTGCAGTAGGTAGGCAATGATGGTTCCTTCTCTTGTAATCTCTATGGGGCTTCCTGGCGCTGTGTTTAAGGTGGTCGTCCGTGGTATAAGGTCCAGAATCTAGCAGCTCATGATACCAAGTCAGAGCGTGGGATAAAGGATACCAAAAATAGTGAAGCCCGTTTAACAAGAGGGGGGTTTAATAAAAAATAAGCCTCTTACATAAAAATTGTAAAAACACGCCAAACAAACAAATGGATACAGAGCACGGCGAATACAAACGCCATCTTGCGTCTGTTAGCCTCCGGTTGGCTGTGAGTGTCACGTGGTCGCACTTCCTACGTCGTTACGTCACGGTCTCGTGACTTCTTCAGGGATGCTGATTGGCTGTTAGGCCAGACCTTAAATACTCGATAACCGGAAGTAAACAAAGCGCCATTTTCTTGAAGTCCATTACTAAGGACTGTATTCTGGCACTAGGTGGAGCCGCGAATGGCAATATACAATGCATGACTATGCCTGGAAATGATATATATCACTGCAGCGTACACCCAGATATATGACGCTGAATATACTTAAAAACACATCCTGTTAGACAGTGTGTGAAAGTGGCTTTCTGGAAAGACCATACAGTAAATGCAATAGATAGCTTGCGGTCTAGACATCATCAGGGCATGTGTAAGACACTACAGAGACTAAATTAATTAAAAAATATTAAAAAATAAAGAATATATGAAAATATATAAAATGAAAATATAAATATATAAAAACGGAGAAGAATATCTCTCTTGGCCAACCCGTATTAACAGTATTATATGCTATATACGTGGGTAGGTGAAGTAGTCCATAATATGGAATATGATAGATACCCATCTGCATGTGAGCCCTACTGTATCGGATGCATAGGCATATAGCTAGCCAGATCAATACCCTCAGATCCAACCTGAGGTCAGCAGATAACATAGATAGTATAGTACCATATCAAACTATGTATGGAATAAGTACGTATACATAAAATATAATAGGACATACAATATATGGAGCATAATAGAATGGAATAAAAAATGAAATAAACTAAATACATAATAGATGGAAATCCCTATATTATTGGCCTGATGTACCGATGTTGCTGATATCTGAACCTGCAGGTACAGTCAACTGTGAATAAATTCTATGTGGATCAGCCAATGTCCGTACATCATTCTACATCTAATAGATATAGGTGTGGTGGGACTGCATGTAATAAAGATATTCTAAAAATTATTCAAGAAGCAGTTAAGGTCAAAGTCCACGTTGAGGCCTGAAGGGGTTAATGTATTCAATGTGTGAATCCAACGTGATTCCTTTTGGCTAATGACTCTTATCATATGGCTACCTCTCCATGATGGTTTATATTTTTCTATTCCCCAAAATTGGAGAGTGCTAGGGTCTTGGTTGTGTACCTGTGCGAAATGTCTCGGTACGCTATGTTTAGTGCGTCCTTTGATAATGTTGCGTACGCGTTCTTCTATTCGTACTTTCAAGGCTCTTTTAGTTCTGCCAACGTACTGCAATTTACAGTCACACTGAAGTACATATATGACTCCTATAGTATGACAGCCTATGAAATCTTTAATCTGATACATTTGTCCTGTATTGGTACCAGTGAACTGCATTCTTTTCCCCTGGAATTGTCTCGCATGTCTACATGCGAAACAGTTTCTACAGGGAAAAAAACCTTTTCCATCAAAGAAGGAAAAGTTAGGTTTTGGAGGGGGCGAATTTAGCACCCATGGCTATGCCTATGGCTTGCTTGTAATAAATTTGGTCATGCCAGAAATAATTATATTTCAAGCAGAATTCAACATGTCCAGAATCTGGACAGAAAAACAATGTTGGAGAACAAAAAGATCACAGCGGTCAAACAGGACAATGCACCATGTCTTATATTAGACTACAACACCCAACATAGGGATGTGAAGAAACTTATTGGACGACATTGGCCTATACTACTAAGTGACAAGGATTTGAAACACATACTTCCACCTAGACCCAATATTGTATTTAAGAGAGCTCCCACACTCAGAGACATATTAAAGGTTAAAGGAGTCATTGTACCCCCTCCAAAACCTAACTTTTCCTTCTTTGATGGAAAGGGTTTTTTTCCCTGTAGAAACTGTTTCGCGTGTAGACATGCGAGACAATTCCAGGGGAAAAGAATGCAGTTCACTGGTACCAATACAGGACAAATGTACCAGATTAAAGATTTCATAGGCTGTCATACTATAGGAGTCATATATGTACTTCAGTGTGACTGTAAATTGCAGTACGTTGGCAGAACTAAAAGAGCCTTGAAAGTACGAATAGAAGAACACGGGGGTACAATGACTCCTTTAACCAATATGGGCCAGATTCAGGAACACTTGCGCTGGAGTATTTGGATATGCGCTGCGTAACTGTGCTGATGCGCCGACGTTTCTATGTGCCCGTACCCACCAAACTAGATGCGCCCAATAACGGCTCATTTGCGACCGGCGGAACGTTCCGACGCCAGAGTATCGTCAGCGTTTATTTTCGCTGGGCGCATCAGTCGCGCCCATTGATTTCCCCTGCAAATATGCAAATGAGGGATTTTTCTCAATTCACGAACGGATTAGCACCATACGCTGGCTACATGCGCAGCGCGTATCTGATCCGTCCGGCGCAAAGTTATTTCTACAAAAGGCTGCTTTATCTTTACTCCAGACGGTCACAGGTCAGCAGGAGAGCAGCTACAGCAGCGTTACCGACGATAGGAGCTTGCTGAGCACCCCCACTTGCAAGGACAACACCTCTGTGTGCCAACATGCCAGGGGCACTCGTGGTCCTAGAACTACTGATGGGTCCCCTGGAACCAAGAAGGCGGGCACGTGAGAGGATATACCGCACTCGTATGAACCTCTTTGGCATGGGGGATGAGGAGGTGTATCGCCTCTTCAGATTCAGCCCTGATGCAATACTTGAACTAACCACAACCCTGCAGGATGACATCACCAGCCCAACACACCGATCACAAGCAGTGCAGCCACTGGTGAAGGTCCTGGCAACACTCCATTTCCTTGCCAGTGGATCATTCCAGCGTACAAGTGGAGTGGTGGCTGGGATGTCACAGTCCTCCATAAGCAGATGTGTGCACCAGGTTGTCCCTGCAATCCTCAGACGCATGTCCAACCAGTTCATCAGACCCACCACTGAGGAGCTGCGGCAGAAGGCAATGACAGATTTCTACAACATTGCCAGATTCCCACGCACTGTGGGGGCCATTGATTGCACACATGTGGCCCTACAGCCCCCCAGTGCCACAGAGCACATATACCGCAATCGGAAGCATTGGCACTCCATCAACGTACAGGTGATAGCTGATGCCCAACGCCTCATATGGCACGTCCGTGCCAAACACCCCGGGTCCAGCCATGACAGTTTCATATACCGTCAGAGTCCCATCCCATGAATAAGCACTGATCCAGTGCGAAACGCGTCGGCTGTTCCTTGTTTCTACTGCTGTGACCCTAATTTTGTACATGCTGTCTATTGAATAAAAGACCACCCATCAGGTTTTGGAGTGCGGCTATCCATTTTTCTTTGTCTTCATTTTGCTTAGTGCACCGCCAGCACCCTCGGTATCCTGCACCACCTGTAACCATTTAGTGATCCCACCTGGAGCGGTGACTCCTTTCTCTCTAGAGTCCCATCCCAGCAGAATTTAACCAGAACATGTATGGGGACAGCTGGCTGGTTGGTGAGTGACATGGGAGTCAGGCATGACTATCCCCTCCCGTCATGCACAACAGAAATCGCACATGCATGACTAACATTCTCCTGTCTTTTACCTTACAGGTGACTCTGCATATGCATTGGGACCCCATCTAATGACTCCTTTCCGGAACCCCCAAACCAGAGGAGAGAGAAAATACAATGAAGCACACATCAAAACCCGTGCAGTGGTTGAGCAAACATTTGGGCTCCTGAAGTCCCGTTTCCGATGCTTGGATAAGTCTGGGGGGGCCCTATTGTATTCCCCTACCTTTGTGTGTCAGATCATCGGTGCATGTTGCATACTACATAACTTTGCTATGAAAAAAGGCCTGCATATTGACATACGTGATGACCTGACCCCCGACCCACACAGTCCCCCCCTGCCAGAGGACACCCAGTCTGCTGATGGAAGAGCAGTCAGGAGGGTCCTCGCCGTAGGCATCTTTGGACACTAACCCAAAACATTAATTACACAGACAGTGCACGCGTGTACACCACTGATGTCCCTAGATCACACACACCACATGCACATCGCATTGGATTAGCCCAAGTCCAGCATGTAGGAGTTGGGAGCAGTAACGCCAGCGTCAAGGCCCCAATGATGTCACTGTCCATTCACACACCTTTCACACGTCATTCATTCAGCCGTGGGGTTCACTTCACCACCACGGCCGAGGGTGACACCCCTTACTTTCAGGAGTGCCACCCTCTCACATTCACACACCATTCACACTGTCCCCTGCACTCCTGACCGTGTGCAGTACAAAAATAAATTAGAAAGATCATATCCTGATCAATAAAAGAAAAATAATCTCATAACCTGAGAAAAATAAAAAATAAACTCATGACCTGAGTATGTGAAAAATAATAATATAAAACCAGCAACAAAAAAAAGGCCTCATCGGGGATGCCGGGGGCTTCTTCTGGGGGCCCCTCTCTGGCTCCGCAGCTGCCTGGATGGAGTGGGTGGGGGTGGAGGGGCATCTGGAGGTGGCTGATCCCCAGGTGGGCCACTCCTGGCAGGTGTGGCCTGCGTGCCCTCCAAGGCCCTGGCTATCCGTCCAAGGTAATTGTTCGTCTGGGCCTGCATCCGGAGCTGACGGGTCACCTGGTAATGCTGGGCCCGCCGACTCAGCCTCCCCTGCTCCCGGATGGCAGCACTGTTGGCCTGGACGGCTGCAGTGAGGTGCTGGATATCCCCCTGCACCTCCCCCAAAGTGGTGACCACTGCAGCGCAATTAGAGCTGACATCCTGCACTGCGTTGCTGAGGTTGGCAACGGAGCCCAGGCTGTCAGACACTTTCTGCAAGTGCACCGCTATGGCCCCCATTTGTTCTGTCTGTCTGGCGTGATCCCTCGCCAACTGGTCCTGGACACCATCAGACACCCCCCTGGTCTTCTGGGTCGCCTTCCTGGGGCCCGAAGATGGATGTCCTCGGGTGGAAGGAGTCGCCCTTGAGGGGCTTCCAAGGATGGGGGAGGGGACGACAGACGGGCCAGGAGAAGGGGAGGAGACAGACAAAACCAAAGAAAAGTCCTGCTCTGCCACAGCAGGATCTTCCACAACCACCTCGGCAGGTGTGGTGTGGCCACTCTCCTCCTCCACAACCTCTTCACCACCCAGTGGCTCGGGCACATGATGGCGTGGGGGGGATGGGGTGGAATGCAGGCTGACAGATGATGGCCCAGCTCCGTCATCTGTGGATGACACAAAGCAGACACATGTTGGTGGTCCCACACACTTGGCACATGTACCCCCCCCCCCCCCAAATGCAAAACATCAAATAGGGGATTAAAAAACACTTACCTGTCCTTGTGCCTTCCTCCACGGAGTCATAGCCTGTGACCCCCTCCACCTGCTCCCTCTCCAGGCACCGAGCAACCACCTCCTCCTCTGCGGTCAGGGTGACAGGACATGGGGGACCACCACCTGTGCCCCTCTCATACCTCCTGATGGAGGCCACCTTGTCCCTCACCTTGCGCCGCAGGTCATTTATTTTCTTTTGTATGTCCCCAGCAGTCCGGGTGGAGTAGCCCAGGACATTGACCCTGGCAGCAATCGACTCCAGGATGCCCTGCTTCCTCTCCCGGCTGGTCTTGCGGCTTTTTTTGCCATGGAGAAATTCATTCTCCGTCTCCATAGCCGAGATAATGACAGAGACCTCCTGGGTATTAAAATTGAGGTTCCTCCTCTCTCTGGGGGTAGCGGGAGCAGCCATTACAGAGCAAAAGTATCTTCCCTGGGGTGGGGGGAAACGGAACTACTTTTGCGCCGGAATGGCGTTTCCGCCAGCGCTTTTAAGCGCCCAGCGGAACGCATTGCGCTGACGTTTCCCAGGAAGTGGTGCCGACGGAAGTTGTGAGCATGCGCACAAGGGGGCGAGTGGAGCCGCACTCACTGCGCATGCTCCGTGGATGATGCGCTGAACGTAAGCCTCTGCGCCGGGCTCCGCCCATCATTTACATATGATCACACCCACTTCCACTTGCGTCGGGTTACGCCAGCGCATTATCGTTACTCTGGCGCAAGTTTACGCGCAACTGCTATGTGAATTACAGTACTTGCGCTGAAAGGGTCTTCAGAGTAACGTAAATGAGAAGCGTTACTCCAGAGGAAAGATACTCTCATCTACCTGAATCTGGCCCTATGTCTCTGAGTGTGGGAGCTCTCTTAAATACAATATTGGGTCTAGGTGGAAGTATGTGTTTCAAATCCTTGTCACTTAGTAGTATAGGCCAATGTCGTCCAATAAGTTTCTTCACATCCCTATGTTGGGTGTTGTAGTCTAATATAAGACATGGTGCATTGTCCTGTTTGACCGCTGTGATCTTTTTGTTCTCCAACATTGTTTTTCTGTCCAGATTCTGGACATGTTGAATTCTGCTTGAAATATAATTATTTCTGGCATGACCAAATTTATTACAAGCAAGCCATAGGCATAGCCATGGGTGCTAAATTCGCCCCCTCCAAAACCTAACATTTCCTTCTTTGATTGAAAAGGTTTTTTTCCCTGTAGAAACTGTTTCGCATGTAGACATGCGAGACAATTCCAGGGGAAAAGAATGCAGTTCACTGGTACCAATACAGGACAAATGTATCAGATTAAAGATTTCATAGGCTGTCATACTATAGGAGTCATATATGTACTTCAGTGTGACTGTAAATTGCAGTACGTTGGCAGAACTAAAAGAGCCTTGAAAGTACGAATAGAAGAACGCGCACGCAACATTATCAAAGGACGCACTAAACATAGCGTACCGAGACATTTCGCACAGGTACACAACCAAGACCCTAGCACTCTCCAATTTTGGGGAATAGAAAAATATAAACCATCATGGAGAGGTAGCCATATGATAAGGGTCATTAGCCAAAAGGAATCACGTTGGATTCACACATTGAATACATTAACCCCTTCAGGCCTCAACGTGGACTTTGACCTTAACTGCTTCTTGAATAATTTTTAGAATATCTTTATTACATGCAGTCCCACCACACCTATATCTATTAGATGTAGGATGATGTACGGACATTGGCTGATCCACATAGAATTTATTCACAGTTGACTGTACCTGCAGGTTCAGATATCAGCAACATCGGTACATCAGGCCAATAATATAGGGATTGCCACCTATTATGTATTTAGTTTATTTCATTTTTTATTCCATTCTATTATGCTCCATATATTGTATGTCCTATTATATTTTATGTATACGTACTTATTCCATACATAGTTTCATATGGTACTATACTATCTATGTTATCTGCTGACCTCAGGTTGGATGTGAGGGTATTGGTCTGGCTAGCTATATGCCTATGCATCCGATACAGTAGGGCTCACATGCAGATGGGTATCTATCATATTCCATATTATGGACTACTTCACCTACCCACGTATATAGCATATAATACTGTTAATACGGGTTGGCCAAGAGAGATATTCTTCTCCGTTTTTATATATTTATATTTTATATATTTTCATATATTCTTTATTTTTTAATATTTTTTAATTAATTTAGTCTCTGTAGTGTCTTACACTTGCCCTGATGATGTCTAGACCGCAAGCTATCTATTGCATTCACTATATGGTCTTTCCAAAAAGCCACTTTCACACACTGTCTAACAGGATGTGTTTTTAAGTATATTCAGCGTCATATATCTGGGTGTATGCTGCAGTGATATATATCATTTCCAGGCATAGTCATGCATTGTATATTGCCATTCGCGGCTCCACCTAGTGCCAGAATACAGTCCTTAGTAATGGACTTCAAGAAAATGGCGCTTTGTTTACTTCCGGTTATCGAGTATCTAAGGTCTGGCCTAACAGCCAATCAGCATCCCTGAAAAAGTCACGAGACCGTGACGTAACGACGTAGGAAGTGCGACCACGTGACACTCACAGCCAACCGGAGGCTAACAGACGCAAGACGGCGTTTGTATTCGCCGTGCTCTGTATCTATTTGTTTGTTTGGCGTGTTTTTACAATTTTTATGTAAGAGGCTTATTTTTTATTAAGCCCCCCTCTTGTTAAACGGGCTTCACTATTTTTGGTATCCTTTATCCCACGCTCTGACTTGGTATCATGAGCTGCTAGATTCTGGACCTTATACCACGGACGACCACCTTAAACACAGCGCCAGGAAGCCCCATAGAGATTACAAGAGAAGGAACCATCATTGCCTACCTACTGCACTGTTACCATCACCTTAAGGTAAGAGCAATATGAGATCGTTTTCTGGATGAGTTCACCCCTTACAGAAGACCCACCAGTCAACTTTAACCCATCGTGTCTCTTCACCATAGACTTTCACCTTTGTAACACATTGCTCACCTAGCTTTCAGGGTGTAGCCACTAACATTCATTGTGTTAGTCTGTCTCACCACCCACCAGCTTAGCACTTTGTTTGACTTTGTTTGATTTTGATTTATATTTCATGTTATATTTATCTTTGTACACCTTTCACATATACTTTAGAGCTTATCACCTTTTTTATACATACCCAAATCAGTTGCTTTCTTTAAGGAATACATCTGGTCTGAGTATGAAAATTCAGCACGGTTTAACTTTAATTTAACCACTTTAACCGCTTAAGCCCCAGACCATTTTGGCAGTTAACTACTTAAAGACCCGCCCACTGTACATTTACGTCGGTACTTTAAAGATGGATATCTCGGTAACGGCAGCAGCTGCTGCCACAACCGAGGTATCCATCTTAAGTGTGAGCGGTCCTGTACAAGATAGCGGTGGTCTCCGTGGCGGATTCGCCGCAAGATTGCCGTTATCGGTGGCGGGAGAGGGCCCCCCTCCCGCCGCTCTCTCCCGCACCCTCCACCGCTTACCGTTGCCGTCGGTAGCGGCGGAGGCGATCGGGTCTGTTCGGCGGCTGACTGGGGATGCGAGTGAGGGGAAAAATGTCCTTTACCCGCCCCCATAGCTTTGCGTCAAAACGTCAGTCCTGCCCAGCGTCTTAAAGAAACATTTTTTTTTGTCATTTGAAAAAAATGACAATTTTCCCCCAAAAATTTTTTTTTGCATTTTAGTCTAAATATGATATCTGAGGTCTTTTTGACCCCAGATCTCATATTTAAGAGGACCTGTAATGCTTTTTTCTATTACAAGGGATGTTTACATTCCTTGTAGAAGGAATAAAAGTGATCACATTTTTTTTGTTTGGGGTTTTAAGTAATTTTCTAGCAGAAAAAACTGTTTTAGTCTTGCAAACACCAAATCTGAAAAACACCTAAGGTCCTTAAGTGGTTAAAGATCACGCCACTTTTTGCGTTTCAGCACTGCGTCACTTTAACTGACAATTAAGCGGTCGTGCGGCCTAGCTCCCAAAAAAAATTGATGTCCTTTTTTCCCTACAAATAGAGCTTTCTTTTGGTGGTATTTGATTACCTCTGCGATTTAATTTTTTTGCGCTCTAAAAAAAGAAAGGTGACAATTTTGCAAAAAAAAAAGTTGTTTCCACAGTTTAGGCCGATATGTATTCTTCTACATATTTTTGGTAAAAAAAATTGCAATAAGCGTTTATTGATTGGATGGTGCAAAAGTTATAGCTTTTACAAAATAGGGGACTATTTTATGGCATATTTATTAGTAATTAATTTTTTTACTAGTTATGGCGGTGATCAGTGATTTTTATCGTGACTGCGACATTATGACGGACACATCAGACACTTTTGACACCATTTTGGGACTTTTGTCATTTTTCTTTCAATCTCCTTTTATTTGATTTTCAAGCAGATATGAAACAGTAACCAGGGAAGAATACACTCTGGTTTTAAAGCCAAAACATAATACAACAAAAAATGTAAACAAACATTGTGGGTGACTCCCAATACCATCTCCCAAAATACAATTTGTATATTTCTTATCTAATCATGACTCTTCTTGTTCGACGTCAATAACCAAAAGCCTGATGAACTAATACTCCCTCTTATTCTTTAAATTCCACTACTTCCCTTAAATGGGCAAAAAAATAAAAAAACATACCTCCGGGCAACCTTATGTCCCCGAGGTATTTGGGCAATCTTATCCTTTGCTTGTTCTATCTCCCTCTGCTTTACCACCACCCCCCAATTTTAAGACCCTCTTTTCCTCCCCCTCCCCCCATCCTCTAACGACTTCTCCCTGTCCATCGCACCCCCTGTCCCAGGCTCCGTCCATCAGTTTACATCTATCAAAGTCTTCCCCTCCTCCGAGTACCTAAACAGGTTCCACTCCGCCCATGTATCCAAATATACCTTCCGCTTTGAAGTCAATACCAAGTCCTCCATTCTATTCAAGTCTTCCACTTGTTTGAGCCACATCCTTACAGATGGTGGCTGAGACTGTGTCCACACCACTGGGATACAAGCACGGGCTGCATTCAAAAAATGACAAACTACAGATTTCCTATGCCGCCTAACCGATATATCCATATACTGCAACAGGTAAAAAGCCCACTCCCCTGGAAGTTCCTCCTCACTGAACTTTTGCACTATTTCCCAGACCTTTGCCCAAAAATGTAATATCTTAGGACAGGCCCAAGAGATGTGCATTAAGGTTCCTCCTTTTCTCCCACACCTCCAACATCTGTCTGACATATCTGGATAACACCTATTTAACACAACCAGGGTACGATACCACTGAGATAAGATCTTAAAATTCAACTCTTGTGTCTTCACACACACCAAGGATTCAAATATATTCCGTAGTATCTTATTCTTTTGCTCCTCTGTAAAAGGCCTACCCAACTCGGCCTCCCTCTTATTAAAAAAAGGTAGTTGAGAATCCTCTAAAGGTGCGTTCAATAGTTCACTATATCTTGAGAGGGAATGCCGAAGCATCCCAATCCCGCTACAGTACCTCTTGAACATTGTCAACCTACGCTCGTATCTACCCAGTAACTTCAAAGTGTCCAAGAAATGTCACAGTTGTAATGCCCTACAAAAATCCAGTTGATAGGGCGTCACGCCTGTTATCATCTCCTGAATTATATGCCATGCTCCCTCCTTTAGAAAATTAGAAGCTTAAAACAGCCCCTGTCCTATTAGTCCACTAAATGGGCCCTTCAACAGTCCAGGTTCAAACTGTGGGTTCCCCAAGATTGGAAAAAGCGGTGAATCCACTGTTGACAATTTCCCCTTCAAAAATGATCTGTATGCTATCTGAAGAGTAGGGCCTATCAGCGGGTGCCTTTTAATGTCTGTCGGCAAATCCCTGTAACACCAACCCGCCCGTTAAAGCATACTGCCGCATTGGGCTTGCTCTAGCCCCGGCCATATTTTCTCTCCAGTATGTCTACTCCAGTCAATCAGCCGACTCAGTAGGGCCGCCTGATAATATCTATAAATATCTGGGGCCGACAATCCTTCCATCTTGTTTGGCTAATGATAATAAACGACCCTTGAATCTTAGGCCGCGTACACACGGAGGGACATGTCCGCTGAAACATGTCCGACGGACCGTTTCCAGCGGACATGTCTTCTCCAGATTTTCGTCCGAGGGTGTGTACACACCATCGGATGAAAATCCCCTCGGCCAGGGAACGTGGTGACGTGGCGGTGACGTTGACGCCGCCACGTCACCAAACCCCGTAAATAAAATGCTTCCACGCATGCGTCGAATCCATTCGACGCATGCACGGACAGTTCTGTCTGCTGGTTAGTGTACTAACCAGCAGACAGATCCGACAGACAGGTTTGTAGTGGACAAATTTCAAAGCATGCTTTGAAATTTGTCCGATGGACAAACCTGTCTGCTCGCCCGTACACACGATCGGATTTGTCTGCTGAAACGGTCCGTCTCTGACTTTAAACTCGAAATACCTGATGTTGCTATATAATTTCCCAGAATCAACTGACCTTCCTAGAAACCTGCTAATCTATCCAAGAACTTCCTCAGGAACAGATCCTGTTGTGTGTTGGGGGCGTAAAAGGTGGCCAGCGTTATTACTAATCTCCCTATCGTCCCTTTCAATGCTAAATACTGCCCCCGGTATCCACCAGGGAGTCTGTAAATGACCACGAGGTATTATTTGAGATTAAGATTGATACCCCCTTCTTTGCCAACCGGGTTCATCGCATCGTATACCGTCGGAAAAACTCTGTTTCTAAGAAAGGGGAGCCCCCCTTTTCTAAAATGTGCCTCCTGCACAAATGTTACGCCTCTTTTCCGGAATATTTAATCCCTTTACATTAATTGATGTTATTGAGAGGGCATCCATTTCTAGGCCAATCTAACGCAATTCTAAAACAAACCTCCGAGGCCGGGAAGACCTCAACGACCCACTAAGGGGAAACCCGGTCGCGGTGGGCGGTGCGGAGAGAGAGGGAGAAGCCAAACAAACACAAAAAAATAATAATAATAAAAAAAAAAGGAAACCCCAACTAAAACTACCCTCCCCTACTCTAATCTGATATCTCTGGAGAGAAGAAGGGAGAAATACCGAACCTCCCCTCCTCCTCAAGAATATCCCAAAGCTAGTACTTAAGAACAACCTCACTCCCTACCCCCAATGGGTGTTGGCTTAATAGGGGGAATTACCTACGCATACCCCCAGTGAGGGATTTTCAATCCCTCCTTAAGCTCCTTCCATCCACTTCAACGTGCCAAGATATATTACTGACTCATTTTAATTTTACTTTTACCCCTGCCCACGCCCTGGCATCTTATCCCAATCCCCCCCCCCAAAAAAAAAACAGAAAGAAGGGTCAGGTCGGGGAGATATCTCGGAGAGAAGAAATGTTCTCTCTCTTCTTTCTCTCCTCAAAGTTGCCTTGTGGTACCCCCCAGCCCCCCTAAAACGAATTTCCCCAAAACCATACAAACCCCAAAACCCTTCACCTCCCCCAAAATAACCCCCCCCCCTAGAATTCGGTCTTCTATCCTTGGTCATTTTGCTCAGCCTCTCAGCTGGACCACACAGTCATATAACTTTAACGCCAACTTTTTGACCCATTGATACAACATTTCAAGCAATATATCCCCTTCTCCACCTGTCACCTTTTAACCATATCTCCAGAGAACTCATGGGCAGGTCTATACCAATTGTCGATGTGAAAGCATAAGGAAAGCAAAAAAAAAACACAAAATAAAATCCCCCCCCTCTTCTTTTGACTATATAGATCCCCTATCCAAGCCCTGCATCCATATCATACATATTATAATCCTTACCCCCCTTTACATATCCGTCACTCTAATCGGGTCCAATTATTCAATTGGACTAAGTTAAGTGAGTTGGTCCCCCCTCCACTAAGGAGAAGAGACAAAAAACAAAAAACAAAACAAAAACCCCTCTGTCCCCTTCTCCTCCTAGTGTTGTAATTAGAAGGGACACTATTGTCATTTTTACAGCAAACAGTGCTATAAAAATGCACTGATTACTGTAAAAATTACACTGGCAGTGAAGGGATTAACCACAAGGTGGCGCTGCAGGGGTTAAGTGTTCCCTAGGAAGTAATTCTTACTGTTAGGGGGCTGTAGCTACACAGGGAATGGTCATCAGTGACTGTGTCACTAGGAAGTAGGCATGTGCATTTCGTTTAGTTCCGAATCGAAATTCGGACGAATTTTCCATTATTCGGACATTCGGATGCATACGAATTTCCGAATTGCTATAATAGCGAAAAATTTCGACCGTTTTCGGAATTCGTTCATTTTCGACCGAATTTCGAAAAAAAAATGGTCGAAATCGAATTTTTTTCGAATTCCGAATCGAATACCCGCGGACTAAATTCGATCGGAATTCGAAAAAAAAAAAAAAAAAAATATATATTTTCGAATTTAATTCGAAAAAAATTCTATTCGAAAAGAGACTATTTGTTTTCTAATCTGGTTGAAATATTTTCGATTTCGACCGTTTTTTTCGAAATTCGGTCGAAAACGAACGAATTCGAAAAACGGTTGAAATATTTTCGATTTCGACCGTATTTTTCGAAATTCGGTCGAAAACGAACGAATTCCGAAAACGAATTCAACACATGTAACGAACCTAACTTAACGAAATTTATTAAATGACGAATTGAAACGAAACGAAACGAAACGAATTTTTCACTTTTGCACATGCCTACTAGGAAGAATAGGGGAATGCCTTGTTTACAAAGGCATTCCCCCGTTCTGCTCTAGCCGATTAAAATCGCGGGACTCCCAGGAACATTGAGTTCCCGAGAGCCGCACTCGAGAGGCACACGATCGGCAACAGAGTTAAATGGACGCACCTGTACGGCAAGTGGTTAAAAGGTTCTGAAGACTGACTTTTCTCTACCCTTAATTGAATCGCACAATGCAAATTTTACCCCAGCACTAATCTTTACTCCTAGCCCAGCATTACAAATTAACTCCTAAAACCCAATCTCTAAGCATAACACTTTAATAATTGCTTAACCTATTAACACAAACTTTAGCTTTTACCCTTATCCCTAATACTTAATCAAATCTTTAACCTAACCCCTAGGCTAACTTGCTTGTCTCATACCCAGAAATATATAATGTTTGGGTGTTCTGATTAATTTTCTAGCAAAAAAATTGTGATTTTTACATGAAGGAGAAAAGTGCCAAAATAGGCCCG
Source organism: Rana kukunoris (assembly GCA_029574335.1). Taxonomy (NCBI): domain Eukaryota; kingdom Metazoa; phylum Chordata; class Amphibia; order Anura; family Ranidae; genus Rana; species Rana kukunoris. The sequence continues at coordinate 655,594,671 of CM056049.1, forward strand.
GTGATCAAGTGGTTAAAGCGGTTGTAAACCTTTGTGTTTTTTTTACCTTAATGCAGCCTATGCCATCCTGTTTCACCCGAAATCCTGTGAGCGTATCCCTGCCGTCGCTCTCTCCATGGCTTCCCGGCTCTTGGATAGATTGATAGCAGAGCAGTCATTGGCTCCCACTGCTGTCAATCAAATCCAATGACGCAGGCAACAGGGGTGGGCCGAGTCATATATTTGGCGGCTATGGCGTGCTTGCAAGGTAACCCCCTCAGGAGAGCGCTTCCCAGGGGGAGCTATCTAATGCCGGGAGAAGCCGTGTGAACAGCCGTGAGACCCCAGAACAGGTGGATCGGGGCCACTCTGTGCAAAATGAACTGCGGAGTGGAAATGGAGAGGAGGAGACAAGGTTGTAGGTAACACTAAAGGAGCTTTGTGATAGGTAGGAGGAGAACCAAGATAGAGCAGAATCTTGGAGGCCCACATGTATGGCCCATTTTACTTCCTGTTCCTATCCACTCAAAAATATTGTGGGAAATAATACTGGAACTTCTTTAGCACATCTCAGCACAATGTAAAAAAAAACCAATGCAATCAATATTCAAAGAAACAGGCGGCTCTCTGCTCAGTCATAGGCTTAGTATGTGAATTAATAGAAAAGAATATTCAGCGCTGGGACAAATAACAAATACAATAAAACAAAAATTATGCAAGTCAGCACTTGAGGACAAATTCATAGGAAATCCCAAAACAGTGATACAAAAGAGTAGTGCAGCGCAAATATTATACTAAACATGTAAATAAACAATAGTGAAGTGAAATAAAGGCATAGGTTAAACTTTACATATGCAAAAATGTGAAAAATAATGTCCTTGGAGAAAAGCAAGAAAGCTATTTCAAGATGCAAATCCCAAGAATCCACATGGAGTGAGAAAGTGACACCAAACGAATCCTCCACCGTGTGATAGATGGCCTCTCACCTTAAATATTCGACCTATAATAGGTCACAAAGCATGTCAGCAGTATCCAAAGACAGAAGACATACGGGAGCCATCCATAGGAGTATAGTAGGCAATAGCAAGCACTGGGATCCAGGCTCAAACGTTCTCCGTTATACCAGCAAGGGAAGACAAGAGACAGGGATCTAATGCTCTCTGGTATGACCATTTAATAAGGCATCAAATCAATAGTAAACACACTCACATTTACAAACACTCTCCGCTGAGTGTCAGCATACAGGCATAGCGATCTGCGGCGATCATGGGTGACGTCCTGCGTGACTCCTCCCTCCGTACGCGTTACGTCCTGTGGGCGGGACTTCTTCAGCGCGGGATAGGAAGTACACACTGGACGTCCCCATACGCTAGTATAAATACGTATCCACGGAAACCCGCCGGCCAATCACATCGTAAGATGCATGCAACCAATCAGAAAGCAAATACATCATGGAGAACACTTCCCCCAGCGGTGATTGCACGGGCCATCGGATGCACAATCGAAACAGGAAGAACAGAGACTTAACTCAATACTATGAGCAAGTTTACAAGTAACATGGAAACACCCGGCATAAAAAGGAAAGCAAAAAATGCCAGGCGTTGGGTGCCATATTTACATTACTCGGACTTCCTGAACATATATGTAATTAAAATGAATTCCTATACTATGCACAACATTATGTCTGCAAAGATGAAGTATATATTAATACATATAAAAATATAAAAAAGGACGCCATCCACAATCGCCACAAATAGCACTGCTAAAATATACAAATAATACATACCATCAGACATAGGTTAAAAATACAATAGATAAATATAAAATATATAAACATATTATAAAAACCCATTTAATATTACCTTATAAAAATGTATAAAACTAGACAAAATATATAAAAATATATTGAAAATAAAAATATTATAAAATAAAATCAAATAAAATATTCCAATTCATCTATCCGAAATGAAACAATTCAGATCGAATTCAACATTCAAGCCAGCCGGGGAGGCTACTTTTAATTCAAAAATCCAAAAGGATTCCCGACGGCTGAGTTGACGTATATAGTCCCCATCCCTCCAATGTTTAGACACCCGCTCTATACCCCAAAATGTTAAACCCTTTGGGTTACGTTGATGGTGATTCCTGAAATGGCGAGAGACACTGTGCGTTTTTACCCCTCTTCTGATGCAACTAATGTGTTCTCCTACCCGCACATGAAGCGCACGTGATGTGCGACCCACGTACTGGAGACCGCACTCACATTCCAACATATATACTACACCCACAGTGGTGCAAGTGATAAGTTGTTTAATGGGGTAGTTAGCATGTGTAACAGAGGAAGTGAATGTTTTGCGCTTCTTAATATTATTTTTAGCATGTTTACAAGTCGCACATCTCCCACATGCGTAAAAGCCAGACAGGAAGTCAAACATCTTGGGTTGAGCAATAATTGTTGGGTCTATAACTCCAGGGGCAATACTGTCCCTTAGAGCTGGGGCTTTTCTATAAATGAATTGGGGACGGTCAGGACCCAACACAGAGTCACCTTTTAAAATAGGCCAATTTTTGGCCACTATTTTCTCAAATTATTTGTGTTGGATATTGAAATCCAAAAGCATTTTATAGCCGCTATTAGTATCAAGGGGCACCGAATCCAATGGTTTGTCTGCAACAATAATATTCCTATCCATGTTCCTCACTTTTTCTATTTCAAAATTAATAGAGGACACTGGGTATCCTTTCTGGATGAATCTAGTAGCCAATATTTTAGACTGTGAAAGGAAATCTGCCTCCAATGTGCAGTTTCTGCGTAATCTAACAAACTGTCCTCTTGGGATGTTGCATAACCAGAGTCGGTGGTGGCAGCTGGTGAGAGGTATAAAGCTGTTTCGATATGTGGTCTTGAAGTGATTCCTAGTATGCAACTTATTATCCCTCTTAAAAATTTTCAAATCTAGAAAATAAATCTGATCACAAGCCACTGTCCAGGTAAGAACAATATTATGATCATTGGAATTCAGTTTATCCATAAAGAGTTGTAGACTAACCATGTCACCTTCCCATATCATAATCAAGTCATCTATATACCTTTTGTAACACATAAGCTGCGGTGGTCGATCACGAAAGACTGTCTCCTCCTCCCAGTGGGCCATGAATAGATTGGCCGCACTGGGAGCAAAACGAGCGCCCATCGCAGCCCCGCGTTGTTGTAGGTAAAATTCCTTATCGTACAAGAAATCATTTTTAAGGAGACAGAAATTAAGACTGTCTAGAAGGAACTGAGTATGTTGGCTATTCAGATCAGTGTTAGTTAATGCCCATACAACCGAAGCCAAAGCGGCCTCATGACTGATAATAGTGTATAGGGATCCTACATCTGCAGTGATCAAAATGGTATTAGATGTACATGGTAAAGTGTCTATAATCTGAATAATTTGCTTAGTATCCCGTAAGTAAGCTTTCATTTTAATGACTAGAGGTTGAAGGAAAAAATCAAGGTATTGACCCAGCCTGGAGGTGACAGAGTCAATACCATTGACTATGGGGCGACCCGGGGGTCGCTCAGAATCCTTATGCAACTTAGGCAAAAAGTATATGATAGGTGTGCGACAATGATAGGGGTCAAGGTATGAAGCCTCTTTCTTATTCAAAATTCCCCCCTTTTTGCCCCCTTCTATCAGGGAGTGCAATTCATTTTTAAAATGTACCATTGGGTCACCCCTCAAACGTAAGTAGGTGTTACTATCACTTAGAAGTCTAGTCATCTCTTCTTGATAATAGGCCTTACTAAGCACAACTAGCCCATCCCGCTTATCTGTGGGGCGGATGACTATATCATTTCTTTGTTCCAATGATTTAATTCCTCATTTGATGTGTTGGGAATCACAAACCTTTTTTATTCGTAACTCCTCTAAATCTTGGCACACCATATTTTTAAAAACCTCAAGATGTCTGTTATCATTAAGCTGTGGATTAAATACAGATTTATTCCTGAGGTTGGAATGCTGAGATACAGATGTAAAGATATTTCTCTGTATAGGATTGGAAAGAAAATACTTTTTCATGTTCAAACTTCGAACATATTTATGAACATTGACATATGTTTGAAATTTGTTCAAATTCCTAATAGGGGCAAATTTCAGGCCCCTGTCTAAAACACGAATTTCATCCTCTGAAAGAGAAATGCCACTTAAATTAAAAATGCCTGTGCCTAATATGGTTTTGGCCTTTTGGACTCGTCGCCCCCCCCTGTTTCCTCTCGGTTTTTCCTTTTTAAACTTGTTTGTCCATTTCCGATTGGTCCCAGGGGGATCTGCGATTCCCTCCAATCTCCCCCCCACATTGGGGTATGAGGTGGAGGACCCCTCCAGGGGGTCCTCTCCTGACCTAAAAAATGTTGCGGATTAGGTGATGACCCTTCCCAGTACTTCTGTAAAGGAGCGTAATGATTATATGTGGGCAACGGGGGGCCCTCTCAGGATATCCCCCTCTACCCCTTTGGTGTCCATTCCCCCTAGTAGGTACAGTTCTCCACTGAGGGTTATCATATTGAGTGGGTGGTTGTGAATAAGGGTGGTTATTAGCAGATTGGGTGTAACCACCCCTGCTTTTAGCTTTCCCCTTTCCCTTACCTTTAACCGAACCTTGTTCTCTAATGGGGGTGTTAGATCTGGAGGGCTTAGGGTGGGATTCAACCACCCTTGCCCAAGAAATTTGGGGGGCCTGTGCGACCAAAGTGGACTCCTCTGATGCTGGTTCAGTGGTGTCCATAGACCCTGGTTGGGAGTGGTCAGATTGTGTAGTGATTAGAGATTGCCACTTAAAGGCATGATGGATCCCAAAATCATTAAGGTCACGCAAACATTTTTTGCGTTTCTTATCTTGTATCTCTTTATCCCAACGTACTAATTTAGTTTTCAATTCTCCCGAAAGATGGATAAATTCGGGTGAGTCTTTACTGGGTTCGATACGATCTGTAATAACCTTAATCTGGTCCTCCAACCACTTATTTTTCCGTTGTTTACGGGAAAGTAATAATCTTAATAACTCTAAACCTTTGTTGGTAAAAAAAGTCATACCATTCCTTGTATGACTCGTCATCAGTCAATCCATCATTAGGTGGTAGATCCCACCTTAAACGCCTGGGGATAATTTTTTCTGCCAGATACTGTTCAAAAGAAACTATGTCCCACCAGGTTTTAATTTTCTTATCAAACAGATATCCTAATTTTCTAAATGAAACATTAATATCCCCTTGATCAGAGGAAATTGCTGTTTTAGAAAAGACATCTGTAAGTGTAACCTCACGGTTCTTGAGGTAAGTATGTAAATTGAATATACAGATTTCTTTCTTGACGTCCCTCAACTGCTTGCCGACCAGCCGCCACAGTTATACGGCGGCAGGTCGGCTCGGCTGCGTGAAATCACGTAGCTAAACGTCATCTCACGGCACCCGCGGTCGCTCGTTACAGAGCGAGAACCGGGAGCTGTGTGTGTAAACACTCAGCGCCCGGTCCTGTCAGGGGGAGAAATGCCTAATCGTCTGTTCATATAATGTATGAACAGCGATCTGTCATTTCTCCAAGTCAGTCCCACCACCCATTCAGTTAGAACACACACAGGGAACATAATTAACCCCTGTCTCACCCCTGGTGTTAACCCCTTCCCTGCCAGTGGCATTTTTATAGTAATCAATGCATTTTTATAGCACTGATCGCTATAAAAATGGCAATGGTCCCAAAAATGTGTCAAAAGTGTCCGAAGTGTCAGCCATAATGTCGCAGTACCGATAAAAATTGCTGTACGCTAGACATGTGCATTTAGTTTTGTTACGAATTCGAATTCTGACAAATTTTTCATTATTCGGAAATTCGGATGCATCCGAATTTCCAAATTACAAAATGAACGAATTTAAACAAATTCGAAAAAACACGAACGAAATTCGAATTCGAATCGAATTCGGAAAACATTCTAATCGAATTCGTAAAGAGTTCGAATCGAATTCGAAAATAATTCGAAAATAATTCGAAAATAATTCGAATTGAATTCGGAAAAAAAAATTCTATTTGAATCGAATTCGAAACCAATTTGAATCGAAAACAAATTCGAATGAAAATTGAAAGCAAGTTTGAATCAAAATCTAAAAAATATAAATCGATTTCTAAAAAAGAATACAATAAAATAGAATATAAAATAATAAAACAATAGAATGAAAATCAAAGAATAGTAAAGAACAGAATAGAATTTAATAGAATGTAATCAAATACAATAATACAAATACAAATACATACAATTTCGGTTGAAATCATTTCCAATCCGGTGGAAATAATTTCCAATCCAGTAGAAATAATTTCAAATTCGGTTGAAATAATTTCCAAAGCGGTTGAAATAATTTCCAATCCGGTTGAAATAATTTCAAATTCGGTTGAAATAATTTCCAATCCGGTAGAAATAATTTCAAATTCGGTTGAAATAATTTCCAATCCGGTAGAAATAATTTCAAATTCGGTTGAAATAATTTCAAATCCGGTTGAAATAATTTCAAATTCGGTTGAAATAATTTCAAATTCGGTTGAAAGAAATTTCCAATCAGGTTGAAATCATTTCAAATCCGTTTGAAATCATTTCAAATCCAGTAGAAATAATTTCAAATTCGGTTGAAATAATTTCCAATCCGGTTGAAATAATTTCAAATCCGTTTGAAATAATTTCAAATCCGGTTGAAATAATTTCCAATCAGGTTGAAATAATTTCAAATCCGTTTGAAATAATTTCAAATCCAGTAGAAATAATTTCAAATTCGGTTGAAATAATTTCCAATCCGGTTGAAATAATTTCAAATTTGGTTGAAATAATTTCCAATCAGGTTGAAATAATTTCAAATCAGGTTGAAATAATTTCCAATTCGGTTGAAATTATTTCAAATCCGGTTGAAATAATTTCCAATCCAGTTGAAATCATTTCAAATCCAGTTGAAATCATTTCAAATCCGTTTGAAATAATTTCAAATCCGGTTGAAATAATTTCCAATCCGGTTGAAATATCATCGAATGTGGTTGAAATATTAACGATAACGGATGAAATAATGTTGAATTCTGTTGAAATATCAAATATCAAAATATGATCGAATTCGAATCCGGTAGAAATATTATCGAATCCAGTAGAAATCTTTTTTTCGAATTCGACCGGTTTTCGAATCTGGTTGAAACCGATCGAATTCAACCGTTTTTCGAATTCGGTCGAAAACGATCGAATTCCGAAAACGAATTTAACAAATTTAACGAATTTAACTTAACGAAATTAATTAAATAACGAATAAAAACGAAAGAAAACAAAACAAATTTTTTCCTTTTGCACATGTCTACTGTACGCCGCCATTACTAGTAAAAAAAATATATTAATAAAAATGCCATAAAACTATGCCCTATTTTGCAAAAAATAAAAACCGCAGAGGTGATCAAATACCACCAAAAGAAAGCTCTATTTGTGGGGAAAAAAGGACACCAATTTTGTTAGGGAGCCGCATCACAGGACAGCGCAATTGTCAGTTAAAGCGACGCAGTGGCCCGGTCATTGACCAGCAATATGATCTGGGGCTGAAGTGGTTAATATTAGGGCTGCGGAAATTAACGATTAATTGTTCGATTAATCGTTAATTTCTTTGATCGACTAAAAAAAATTTGATCGACGATCCGCGGAGTGAGCTCCGCGGTCTCGCCGATAGGAAAGACCGCGGCTTCGGTCTAGCTCCGGAGCCGCAGCCATCTTGGTCCACCCGGCGGCAACCAAGTAGGGGCACGCTGACGTCATCATCACCCGCCCGCCTGCTTGCATCGTGCACGTGTCAGTGTCGGCTACTCTGCGGATGGGTCCTCCTGCCTTAAGAAGGTAAGAGAGGACAACCATCATGTATAGCATGCGGGCAGATGTGTACAGGAAAAGCATGGGGGCAGATATGTGTATATGAAAAGCATGGGGGCAGATATGTCTATATGAAAAGCATGGGGGCAGATATGTGTATATGAAAAGCATGGGGCAGATATGTGTATATGAAAAGCATGGGGGCAGATATGTGTATATGAAAAGCATGGGGGCAGATATGTGTATATGAAAAGCATGGGGGCAGATGCTGTAATATACACATCTGCCCCATGCTTTAATATACACATCTGCCCCCATACTGCAAGAATATACACATCTGCCCCCATACTGCAAGAATATACACATCTGCCCCCCATGCTGTAATGTACACATGGGGGCAGATGTGTTTATTCTTGCAGTATGGGAGGCAGATATGTATATTAAAGCATGTGGGCAAATGTGTATATTACAGCATGGGGGCAGATGTGTGTATATTACAGCATGGGGGCAGATGTGTATATTACAGCATGGGGGTAGATGCTGTAATATACTCATCTGCCCATACTGCAAAAATATACACATCTGCCCCCATCACATTTACCACTGAATAATGCAGAGTTGCAATGCAAGGAGATCAGCTAAAAGTAGTTGTATCTGTATGTGCGTTAATTAATCGAAATTAGTCGATTAATCGATTAAAAAAAAAACGATTAATCAAACACAAAAATTTTAATCAGTCACAGCCCTAGTTAATATGTATCTTTGCAATACATAAAGGGCCAGATTCAGAAAGGCGAGCGGTTCTTTGCGGCGGCATAACTTTTCCTATTTATGTTACGCTGCCGCAACTTTACCCGCAAGTGCTGTATTCACAAAGCACTTGCGTGTAAAGTTGCGGCGGCGTAGCGTAAATTGGGCAGCCTAATTCAAATTGGGCGGGTAGGAGGCGTATGCTATTTAAATTAGGCGCGTCCCTGTGCCGAACGTACTGGGCATGCGTCGACCATTGAAAAATCCCAGTGCGCATGCCCCGAATTATGACGGTGTTTTTGACGTTAACGTAATCGACGTAAATCCCCATTCTCGGGCGAGTTACGCAAACGACGTAAACATTTTCAAATTTCCCGCGGTCACGACGTCCATACTTAACATAGGATGCGCCATCTTTTGGTGCTTTATCTTTACACCGGGAAACCCCTTACGGAAACGGTGTAAAGTCGTTGGGCGGGCGTACGTTCGGGAATTGGCGTATCTCGCTGATTTACATATTCTCTGCGTAAATCAGCGGGAACGCCCCTGGTGGCCATTTTAAAAATGCATTTAAGATCTGACGGCGTAATACAATTACGCCAGTCGGATCTTACCTGCAAACTGGAATACAGAAAACAGATACGCCGGGGCAAAGTCAGAGTTATGCCGGCGTATCACTGATACGCTGGCATAACTCTACCTGAATTTGGCCCAATAAGTCTACAGTTGAGCATAGAGCCATGTAGACCTATTTCTTTGGATATTTCTTTCATGAGTCAGGAGCAAGGAAAGTCTGGAGTCTGCCGGTGTCCTCTGCCTGGCATTTGTAAAACTGGCTGCCTTATGGCAGCAGGGTTTTTCTTTTTTTTAATGAACATCCTAATGTTGAATAAGGCAGAACAGTCTTAAAAGTTAGCGAAATTGACTTAACCACTTAAGACCCGGACCAAAATGCAGGCAAAGGACCTTGCCCCTTTTTGCGATTCGGCACTGCGTCGCTTTAACTGACAATTGCGCGGTCGTGCGACGTGGCTCCCAAACAAAATTGGCGTCCTTTTTTCCCCACAAATAGAGCTTTCTTTTGGTGGTATTTGATCACCTCTGCGGTTTTTATTTTTTGCGCTATAAACAAAAATAGAGCGACAATTTTAAAAAAAATTCAATATTTTTTACTTTTTGCTATAATAAAAATCCCCCAAAAATATATAAAAAACATTTTTTTTCCTCAGTTTAGGCCGATACGTATTCTTCTACCTATTTTTGGTAAAAAAAATCACAATAAGCATTTATCGGTTGGTTTTCGCAAAATTTATAGCGTTTACAAAATAAGGAATAGTTTTATTGCATTTTTATTATTATTTTTTTTTTTACTACTAATAGCGGCGATCAGCGATTTTTTTCGTGACTGCGACATTATGGCGGACACTTCGGACAATTTTGACACATTTTTGGGACAATTGTCATTTTCACAGAAAAAAATGCATTTAAATTTGCATTGTTTACTGTGGAAATGACAGTTGCAGTTTGGGAGTTAACCACAGGTGGCGCTGTAGGGGATGTGTGGCTATGTGTGTTGTTTACTACTGTAGGGGGGTGTGGCTGTAGGTGTGACGTCATCGATCGCGTCCCCCTATCACAGGGATGACGCGATCGATGCTGCAGCCACAGAGAAGCACGGGGAAGCCGTGTGTACACACGGCTCTCCCCGTTCTTCCGCTCCAGGGACGGATCGCCGCACTGCAGCGGCGATCGGGTCCGCGAATCCCGCGGTCCCGGTCCTGGAGCTTCGGACCGGGTCGCGGGAGCGCGCCCGCGGGCGCGCGCCCGCGACCCACGGCTGGGTACTAAAATCAACGTATATATACGTTGATGTGCCCAGCCGTGCCATTCTGCCGACGTAAATGTGCAGTAGGCGGTCCTTAAGTGGTTAAAGTGCCATCAATAAGGTTAGGGCAGCACATGTGGTAGGAATGACGGCTCCTTAAACTATATGGAAAGGGAGCCCATAACTGCAAGAGGACTGGCAGGATAATAGGTGGTCCATCTTACACCTCCCTCTACCAACTTTAAATAGTACATTTTACAATGTCAAACCCTCAGTTTTTATGCACTGTCAGCAGCTGAATTAATCAGTTATTGAGTATGCCGTCTCTTTATCTTTTAATCCTTGCCTACGTCCAGTGTTAATTTTGAAATAAAATTTTAATTTAGTTTTAGTCACAGGGCCAGATTCACGTACCCGGGCGCATCTTTGTGCGGGCGTAGCTTTTCTTTTTTTATGCTACGCCGCAGAAACTTAGAGAGGCAAGTGCTGTATTCACAAAGCACTTGCTCCGTAAGTTGCGACAGCGTAGCGTAAAGTGGCCGGCGTAAGCCCTTCTAATTCAAAGTAGGAAGGAGGTGGGCAGCATCTATTTAAATTAATTGTGACCCCATGCTAATGAATGGCCGGCCGAACTGGGAATGCGCACGCATGCTCAGAATCACATCGCATATACTCCCTAAGTGACATCGGCATGCAATGCCTACGACGCGTGAACGTAACCTACGCCAAGCCCTATTCGCGTACTACGTAAACGGCGTAAACAACGTAAAATTGTGTCGTTCCCTGGCCCATACCTTTGCATTAGCTGCGCCTCATATAGCAGGGGTAACTTTACGCCGGACGTAAGCCTTACGTAAAGCACGTATATGAAGCGGCCGGGCGCATCTACTTTTGTGAATCGGCGTATCTTGCTCATTTGCATATTTATAATGGGAACGCCGAATGCGTTCAGCGTACATTTGAAATTATGGCGGCGTATCTGGAGATACCCCGGCGTAAATGCTTCCTGAATCTGGCCCTAAGTCTTTTGACTAAAGTGCCATTTTAGTTTTAGTCATATTTTAGTCATCTGAATTTTTTTTTGCTTTAGTCGTATTTCAGTAGACTAAAATTTCCAGGACATTTTAGTCAACAAAAATCTATCTAATGGGTTTAGTTAAATTGTAAGGCATTGTGTAAGCATTTCTTTAGAATTTCCAAACTCATTATATACTCCTGGAGTAAAAATCGAATAACATGTTATTTATGATATTAGGGTTTGAACGTGTGCTACAGGCATACATTTAGCCAGTGTGATATATACAATATTAAACCTGTGTTAATTTTTACATCAAATTTCGATTTAGTTTTAGTCCTAGCCTTTTGACTAAAATTTAATTTTAGTTTTAGTCGTATTTTAGTCATCTGAATTGTTTTAGTTGTAGTCGTATTTTAGTCATCTGAATTGTTTTAGGTTTAGTCGTATTTTAGTCTACTAAAAATGTTAATTTTGTCAACGAAATAATAAGCTAAAAAATGCTGAGGGTTTTATACTACTTTAAGGGACATTTATGGCCAAACTGTCTATGAAAACTGATTTTAAACAGTTCAAACGGCCTCTCTCGTGGGGGAGAGCAGCACGGCAATCGCGGCCACATATCATTAATGCCACATATAAGTGCCACCTATCAGTGTCCATAAGTGTGGCATATTAGTGCCTCATCATCAGTGCCACCTAATCAGTGCCCATAAGTGCCGCCTCATCAGTGCCAATAAGTGCCATCTGATCAATGCCTACCAGTTCAGACTATCAGTGCCCATCAGTGCCGCCTCATCAGCGCCCATCAGTGAAAGTGAAAAATTACTTAGTTACAAAATTTACTGAGAGAAACCAATTAAAAATCATATTTTTTTTCTAATTTTTTTGCCTTAAAAAAAAATAAAAAATGGTCTGGACAGCAAGGGGGTGTAAGTGTCTGGTAGGCAAGTGGTTAAATAATTCCTATTTTATGCTTTCTGTTGGTTGTGCCTGTCTCTATATATATCCTGTCTTTATTGAAAGAAAATACAGGATAGTTATAGCTCTCTGTAAATCTGTTGTTAGATAAAAAAAAAAGAATTACTAGAATTGTGTGTTTCTGTTGCGGCTGACCTATGTTTAACCTATGCATGTGCTCTTGTGTTTAGCTTGTGACATATGTGTTAATCAATATATATATATATATATATATATATATATATATATATATATATATATACACATGTATAGCAATTAGGTTTGGTAGATACATGTGGGGCCTATTAGAGCCCTAAGGCCCATTATACCGATTATAGGACGTGATGTGTGTTTGACAGATTCTCCTCTTCACTTAACTCCAATTAAATAAAATTAGGTGTTGTTTGAAATTAACTGAAACCTTACTTTTTATTTTAGGGCTTAATTTCCTAACACGTGTTGAACAGTTATTATCATTTATAAAAAGAAAATGTTCTAGGACAATGACTCAGAAGGCATCGAAGCTATAGAATCAATACGATCCAACATGAGAGTTAATGTACCCCAATGCACTAAGGCAATGCAGCTCCAATACACACGCACTGCAGTACATCATATTGTGGCACGCTGCATCGGACAAAATGTTGCACATCCAGTTTTTGTCCATTTTTATGCGTTGACAGCCCATTCAAAATTAATAGTCTGCCTTAATGCAACGCACCTTAACGCATAACACAACACAAAGCATAAGTATAACAATGTGTGAATGGCCCCTAGAGGCGCACAGAAAAATAAATCTGCATTCCTGTCCTTATTCAAGTTTATCAACCTGTAGTAGGTTCATCCAGAAACTATACAATATGGACAAAATTCACAGACTGGCATAATTCCCGGATTGTGTGGAAAGAAGCAAGATGGCCATGCTACACCTAAACATGTAGGTGTATGGATCTGCTGCCTGTAATTTTAAGTTGTTGTGCTTCTTACTGTCATAGACCTATTTATGTACACCACTTCCTGCCCCTGCTAGCTGGGTCAGAAACCACAGATTGGAGGACTTTGATATCTGTATAAAGGTGAGTTTCCAAGAAGTAGACTCAGGCAGCGTACACACGTCCGAGAACCTCGTCGGGCTAAACTCATCGTTCCGCCCGACGAGGTTCCCGATGAGCGGTCGGAAAAGCTTGTCGAGCCAAAGTCCTCATTAAACAACGAGGAAAAAGAGAGTGTGCTCTCTTTTTTGGCTCGACGAGCGTCCCGACGGGACGCTCGTCAGAAGTGTACACACGACCGAGAACCTCGGCAGAATATGTCTTCCAGGGAGCTTCTCGCTGGATTTTCCTGAGAAGCTCAGTCGTGTGTACGTTTACGTAAGGGTTTTTCCGGCGTAAAGATAAAGCTGCCCATAGCAGGTGCATCCTATGTTAAGTAGGGACATCGTGACCGTGGAAAATTTGAAAATCTTTACGTCGTTTGCGTAACTCGTCCGTGAATGGGGATTTATGTTGATTACGTTAACGTCGAAAACACCGTCATAATTTGGAGCATGCGCACTGGGATTTTACAATGGTCGACGCATGCGCAGTACATTCGGCGCGTGGATGCACCTAATTTAAATAGGAGAAGCCCCTTACCCGCCAAATTTGAATTTGGCCGCCCAGTTTACGCTACGCCGCTGGAACTTTACACGCAAGTGCTTTCTGAGTAAAGTTTCGGTGGAGTAACGTAAATAAGAAAAGTTACGCCGCCGCAACTTTGCGCGCAACCTTTCTGAATCTGGCCCTATATGTTTTACTTTCTGCTATAAAATATATCCAATATAAAAAAAATAAAAAATGTCTTTATAAATTTAGGCCAATTTGTATTCTGTGACATATTTTTGGTAAAAATCCCAATCAGCGTATATTGATTGGTTTGCGCAAAAGTTTTTTCTTATACTATTAATGATGTTGATTAGCAACTTATAGCCGGACTGCGATTTTGCATTGGGAAATCAGATACTCACTGACACTTTGTGGGAACCAGTAACATAATACAGTGATCAGTGCTAAAAATTTGCACTGTTATGCTGCGTACACGCGATGGACCGTTTTCATCAGACCAAACCGATCGTTTGTGGGCCCCATCGGTTATTTATCCATTGGTTAAAAAAAAGGAACTTGTTTTAAAATTATCTGATGGATAAAAAACCTATAGAAAAAAATTGATCGTCTGTAGGCACGTCCATCGGTTAAAAATCCACGCATGCTCCGAATCAAGTTGACGCATGCTTGGAAGCATTGAACTTCATTTTTTTCAGCACGTCGTTGTGTTTTACATCACCGTGTTCTGACACAAACAGATGGTGTGTAGGCACGACTGATCATCAGTGAGCTTCATCGGATAACTGATGAAAAAATCCATCAGACCGTTTTTATCAGACTAACCTATTGTGATCAAAGAGTAAACTGTGTGCCTTACCAGTGATTTTGTGTCGTGTGTGCTGCTTTTGTGATAGATTTTATTCCCTGCTTTGGAAGGATACAATCAACCCCCCCCCCACCGTCAGAATGGAGCTCTGCCTTGTTTAAATAGGCAGAGCCCCATTCTGTGTCTCTGCCCAATGATCAGTGGGTGCTGGTGGACATTCAGTGCCCCGGCACCCACTGATTTGCTTTTGCTGTAAATAATCACAGCACAAGCGGCCCACCAGTGGTGCGCGTGCCCCCTGTAGGCGGAAGTGCAAAATCACTTATATATATATATATATACACACACATACATGATTCTGCACAGGAGGGCTGCCCTGTAACAGTAAATCTGCTATGGGGCAGTCAGTAAGTGGTTAATAACTATATATTCCTGGCTATATGTGCACAATTCCACCAGGACTCCTATCGGCCCTTTGCTGATAACACCTGTTTGTAAATTGGATGCATGTACTGTTATTATTAATTTATAAACCATGCATTATTTCTATACTGGTGACTATATACAGTATGTACTTACAGTTAATATTATATGTGGACTGCTCTCAATTACTTGTGTAGATTGCAGATCAATTTCCCAGGAATGAAATCCCTTAGTTTACAGGGGCCCTGTGCTGGGTGGAGGTACTGACAACTTTATTATCCATCCCACTCATCCACTTAAATATTTTTTACCATAATTTATTCCTTGCATTAAGGTAACAAATGTTTAGGTGTCAACCTCTCCCCCCCCCCCTTTACTTATCTGAGCCATCATATGATCCAGCACTGTGCACGTCTGTAGCTCTTCTCTCCCCTCACTTCCGGGTCTTGCTGGCTTTTGTTGGGGTTCCCGGGAGCCGAGTCCCGCTGTCTGTGTCAATCGATGCAGCAGTGGGGTCCGGGTGCGAGAATGCACAGGTGCCCTTGTGGGAACCAGCTTCCTGTGAAGGCACTGGACAAAGAGGAGGGGCTGGCGGATGAGTTTCACCGCCACTCTGTAATTCCATTGCATAGTTTGCATGTTTGTTCATTAAAAAAAAAATTGTATTAATTATAACACTAACCTAAGTTCAAACCCAATCAGTATCTGTATCCGGAAAACAATTTCAGATGATCCAGTGTCATACATTTCCCTCTCATAATCGACCCAGTTAATCAGCAATACCTGGTAATTCACATTAAGATCACTTTATATGCTAATTTTACTGTATGTTTACTTATGGTACTTTATTCTGTTATTTTCTATAGTTGGTCAACAATTTACCCATACCGTGTGTTTAGACATAATGCCACATCTAATGTCCAAGATGATGTCTGACTTTCTTTGTTTACCAATGTAACATCCATGTACGAATGTATAATCGGATATGCTACAGCTTCTTTTTTCTTTATATATTCTTTCTTTGTATATATAAAACTTTAATAAAAATCACTGAAAAAAAATACCTTTACAATCACTTTAAGAAAGATTATGGTTCTTGTATTGTTCTACAGGTTTAGCACAATATCCTGTTTAGGGAGGGATGTTTTTCATAACCCTTCCCAAAAGAGGGATAGACAGAGCAGGATAATCATACAATCAAATGTTTCTACTCACCGATCAGCTAACTGAACACATTTCTGACTCTAGATAAATAAACAAAACTGGTTATTTTTTTAGTTATCTGTAAGGTGGTGGGGGGTCTTACTACTGTTGACAAATGTAACAAGCATTCTTCAAACTGATAATCACACTAATGTTACCTTGAGATGTAACTGCAGTAGTTATTAGGCCTTGTGATATAACTTCCTGAATGTGGAGCGGTTCCTGGAAGTACAAAGTTGGATGGTTCATTACAAGGCCTCCTCTGGAGGAGGGAAGGTGGCAAGTTTAATGAGGTACTTGATTGGATGGCCACTTCTGAAGGACCTGTGATGACCGATGGCTTTGGTATCGCCAATCTATTACCTGAGGATGAAGCTGTTTCATGAGAATAATGGACTACAAGAATTGGGACCAGATGCTGTCAAGAAAGAAAGTTTGTGGAAGTGGTTGAGGAGGGGAGAGTTAGTCTGTAATGTGATGTGGCTAAGGACAAAGCAGGCAGAGGAATGCTGGTGGAATTTGAGAACAAAAGGGATTACAGACAAACCAATCCAACAAGAGATTGGGTGGATGGCGTTGCAAAACTGTCTGAGAAGAGAAGAGAAGAGAGGAATACCCTAGAGTAGAATGTGGAGGGAGAGAGAGTATTCAACCTATCTTTTGAGAATGTGAATATGTAAAGGAGGTTTGGAGGAGGTTAGAAGGTTTTGTCCGGAGGGTGGTGAGAGTTGACAAAGTAACATTTGAATCTGGTGTGTTTGGCCAGGAAGGTGGTGAAGGGTGGAGAAGCGCAAAATGTGTGTTTTTTCTGCAATTTTGAAAGAAGTGATGTGAGAAGCGAGGTGTGCTTTCTATGAAAATAAACTTGTGTTGACGGAGAAAAGTTGTGTGGATTGCTGTGTGGCAAAAATCTATGTAGTGTTGGTGGCAGAGAGGAAAAATATGGGGAAAGAAGAGGTGGATGTGTTGTGGAATTTTAGAAGGTGGAAGGAGGTGGGTTGTGTAAACTGTAAATGTGTTAAGTTTTATGCTTTTACCTTTTTGATATGTTGAATGCCACAGATGATGTACAGAACACGACTGGGTTTTATGCTGAGTTAATGTGATTCAGTCTGAGAGAAGTTTTATGGACATTTTTACAGCTGCTGTTTTTGCTTTAGATGTTTTTTTTTTCTACAGTCATAAAACTCTCCAGCATGTTATCCTATGTGCCCATGCAGACATAGGGGTCAATTCACAAAGCTTTATTTTCAGATTCTGGGTGTTATCTTAACGATTTTGCATGTTATTGAAGCTAGTTCAATTCACTAAACGATTTAATGCTTTGAAAAATCATCAAATAACGTTTCACTACACAGAACCGATATTTTAAGGTGTGGATCCTTATTAAAGAGTCAAATCGTTATTTTAAAGAGTCAAATCGTTATTTTAAAGAGTCAAATCGTTAAATATGTACAGAAGTGCAATTCACAAAGATTTTTTTGACAGTTATCGATCGTTAAGCAATCGTTAAATTAACACCTCCCTCAGGGTGGCGTTATGACATTTCCCAGGCGATATTTTGTTGTTAGAGGAAGCTTTTGGCGATTTTTGTAGTGTAGTGAAGTTTTTAGTAGTGTTGGGCAAGATATAACCGTGCTCTATTTGAACTTAAAATTATCCAGAGGCGAAGAAGAACACGGAATGTTGTTCAGATTTATAAACGTGTATTCCGTTCACATACTATTTTGGATGACTTTTCTGAAACCCAGGTGATAGCTAAATTCTGATTATCATCTCCCATGATTTATTCTCTGTATAAGGAAATACACATGGCTTTAGAAAAGCACACACTAGAAGTTTTGCACATCACATGCTCAATCTCCATGTGTATTGCTTGTGTCTCTCTCTCTCTCTCTCTCTGTATCTGCTCTTTTCCACATGCAGCTGTTCTCCTCCCCTTCTGCTCCCAGAATGCATCTCTCCAGCATTATTTAACGATCTTAAGAGTTATTTTAACGTCCCAAATCTTAATTATAACGTCTGAGTAGCATAACGATTAGATAAAGAGTCAGTTGAAAACCATAACGACTGTGTTAAATAACGATTATAGCTTTCGTGAATACCATGTTTGCTAGCGTTAAATAAGGAGTGCTAATTTAACAACTGAAGAAAACCAATAACGTTTCTCTTTGTGAATTGACCCCATAGGCTGTTATCTGAGCCTACTTATCTGAGCCATCATATGATCCAGCACTGTGCACGTCTGTAGCTCTTCTCTCCCTTCTGGATCGCGTTTTTTTTGGCTATACCAAAAAAAAAACTAGTGGGTTCTGAGAGCAGTTCTTCAACTGTAAAAGTGCCGAAAAACCTAGATAAATGCTCTAAAACACGGCTCACCAGCCTTTTTTAGGTTCCATGCACACGGGGCTTAAAAAAAAACATCTGTTCTCTTGGGAGTTAAAAACGCTCCTATAGAGCATTTTTTGTACAAAGTCTAGACGAGTTTGGGGGAGTTTTACTTTTTTTCTGCCAGTAAGCTCCAATCAAGAACGCGATCCAGAAGGTTTTTTTCTTTCTGCCTCTAATGCCGCGTACACACGGTCGTTTTTTACGATGAAAAAAAACCACGTTTGTCTTCAAAAAAACGACCAAAAAAAAATTCCAACATGCTTGAATTTTTTGTGTCGTTTTTCAAAACGTTGTTTTTTGTCTTCAAAAAAACGACCAAAAAAAAATTCCAACATGCTTGCATTTTTTGTGTCGTTTTTCAAAACGTCGTTTTTTGTTTCACAAAAAGTCACCGTGTGTAGCAAAAACGTCGTTCAAAACGACGTTTTTCAACCCGCGCATGCCCAGAAGCTAGTTATGAAGCGAGCTTCAATGGAAAAGAGTGGTGAACGTAACCTCGCTTTTTGTGAAAAAACGATGGTGTGTATGCAAAATTGTCTTTGAAAAGTGACGTTTCAAAAACTTCGTTTTTTACTTCACAGAAAACGTCGTTTTTTTTCATCGCAAAAAACGACCGTGTGTACGCGGCATAAAAGTTAAACTCAAAATTTGCCTCCTAATGCCCTACTGTGCATGGACGCATGAAGCCTTAACGTTTTTTATCCCATTGAAAAAAAAGCTCACTGCAAAGCTACTGGCGTTTTTATAACGTTATTATAACATCCAGTGTGCATGAGGCCTTAGCAGGGGTTGCCTAAGTCCAGAAAGTTACACTATTTCATAGGTTCCTCCGTGTTAAAAAGTTGGAAAAGGCGGTTTCTAAGCATTAATCAGTGTGTGGGCACTTTGTTTTCCGTTTTTAGTAACTTTATGCCAGTTGAATTATTATCAGCAATAATTTAGCCAAAAACAATAACACTCTTCTGAACAATTACTGCACTTTTTCTCCCACGACACAGAATGACTGCTAAAAGGCACTTTTGACATGATGATATAGATGCATAGCTAAGTTACAGTAAAGATTTATTGAATTTTCTCATTCCTAAACCCGCCTGTGGTATTAACTGGAATCAATAATTTTTCTGAAAGTTTTTTGGATTTACATTTATATGTGATCAGCTAAATGTAAATAATCTTCCCAGCACTGAAACTTCAAGTGAACTTCAGCCACACTTTTTATTATTTTAGAGTGGGTAAAGTTGGAACTTTCATTTCTGTCTGTGCCCGCACTGTGGTTCCCACTTCCTGTTGCAGAAGCACAACAGAAAATAATCGGAGCTCTCACCCAAATAAGGGGAAATTCAACTGGAACAACTGCACCCATTGGAAGAATTTTCCTCTACTATTGTTCTAATGGCAATCATTAATTCATGGAATTTCACTCACCTTTAATAATGATTGTCATGGTATATAGAGGGAATTTATAAACAGTGTCATGACCTTTAGAATTCCGCCGTGTCACTGCACTGAAATTGTTGGAGCTTGCGCCAGATTCAAATACCTGTCAGGCACATTCATTTTTTAAAGGCCAGGACTGATGTCCGAGCATCCAGTATGGACACTCGTTCCTCAGTGTGCTCTATCCTTGGTGACTGCATCCACCACGTAGGCAGACACATGGGTGAAGAGTTTTATCGTAGGGGGTTCTTGTCTGATACTGAGACACCATCAGGTCTGCCTGGCCTTCGATTGATGGTACACAGCAATGGGTGTACCAGCAATGGGTGGATTGCAAAGCTGCTGCTATTTAATCAAAAGCAAAATGGACTTAATAAGCAATTTCAGTTCACCATAAGGCTCTGCCTACCCAAAAATAACTGAGGCTGTAGAGATTAGTTCCCCATCAGGTGTGCCTCTTCAGTGGTGACCCGTCATGACATTACCTACCAGTATATGACCCCTTTGTTCACATTCAGCTTTGCTTCTGGGAAACTCTTAAGTGACAACTGAATGGGGCTGGGGACAGAGCCTTGTATGGGAAGTTAACCCCTTTACGCTTGCACCTCCCGGCCCTTTAAGAGCTTTCAGCATGGTTTATGATCATGTGACTACAGTGATTGCCTGTTATGGTGATCACATGACCGTAAAGCTCTCGATCTTAAAAAGAGATCAGGTGCTTTTCATTAGCCACCGGAAGCATGCATGGCATGTGCTCTCGGCACAGCTGTATGCAAATATGCAGCCACTCTGCGCCAAGGCCCACCTGCCGAGAGGCCCCATATTTGGATACTGTCAGTTCCTAGGGATTAAGTGGAATATTCCCATTGCACATGTTCCTAGAAATGGCTTAAAGCAATTGGGTACTGTAGCAACTACTGGCTGGGAACTGGGATCAACAAAATTCAAAGCACATGCAGCCATGGCAAAAAAAAAAAAATCAGAAAGACACATATATTAGTTCTCACAAAGTCTGCTGCCTTAGTTTTTATGATGGCAATTTGCATATACTCCAGAATGTTATAAAGAGTGTTCAGATGAATTGCAATTAGTTACAAAGTCCCTCTTTTCCATGAAAATGAACTTAATCCCATAAAAAAAAAATAATAATTCCACTGCATTTATGAAGAAGGCTACAGGACACCAACGCAAATCCAGCAAGCCCCAGGACCATCTCCTACAGTTGATTCAGCTACATGATTGGGGCACCAACAGTGCAGAGCTTGTTTAGCAATGGCAGTAGGCATAGAGAGACAAAGACTTTTAGAGGCTGGCCTGGTGCCAAGAAGGGCAGCAAAGAAGCCACTTTTCTCCAGGAACAACTTCAGGGACAGACTGATATTTTGCAAAAGGTACAGGGATTGGACTACTGAGGACTGTAGGAAACGAATTTTCGCTAAAGAATTCCCTTATCCGCTTGCTTGGGGCACCTGGAAAAAACTTTTCTGGAGAAGAAAAGGTAAGCACTACCATCAGTCCTGTGTCATGCCAACAGTAAAGCATCTTAACACCATTCATGTGTGGGGTTGCTTCTTGGCTACAGGAGTGGGCTCACTCACAATTTTGCCTAAGAATAAAGAATGGTACAAAAACATTCTCCAAGAGCAACTTCTCCCAACCATCCAAGAACAGTCTGGTGACAAACAATGCCTTTTCCAGCCTTATGGCACCTTGACAAAAGGCAAAAGGGATAACTAAGTGGCTGGGGGAAAGCAAATTTTAACTCCACAGACCTTAATGCCATAGAGAACTTGTGGTCAATCCTCAAACAATGGGCTGCCATCAGTCAGGAATGTGGCCAAGGAATTGATTGACAGCATGTTAGGGCGAATTGCAAAGGTCTCGAAAAAGAAGTGTCAACACTGCAAATATTAACTCTTTGCATAAATTTAATGTAATTGTCCATAAAAGCCTTTGACATGCTTGTAATTACACTTCAGTATACCATAGTAACATCTATCAAAAAGGTCTAAGAACACTGGAGCAGCAAGCTTTGTGAAAAATAATGTGTGAGACATATTTGTGTCATTCTCAAAACTTGTGGCCACAGCTGAAAGTTATATTGCCAACACACTATGGATGGTCAAAATAGCTTCCAAAAAATGTATTAAAATTATTGCATCACAGTAGTAAGTTGCAATATTTTGGGGCCTCTCAGGACCCTTTATGTGATGAAGGGGTCATGCATGACCACAAGACATTTTAATTTACTGCTGTAATGTGATCACTTTAATTCATTTTTGGATGCTATTTTGATGATTCATGGTGTGCCAGCAATAGACCTGTGTGGAAAGCCATCATTCATGGCAGCTCCCTAACACAGACAATGCCCATGGCATTTCACTGTATGCCAGCACAGAGTTGATCATAATTTACTGCTGGTCTGCAAATCTGCCAACCAATTGAAATTATTTACCAATCTGTGACAGCTATAACAACAGGTTCTTTAACCACTTCATTTCCGCCCCACGTCCAAAGACGTCATCTTTTTGAAGATGGATATCTCGGTAACGGCAGCAGCTGCTGCCACAACCGAGATATCCATCTCTTCGTGGGGCGCTCCTGTTAACGATAACGGCGGTCATCGCGGCGGATTCGCCGCGAGATCGCCGTTACCGGCGGCGGGAGAGGGTGCCCCCCCCCTCCCACCGCTCTCCCGCGCCCTCCGCCGCTTACCGTAGCCGTCGGTAGCGGCGGAGGCGATCGGGTCCTCTTGCTGGCTGTCCGGGGATGCGACTGAGGGAAAAAATGTCCCTCAGCCATCCCCATACCTCTGCTGGGCGGAAGTGATGTCAAAACGTCATTTCCGCCCAGCCTCTTAAAGAGACATTTAATTTGTTTACATTTTGACTTTTTTTTTTTTCTTTTTTTTTTTTGCATTTAAGCCTGTATATGAGATCTGAGGTCTTTTTGACCCCAGATCTCATATATAAGAGGACCTGTCATGCTTTTTTCTATTACAAGAGATGTTTACATTTTTTTTTTTTCAGTGTTAAACATTATAAAATAAATAGAAATAAAAACGAAAACCAAAAAAAAATTTTTTTAAAGTGCCCCGTCCCGACGAGCTCGCGCGCAGAAGCAAACGCATACGCGAGTAGCGCCCGCATATGAAAACGGTGTTCAAACCACACAAGTGAGGTATCGCCACGATCGTTAGAGCGAGAGCAATAATTCTAGCCCTAGACCTCCTCTGCATCTCAAAAAATGCAACCTGTAGAATTTTTTAAACGTCGCCTATCGAGATTTTTAAGGGTAAAAGTTTGACGCCATGCCACGAGCGGGCACAATTTTTAAGCGTGACATGTTGGGTATCATTTTACTCGGCGTAACATCATCTTTCACAATATATAAAAAAATTGGGCCAAATTTATCGTTGTCTTATTTTTTAATTCAAGAAAGTGAATTTTTTCCAAAAAAAGTGCGCTTGTAAGACCGCTGCGCAAATACGGTGTGAGAAAAAGTATTGCAATGACTGCCATTTTATTCTCTAGGGTGTTAGAAAAAAAATATATATAATGTTTGGGGGTTTTAAATAATTTTCTAGCAAAAAAAACTGTTTTAGTCTCGTAAGCACCGAATCTGAAAAACAGGCTCGGGGCTGAAGTGGTTAAGTGGCGGTAGTAAGAACTGCCTGAATTTGTAGCATGTGACAGCACGGTTACCAAAACTGGCAACAATTCTTGCCTATCATATTTTCTGGCATATAAGACAACCATTCACATCTAAATTTCACATCCAAAAACCAGGGGTCGTCGCTAATACTGTATGCATACAGTTTGTACCACTCAGCCAATCAGGACAGGCGATGCAGCCTGTGATGAATACAGAGCCCGCTAAGCCTGCTCGGATTGGAGACAACCTTTACCAATCTGAGCAGGCTACATTACAGTGAGTCAGAGCGGAGCGGGTTCATAATATCACTGCCTCTGACAATCCGAGAAGACTTTGTATTTAACCGCTTCAGCCCAGCGCGCCGTCATATTACTGCGGGATGGTGGCTCTCCTGGGCGAGAGCCCGTAGCTATACGTCCGCTCCCCCCCGAGTCCCGCGCGCGTGCCCGGTGGGTACGATCGCCACCGGACACACGCAATCGCTCGTTACAGAGCAAGGACCGGGAGCTATGTGTGTAAACACATAGCTCTCGTTCCTGTCAGCGGGGGAAACGCTGATCTTCTGTTCATACAATGTATGAACGGAAGATCAGTGAATTCCCCTAGTGAGGCCACCCCCCCCCCATACAGTTAGAACACACCCAGGAACACACTTAACCCCTTCCCCGCCCCCTAGTGTTAACCCCTTCACTGCCAATGGCATTTTTATAGTAATCCAATGCATTTTTATAGCATTGATCGCTAAAAAATGGCAATGGTCCCAAAAATGTGTCAAAAGTGTCCGAAGTGCCCGCCATAATGTCGCAGTACTGAAAAAAAATGCTGATCGCCGCCATTACTAGTAAAAAAAAATATTAATAAAAATGCCATAAAACTACCCCCTATTTTGTAAACGCTATAACTTTTGCGCAAACCAATCAATAAACGCTTATTATGATTTCTTTTTACGAAAAATATGTAGAAGAATACATATCGGCCTAAACTGAGGAAAAAATATGTTTTTTTTTATATTTTTGGGAGATATTTATTATAGCAAAAAGTAAAAATTATTGCTCTATTTTTGTTTATAGCGCAAAAAATAAAAACCGCAGAGATGATCAAATACCACCAAAAGAAAGCTCTATTTGTGGGAAAAAAAGGACACCAATTTTGTTTGGAAGCCACGTCGCATGACCGCGCAATTGTCAGTTAAAGCGACTCAGTGCCGAATCACAAAAAGTGCTCTGGTCATTGGACAGCAATATGGTCCGGGGGTTAAGTGGTTAATAGAATACATCGCTCGCGGTGATTGGCTCAGCAACATATGGCTCCAACTTCGATTGAGAAGAAGGAAATCTAGGCAATATGAAGCCTCAGAAGGTGGATCGTCCTGCCTCAGAAGGTGGGTTATCCTATACAGTGAGTATAGGCAAAAACGTAGGAAATACAGTAGCATTAGGGGGTCGTCTTATACGTCTGGTCATCTTATACACTGGAAAATTCTGAAAATTTGGCTCAGGTAGTTTTAAAGACACCCACTAAAAAGAAAAATGTCTTAAATCCTTTACAAAAATCCCCTGATAGTGAGAGCAGCTTTTTCTGAGGGGGTACATAAAGAGATATAATTCTCAATGCTCAAAAGTTTGTCAATCAGTAAACTCTAGCAGCAGAAGATACCTCTGTCAGAATACAATGTCCCAGCAAGTGGTGTGGAATTCCTCCTCCACCTCATTTGTATGCATGGAGGAATCTGTTCATAACTCTTAACACTCCATCAAAACTAGATTTTTTTATTTTTATTTTTAAATGAAACAAGATACTTACATTATTGGCACTAAAAACATTCCAAACATTCCATGCAGAACCCTAATGCCCTGTACACACGATCGGTTCTTCCGATGAAAACAGTCTGATGGATTTTTTCATCAGATAAAAACGGTCGTGTCAAAACGCGGTGATGTAAAACACAACGACGTGCTGAGAAAAAGTTCAATGCTTCTGAGCATGCATCAACTTGATTCTGAGCATGTGTTGATTTTTAACCGATGGATTTCCCCACAGACGATTGTTTTTTTCTATAGTTTTTTTAACCTAGTTTTTTCACCGATGGATAAAAAACCGATGGGGCCCACACACGATCGGTTCGTCTGATGAAACCGGTCCATCAGACCGTTTTCATCAGACGAACCGAGCGTTTGTACGCGGCATTACAGTTTTTTTTTTTTCATTTACGTTGCTGGTATTTCGGTGGTGTAACAATGTGATTTAAATAATGTTGGTCAGGTTGCATCTTATTTAAATAGGAGGTTCACCCTAAAACTACTCTGTCCCATAGCATCCAGCAAACTGGCATACTACTTACTGTTAAATGAAGAATTTTCTTATCTCTCCACCGCGGATGAATGGCGCGGCTATGTCGCGTCACGCCTTCCGAAAATAGCAGATTTAGGACTCGGCTCGATTTAGGACTCGGCCTGCGCACAGACCTAGGAGCTGACTGCGCTGTATATAGCCGAGTTCTATGGCTATGACGCTTCACGCCCTCTGAAAAAAGCCAAAATAGAACTCGGCTATATACCGTGCCTGCACCTAAATCGGCTATTTTCAGGAAGCTATGACGTGACATAGCCGCGCCATTCACCCGCGGTGGAGAGATAAGAACATTCTTAATTTAAGGCCGCGTAGACACGATCGAATATATCTGCTGAAACTGTTCCAACGGACCGTTTCAGCGGACATATCCGATCGTGTTTACGGGCTAGCGGACATGTTTTCCCAGCGGACAGATTTCAAAGCATGCTTTGAAATTTGTCCGCCGGAGACATGTCTGTCGGATATGTCCGCTGGTTAGTACACTAACCAGCGAACAGAAATCTCTGTGCATGCGTCAAATGGATTCGACGCATGAGTGGAAGTATTTTACTTCCTGGAGTGGTACGTGGCGGCGTCAACGTCACCGCCACGTCACCGCGTCCTCAGCCCGAGGGGATTTTCGTCCGATGCTGTGTACACGCCATCGGACCAAAATCCGATGAGACATGTCCGCTGGAAACGGTCCATCGGACATGTTTGAGCGGACATGTCTCATCGTGTGTACGCGGCCTAACAGTAAGTAGAGCAAATAAATAAAAAAAACAGCATACTGGCGCTGACGCCAGTATGCTGGATGCTATGGGACAGAGTAGTTTTAGGGTGAACCTCCGCTTTAAGTAAGAACCTTTAAATTATGTATGTTTCAAACTATTTCAAATTACTTTTAGCAGTAGTAGTGTATTGTAGCGTGTTTGCTATTGATTAATGCAGAATGTTTGGAGTTTAGATGTTACCCTTTATTGGTTAACTTAACTTATTTAACCACTTCAGCCCCGGACCATATTGCTGTCCAAAGACCAGAGCACTTTTTGTGATTCGGCACTGCGTCGTTTTAACTGACAATTACGCGGTCGTGCGACGTGGCTCTGAAACAAAATTGGCATCCTTTTTTTCCCACAAATAGAGCTTTCTTTTGGTGATATTTGATAATCTCTGCGGTTTTTATTTTTTGCGCTATAAACAAAAATAGAGCGACTATTTTGAAAAAAAATGCAATATTGTTTAATAAAAATCCCAAAAAAGATATAAAAAAACATTTTTTTTCCTCAGTTTAGGCCGATACGTATTCTTCTACATATTTTTCGTTAAAAAAAAACGCAATTAGCGTTTATTAATTGGTTTGCGCAAAATTTATAGCGTTTACAAAAAAGGGGGTCGTTTTATGGCATTTTTATTATTATTATTTTTTTATAGTAATGGCGGCGATCAGCGTTTTTTTTTCGGTACTGCGATATTATGGCGGACACATCGGACACTTTTTACACATTTTTGGGACCATTGGCATTTTTATAGCGATCAATGCATTGTATTACTACAGAAATGCCATTGGCAGTGGAGGGGTTAACACTAGGGGGCAGGGAAGGGGTTAAGTGTGGTCCTGGTGTGTTCTAACTGTATGGGGGGGGGTGGCCTCACTAGGGGAAATCACTGATCTTCTGTCCATACATTGTATGGACAGAAGATCAGCGTTTCCCCCGCTGACAGGAACAAGAGGTATATGTTTACACACATACCTCCCGTTCCCCGCTCTGTAACGAGCAATCACGGGTGCCCGGCGGCGATCATACCCGCCGGGCACGCGCACGGGACTCAGGGGACGCGCTTGGGCTTTACTAACATATGTTTGCATGTTTTAATGGACTCAAAACTAAGAAAAGATTGGAATGATCAGAAGAATTCACAAACTCGTAGTTTGCGGTTTCCCTTGATTCTCAAACATACTCATCAGAACAAGAGAGTAACCACGTACCTGTTTAATGAAGAAAATGTTTAACTGTTAGAATAATTGTAGTTTAAATAATGTGCTATTTTTACATTTGATAGCTAGTCAGTGGTGGAGTAGGACGCTTCTCCATGAGTCTGCTCTCACCCAGGGCCTAGACAGACAGCCAGTCAGGCAGGCAGTAGTGTTGAGCGGAATACGTCATATTCGATTTCGCTAATATCGAATATTCGTGATATTTAATCCAAAAAAAAATTGCGAAATTTCGCTAATGCGAAAATGATTGCGAAATTCTCATAAACGGAGATCATTTCCTGTATTACTAAACTAATATGCACTAAACACTAACTCTACACTAACTCTATTTAAAAGAAAGGAGAATAAGGGGGCAAAAGAAGGGCGGAGAAGATAATCGCGCAATATTCCTATTGCGTAATTATCTTCTCCGCCCTTCTTTTGCATCAAAGCCAATCAGAATAACTCGAATATTCGGCAAAAGGAATATCGCGCAATATTCCTTTTGCCGAATATTCGAGTTATTCTGATTGGCTCTGATGCAAAAGAAGGGCGGAGAAGATAAATGCGCAATATTCCTTTTGCCGAATATTCGAGTTATTCTGATTGGCTCTGATGCGCCCTTCTTTTGCATCAGAGCCAATCAGAATAACTTGAATATTCGGCAAAAGGAATATTGCGCGATTATCTTCTCCGCCCTTCTTTTGCATCAGAGCCAATCAGAATAACTTGAATATTCGGCAAAAGGAATATCGCGCAATATTCCTTTTGCCGAATATTCGAGTTATTCTGATTGGCTCTGATGCAAAAGAAGGGCGGAGAAGATAATCGCGCAATATTCCGTTTGTCGAATATTCGAGTTATTCTGATTGGCTCTGATGCAAAAGAAGGGCCGAGTAGCTGATGCGATTCTTTTATGTTGCCGAAAATTCGCAATGCGAATTTTCGGCAACATAAAAGAATCGCATAAGCTACTCGGCCCAGGGTCTCTCTCTAATCATACCAGCAATGCTTTTAGACGTCGATGGAGATCACTAGGATGTGATCTGTTTTAAAAATAAATTTGAAAAAATACGAATATTCGCCATAGCGAATATTCGCCGCAATATTCGAGTTATTCGCGAATACTCGAATATGCAATATTCGTAGCGAATATTCGCAATGCGAATATTCGTGAGCAACACTAGCAGGCAGGTTCTCCCAGCCAACTGCTGCAGCAGCACCCAGATCCCAGGACACCCAGGATTTTTCTCCCCCTTTGGCCTTTTGCTTCCACGCCATACACAGCAACCTGCCGCAGGTAAGGCCCAGCAAGATCTGGCCTACACTTCTTCCCCCTACCCTGGGATGATATTGCGGCCTTCCTTATCAGGATAGGCCACGGCTCCTGCCCAGGCTCCGCTCCGGTCCGACCCCCAACTTTTCGGCCAACAGCCCCCTGCCTTCTTCCCACCACCACCCACCCCACCCTTTAATCATCGGTACCAGGGGCACAAACAATCTGCCCCTGATATCACGGACACATCCAGGAAAGGCTGCGGCTTCAGCCGAGGCCTAGCGGCATGATAACGGCCTAACAAACCCCACTTCTCAATACTCTGCCAATCACCCGGTCCCCGAGGACGCCCCGCAGTGCCCCAGGATTCCCACCACCTCCCCCCCCCCCTCGGCTGCCCCAGTACTCCAGCCCCCGACTCTGGCCTAGTCTTGGTCGGCGGCCATCTTGCTACACCCAAGCTATAGTTCCACCACTATAGCTTACCCCCACCTCCCCTCCACAGCCCGGTTCCAAGGATTGCCTATCACCTGTGATCACAGGTGGGACAGACTACACCCACCCATCAGCACCAATCGTTTATTTAATATTGATCCAGCGTTTTGCCGATCGCCCTCGAGGGGTCAGGAAGGAATTTTTTCCCCGGTTGGTGCATATGGGCCCGCACGCCTGTTTTTTTTTGCCTTCCTCTGGACCAATCAGGGAGGGAATCTTCCTTCCCATCTACCATCAAAAAAAACTCAATCAACTTCAATTCCCTGTGTTTTTCTTCGACCATCAGTAATCTGAGATACTCCGCAGAAACCATCTGGGAACTAAAACCATTTGCCTCAATACTGCCAGTTGTCACCAAAAAAGCTCTAAGAAGAGAGTAACTGTTAAGAATCAATCGTCGATCGACAGTTAAAAATTACAAGCATTCACCCCAACCTAAGCGCATATTATGCGCTTTGGTCAATACAAGACCAGCAGTAAAACACCAACAAGAAATCCACGATTTCATCCTACAATGCGATTTAGACTGCCTCTTTATCACAGAAAGTTGGCTCACACCCGACTGTAACACCATTCTAGGTGAACTGGTGCCAGAAAATTATCGCATTATAACAGAAAATAGAGTGGGGCAAAGAGGAGGAGGTCTGGCGGTGATCTATAAGGCCTCGTACACACGATCGAATTTGTCCGCTGAAAACGGTCCGATGGACCGTTTCAGCAGACATCTCCGATCGTGTGTATGGGCTAGCGGACAGATTTGTCCACCCGACAGATTTCAAAGCATGCTTTGAAATCTATCCGGTGGGAATCTGTCCGCCCGACATGTCTGCTGGTTAGTACACTTACCAGCAGACATGTCGTCCCGCTCCGCCGCCACACCGCCGCCGAATGGATTCGGCGCATGCGCGGAAGTGTTTTACTTCCTGGTGCGGTGACGTGGCGGCGTCAACGTCACCGCCACGTCACCGACACGTCAGCGCGCTCTCTGCTGGCGGGGATTTTGGTTTGCTCGTGTGTATACGCGAGCAAACCAAAATCCCAGCAGACAGATTTGTTCAAATCTGTCGGACGGACAGATTTGAACAAATCTGTCCGCTCGTGTGTATGGGGCCTTAGACTCACCTCGAGATCTCTAAACCAATCCTTTAAAACCCACTTCCATTCATGGAAACCCTCACTCTGCAACTACAAACAAATCCCCAGGAGACCGTCCATATTCTACTCTGCTATCGACCACCAGGTCCAAAATCGAAGCTTCTCTCACCCTTGACAGAGTTCATCTCCACTTATACCCTAAACAGCAAACACCTTTTGCTGCTCGGGGATCTCAACCTCTGGGCCAACTCCCCACAGGATCCCGTTGCTGATGCCTGCATCGGCCACTTGGAAGGATTAGGGCTGCAGCAACATGTATGTGGGCCCACACATACTTCCGGTCACACGCTCGATCTTATTTTCAGACAAGATCTGGAAATAAACATTCTGAAAAATGAACCATTGCCATAGACAGACCACCATGCAATTAAATTCAAAATTACCATAAATGCCCCCTAAACGCTAAAACCAGTGACAACGCACTGGACCAGATCGCAGAAGAAGCTCCATTCGGAGCTCTTCAAAACTACTTAGGGAACAAAATAAAAACAATCCAACTACATCAAACAGCCACAGAAACACTGGATGCCATAAACACAGCTCTACTGCAGTCAGCCGACTTGGTAGTGCCCAAACGCAAAACCTGCATCCGGAAAAACAACTCCAGCAGGTTTAATGACCAGCTGTCGTTGATAAAGCAAGAACGCAGAAGAGCGGAAGTAGCCTGGAAAAGAAGCTCTTCAGAGGAAAACCACACCATCTATAAGGAAACAACAAAAAAAATACCACAAAGAAATCTTTAAAGCCAAAAAAATAATTTCTCTAATATCATTACTAATGCCCTCAACCGCCCCGGCGAACTCTTTAATTTAGTCACCCAAACCATGAATCCAGTCTGTCTTGAAGCCCCCAATTCTGATACCCAAGAATTTTTCAATGAATTATCGGATTATTTTGTTAACAAAATTGAAGGAATCCGTGAAAGCATTCAGCAAAACACTACCCCCTTTTACCCCCCCCCCCCCCCCCAGGGCCAGATTAAGAACATAATGGGCCTGGTGCTGAGGATTTTGGTGGGGCCTTTTATAAATAATAAATAAATGCGTAAGAATCACAGCGCAGCAATGGAGGGCCCAGTCTGAAAATTTAAGTGTACCCTAATGTGGTAATATGCTGTGCATACTTGTACATTGTGGCATACCCTACCCCAGGGCCTCTAAAAAGTAGTAATGTCAGGAAAGTTTACTACCGCTTTAATATCACAGGATCCCAGAAACCTCTCATGGGGCCCACTACTGACCCAGTGGCCCTTGGGCAGTGCATAAGTGCATAGTTGCCAACATTTAAAAAATATTTTCAGGGACACTTTTTCACAAGTGCTATATTTAGAGTAGCTGAGATCCCCTATGTTCCTCTGTACATCACAGTAGTAATCACAAAATTAAATAAGTTCTAGTAACAGAACAAATATGAGAACTGAGATTTCCTTTAGTTGAACTAACAAAAGGGTGTCCATTCTAGAGCTGGTAACATTATGGGTATTCAGTATCATTTTAAAGCACTGTTTTTGCGTGTAAGCGACATAGGGGAGGAGTACGGACGGTATATAAGTGGGAAGTATGTGCAGGTGAGGGAGAGGAATGTAGAGGGTCTAACATTGGGCACTATGTACAGGAGAAGAGTGCAAAGGGTACGGCAAAAGGCAAAATGTACAGGAGAGAAGTGTGGAGAGTATGACAGTGGGCATCATGTACAGGAGAGAAGCATGGAGGGTACGACAGTGGGCAGTATGTACAGGAGAGAAGTGTATGACAGCAGGCACCATGTACAGGAGAGGAGTCTGGAGGGTATGACAGTGGGCACTATGTATAGGAGAGGAGTGTGGATGGTATGATAGTGGGCACTATGTATAGGAGAGGAGTGTGGAGGGTATGACAGTGGGCAGTATGTACAGGAGAGGAGTGTGGACAGTATGATAGTGGGCACTATGTATAGGAGAGGAGTGTGGAGGGTATAACAGTGGGCAGTATGTACAGGAGAGGAATGTGGAGGGTATGACAGTGGGCAGTATATACAGGAGAGAAGTGTATGACAGCAGGTACTATGTACAGGAGAGGAGTGTGAAGGGTATGACAATGGGCAGTTTGTACAGGAGAGGAGTGTGAAGAGTATGACAGTGGGCAGTATGTACAGGAGTGTGGGGGTATGACAGAGGGTAGTATGTACCAGAGAGAAGTGTGGAGGGTATGATGGGGCAGTATGTACAGGAGAGAAGTGTGGAGGGTATGACAGTGGGCAGTATGTACAAGAGAGGAATGGGGATGGTATGATAGTGGGCACTATGTATAGGAGAGGAGTGTGGAGGGTGCGACAGTGGGAAGTATGTACAGAAGAGGAGTCTATGACAGCAGGCACTATGTACAGGAGAGGAGTGTGGAGGGTATGATAGTGGGCACTATGTACAGGAGAGGAGTGTGGAGAGTATGGCAGTGGTCACTATGTACAGGAGAGGAGTGTGGAGAGTATGACAGTGGGCACAATATATAGGAGAGGAGTGTGGAGGGTATGACAGTGGGCACTATGTACAGAAGAGGAGTGTGGAGGGTATGACAGTGGGCACAATGTATAGGAGAGTGGAAGGATGTTTAGGGACTGCATAGTGGTTAAGCGGGTCATACATGAATTGAAATTACACCAATTATGCAGAGACCAGCCATAGTCGATCTATGTATGGGCTAGCTGGTTTTACACAAGTCAATCTATTAATCGACTTGAGTACAACCAGCCTGTTTTTCCAAAAACAATCAGTGCTGCCAGCTATAGATAGCAACACTGATCATTGTACTCACTGGCAGAACACAATAACACTACAGGAGTGATTCCCCCATCTACAGGTCAGCAGGTGAGAGGGTGTGTGGGGACAGGCTGGGGAGAGATACCAGTCAGTGGCTGGGTAGGCACTGGCTAGTATCAGAGCCAGATACACACAGGTTACATACGTCGGGATCGTTAGAGCGAGAGCAATAATTCTAGCACTAGACTTCCTCTGTAACTCTAAACATGTAACCTAAAAAATGTTTAAAGCATCGCTTAGGATACCAAAAAAAAAAAATCGTGCTAACTTTAGTGTTTTTTTTAATGTATGAAACAGTTTATTTCCAAAAAAACATGTTTGAAAAATTGCTGCGCAAATACAGTACCGTGCTAGAGCTGCACAATTAATCGTTAAAATTGTGATCTCGATTCAACCCCCCTGACATCTCCAATGCAGAGTTTGCTGATTCTTTCATATAACAAGTGGAGAGACTTTCAGCTGTCAAAAGAAAATATCCGGGCAGTCTGCCAAGTTCTTAGCAGGAAACATTGTAACTAACGCTTTCTTCTTATATCAAAGGGATAAAGTTCTGTGTGTAAAGAAAATATCCGACTGTCTGTGAAGTTTGTAAACAACATGAAACATTGTAACCAACTTCCTTTTTAGATCAAACTTCTGTGTGTAAATGCAGGAAATGTAACCACTTAAAGTCCAACACTTGTTTAAGTTAAAAACCAATATTTTTTGCTAGAAAATTACTTGGAACCCCCAAACATTATATATATTTTAGCAGAGACAAAAATGGCAATTGCTGCAATATTTTATGTCACACTGCATTTGCCCACTTCATTGAATAATAAAAACCATAAAAACAAAACAGTAAAGTTAGCCCATTTTTTTTTTTCATTTTAAAGATGATGTTATGCCGTACGAATCGTGAGAGAATCATGATCTATCTTCTAAGCAAAAAAATTGCAGTTGTCGTTTTAGCCAGAATCGTGCAGCTCTATACCGTGCAACATAAAAAGTTGCAAAGACCACCATAGAGTTCTAGCAAAAAACAAATGATGATTTTTTTTCTCAGTCTGCTGCGGTGTGTCAGCTTGTATTTATACTGGCTGCTCTGTATGTAGCTTCTGACAGGCTGTGCAAGCAGCCCTGTATCTCCGGAACCATAAATGATAGCCATCCCATATTTTTTCTCTTCAATAGTTTTTATTGAGAATTTTTCAAAAGTAAACAAGGAAAAATACAAACATTCCCAGAAATAGAGGAAACAATAAAATCGTACAACATGTGTGCTCATAGCAGTACAAATGATCAAAAAGAAGAGAAGTAGAATAATAGAAGAAAAAAAAGTTGACAAGTCTTGTACACGGATCAAAGAGGTACCACGTTTAGAAAGTACTGAGTCTGCCATCCGCATTTGACAGAGCTACACAGGAACAATAAACAAATAAACTGGGAGGGTCAGGTGGGGAGGGGGGAGAGGGGGGAAGGATAAAGGGTTGGAGAAGAAGGGGGGAGGGGGATAAGGAGAAAGGATGGATGACCGTATTATTACCATAAACATAAATCTACTAGGGAGTGTTGCTCAAAACACATCTCATCGAAACAAATGCAAATAAGGACAAGTCGCCTTTACTGTAGAGGGAACCATTCCAGCCAGGGCTTCCACTGCTTATCAAATTTGTCTCTCCTGCCCTCCCTGCTTGCCAGCAGGGCCTCAAAGGTGCAGTTGGCTCTAGTTATCTCCAGAACCTCTGTAACATTGGGAACCTTATTGGATTTCCAATTCCTGGCCAGGAGCAGCCTAGCAGCTAAGAGAAGATGAGTGACAACTACCCGAAACTCTGGGGGAAATCCCTCCATTCCCAAATTCAGTATAGCAAGTTCAGGAGTAGGGGGTGTAAGTATGCCTGTGATGTGCGAGATGCTGTTGAACACACTTCTCCAGAAACTCGTAAGGTTCTTGCAAAACCAGAAAACATGGATGATGTTGCCAACGGCCCCACAGTCTCTCCAGCAGAGCGGAGAGGCCGTAGGACAGAATCTAGAGATACGATAAGGGGTAAGGTACCATCTCTGGGCAATTTTCTGGGAGAGCTCCCAGTGATTGACGCATTTGGAGGCTTTGTGTATCATTTTGAATGAGTACTGCCACTGACACTGTGTAAATGTTTTGCCCAAATCCACTTCCCATTTACGGAAAGGGGGCGCCAATGTGAAATGTAGTTTATCCTGGAAGAGGTTATAAAACAGGGAAATTCCTTTGGGGGGCAGGGTCACTGCTGTGTAGAATTGCCATATGTCAGCCTGAATCATCACATGTCGGGATCCCAGACCTCGGAGGAAGTGGGAGGCTTGTGCGTGTTTGAAGTAATCTGTATGCGGGAGGTCATATTCAGCTGCCAGCGTATCAAATGGTTTGAGCACATTGTAGCAGTACAAATCTTCAATCCAAGTGATACCCCTGGCCGCCCAGTCAGAGAAAGAGGTGTGTGGAATGGCGCATGCCAGGGTCTCAATAGGAGCCGGGATAGGAACGGCGTTGTGAGATGCGGAAGTCAGAGTGCGCAATTCCCGCCACGCTATTAAGGATGCTTGAAGCGGCAGCGCGAGTTGCCGCAGGGGAAGAGGTTGCCAGGTGTCAAGGAGCAGGACACTACGAAGATCCGCGGTCGGACTAAGAGCCTGCTCTATGTCACACCACAACACATCAGGGGTAGGGGAGATCCAATGTCTTAGTTGAGCCAGTATAGCTGCTCGGTGGTAGTCTCTAATATCAACTAAGCCCATTCCCCCTACGGAACTATGTTTAACCAAAAGGGGTCTAGCGCATCTAGGGCGTTTGGGTCCCCAAATGTATCGATGTAAAATATAGTTTAGAGCATGGAGGTGACCACGCTTCAGCGGAATGGGTAGGGCACGGAAAACATATAGAATTTGGGGGAGAAGTAGCATTTTAAAAGAAGCCAAACGCCCTGACCAGGTCAATTCGACCCTGGCCAAGCGAGCAGCCTCCTGTGAAATTTTATCTATCAAAGGTAGGAAATTAGCGTCAGCCAGTTTAGATAAGTCTGCTGTAATTTGGAGACCTAGATACGGTATACTAGATGCAGCCCAGGAGTAGGGGAAGGAGACCTGCAGGTGGGACTGGAGTCTAGGGGGGAGATTGAGACCTAATATCAGGGATTTCGTGTAATTGATTTTATAGTAGGAGATGCGGCTAAACTCTAAGAGAATATTGTGCGCTCGGGACAGGGACGAGTGTGGTGAAGTCAGAAAGAGAATGACGTCGTCTGCAAACAAGCTTATGTTGTGAGATCTACCCGACACCAAAAAGCCAGGGGTTCCACTATGGGATCTAATTTTTTCAGCTAGGGGCTCAATGAGAAGGTTGAAGATGGAAGGGGACAGAGGGCACCCCTGTCTAGTACCATTTGTTATGCTAAAAGGGGAGGAAAGCATACTGGAGGTGTAAACCTGCGCACATGGGGAGGAGTACAGCGCCAGAATCGCCGATAGGATGGGGCCAGAAAACCCAAATTTCTCAAGGACCCGGGCCATGTAGCCCCAATGTACTCTGTCGAACGCCTTCTCCGCATCCAAAGAGAGGAGCAGAGAAGGCGTCCGACAGGCCCCAGCATGATGCACCAATCCAATGACCCGCCTAGTTGCGTCCGAAGATTGTCTTCCGGAGGTAAACCCTGTCTGGTCCGGATTAATCAGGGATGGTAGGATTGGAAGCAACCTGTGCGCAAGAATTTTAGCATATAACTTTACATCCGTGTTCAACAGGGAAATTGGTCGGAAGTTAGGAGGTGTAGTGGGAGTCTTCCCCGGCTTAGGAATGGTCACAATAAAGGCTTTAAGCATTTCATCTGGGAAGGAGGCAGAGAGCATTGCTTCCGAAAACACTTTATCTAACATAGGAGTCAAGAGGGAGTCAAAGGTTCTGTAATAACTATTGGGAAGTCTGTCCGGTCCCGGCGATTTTCCACTAGGGAGAGTTTTAATAACCCTCAGGATCTCGGACTCAGTAACAGGTCGATTCAGGGATTCCAGCTGGGAGGAGGTCAATGTGGGTAGTGCTAAATCAGCCAGGAAGGACCGTATAGCGTCCTCTGTAGGCTGAGGGGTGGAGGGGTCCTGTCTGAGATTATACAGGGAGGAGTAGAACTCAGCAAAGGAGTTGGCTATGTCCTGGGGGTTGTAGATTTTACTACCATCCGAGCTTCTCACCAGGAAGGGGATAGTGGTTTTCACTTTGCGATTTTTCAATCGCTGAGCCAGAAATTTACCTGCGCGGTTGCCAGATGCGTAGTGAGTCATTCTAAGGGACCGTATGTGTTTGTCAAAGCGCTCAAGCAGCAGTCTCCTGAGGTCCGAGCGCAGGCCAAATAGTTTAGAAGCTATCGAGGCGTCAGGGGTCTGCTTGTTACGCTCTTCTAGAGAACGAATGTCGGATAGGATAGAATCCAGTTTCTGTGCTCTCTGCCTCCTTACCCGCGCACCCAGTTGAATCAAGATACCTCTGATATAGGCCTTATGGGCACACCACACTGAAAATGGATTGGCAACAGATCCAGCATTTACTGAAAAGAATTCCCTCAAGTGTCTGGAAATGTAAGCTACCTGGGAAGGCTGCTGTATCAGGAAAGAGTCAGCCCTCCAAACATAGGAGGAGGAGACCGGGGCTCCCCCATCCACCACCACGGACACCGGTGCATGGTCAGACCACATGATGTCGTGAATGGCGGACGAGGAGACCCTTTGCAGCAAGACCTTATCCACCAGAATCAAGTCTATGCGCGAATATGAGTTATGTCTGGAGGAATGGAAAGAATAGTCTCTCTCACTGGAATGCAAACATCTCCAAGCATCAAATACATTTTCAGCATGCAACAGGGGTTGGAGAACAGGTTGAGGCCGCCTGGACCCGGATCTGGACGTAGTATCAATTTGAGAATCTACGGTCAAGTTGTAGTCCCCACACATGATCAAGGCACCTCTCCTAATCTTATTGACTCTGCAGAAGAGTCTCCTCAAAAATCGAAGCTGGTGGGTGTTTGGTGCGTAGAGATTGACCAATGTGTATAACTTGTTGTTAAAGAGTCCGACTAGGACCAGGAACCTACCCTCGGGGTCCACCAGCGACTCCTGGAGGGAGCAGCTAACTGAGTCCTTGATAGCGATGAGGACTCCTTTTTGTTTCTTAGGAGCGGAGGCCTGAAAGATATGGGGGAAGTTGTTATGGCGGATAGAAGGCGCACCTTGCGCCTGCAGGTGGGTTTCCTGCAGGCAAAGGATGTCCGAGCGCAGTTTCAGAGCTTCCTTCCACACAGAAGCCCGCTTAACTGGGTGGTTCAATCCTCTGACATTAAATGAGGTTATTGTGAGAGCCATGGGTGATAGCGGAGAAAAAAGATAACAGTACCTCGCAGCACTGCAAGCAGTCCTCTGAAGTCAGTGGAGCCCAGGCGGTGGATGTAGGCGGCAAGCAGGATATCCTCAGTGAAGACGAGACGGTGTCCATCGCAAATGAAGTAAAAAAAGAAGAAAAACATTGTAAGAATTGAAAATAACAAAGTCTGAATACAAACGGAAAACGGTGGGAGTAAAAAGGTGGATTCCTCTCGGAAACCGGATGCAGAGCGACTGCACATCATCAACCAGGGGGGTAAAACGTGGGGAAAGAGCTCCAGAAAAGTCGGGGGACTTGTGTAGTCAAGCATTGTGATCTTGAGGCCCAGGGGCTTCACACCTTCTTTTTGTAGGTACGTTTGTGCGACACCAATGTCCAGTCATCCTGAGTCTGAACCCTGGATGCAGAGGAGGAGGAAGAAAGGGGAGTTGCCCCCACAGGGGGTTGTTCAGGCAAAATATCCCATTTGCGCAAAAGGGCAAGTCCTTCATCCAAGTTTGCGACTAGACAGGTAGTACCATCTTTGGTTATAGTGAGCTTAGCTGGTTGGCCCCATTTGTAGATGATGTTATGGTTGCGGAGCGCTTTCGTGACAGGCAAGAGGGCCCTGCGTTTCTGCATAGTGTATTGCGAAAGGTCTGCGAACGCCTGTAGGTTAGAGAAGCGGTCAGGTGGCTGAGAATTCTTGCGGAAGGCTAGCATGAACTGATCTTTCACGTGGTAGAAATGCACCCGCATCAGGACGTCCCTGGGCACGTTGTCTGGAAGGTGCGCAGGTTTGGGCAAACGATGGATCCTGTCAACCACTAGCTCTGACTCTGGCGTGGAGGGCAGAAATGATCCCATGAGATCTCGGGCATATTGATGGAGCTGGGACGGCAGGACAGTTTCAGGGACACCGCGCAATTTGACGTTGTTCCTGCGAGATCTGTCTTCAAGGTCTGCGACCTTAGCCCTGAGCCATGCGACCTCATCTGATTGATCATTATGGGAGTCCACCAGGGAGTTATAGGAGGAGGCGTATTCGCCCATTTTTTTCTCCACATGGTCCACCCTTCCACCCAGCTCCCCCATCTCCATTCTAAAGCTCCTCATACACTCCATCAGATCAGAATGCAGGGAGCTGCGCAGAGAGACCAACATGTCTTTCAGTGTAGTGTCAGACACAGGCAGGTTGGAAGTGGGAAATGCGTTTATGGGAGCAGCAAGCTTACGCGTGTCCTCCAGAGATCCCTGCACTGCACTAACCTTTGAGCCGTGTGGGTCAGCAGACATGCGGGGCTTCGATTTCACCGGGCTGCAGGAGAGGGGAGTGGAAGCCATAGGAGAGTGTCGATGTGAACC
The DNA here is from genome assembly GCA_029574335.1 of Rana kukunoris. Taxonomy (NCBI): domain Eukaryota; kingdom Metazoa; phylum Chordata; class Amphibia; order Anura; family Ranidae; genus Rana; species Rana kukunoris. The sequence continues at coordinate 655,635,342 of CM056049.1, forward strand.
CCCTTGTGATCCAGGGCTGGGTGTGCTGGGAGACGATCCACCCGTAGAGGCCGGAGATCCGCCGCCGGCGCCATCTTGGGACACAGCACTAGGCTTGGGGGAGAAGAAGTTCTCTAGTTTCGCCGGGTGGGCGGTGGATTTGCGTTTCTTCGTCATCCCCGGGTGTCGAGCGGGGTGTCAGCTGCTCGTTGGTGCCGTCAGAAGCAGCCCTCGGCGCCTCAATTGCAGAGATTTCCCCGACGCTGGAGCGGAGCTCTAATCTCAGGCTGCCTTTCAGTCGCGCGGTAGCCACGCCCCCGCCATCCCATATTTTGACCGGTTGTGGTGTAGGTCTTCAACTGACTACCCCCCAAATGTGGGGTTTCTGTGACCTCTGGTCATCGAGCTACAACCCTCGAAGTCGATCTAAAAAAAAAAAAAAAAAAAAAATTTTTTTTTTTTTTTTTTTTTTTTTTGGGCAAATGGGCCTATCTTGAGAAAGGGGCCTGGAGCTGCAGCTCCATCAGCCCCTCTGTTAATCCGGCCCTGCCCCCCCCTCAATCATTCGCCCAATACCCACATAAAGTCGCCGCAATCAACAAAGTTCACTTTAAAACCCATTTCCACCAAGGCCACAAAAAACATCATTGATACCCTGTGAAATAGCACAGCCCCGAATGATATCATCCCCACCAAACTGCTGAAGGAATGTTCCGATATTGTGGCACCGCCGATCACGCAGCTTAGAAACCAGTCATTCAAGGAAGGTATAGTGCCCACCTGCTTAAAACAAGGCATAATCAAACCTATTTTAAAGAAACCCACCCTCGACCCCAAAGACCCAAAACACCGTCGTCCTATTACAGGCCTAAATGCCCCCTCCAAGGTAATGAAGAAAGTAGTGGTACAACAGCTACAACATCACTTAGACACCCATATTTGCTCGATCCAATTCAGTCGGGTTTCCGTCCCGGACATGGGACAGAAACAGCACTACTCAAAATATGGGATGACACTCTCGAGGCCGCAGATGAAGGATAATCTTGTCTTCTGGTACTGTTGGACCTAAGTGCAGCTTTCGACACGGTAGACCACAAACTATTACTGACTCGGCTAGCTGAAATAGCCAGAGTCGTGGAAAGTAATCTATCTTGGTTCTCCTCTTTTTTGGAAAACCGATCACAAATAGTGAAATTAGGACTTTTCACTTCTGAAAAATGCACAGTGTCATGTGGAATCCCTCAAGGATCCCCTCTGTCGCCGGTACTGTTCAATATCTACCTTTGTCCTCTCTTTGAAATCATCAGTAGCCAAAAGTTACTTTACCATTTTTATGCAGATGACATACAACTGTATTTTTGCATCTGCAACAAAAAGGATCATCATCTCTGTCTAGAGCAGGGGTGGGCAAACTTTTTGACTCGAGGGCCGCAATGGGTTCATATATTGGACCCGGGGGCCGGACCAAGAGTAGATGGACGGTGTGTTTGTGTGAATTAATATAAATTAAATTTTAATTTGTAACATTAAATGTTTTGATTAATTTAAGGTAGAAAAGCATAAAAATAGTTATTTTACAAAACTACAATTGATGGCACAGTGACTGTTTTTGATGGCATGGCACAGTGGTGGCAATTGATGTCATAGTGATTGCTTTTGATGGCATGGCACAGTGGTGACTATTGATGGCACAGTGGCTGCGTTTGATGGCATGGCACAGTGGCTGCATTTGGCATGGCACAGTGGTGACAATTGATGGCACAGTGATTGCTTTTGATGGCATGGCACAGTGGTGACAATTGATGGCACAGTGATTGCTTTTGATGGCATGGCACAGTGGTGACAATTGATGGCACAGTGATTGCTTTTGATGGCATGGCACAGTGGCTGTGTTTGATGGCATGGCACAGTGGTGACAATTGATGGCACAGTGGCTGCCTTTGATGACATGGCACAGTGGTGACAATTAATGGCACAGTGTCTGCATTTGATGGCATGGCACAGTGGTGACAATTGATGGCACAGTGATTGCTTTTGATGGCATGGCACAGTGGTGACAATTGATGGCACAGTGGCTGCATTTGGCATGGCACAGTGGTGACAATTGATGGCACAGTGATTGCTTTTGATGGCATGGCACAGTGGTGACAATTGATGGCACAGTGGCTGCATTTGATAGCATGGCACAGTGGCTGCATTTGGCATAGCACAGTGGTGACAATTTATGGCACAGTGATTGCTTTTGATGACATGGCACAGTGGTGACAATTGATGGCACAGTGGCTGCATTTGGCATAGCACAGTGGTGACAATTGATTGCACAGTGATTGCTTTTGATGGCATGGCACAGTGGTGACAATTGATGGCACAGTGGCTGCGTTTGATAGCATGGCACAGTGGCTGCATTTGGCATAGCACAGTGGTGACAATTGATGGCACAGTGATTGCTTTTGATGGCATGGCACAGTGGTGACAATTGATGGCACAGTGATTGCTTTTGATGGCATGGCACAGTGGCTGTGTTTGATGGCATGGCACAGTGGTGACAATTGATGGCACAGTGGCTGCCTTTGATGACATGGCACAGTGGTGACAATTAATGGCACAGTGTCTGCATTTGATGGCATGGCACAGTGGTGACAATTGATGGCACAGTGATTGCTTTTGATGGCATGGCACAGTGGTGACAATTGATGGCACAGTGGCTGCATTTGGCATGGCACAGTGGTGACAATTGATGGCACAGTGATTGCTTTTGATGGCATGGCACAGTGGTGACAATTGATGGCACAGTGGCTGCATTTGATAGCATGGCACAGTGGCTGCATTTGGCATAGCACAGTGGTGACAATTTATGGCACAGTGATTGCTTTTGATGACATGGCACAGTGGTGACAATTGATGGCACAGTGGCTGCATTTGGCATAGCACAGTGGTGACAATTGATTGCACAGTGATTGCTTTTGATGGCATGGCACAGTGGTGACAATTGATGGCACAGTGGCTGCGTTTGATAGCATGGCACAGTGGCTGCATTTGGCATAGCACAGTGGTGACAATTGATGGCACAGTGATTGCTTTTGATGACATGGCACAGTGGTGACAATTGATGGCACAGTGGCTGCGTTTGATGGCGTGGCACAGTGGTGAAAATTAATGGCACAGTGGCTGCATTTGATGGCATGGCACAGTGGTGACAATTGATGGCACAGTGATTGCTTTTGATGGCATGGCACAGTGGTGACAATTGATGGCACAGTAGCTGCATTTGGCAAGGCACAGTGGTGACAATTGATGGCACAGTGATTGCCTTTGATGGCATGGCACAGTGGTGACAATTGATGGCACAGTGGCTGCGTTTGATGGCATGGCACAGTGGTGACAATTGATGGCACAGTGGCTGCGTTTGATGGCATGGCACAGTGATGACAATTGATGGCACAGTGGCTGCGTTTTATGGTATGGCACAGTGGTGACAATTGATGGCACAGTGGCTGCGTTTGATGGAATGGCACAGTGGCTGCATTTGGCATGGCACAGTGGTGCCAATTGATGGCACAGTGATTGCTTTTGATGGCATGGCACAGTGATGACAATTGATGGCACAGTGGCTGCATTTGATGGCATGGCACAGTGGCTGCATTTGGCATGGCACAGTGGTGACAATTGATGGCACAATGGCTGCGTTTGATGGCATGGCCCAACAGCTCTGGACCCCCTGCATGTTACACAGACACCCCCCTTAGTGAAACCCCCAGTGCAAACACCCCCCCCAGTGAACCCCCCCAGGTGCAAACACCCCCCTCCCCATTCAGTACCTCAGATCAGCGCAGCAACGATCACAGGACATGGACAGAAGGTCCCCTCCCTACACACAGAGAGGAGGGGGAGGTGGTAGCGGCTTTACTTGGCTGTGCCTGTGTTCCTGAGCATCGCTAACAGGCCGTGGCTGTGAGAGGAGGGGATGGATGGTTTCCCGCGATGTACCGCGGCGCTGGCAGATAAATGGGCGAGAGGCGGCCGGAGGCGGAGCGCACACAGCCTATCTGAGCTCGCCTCGCTCCAGCCCCCTTTGAAGCATAGGCCGCAAAGCCGCGGCCTCAATTAGCGGCGATCGGGGCAAGAGGAGATCGCCAGTGGGGGCCGGATTAAAAGGCCTGCCGGACCGTATACGGCCCGCGGGCCGTAGTTTGCCCATCGCTGGTCTAGAGACATGCCTCTCTTTGATAGAAAATTAGATGACACAGAGTTATCTTAAACTCAACAGCTCGAAAACAGACCTTCTAGAAAGAATCAACTTACAACAACTTGGACACCCCCACCCATTATGGGCGAAATCATCACCCCTAGCACCAAAGTCAAAAGTCTCTGAGTCATCTTCGACACCTACATGACAATGGATGCACAAATAGGGTCAGTAGTCAGCGTATTGCACCATCTTCTGCGCCCTTCTACGCAGACTTATTCCGTTTATTCCAAAAGAAGACATAGCAGTCGTGGTAGGAACAATTGTCAACTCCAGACTTGACTATGCAAATGCCCTTTATCTCAGACTCCCCAAATACCAAATCGCTCGTCTGCAAGTCGTTCAAAGTACGGCCGCCAGACTTGTGACTGGGATAAAACCCTGGGAATCAATCTCACCTTCATTGAGAAGCCTTCACTGGTTGCCAGTAAAAGACAAAATTGCTTTTAAAGCACTCTGTCTGACGCATAAGTGTATTCAAGAAAAAGCCCCCCAATACCTATGCGAAAAACTAAAAGCTCACAACCCCAATCGCGTTTTGCGATCCACCAACCAAAATCTACTCCAGATATCCAAAGTCAGATACAAATCCAAAGGAGAAAGAAGATTTGCGGTCCAAGGCCCTAGACTATGGAACGTGTTACCAACCTCCATTTGGTTGGAGGAGAATCACTTGGCCTTTAGAAGAAAGATCAAAACTCATCTCTTTTGATGACAAAGAAGAAATGAACACCGAGCGCCCAGAGGTGATTCAGTTTGCATGTGCTGCGCTATATAAGTTTTTCATTCATTTATTCATTCATTCATTCATTCATTTCTTTTTGAATTCAACAGATAATTCTTCTGCATATCCAGTGATGGTTTTTTAGTTGAGTTTGTGTGTGTATACTGCAAAACGTTCTTGTATTTTAGACGTAACTTGAAACATACTGGTGAAACAAAACAGTATATACTCGAATATTGTGTTGCCTATGTCACCAAACACCACTCTAGTGGTGTGCCAACACTTCCCCACATCCTTTGCTAGTTCCTCCCTTTGACCTCCACCTAATACAGGATACACCACCGATGTGAAGGTCAGAGGTAGGAGCCAATGTGAATGCAAATGGGGACCCAGGAGATTGACAGTCCTGGAAGTGCCAGTTGCTTTGTAGGCTTTAATAGATGATTTCTCGGGATCACAGAAGTGTTTGGCAACATGGGCAGTAGGAAAAATTAGGACATACATTGTTTTTTATAGGTATTTCTTGGTTTAAAACATTTTGTATATTTACATGGAAACTTTAATTCATACATAGGGATCTGGACATGGACTGGAAATTAAAGGTCACTATGTAGGTAGCAGACATAGTGACACATAAAACTCACCGTACACCCTTTCATTTAAAACCACTAAGTGAAGATTTTAATTTTGGGGCCTATTGTCAAAGATTGGCAAAATATTAAAATATCGTTTTGCAATAGTTCAACCTGTTTTGTTGCAAAAATATTTTTTAAACATTCTTAACTGAAATTGTAATGTCAAGGTGAAGTTAAACAAATGATGACAAGTAGTATATCAAACCACATTCATTCAAAGTTCAGGTTAGACAAGGCCACTTTAGTTGTAGTAAGCAACAACAAGAGAAGCAACACCGTTCCAGGTGATCCAATCATTGGGCTGAGGATCAGGTGCCGGCCCAGTCAGTGAACTGGGTAGCTTGAAGAGATATGCAAAGGAGATTACCGCACTCCAATCTTTAGAAAAATTTGTAATTTTATTTCATAAAATCCATATAAGACATCAGACATAAAATGGACACCATACAGCAGCACAGTTAACACGTTTCATTAACACATTTTCTTAATCATAACCGTCACTTCAGTTGTAGCACATGCTAGCCAATAGGGAGTCATGGTAGTTTGTCTATTATTTTCCCACCATGCTTTAATATTTTGTGACATTGCCTTTTTGCAATATTTGTATACCAGAGTTCTGATTGTAGTGATATCTTGGTATGACCAACTTTATCAACTACCCTGGAAAGGGATTGGTTCTTTATTGTGCCCAACAGGATGGAGTTGGCTTAAAGTGGATGTAAACCCCAAAAAAATATTTTTATTTTTTGATGTCACAATGTAGAAAATGGGCCAGATTCAGGTAGAGTTAGGCTGGAGTATCAGTGATACTCCAGCCTAACTCTCACTTTGAGCTGGCGTTTCTGTTTTCTGTAAGCAGAAAACATGAAATGCCGGGTTGGAGTTCCTATACGAGCGGCGTAATTGTATTTCGCAGTCGTATCGGAACTGCAATTTTAAAAATGGCGCTCGGGGCGTTCCCGCTGACTGATTAACGCCGAGAATATGTTAATCAGCAAGAATCGGAAATTCACGATCGTACTCGGGCCCGATGCAATGACTTTCCGACGTTTCCGTAAGCGATACGCGGCGCAAAGAAAAACATGCCCCCTAGGTGGAGTATCCTATGTTAAGTATAGCCGTCGTCATCGCGTCGAATTTAAAAATGTCCACGTCGTTTGCGTAAAACGTCCGTGAATGGGGATTGACGTCATTGATGTTCCCTGACAGAATTTGGAGCATGCGCACTGACAGTCGACGCATGCGCAGTACGTTCGCCGCGGGATCGCACATAGTTTACATAATACACGCCCCGTACCTGCCCAATTTGAATAACGCCGGCTCATTTTCGCAACGCCGCCGCAACTTTAGGAGCAAGTGCTATGTGAATAACAGTACTTGCTCCTAAAGTTTTGGCGGAGTAACGTAAATGAGAAACGTTACTCCACCATAAAAATCCGCTCTCCTACCTGAATCTGGCCCTATAAGACTCTTGCCACACAGAGTTAATCCAGATCTGAGAAATCCTTTTTTATGTTCAGTGAAAATGAACAGCCTTCCAGATAAAACCCTGCCTAGATAAAAAATCAGTTTTCTCTCTTCTTGCTTTGAGTGACAGGTTATTTACATATCTAGCTAGGACATGTTTATCATATGTTATGTTTTGTTTATCATAACATGAGGTGATATAACATCATAACACATCCTAGTAATATACAGTACAATGAACTTTGGATCACCTCTTATTATGATAAACATCTCCAAGCTAGATTTGGAAATAACCTGTCACTGAAAGCAATAACAGAGAAACGGACTTTATAATTTGGCAAGTTTTTATCTGGAATTCTGTTAATTTGCCCTGAACTTTAAAAGAGGATTACTCAGCGCTGGATTAACTCTGTGTGGCAAGACTGGGTACAGATGATAGGAAATCGTATACTCTACATTGTGACATCAAAAAAAAAATGTTTGGGGGTTTACATCCACTTTAACTTGACTACTCTGCAGTCTTTAAAACGTCCTGTAAAGTGGACTGGTGACTTAACTACTAATCAAGTTTTGCAGATGCATGCTATTCTTTCCAAAGTAATTTCTCAGAGAAAACCATACAAACAAAAAGCCTATATTTTGGCCATAACAAACCTTAGCATTCTAAGACAATATTTAGTGAGGCAGGTGGCATCAACATTGAAAAGCTCATAGAGTGCTCCCCTCTTGACTGATTTTCAGTTTCATCATAAGACAAAATTGGCTACAGGAATAATACTGAAAACACAATATTTGAAAAGCATTTTTTCTCCAATGTTGTTCTCTGCTCCTGCATTAACAAACAGCTTTTTGTTTCTATGACAGAATCATGGCAAAATGTTGGGAAACAGAAAAAGAACCTTAAAGGGTTGTAAAGGTTTTTTTTTTTTTCTAAATGGGTTCCTTTAAGCTAGTGCATTGTTGGTTCAATTACCTTTTCCTTTAATTTCCCTTCTAAATGTTTTTTGTTTTCTTTTTTCTTTATCTTTCTCACTTCTTGGTCTTCCTCAGTAAGCTTGCCCCCATCTTCTGTGCTGTTCTGGCTGGAGGTTAATCAGCCAGAACATCTTACTGAGGAGGGACAGGAAGTGAGAAATTCAGACAAAGAAAAAAACATTTAAAAGGGAAATGGAAGGAAAAGGTAAGTGAACCAACAATGCACTAGCTGAAAGGAACCTATTTAGAGGGGGGGCGTGGCCGGCAGCCGGAGCGGATGGCTGTGTGAGAGAGGAGCTCCGTGAACTGAACCCACACCCAGCGACACTAAGCTACTGATCCAGCCCTGCGTTGTCTCCACAACACCGGCGGGACCTCCTAGCATCACCCGGGAACCATGGGGAAGCGCAAACAGGACCGCAAACCGAAGAAGCTTACAGACTTCTACCACGCGGCGAGCGCGCATAGGCCGCAAGATGGCGCCGGGGCCTCGGGCTTGCGTGAAGGAGGGAGCCAGCTTAGCCCGTTCCAGATGTCGAGCGGAGCGCCGACCCCCAGGACAGGAGGGAGAAACAGGGGTGAAAGCGGAGGCTCCACACCATCCCATTCGCCCATCTGTAGCCCACAGAAGTCATCACAGCGGCGGTCGGAAGCACATAAATATGCAGGTGAGCAAGATGAGGCCTGCAACTCCCTAAACAGCACCAGGGACTTTATAGAGCAGATCCAGGAATTCCCTACTTCAGGGGCCCCGCTTAGTGACACTGTCATGAAGGATATGCTAGTGACCCTGAGAGGATCCCTGCATAGGGACATGGTACAGTGTGTCTCACAGTTAAAGAAGGAAGTCACAGCCATAGGGGAGAGGATTAGCCATGTGGAGGATAAAATGGGTGATTTTACCACAGCCCACAATGACCTAGTGGATGCACACTATGAAGCCGACGATGAAATTAATGCAATGCGCGAAAAATTAGCAGATTTGGAGGACAGGTCCAGGAGGAATAACATTAAATTGCGGGGGGTAGAGGAATCAATATTGCCAGTGGACCTGCGACATTATGTTCAAGATTTCATAGCGGCCATCTTGCCTGATCTCCCTACCATTGAAATAATTGTGGATAGAGCGCACCGCCTCCCTAAACCTAAATTCCTCCCTGAAAAGGTCCCAAGAGATGTCATAGCACGTGTACATTTTTTTCATGTCAAGGATGAATTAATGAGATTCTCGAGGAAAAACCATCCCCTCCCGGCCCCATATTCAGACATCTCCATTTATTCTGATTTATCGCAGTATACCATGATGGCTCGCAAAAGTCTGACTTCCATTACTAAATTGCTGCAAAATCATAAAATTACATATTCATGGGGCTTCCCTACCAAACTACTGATTAATAGAGACAACCGTACCTACGCTATCAGGAGCATCGAAGAAGGCTTAGACCTAGCAAAAAAATTGAACCTTCTCCCAGAAGAAGCTCCTACACCTCCATCAAAATTCACTCCTGCTCGGCTTTCTCCTGAATGGAGCACTACCTGATCTCTGTTAGTTGTTGCTCCTATAATCTCCTCTCTACGTCCCTGACCAGGAGGCTGGTCTACAATCACATTTATCCAGTTCTCTATGGGTTCTTCCGGAGCTCGAACCCCCCTCCAGAGAGATACAGCGAGATATGCTCGCACTTTGTGACCGTTGTCACCTTTTTATACCTTGCTTGACAGTATGGTTTTTCTTTTTTTTTTGTTGTTGTTGTTGTGTGTTTTTCTTTTTTCCCCCCACCTCTTCCCTCCTTGTCAAATCGCCTGAGGCCTTCACCTTCAAGTCTGCCTGCTGCTCAACTCATCCACAAAATGTACCTACAGCATCTCTCCTTGCAGATTCGATTCATGCTTCCACCACAAGGGGGTTGGCGCCATCTACAGGTAACACTTTTTTACTGCATCTAATGACTTTGATTAAGGTTGTGAAAGATATAGCAAATTTTCCTCCCCCGCTATGTCTCTGTCAATAATCTCCATGAATGTTCATGGGCTCAATAGCCCATTCAAGAGGAGTGCTATGTGGAATGATGCCCATAAGCTTAAAGGAGAAGTATTGTGCGCTCAGGAAACTCATTTTGCCTCGTCTAATCCGCCAAAATGTACCCACAGATCTTTCCCTCATATATTCCAATCCATGGCACCTGTAAAGAAAAGAGGAGTCCTAATTGCAATCCATAAATCTGTTTCTTTCAAGTTACACGAAATAATCAGTGATCCAAATGGCCGGTTCATTATCTTGGTTTGTGACCTGAACAACTCCACCTTTACCTTGGTAAACATTTATGCCCCTAACCAAAGGCCCTTCTCTTTTATTAACTCCCTATTGAAAAAAGTCAACAAGATTAAAAAGGGCGCATTACTACTGTGTGGTGATTTTAACTGCATCGTGAATAAACATCTGGACTGCTCTGGCACTTCACCGCCCTCTAGAACAGAACTACAACCTATACTGACAGAGCACAATCTCTATGACCCTTGGCGGTGTCTCAGCTCAACAGATAGGGACTACACCTATTATTCTTCTCCTCACCGCGTGTATTCAAGGATTGACTTTTTTCTTACAGACCTAGCCCTTCTTCGTAGAGTTGAATCGGCCAAGATTCATTCTATTACATGGTCAGATCATGCCCCCATATCTCTGACTCTGAAAAGTGTTTTTAATGTTTCCCCCACGTATCTTTGGAGAAACAACGCCAGTCTCCTGGCCAATCCCACAGTTGTTTCCTCTCTCAAGAATCACCTGACTGAATTTTTTAGAATTAATGATACTGTTGATGTTTCTATGTCTACGCTATGGTGTTCTCACAAAGCCTTTTGTAGAGGCCTTCTTATCCAAGCTGCAGAAAGGGAAAAAAGACAGAGGGAGGCGTTACTGAACAACCTTCTTACAGATTTAAAGTACCTAGAAGATCTCCACAAAACAAATCCTTCACCTCAGGTAGATATAGAATTATTTGAATGTAGACAAAAAGTACGTTTGGCTCTTCTTTCCAGGCATCAGAATAGTCTGAGGAGACTTAAAGCCCAGTTTTATGCCAATGGAAACAAGGCGGGCAAATTATTGGCTAGCTATATTTCTAGACGCCAACAAACAACTAATTTGACATCCATGAGGGACCCCCATACCAATGTATTGGAACACCACCCTGATAAAATAGCCAATTCCTTTATGAAATACTATCGAGATTTATATAATCTAAGCCTAGATGGCAACACGCCACAACCCACTCCACATTCTATTAAATCCTTTCTGGACCCCTTATCCCTTCCTACAGTAAGTGAAGATGATCTAGCTACCTTAAACTCCCAGATCACATGTAAAGAAATATTAGACACTATTAAATCTTTGCCTAAACATAAATCCCCAGGGGCTGATGGCTTCACGTCCGAGTACTATAGCAGGTTTTCTCAATCCCTTGTCCCATATATGGAACGGTTGTTCAGTGACGTCTCTTCTTCAGCCTCCTTCCCAGAGGAGATGTTACAGGCCATAATTGTGACGTTACCTAAACCAGGGAAGAAGCCGGATTCACCCCAAAATTTCAGGCCCATTTCCCTGCTGAATACAGACCTTAAGATCTATGCCAAAATTCTGGCAAACAGACTCGCATTAATTACCCCCTCTTTAATAAAACCGGACCAGGTGGGTTTTGTGAGGGGTAGACAGGCCCCTGATGGTACTAGGAGGGTGCTCGATCTATTACACATAGCTGAAACCAACAAACTCCCTACAACCTTTTTGGCACTTGATGCCGAAAAGGCCTTTGATAGGGTCCACTGGGGCTATCTAAGGGCCACGCTGCAAAAATTTGGCATGATGGCATCCAGGGACGAATCCTGTCAGCAATTTTAGCCCTCTATTCGACACCGTCGGCGAAGGTTTTCACATCGAGCACCCTCTCAGAAAAATGTTCTATTACAAATGGAACCCGCCAGGGTTGCCCACTTTCCCCCATCATTTTTACTCTTATGATGGAACCCCTGGCGGAGGCGATCAGGACCGATAGCACGATATCCGGTATAAAAGTGGGGAAAGACATTCACAAAATTGGCCTTTTTGCCGACGATGTGGTCTTGACACTCACGAGTCCGGCTTCTTCCCTGGAAGGGGTTTTTAGAGTACTGGAGAGGTATAGCAAAGTTTCTTTTTACAAATTGAATGTGGTGAAATCCTGCTTGTTACCTGTGAACATTCCCCAGAACCAAGTGAATTTTTTGAAAAGCAAATACCAATTCCAATGGATGTCCAAAGCATTTTCATATTTGGGTATTCGAATAGCCTTTCCTTCTTCCCAATCATACGAAGCCAATTATCCTAGCCTTATTCATACGGTTAAGAACGACCTCCAGCACATTGCATCCTATGAACTTTCCTGGCTTGGGAGGATTGCCGCTTTGAAAATGGTAGTACTTCCAAAACTGATTTACTACTTTAGAACCTTACCTATATGTCTCCCTGAATCTTTCTTCACCCTGATAGATAAACTTTTCAGACAATTTGTGTGGCAAAGAAAAATGCCCAAAATTCCCTTTGTCATAATCCAGAAACATAGGAAATGGGGAGGGGCGGGATTCCCAAACGTGAGGAATTACTACAGGGCGGCTATACTAGACCAGGTTAAGGCCTGGTTCGACCCACAGTCTCCTAAACTGTGGGTTCACATAGAGAGGTCGGTGGTATCCAATAGGGACCTGCCTTCCCTTCTCTTGGCCCAGTTGGTTAATACACCTTTAGACTGCCCTAAGTTTCCTTCCATAGAAGCAACTCTCCATACATGGAAGAAACTCCATTTACTGACTCCTCAAGAATTTTTAATCAAACACACTTTATCTAACCTCCAGATCTATGAGTTCCTGATACCCGACTTGAGAGTTTCCCCCTGGCTGAAAGATAATATTCTCACGCGAAATGACTTGTGTGCTAGGGATCCGGATATCCTCCGGTTTTCAGGGATACGAATCCACCACTTTCACTTAAAACACCCTGACGCGAATTACACATTACATAATGAGGTATGGACATACCTCTTGACTAATCACAATGTGCCTAAGGGCCTGTCGTGGTTCTACCGTATACTACAAAAAAACTCTAGTCGCAACAAAACCTCCAATATGGTGAACTGGGAAAGAGACTTGGGATCGGTCCATTCTCTAGAAGAATGGAAAATGGCTATTAGTACCTGCTATAAGTTCTCTCACTGTACTGGCCACTGGGACATAATGTTGAAGACATTACATAGATCATACATGACTCCCGTTAGAATGTCTATGATATTTCCCACTGAGACCAGTGACTGTTGGAGATTATGCGGATCGAGAGGGAATATTTTCCATATTTTATGGGAATGCAAATGCATTCGCAGCTTTTGGCGTGAAGTATTCAAATTGATCTCCTCGATTACTGGTTTCTTTATTGCCCCGACACCCCAGCTGGCCCTCCTTTTTTTAAATATACAAAATATCCCTATGCAATTTAGGAGTATCATAACCCACGTCCTACTAGCTGCCAGGCTCACGATCACGTCTAGATGGAGATCTACCTTGGTCCCCAATGTCAGTGAGGTCATACAGCGGGTGACTGTTCAGCATTCATATGAAAGATTTTTCGCTTACCAATCCCAGACAGTGACTAAATTTCGTGAATTCTGGGAACCCTGGACAACGAGATTCCAGGTGTGACTCTAGATACCGTCCCTTTAAATTCTGACTAAAATGACTATCCCAGCAGACAGGCTAGTGACATTCTTATCCACTTCACTGCCAAACCTCAGGTCCCCCCCCCCCCCTACCCTTTCCCTTCTTCTGTCTTCTCCCTCTCCTTTCCTATCCCTTCCTCTCGCTCTCTGAACTCCCCCCTTGTCCTCACCCTTCTCCTTGTTACTGATTTTACTTTGTTGCTTTAGTTTTGGTTTATACAGTCCTTTTATGGGACTACATAACCCGGTTCATCCTTTGGGTGTGTATTACTTCTCAACTACATTTGGGATGCATTACTATATGTAGCTACCTGTTTAATGAATAGACCTGTTTGTTGCTGAATGCAGATTCGACTTACATAACTTGGTGGGGGTTCGTGGGGGCTGCCTTCCCAGGGCGCTGTGTTGGGGGGGTGACGCCCACATTTAGCGGTAGGGCGTGCTCCCTCGTGCATGGGGCGGCCGGGGTGGGAGTCCCCGGGAATCTAATCCCAAAGCTTGAATGTTTATCTTTATCTGTTATGATACCCACCTACGATATATGCAGAAATTTCTAATTGGTTCGGTAATAACAAAGATTGGTCATTGTATATGTTTAAGCTGTTTTGTTGTACAGTGAAATGTCACTCTATTTTTGAACCAATAAAAACTATTTGAAAAGGGAACCTATTTAGAAAATAAAAAACAAACCTTTACAACCCCTTTAACCAACACCTTCAAACACACACACACACACACACACACACATTTTTTATTTTTTTTGTAAATACTGTATTTTTCATTTACCTATTCAACGCCAGACATTTGCCAGCAGCAAGCATTTTCTTTTCAATGTGTGCAGTTTGGAGGCAAACAAAGTTTGATTTGTTTACTCCTTTATAGTGAAAAGTAGAAACATAGATAAAAAAAAAAAGAGGAATGCAAGTGCTCTCCTTGCTGTATGTTCACCTTTCTGCACAGGTTCATCCCATGTGCCAGGGGTGTAACTATACATACCATACTATATGTTCACTATTCTGAAACACCTATCCCATATGTTATGCTGTATGTTCCCTATTCTGCATCGGCTTATTCTGTATGCCATGCTTTACATTCACTATTCTATGCTGTCTTATTCCATATGGCATGATGTACATTACCTATTCTACAAAGTTTCTTTCCATGTGCCACGTTGTATGCTCACTATTTCATACTGGATGATCCCATATGCCATGCTGAATGCTCCCCTTTCCGCAAAGTCTCATTCTATATGTTATACTGTAGATTCACTATATCACATTGGCTAATTGTGTATGCTGTACGTACTGTATGTTCCCTATTCTGCACTGGCTCTCACCATGTGTCTCACCAATGTCTCATTCCATATGCTATTCTATATGTTCCCAATTCCACACCAGCCAACTCCATATGACATACTCTATGTTCCCTTTTTAACACCGGCTCCAATTGTATGATATAATGTACATTTCCTATTCTGCAACAGCTCATTCTGTATGCATGCTGTACAATTTTCTATTCTGTATACTGTACCATGCTGTACATTCCCCACATCCTCATTCTGTATCACATTCTTTACTTTTTTTCTGCACTGCCTCTTTCCAAATGCCTTTCTGTACATTCTCTAATTTCGCATGCCATTTTGTATGTTCCTTATTCTGTACTCCCTCAGTCAATGTGTGCAGTTGTGCACTGCGCCATTCTGTACACTGTGCTTTACATTCCTTATTCTGCACTGTCTCCCTCTGAATGCATGCCATATACAGTACAGTCAATGTTTCAGCCTGCAAAATTCTGCATTCTGTGCATTCTTTGGCTGGGTCTCACAGTGGAATGTAAAAAAAAAAAAAAGACCCCCTTATTTCTCAGTGTCACTGACATCAATACAAGAAGGTGATTTGTTCTCTGAAACAACCTTCAAGTAAGCAACCCTATCATTGACTTCTCATTCTTAGACCACCTTGTAAAAGAGGCTAGACACATTTCCATTAAATCGTCTAAAATTCCCAGGTTTTTGGCTGCACACCACTTTCCAGCAGACTGCAACTCACTAGACATCCATCTCTCTCTTAAACTGGATGCAAATCCCCCATACACTCAGTGAAGTAAACCACCTCAGATGATACACAGAGAGGCAAATATATTTCCCTACATAAGTTTTACATCCATATCTGCTGTCTTCACAGTTATATACTGTTTAGAAAGTGAAGATCGTGTTAAGAAATGTTATCTTCCTGTTTAACACAGAGTGTGATGTCTGGGCACACAGCCAAGATAGCTTACATTACTGATTGGAGGAAAGGCACACACCCCCTCTCATCATTGGCAGAAACGCTCAGAGGTGTTTTATAATAGAACTTGCTCTCTGCTAATCTATTTATAGCAACCTCCCTGGACAGAAACGTCAGGCTGCTTTTATCTCATGTGTCCGAGAATTTGTCAGGCGTTATCTGACTGATAACAGAGAAACAGTTCAGGAGAGAGCTATGGGACTTAGCTCTTTGAAGAGAGATAACATACTGCAGATATATGTGCCCAGGTCAAATTTCATGAATACATCCACTTTAAATAAGATTGCCGCGCTCACTATAAATTACAGATCACTGTTTGACACACTAGTCCTGAAACTTCGAACCAATGTGGCTCCCCAGATGGGATACTACAGCTGCGGCCAAAAGTTTAGAGAATGACACAAATATTAATTTTCACAGTCTGCTGCCTCAGTTTTATGATGGCAATTTGCATATGTTCCAGAATGTTATGAAGAGTGATCAGATGAATTGCAATTTATTGCAAAGACCCTCTTTTCCATGGAAATTCATTTAGTCTCCTAAAAAAAATTCCACTGCATTTGTGAAGAAGGCTTCAGGGCACCCAAGAACAGTGGCGTATCCACGGTATGGCACACCACAATGTTCTCCCTGCAGGGTGAGCGCTCACTATTCGGTCCGCGGCTGTGCAGTGTATACAGGTGGAAGTGGCTGCATGTAGGAGAAAGAACGGAGTTGTTGTTGCACAGCTGTGCCCCCCCCCCCCATTACACACAGAGGATCTCTCTATAATTGCCGATCATCCATTTTTCAGTGTCGGGGCTCCTGCTTGTCATAATGACAAAATGCAAAAGCGAACTCCAGCAGAAGATCTTCAACGTGTACTGTGTGGAGAAGGGCTCACAGCACAGCAGTAAGATTCAGGGATTCAGGGCTGCATGATGATAATTCAGTGTCCCGACTGCCGACCATCACAGGAAGGAGGGGAGATATTTTCATCTCATCTCACTGTTAGCCAATAATACTTTGCCCATGTTGCAGCCCCTCCCTCTTCCCCTCCCACCCGCCACATTTTGACTTCAGTTCCAGGAAGAAGAAGAAGAAGAAGAAAAAGCCATAACCAGTTGTTTTCTTTCTTTGTTTACTTCAGAGAGGGGGGAGAAGGAGGTTCTGCAGCCATGTGTTCATTTAGACTTTTAGTGCAGGTGACAGAGGAAGTGGGGAACAGGACCAGCATTCTCTTATCTATTCATGTTGTCATGTATTTACTCTGGCATTATACCACCTAACCTGGCATATTATACCACCTAACCTGGCATAATATACCACCTAACCTGGCATTATATACCCTAACCTGGCACTTTACCACCTAACCTGGCATTATACCACCTAACTGGGAACTATACCCTAACCTGGCATTATACCACCTAACCTGGCACTAGACCCCTTAACCTGCCATTATACCACCTAACCTGGCACTATACCACCTAACCTGGCATTATACCCTAACCTGGCACTTTACCACCTAACCTAGCACCATACCCTAACCTGGCATTATACCCTAAACTGGCACTATACCACCTACCTGGCACCATACCACCTAACCTGGCACAATACCACCTAACCTGGCACTATACCACCTAACCTGGCACCATACCCTAACCTGGCATTATACCCTAACCTAGCACTATACCACCTAACCTGGCACCATAACCTAACCTGGCACTATACCACCTAACCTGGCACTATATCTCCTAACTTGGCAGGTACCCCACCAATGTCTACCCCATTATATATATATACTGGGCTCCACTTTTGTCCAGGACACTAGCTACATGGAGTTAGCATGTTCTCCCAGTGGGGTTCCTCTTCCACTCCAAACACATGCAGGTAGGTGAATTGTACCCTGTGTACAGACTGCCAGTGTACATGGCTAATCATTTTCTACACTGACCCTACAATCATAGGGGATCCTACACATATCTATGTATACTGCCATTCAGTCCTGTCCAGCTCTTGCTAGATTTTGGGCCAGCGCTCATTTTGGATCATTTTTCAGCCATGAGGGGGTGGCATGCAGAATGTGATCACCCATGTACATTGCCACTTCATACAGACAGGGGACCATCACCTACCAACTAGGGATGAGCTCCGCGTTCGATTCAAACGAAATTTCGAACAAAACAGGTCATTCGCGCCAAATTAGAGTGACACGCAACGGCCCATAATTCACTGCGGAATAGCGCGCTGATGATTGGCCAAACATGCACTATGACCTTGCATGCTTGGCCAATCACAGCGCGCAAAAAATGCAGAGGCATAAATGGCCAAAGCCAGGGTGGCTTTGGCCAATTATGGCTCAGGGCTTTAGCACACGCCCCACACTATATAAGGCCGCCTGCTGGGCGGCCTCGTGTAGTGTGTTCCAGCGCTGAACAGAGATCAGTCAGAGATACAATCTTTTTATATAGCTAGATAGAGCAGGCAGGCTAGTCAGTTTAGCTTAATTTACAGTGTGTAGAGGATATATATACATCCCTAGGAGTTGTACATATATTTATACACTGTATAGCTTAGTTCTTTCTAATTTACTGGCAGGCAGGTGATTGTGCTATTTAAAGATCACAGGTATAGACACCCAGCAGGTACAATATGTAAAGGAATATTTATTTTTATTTTAAGTATCATTAAAATCACTGCTCCTGGAGCAGTGTTTTTAATGATGCTTACATTAAAAGAAAAAGAAAAATTCCTTTAAATATTGTACCTGCTGGGTGTCTATAGTTTGCCTGTGAAAACATCTTTGAGAACCCGGGTCTTGCCCGAGGGAACATGTATCAATGGAAGAAAAGTTTTAAAAACTGTCATTTTTTCAGGAGCCCTGCTCCTGAAAAAAACAACAGTTTTTAAAACTTTTTTCCATTGATACATGTTCCCTGGGGCAAGACCCGGGTTCTCAAAGACGTTTTCCAACAATAACTTGAATATTGGGCTTTAAAATGAGCACTTTTGAATTTGAACAATCGAGTCCCATAGACTTCAATGGGGTTCTAAATGTTCGCGCGAACGGTCGGTCTGTTCGAACGTTCTGGTGCAAACCGTACGCGGGGGTGTTCGGCTCATCCCTACTACCAACATGGCTTTGGAGTGTGCCCACACCAAGAGAACATGCAGATCGCTTCCTGGCCCAGATTCAAACCAAGAGAGGCCCCAACAACTAACCTACTGTTGTCTCTATATACCTGTATATACTGACAGTATTGTCTGAAATACAGGTTTCAAATGTTTTCACAGGGGCTCAGTTTCAGTGCTTGCCATAGGCGCTATTTTCACTAGATATGCCTCTGCCCAAGAAAGACCAGCAAGTGCCAGGACCATCTCCTACAGAAGATTCAGCTGCAAGATCGGGGCACCACCAGTGCAGAGCTTGATCAGGAATGGCAGCAGGCATCTGTGAGTGTATCAGCATGCACAGTGAGGCAAAGACTTTTGGAGAATGACCTGGTGTCAAGAAGAACAACAAAGAATAAGAAGATATTCTGCAAAAGGTACAGGGATTGGACAGCTGAGGACTGGGGTAAAGTAATTTTCTCTGTAATAAATCCCCTTTCCAATTGTTTGTGGCATTCAGAAAAAAAACCTTGTCCAGAGAAGAAAAGGTGAGCGCTACCATCAGTCCTTCTGAATGATCAGGACGACAATGGCTACAAAGTGCCTTGGCGATTCAGTTCGCATTTGTAGCACTATACAAGTTATTTACTCACTCACTCACTCACTCACTCACTCATTCATGCCAACGGTAAAGCATCCTGAGACCATTCATGTGTGGTGTTGCTTCTCAACCATTGGAGTGAGCTCACAATTTTGAAGAACACAGCCATGAATAAAGAATGGTACTAAAATATCCCCAGAGAGCAACTTCTCCCAAACAATCAAGAACAGTTTGGGGATGAAGAATGTATTTTTCAGGATGATGGAACACCTTGCCATAAGACAAACATGATAACTAAGTGGCTTGGGGAACAAAACAAACCCCAGACCTTAATCTGATTGAGAGCAGGTAAACAAAAAAGAAAACACCAATTTTGAATAAATTTCAAGCATTGATTAAAGGGATTGTAAACCCTCACGTTTTTTTCACCTTAATATATTCTATGCATTAAGGTGAAAAACCTTCTGGGGGTGCAGCTGCCCCCCAGACCCCCTCCATTTTCTTACCTGAGCCTGAATGTTTCAGCGATGGTGATGAGCACAACAGCTCCTGCTGCTGTCTCTGGTTCTCAGTGGATAGATTTGTAGCAGCAGGGGCCATTGGCTCCTGATGCTGTCAATTAAATCCAGTGGCACGGGATCCAGGGGTGGGGCCGAGTCCTGCTGTCTGTGTCAATGGATGCAGCAGCAGGACTTGGGAGGGCGCCCACATGAGTGCCCCCATGGAATGCTGCTCTTCATGGGAGCAATCAAGAAGAGGAAGAGCCAGGAGCACTGTGGGGGGACCCCAGAAAAGGAGGATCGGGGCCCCTCTGTGCAAAACTCTTGCATAGAGCAGGTAAGTATAACATGTTAGTTTTTTTTTTACAAGAACAAAAACAAAGCTTTACAATCACTTTAAGCAAGAATGGGCTGCCATTAGTCAGGATTTGACCCAGAAGTTGATTGACAGCATGCCATGGCGAATTGTAGAGGTCTTGAAAAAGAAGGGTCAAACTCCATATACATATTTCACAAAACATGTGGGTAGTTTATTGCATGTGTTTGTCCTTAAATTCACTTTAGTGTGTTTTTTTTACAGAAACTTTGCATCTCCTAGACCAGGGGTAGGCAACCTTGGCCCTCCAGCTGTGGTGAAACTACAAATCCTATCATGCCTCTGCCTCTAGGAGTCATGCTTGTGATTGTCAGGGTCTTGCAATGTCTCATGGGACTTGTAGTTTCAAAACAGCTGGAGAGCCGAGGTTGCCTACCCCTGTCCTAGACCTTTGCAGTAAAATAACGAGAGAAAAAAAGTTGGTCTCGCTGTCTTTTATTTTATTTCATTTTTTTTTTTTTTGGGGGGGGGGGGCACTTCAGAATTCTCTGCATATATGCTCTTGAGATGTAAATACGGCCCTGGTAATTTGGGTGTTGTAGTGTTTTTGTTTTGTTTTTAGTTGGGGAGCACATTCCATTTTTTTGTTGTAGGATCCTGTGATTTCTAGTTACTTCCTGTGGTAGGTGGAGCTGTCTATAAATAAGCTCTGTTTTTAAGGGCTTTCTTATATACACAAATAAAAATAAAGTGTAATAATAACAAAAATCCATAGGGATAACAACAGTACATAATAAAAAAAGAATATGGCATGCAGGAGACTTTAAATCTGACAGTTCTTTACAGCTGTCAAAAGAAAATATGTAAAAAAAAAAAATTTGTAAAAGCAATTTATTTTTGCTAAATTCTGGAAATCCAGAGCAAAACTTGCACGATTGTATAAATATTTTTGCATTCAGTAAGGTACATTTCCTGTTTACATGTTATAAATACATACCCTTCAAAGGCTCATTTAAATGTTGCTTGTTGGAGTGTAAATGATTTTCTTCTTTGCCCTAGGCTGTCTGGATCATTAAGAATCCTAAAAACCAAAATATAGCCGAGACTCTGGCGCGATCTGTCCTTTAGGGTAGACTTAAGTGTTTAACAATGAGGACGTTTTCTGTGCAAATGTCCCTTAAATAAGTTATGTCCTGTTTGGAAAAACTATTACAGAGCAACCACCTGCATGCGCTCCTATACAAAGCTGGTCTGCCATGCCATATGCAATCTCCTCCAGTGTTTCATTTAGCAATCTGTTTTAGATACGCAAGGGAGCCAGCAAATTATGTACTGCTCATTTTCCAGAGTCATCAATGATGACAATTCCGGCATCAAGAGACTTATTTTATTCTGCAGATGTTTTTTACAAATAGAACATAAATCATGGGTTTTCCAGACATTCTTGTTGATGCCTCCGAGTTAATGGAAACTATTGATAAATATAATTCGATTTCAGAGTAGATGTTGGATATATGTGAGTACGTGGGCTTGAAAAGAATATCCACTCTGCATTTCTGACTTTGGGTTCGGCAAATAAAATCCAGTTGAAGCTTTTTTAGAGTCTCAGACCAAATATATGATTTTTCTTAATGGATCTAAAAATGTATTTATTCTTTATGCAACGAAAAAAATGACACACTAACTATAGAATAGACTCCATTTTCTTTTAAAGCCAAACTCTAATGCCGTGTACACACGTTCGTTTTTCGGGTTCTAAAAAGTAAAGTTTTTATGGGTCTAGAAAAAAACTACGTTTTTTAAAACCCGATCATTAAAACGGCCTTGTCTACACACGAGCGTGAAAAAAAATGCTCTAGCAAAGCGTGGTGACGTACAACGCGTACAACGGCACTATAAAGGGGAAGTTCCATTCGGATGAAAAATGCTCTGGAGCCCACACACGATCGTTTTCAATGACATAAAAAAAACAGGAAAAACCCGAAAAACGGTCGTGTGTACGCGGCATAAGTAAACAGCTAAAATGCATATATGGGATTTTTTTTTACCTGCAAAAAGTATTTTACTTCTGCCCATTCAGCCCTTAGGCCCCGTACACACGAGCAAATACTGTATATCTGTTAAAATCGGTCGGACAGACCGATTTGAACAGATCTGTCTGCTGGGATGTATTGGTTTGAGATCGTGTACACACGATCAAACCAAAACCCCCGCCGGCAGACAGCGCGCTGATGTGGCGGTGACGTTGACGCCGCCACGTCACCGCACCAGGAAGTAAAAAAACACTTCCGCGCATGCGTCAAATCCATTCGACACATGTGCGAGCAGCTATGTCTGCTGGTTAGCGTACTAACCAGCAGACATATCGGTCCGACGGGTTCCCAGCCGACAGATTTCAAAGCATGCTTTGAAATCTGTCGGCTGGCCAAATCCGTAAGTTTGCCCGTACACACGATCTAATCTGTCTGCTGAGATGGTCTGTCAGACCGTTTCCAGCAGATAGATTTGATCGTGTGTACGCGGCCTTAGATTTACACGACCCATCCAGACAGCACAGGTGGCTGGTGACCTGACTTTTCTATACTGCAGTAAATCAATTATTATTATTATACAGGGTTTATAGAGTTTTATATAGTATAGTAATTGTGATGGGGAGGGAAATATTTTATATACAACCCCCATTTGTTAAAGGGTGTTCTGTATTGGTATATGGGGGGATCTATGTAAAGTGCTTGTCATTTTTGGATATATGTTCTATTAATAAAATATTTTCATAGTTAACTCTTCAGGGTGTGTAGAAGTTTATTTATTTCTGTTGCTCTAGGATTTATATAGTGCCAACAGTTTTTGCAGTGCTTTACAATATAAATGAAAAAAAATACAGCTGCCTGCGGGAGTGGAAGGGAACATGTGACAAGTGTGTGTGTCCACCAACATGTGAATGCTTTGTGTCATCCACAGATGTGCTGGAGGGAGAGGGGCTATCTGCTGCCAGTGGCTGTCCCACGCCATCCCCGGAACATCTGACTCAGCCTGTCCCCCTGGGAAGCCAAGAGACAGTGGTGGAGGGGAGTGCCCACACCTCTCCTCTAGAGGTGGTTGAGAAGAAATGGTGAATCTAGATCAGGAGAATTGCCTCAACTTGGAGGAGTCTTCCGTTTTGCCCGGGCCCTCTCAGACCTCCACCCCCATCAGGGGAAGCCCCTCAGGGTCCACCCCCATCAGGGGAAGCCCCTCAGGGTCCACACCCTATAGACAGCCCCAAGCCTCTCCTGGCCCCAGGAAGGCTACGAGGAAGACAAGGGGTGTTCCTGAATTCCTCCCGGAAAATCTAGTGAGGGTACAGGCCCGCCAGACCCGCCATATGGGTGCTGTAGCCGTGGAGCTGCGACGTGTGGCAGACAGCCTGGTCTATTCGGCCCAGATAAATGTCAGCCTGCAGGATGTCAGTGCAAACTGTGCTGCTGTGGTCACCTGCCTTGGGGAGCTGCAGGCCACAACTACAGGCCTCGTGGCAGAGGTAAAGACCCTGGCAGTGGTGGTACAGGCAAATACAACTGCCATTAAGGGGGAGGGGAGGCAGACGAGGCCCTGGCATTGGAGGGCAGGCAGGCAGCCAAGGAGAGACCAGGGGATGCTCCCCCCCATGATGCCCCACTCCCCCACCCGAGGCTCCCACCAGACAACTAAGGAGCCGGAGCCGTGGAACCAGGCTTGGCCCACGACAGGGCAATTGATTGCCTTTTTTTATTATCTTTGCTCAGGTTATGAGCTTTTTGTTTTGTATTTATTTGCTTAGGTTATGAGCTTTTTGTTTTGTATTTATTTGCTCAGGTTATGAGTTTATTTTATTTTATTTATTTGCTCAGGTTATGAGCTTTTTTATTTTTTTATTTGCTCAGGTTATGAGCTTTTTGTTTTGTAGTGAATGCACACGATGAGGAGTGAAGGCTACAGTGTGACTGGTGTGTGAATGTGATTGACATTCCTGCCAGTAAGGGGTGTCACCCTGGGTCGTTGGGGAGAGGTTATCCCCACGGCCATGTGAATGTGGTATGAATGGACAGCAACATAATTGGGGCCTTGGCGTGGCGTTGGTGCTCCCAAGTCCTGCATGGTGGACTTGGGCTAATCCAATGTGAGGTGGATGTGGTGTGTGTGAGCTAGGGAGCACAGTGGTGTGCATGCGTGCATTGTCCGTGTGCCATGATGAATGTGTGTGTTTTTAACGTGTAAAGATACGCTCCACGAGGCCACTCCTGACTGCTGTTCCTTCAGCAGACGGGGTCTCCTCAGGCAGGGGGGGACTGTGTAGGTCGGGGGTCAGGTCATCACATATGTCAATCTCTAGGCCCTTTCTGATGGCGTAGTTGTGCAGCACACAACATGCACCGATGATCTGGCACACAAAGTTTGGGGAATACAACAGGGTCTCCCCGGACTTATCCAGGCATCAGAAACGGGACTTCAGGATGCCAAATGTGCGCTCCACCACTGCACGGGTGCGTATATGTGCCGTATTGTATCTTCTCTCTCCTCTGGTTTTGGGATTCCGGTATGGAGTCATGAGATGGGGCCCAAGTGCATATGCCGAGTCACCTGGAAGGGAAAAAACAGGAGGATGTTAGTCGTGTATGTTCCCCTCGTGTTGGCTGCATCATTGGGTCGGACAGTCATGCCTGACATCCATGTTACTCACCAACCAGCCAGCTGTCCCTGTACACTTTCTGTTCGAATTCTGTTGGGATGTTGCTTTGACGGTATATGTAGCTGTCGTGGCTGGCCGCTGGGTGTTTGGCACGGACGTGCCATATGAGGCATTGGGCATCGGCTATCACCTGTACGTTGATGGAATGCCATTGCTTACGATTGCTCTGTGGGACGGGGGGTGGTAGTGCCACATTTGTATAACTCTTTTGCCCCGATGGTGTGTGGGAATCCGGCAATTGCCTTCTGCCGCAGATGCTCATAGGTGGGCCTGATGATGTGGTGGGACATGCGTGTGAGGATTGCGGGGACAACCTGGTGCACACATCTGCTCATGGTGGATTGTGACATCCCAGATACAACTTCACTTGTTCTCTGGAAAGGTCCACTGGCAAGGAAATGGAGTGTTGTCAGTACCTTGGCCAGTGGCTGCACTGCATGTTAGCGTTGTGTCTGGCTGTTGATGTCATCATTAGTGTTGAGCAGAATACGCCATATTCGCTTCCGCAATATTTTGCGAATATATTGGAGAATATTCGAGAAATATTCGGAAATATCGAATATTCGTGATATTTCATCCCAAATAAAATTGCGAAATTTTGCTAACGCGAAATTTCGCAAATGCGAAATCATTGCGAAATTCTCGACCGCGCATGCGCATGCGCGCGGACAACACGCGGTCGCGAAAACGGCGATCATTTCCTGGATCCTTGACAGTCTATATTCGGATTGCTATTTAGTGCTGCCCTGCGAATCTACTGCTGCCCTGCGAAGCGAAGATGGTGTGGAGTAACTTTTCATCCAGTGAGGAAAAACTGCTGATTACTGTAAGTAATTTCACCACTTGTTATTTCATTATCTTTAACTGCATTTTAGACTAGTTAAAAAGTTAGGATGCAAGATCAGATATAAGTATTTCCCAAGCAGTGTGTCTCCAGCGGTTGCAAAACTACAACTCCCAGCATGCCCAGGGTTGCCACCTTTTGTTCATTTCAAACCCGAACACTTCAGCGTCGCACAGCAATTTTTTGTCTTAGTTTGCATAGATGTCGCTATTAAATAACATTTCTAACCATATGAAATTAATGACAAAAGTTCCTCTTTACATCAGAGTCCACAGACTTCCCCTTTTACATCAGGATCCACAGAGTTCCCCTTTTAGATCAGTTTCCACAGAGTTCTCCCTTTACATCAGAGTCCACAGAGTTCTCCCTTTACATCAGAGTCCACAGAGTTCTCCCTTTACATCAGAGTCCACAGAGTTCTCCCTTTACATTAGAGTCCACAGAGTTCTCCCTTTACATCAGAGTCCACAGAGTTCTCCCTTTACATCAGAGTCCACAGAGTTCTCCCTTTACATCAGTGTCCACAGAGTTCTCCCTTTACATCAGAGTCCACAGAGTTCTCCCTTTACATCAGAGTCCACAGAGTTATCCCTTTACATTAGAGTCCACAGAGTTCCCCTTTTACATTAGAGTCCACAGAGTTCTCCCTTTTCATCAAAAAGTCAAAAGAAACAAACATATTATTGTTCATATGTAAATATAGGGATGAAAAAAAATAATCTATTGTACAGGGCCAGTGTAAGGGTCAAAAGATAATTATAGCGGTCAGATGAATAGCAACTAATTTCTCCCCTATACGTGTATCCTGTGATGTTACTCATATATACATAATTATGCAAATGATAATGGCTGCTATATTTATTCAAAAAACGTGGTGACCAAAATGGCAACATATAAAATCTGTCATGTTACCCCTGTCAGTGATTAATAAGGCGAGAATGCTTCCAATTGTTGAATACCATACATTTACGTCATATATCCATAAGGGTTTTAACAAAAGTATTATAATATACTTTGTTCTTCATCTTGCAGAGGTTCCTGCAACACGGTTATGACCAAATGAGGTGCCAGCAGGAAAAACAAAAAATCGTGCAGTCCGTATTGGAGGAATTACGGGAGTTCCATGGCGGGTCACATGACCACATGGCCATACTGAAAAAATGGTCAGACCTGAAGAGGCGCCACATGGAGCGGGTCACACAGATCCGTGATGAATTTCATCCAGGTAAGTTATTGGTGACAGTCATGTAAGGTGATATGTAATTAACCTTAGGGCAGATGTTGTTAACCCAGACGCCATGTTGTGGTAACATATATCACCACCCAAGGTATTCATAGTACTGTTGAAAAAAAGACATTATTCCATCAAGTTAAACCATGGAATTTAAGTGGTGGTGTGGTGGGTTAAAGGGGAAAGGGTGGTATTTTATAACTCAATTACCACTAAATTCATGTGCTAGGCGTCGGGTTATCATAGTAATCCCGTGTACTCCATCAGGCCCTTTTTTTAACATGAGATCGTCAGAATAATACAAAGGAAACACAAACAGCTCATTTTACCATGGTGGCAGCCCAGCTCACACTCAGTCCCCTGTAGTGCCAGCAAGACCCTTTAGTATAACATTATCCCATTGGTTAACTGTCTATATAAATAAATGTGTATTCATATACAATACATCAGAGTACACAGAATTTGCATATGTTATTAGAAATCATTTTTACATATATGAACATTGTGTTATTATAGGAGCTCCTCTACCATCTGTGCGCCCCAAGCGCACAAGGCGACAGGCCGCAGAGGAGGAGGAGGATGAAGAGGAGGATGAAGAGGAGGATGAAGAGGAGGAGAGGGCTGAGGAGCAGCCAGGGCCCTCCCACTTACCACCCCCAGCTCCTGAGGAGCTGCAACTTCCCCCCACCCAACCTCCTGGTGAATACCATGATGCAGAAGAGGAGCAGGAGGATGACACAGCGCCTGTGATGACCATCAGTCAGGAGGGTAAATATGTGCACAAAGATTAATAACATTTCAACAATAAGATGTAGATATAAAAATGGACAGTATTTAATCCTAATTTTTTTTTTCTTATATCCTAACAGTTTTGAAAGAGATTGAGGCGAAATCCCGCATCATGGAGAGGAACAATCAAAAACTCCAGTCCAATCGGCGCAAAATAAAAAAAATGGGCCTAGAGAATGAAAAGATTTTAGAAGAGCAGAGAAAAAATTTAGAGGAGATGGCTGAGCTTTACAAGCGCATGAAAAATTCCATGTAAATATTTTTATTTTTGGTTATTAAACCTGTTATTCTTTTCAAATGTTTCCTTTCTTATTGAGATTGTTAGGTTTTTCAACACATCTAACTTCACATCTAACACATCAACATCAACATCAACACATCTAACTTCATAATAACCTAAAAACATTTCATACCATTATTTTATTTAACACAAACCTAATAAAAAATAAAATACACGGACACAGACACTACTAACACAAACTAAACTGTTGAAAAATTACTATAACAAAAGCTACAATATATATATATATAGATATAGAGAGAGGGAGCGAGAAAGAGAGAGAGAGAGAGAGAGTGCTGATTTGCTCTTGCAGACAGGCTAATGGTTGCAGTAAAAAGGCCACAAACCAGGGTTTAACATAAAGTTCAGTCTTTTAGTCACACTTGCTGTTACAATCCGGTCTGGTAGCTTGTAGCGGAGGCTGTTTGTGGATCCGCTGTGACAGAGAGGTCATGAAGCATTACTCAGCATGAAGGCAGCAGCAGTAGTATTCAAATATAAAGTAATTATCACACACACAACATTTACAAGCAGTAGTGGTAAAAGTACTAGATAGCATCTAAACACTTGGGCAAGACTTGACAGCAGCAGTAGTGGTAATAGTAGTATATAGTGGCAAATAACTTGTGACATAGGTGTCTGAGCAGCAGCAGTATAGTAGTAACAGTACACAATATAGTGTTTTATCACTCGTAGAAGAGGTGGCATCATCAGCACAGTAGCAGCATTGGTAATTGCAGTATATAGTGGCAAACAACTTGTCACATAGGTATCTGAGCAGCAGCAGTCTAGTAGTAACAGTACACAATATAGTGTTTTATCACTCGTGGAAGAGGTGGCAGCAGCACAGCAGCAGCATTGGTAATTGTAGTATATAGTGCCAAAGAACTTGTCACATAGGTATCTGAGCAGCAGAAGTATTAGTAACAGTACACAATAAAGTGTTTTATCACTCGTGGAAGAGGTGGCAGCAGCACAGCAGCAGCATTGGTAATTGTAGTATATAGTGCCAAAGAACTTGTCACATAGGTATCTGAGCAGCAGAAGTATTAGTAACAGTACACAATAAAGTGTTTTATCACTCGTGGAAGAGGTGGCAGCAGCACAGCAGCAGCATTGGTAATTGTAGTATATAGTGCCAAAGAACTTGTCACATAGGTATCTGAGCAGCAGAAGTATTAGTAACAGTACACAATAAAGTGTTTTATCACTCGTGGAAGAGGTGGCAGCAGCACAGCAGCAGCATTGGTAATTGTAGTATATAGTCCCAAAGAACTTGTCACATAGGTATCTGAGCAGCAGAAGTATTAGTAACAGTACACAATAAAGTGTTTTAACACTCGTGGAAGAGGTGGCAGCAGCACAGCAGCAGCATTGGTAATTGTAGTATATAGTGCCAAAGAACTTGTCACATAGGTATCTGAGCAGCAGAAGTATTAGTAACAGTACACAATAAAGTGTTTTATCACTCGTGGAAGAGGTGGCAGCAGCACAGCAGCAGCATTGGTAATTGCAGTATATAGTGGCAAAGAACTTGTCACATAGGTATCTGAGCAGCAGAAGTAGTAGTAACAGTACACAATAAAGTGTTTTATCACTCGTGGAAGAGGTGGCAGCAGCACAGCAGCAGCATTGGTAATTGTAGTATATAGTGGCAAAGAACTTGTCACATAGGTATCTGAGCAGCAGTATAGTAGTAACAGTACACAATATAGTGTTTTATCACTTGTGGAAGAGGTGGCAGCAGCACAGCAGCAGCATTGGTAATTGTAGCATATAGTGCCAAAGAACTTGTCACATAGGTATCTGAGCAGCAGTATAGTAGTAACAGTACACAATATAGGGCCAGATTCAGGTAGATGGGAGCATCTTTGCTCTGGAGTAACGTTTCTCATTTACGTTACTCCGCCGACACTTTCGGCGCAAGTACTGTTATTCACATAGCACTTGCGCGTAAACTTGCGCCAGAGTTACGATAATGCGCTGGCGTAACCCGACGCAAGTGGAAGTGGGTGTGATCATATGTAAATGATGGGTGGAGCCCAGCGCAGAGGCTTACGTTCAGCGCATCATCCACGGAGCATGCGCAGTAAGTGAGGCTTCACTTGCCCCCTTGTGCGCATGCTCACAACTTCCGTCGGCACCACTTCACGGAAAACGTCAGCGCAATGTGTTCCGTTACGCGTATAAAAGCGCTAGCGGAAACGCCATTCCGGCGCAAAAGTATATCCGTTTTCCCCCCACCCCAGGGAAGATACTTTTGCACTGTCATGGCTGCTCCCGCTACCCCCAGAGAGAGGAGGAACCTCAACTTTAATGCCCAGGAGGTCTCTGTGATAATCTCGGCTATGGAGACGTTTAATGATTCCCTCCACGGGAAAAAAAGCAGGAAGACCAGCCGGGAGAGGAAGCAGGGCATCCTGGAGACCATTGCTGCCAGGGTCAATGTGCTAGGGTACTCCACCCGGACTGCAGGCGACATTCAAAAAAAAATAAACGACCTGCGGCGCAAGGTCCGTGGCAAGGTGGCCACCATTTGGAGCCATGAGAGGGGCACAGGTGGTGGTCCACCATGTCCGGTCAGCCTGACCACGGAGGAGGAGGTGGTCGCCTGCTGCCTGGACAGGGAGCAGTTGGAGGGGGTCCCTGGCTATGACTCCATGGAGGAAGGCTCCAGGACAGGTAAGCGTTTTTTAACCCCTATTTGGTGTGTTGCATGTGGGGGGGAGGGTACATGTGCCAAGTGTGTGGGACCACCAACATGTGTCTGCTTTGTGTCATCCACAGATGACGGAGCTGTGCCATCATCGCTTACCGGCCAGTCCACCCCAACCTCCCAACGGGATGCTGATGACGAGGCCCTGGGTGCTGGAGACACTGAGGTGGAGGAGAAGAGTGCCCACACCACTTCAGCAGAGGTGGTTGAGGAGGAGCCTGTAACTGAGCAGGACTTTCTTTTAATGTTGGAGGAGTCCTCCTCCTCTGCAGGGCCCTCTGTCATCCCCTCCCCCATCCTAGGTAGCCCCTCAAGGGCGACTCCATCCCCACGGGGACAACCTTCTTCTGACCCCAGGAAGTCGACCCGTAAGACCAGGGGGGTGTCTGATCTGGTCCAGGACCAGGTAGTGTTGGACCACGCAAGGCAGACCCAGCAGATGGGGGAGATTGCTGGCCACTTAGACAGGGTCGCAGACAGCCTGGGCTCCATGTCACAGCTGCCCAGTGGTGTGCAGGACGTTGTCACCAGCCTGGGGGAGGTGCAGGCTGATGTCCGGCACCTGACAGCAGCCGTCCGAGACAACACAGCTGCCATCCGGGAAGAGGGGAGGCAGCGGCAACGTGACCAGCGGCATCAGATCACCCGCCAGCTGAGGATGCAGGCCCAGACAAACCTGTATCTGAGCCGTATTGCTGTGGCATTGGAGGGCAGGCAGCCAACAGCTCCCAGGAGTGGCCCACCCGGGGATCAGCCTCCTCCAGATGCCCCCCCACCCCCACCACCACCCACTCCCTCCAGGCAGCTGAGGAGCCCGAGAGTGCCCCCAAGGAGGAGCCCCCTTCATCCCAGATGAGGGTTTTTTGTTTTTTTGGTTGTTATATTTTTAATTTTATACTCAGGATATGAGTTTTTGTTTATTTTTGTTCTCAGGTTATGAGATTTTTTTGTTTAGTTTTTACTGCACACTGTCAGGAGTGCAGGGGACAGTGTGAATGGTGTGTGAATGTGAGGGGGTGCCACTCCTGACAGTAAGGGGTGTCACCCTCGGCCGTGGTGGTGAAGTTAACCCCACGGCTGTATGAATGACGTGTGAAAGGTGTATGAATGGACAGTGACATCATTGGGGCCTTGACGCTGGCGTTGCTGCTCCCAAGTCCTACATGCTGGACTTGGGCTAATCCAATGCGATGTGCATGTGGTGTGTGATCTAGGGACATCAGTGGTGTACACGTGTGCATTGTCTGTGTGATAAATGTTTTGGTTTAGTGTCCAAAGATGCCTACGGCGAGGACCCTCCTGACTGCTCTTCCATCAGCAGACTGGTTGTCCTCTGGCAGGTGGGGACTGTGTGGGTCGGGGGTCAGGTCATCACGTATGTCAATCTGCAGGCCTTTTCTCATAGCAAAGTTGTGCAGAATGCAACATGCACCAATGATCTGACACACAAAGGTAGGGGAATACAATAGGGTCCCCCCAGACTTATTCAGGCAGCGGAAACGGGACTTCAGGAGCCCGAATGTTTGCTCCACCACTGCACGGGTTTTGATGTGTGCTTCATTATATTTTCTCTCTCCTCTGGTTTAGGGGTTCCGGAAAGGAGTCATTAGATGGGGTCCCAGTGCATATGCAGAGTCACCTGGAAGGGAAAAGACAGGAGGATGTTAGTCATGCATGTGCCACTTCTGATGTGCATCACGGGAGGGGATAGTCATGCCTGCCACCCATGTTACTCACCAACCAGCCAGCTGTCCCCATACATGTTCTGCTCGAATTCTGCTGGGATGGGGCTCTGACGGTATATGAAGCTGTCATGGCTGGACCCGGGGTGTTTGGCACGGACGTGCCATATGAGGCGTTGGGCATCGGCTATCACCTGTACGTTGATGGAATGCCAATGCTTCCGATTGCGGTATATGTGCTCTGTGGCACTGGGGGGCTGTAGGGCCACATGTGTGCAATCAATGGCCCCGATGGTGCGTGGGAATCTGGCAATGTGGTAGAAATCTGTCATTGCCTTCAGCCGCAGCTCCTCAGTGGTGGGTCTGATGAACTGGTTGGACATGCGTCTGAGGATTGCAGGGACAACCTGGTGCACACATCTGCTTATGGAGGACTGTGACATCCCAGCCACCACTCCACTTGTACGCTGGAATGATCCACTGGCAAGGAAATGGAGTGTTGCAAGGACCTTCACCAGTGGCTGCACTGCTTGTGAGCGGTGTGTCTTGCTGGTGATGTCACCCTGCAGGGTTGTGGTTAGTTCAAGGATTGCATCAGGGCTGAATCTGAAGAGGCGATACACCTCCTCATCCCCCATGCCAAAGAGGCTCATGCGCGTGCGGTATATACTCTCACGTGCCCGCCTCCTTCGTTCCGGGGGACCCAGTACTAGTGCTAGGACCACGACTGCCCCTGGCATGTTGGCACACAGAGGTGTTGTCCTTGCAAGTGTGGTTGTTCAGCTTGCTAGTTTCGTCGGTAACGCTGCTGTAGCTGCTCTCCTGCTGACCTGAGGCCGTCTGGAGTAAAGATAAAGCAGCTATTTGTAGAAATAACTTTGCGCCGGTCGGACGAGATACGCATGTAGCCAGCGTATGGTGCTAATCCGTTCGCGAATCGGGAAATCTCCCTCATTTGCATATTTGCAGGGGAAATCAATAGGCGCGACTGATGCACCAAGCGAAATTATGCGCTGACGATACTCTGGCGTCGGAAAGTTAACCCGATCGGAAATGGCCCGTTTTCTGTCGCATCTAGTTTCGTGGGTACGGCCACATAGAAACGACGGCGCATAATCACAGTTACGCGGCGCATATCGAAATACTCCAGCGCAAGTGTTGCTGAATCTGGCCCATAGTGTTTTATCACTCGTGGAAGAGGTGGCAGCCGCACAGCAGCAGCATTGGTAATTGTAGTATATAGTGGCAAAGAACTTGTCACATAGGTATCTGAGCACTGGCAGCAGCAGTCTAGTAGTAACAGTACACAATATAGTGTTTTATCACTCGTGGAAGAGGTGGCAGCAGCACAGCAGCAGCATTGGTAATTGTAGTATATAGTGGCAAAGGACTTGTCACATAGGTATCTGAGCAGCAAATGTAGTAGTAACAGTACACAATATAGTGTTTTATCACTCGTGGAAGAGGTGGCAGCAGCACCAGCAGTAGTAAGAAAGTGGCAAATCTCACAGACAAAAGGTGACAGCACCAGTATGAGTAATATATCAGTACATAATCACTCAGCCTTTTGGCATTAGCAGTAGGAGCCCATATCGTGGCAAAATTACAAAAGCTTGCAGTTGCATTAGCATGGTGATTACATTTGAAAAGCAGAATGACACAGGCCTTAAGTAGCTGTAGCCTGACTATACCATAGTGCCTCATAATATAAAAGTTTGATTAACGTTATTTCTATGCTATACGTGACTTTTTAAATTCATGATGAGCATTGAGAAATTACATTTCAAAATAATGTGGCAGCAGCATCAGGACTCCTTATAGTGGCTTAATGACACAGCATAGAAATATTTATGCCCTTAACACTACCTGCCCACTATGAGTTTCAAAGGTATAAATCAGAGGTGGCAAACACAAGGCCCGCAGGCCGAATGCGGCCCTCCAGACCCTTACTTTCTGCTTTCAAGCAATGCATCCAACTTCTTCCCAGCAGCAGCATAAGGAAAGGGGGATGCACTGTGATGTAAGGGAGAGGGGGAACTCAACTTCTGATGGTGGGGTGGGATGGTGGGGTGGCCCTTGACATCTAATGTAAGGGGAGGGGATGCGCTGGACATCAAATCTTACAGATATAACCAGCCCTTTTGAGGGCAACCATAATGCTGATGCGGCCCAAGATGAAATTGAGTTTGACACCCCTGGTATAAATAGATTGGAGAGGTATTGATGAATGACAAGGGACCATTCAGCGCCCTGAACCGACGGCGGGTGCCAGAAAGCCACCGCCGATCCAGGACTCATTCATCTTGATGAATGTGAGTCTGTCCACGGAGTCTGTGGACAGACGGGTCCTCTTGTCCATTACCACCCCACCTGCCGCGCTGAATGTCCGCTCAGATAGTACGCTGGAGGGGTGGCAAGACAATAACTCCAGCGCATACTGAGCGAGCTCGCGGCAGGTGTCCAATCTGGCAACCCAGTACTCCATGGGGTCGTCGGTGCTCATACTGTCAGAAGCACTGATGGACCCCATGTAGTCTGCCACCATGTGGGCCAGCCGCTGGTGGTGACTGCTGCTGCTGCTGCTGGTACTGGGTCGCTCAGATTGCAAGAACATCCTCATCTCACCCATTAGGTCCCCTGCTCGGCTGCTACTGGGTGCAGCCACCTGCTGGGTGAGATGAGGGGGGACAACTGGAGGCCGGGGAGTTGCCTGCGCCACCGGCTGACTATGCCTGCCTGCACTCCAGCGCTGCCTCCGGCTGGCTGGGAAGACCTGCTCCAGTTTCCCCTTGCACCTGGGATCTAAAAGGGTGGCCATCCAAAAATCATCCCTCTCCTTATGGTCTTAACCTGGGGTCCCTCCCATCTCAGCATGTGGGCAGCCATGTGGAAGAGCACAGCCCGCTGTGACTCCTCATGGCTGCCCGGGTCCATGACGTCCGACTCTTCATCATGGAGGCGCTGCTGCTCGCGAACAGAGATGCTTAAGACTATTGCCCCCAACACCGACTCTCCCTCCTGACCAGGCCCTGACTCCAGGACGTCACCAGTAACCTCCTGATCATCATCATCCTCCTCCTCCTCGTCCTGGGCCTGGTCTTGTTACAGTGTTGCCTCCTCCTGCTCCACCAAGGCACTCTCCCCAGCTTCGAGCAGGCGATCTAGTGCCCTGTCCAGCAGGACACTATAGGGAGCCGTTGAGGCCGACATGCTCTCTGCTCACCATCTTGGTCGCCTGCTGTGGCAGCCTGACTGCCCCCACTCCGCACTGGTGATGTACATGGCCCGCCAGTGCCTTGCTCCAGCAGGTATTCCTTCACCGCCCTTCGCTGCTCCCACAACCTCTCCAGCATGTAGAGGCTGGAGTTCCACCGCGTCACACTGTCCACAATCAGCCTGTGAAGGGGCAGGCTGTTGTCTCGCTGCAACTTGGACAGGGACGCGGTAGCGGTTGGGGAGCGCCTGAAGTGGCTGGCAATCCTACGTACCCTTAGCACAATGTCACAAAATCTGATGCCGCCAATCCCTCCCCGGCGCCTCGGAGGGAAACCCAATGGGCCGTGAAACTGATGTAGCGGCCCTGCCCATGCCTGCTGGTCCAGCCATCCATTGTGATATGCACCCTGTTGCTGACAGCGTGATCCAGCGACAGGGTTACATTCTGCACAATGTGCTGGTGTAGGGCAGGGACACCAGTCCTGGCAAAGAAATGGCGGCTGGGGACACGCCATTGGGGTTGGGCCTGCTCCAACATCTGCCTGAAGGGGTTGCTGTCAACATCAGGACCCTGCCAGGAGCCCTTGAGGGAACGCACACGTCGGTCTAGTCGAAGGCTCTGAAAGCGACGCCTGGCGCCGGACGGCAGTGCAGGACACCAGGGTGCTGTGGAAGTCGAGGTCTGGCTGCCGGTAATATACTAGAGGGAGCGGGGGGGCATGACCTGCTGGTAGCCGATGAAGCTGTGGCAGGGGCTGCTGTACCCTGCACACTTGTGGTGGTGGCGCTGCTACCACCACCACCCCTCATCTGGTCATACTCCCGCCAGTGGTTTATTCTCAGGTGCTGGTTGAGTGCTGTGGTACCCACCCGAGCCAAGCACTTCCCTCTCTTCACCTTGGCACGACAGAGCTGGCAGATGGCTACTGTCGGGTTATCTGCTACCAAGGTGAAGTAGGCCCAGACAGGTGACTTCAGCGCCGCCCTCCGGTCAGATGGGGTGACGCTGACTTGCACCTGCTGGGACTCGGTGCGCACAGGTGGAGCTGCCTGCTGCTGCTGCTGCTGCTGACACCTCCTGCTGCCATCACCAGTGGAGACCCTGACGCTGGTCTCCCTGGTGACCTGGCGCACCGTTTCCCCAGGGTGCCTACCTTCCTCGTCGTCACTGCTGCTGTGAACCGACGAGCCAGGTGGCACCCACGTTGGGTCGCCCTCCTCTTCGCCCCCAGATATGTCAGACCCAGGGCTGACATGTGGTGGTCTGAGGGAGACATCTGACATGGAGCCGCTAGCCTGGCTCCGATGTCCCCTCACCGACGCATGGGTCTGACTAGGTGCGGGTGTTTCCTGCAGAAAAACACCAGCACCACTTGGAAGGGATGTCTCTGGGCTACTGACAGCCGGTACCCCATCCTCCTCCTCCATCAACCCTTCAAAAAGGTCCTGACCATCAGGACATAAATCTATGTCTGCATGATGCAGGACCTCCCCGAATATCCCTCTCACTGTCACTGTCAAACAGTATGAGGCTGGACTCTTGGGGGCTGGGGGTGGGTACTAAAGGCACCGGTGTACTGGTGGTGGTGCTACTTGGAGTCGGCACTGATGACTCAGTGGCACTGCTGTGCCCCATATACTCCACCACTGATGAAGCCTGGGAAGGCAATATCGGGCGGCTGCCCGAGGGGAAAAACTCCCGGATGAGGGGGACTCCCCTTCCACCTGATCCTCTACCAGTAGTAGGGGCGCGAGAGGTACCCCGTGCTGGCAGCGACCCAGCACTGGGAGTAACTCCCCTACCCCTGCTGCCACGGCCACGGCTACGTATGCTGCTCATGCTGATGTGGGTGGGTGGGTAAACTTTATTGGGGGGGGGGGGTAAATGTGATAAAGGACAAGACAGGCACGCAGACAAAGACGTACTAGACAGCTATGCACTAAACACTAACTCTGCAGTGCTTAGTCACAAACTTAAATGAATAAACTAAAGCTACATTTTTTTTTTTTAAACTGACTGACAAGGACAAAGACGAGGATTACAAGTACTAAACTAATATGCAACAGTAACTCTGCTAACACAGCAGAGAAAAGTATATGAATAAACTAAAACTAACTTTTTTTTTTTTTTTTTTTTTTTAGAAAACAAAAAACAGACACTAAACACACACTAAACTAAGCTACCTTAAAGAACAATTACACTAAGTACACTGAAATCTATCTTTCTATCTAACACTAAGCTAAACTAAACTGGAAAACAACAACACAAATATGAGCTTTTAAAAAAGCTTTTGGGTCTCTTGCTTTGAAAAAAGCAGTTTAGAAATATAAGCAGCAGGAACCAGAGAACTGAAATGAAACAGCAGGAACCAGAGAACTGAAATGCACTACAATGCTAATGCAAGCTCAGAGATAGCACAGAAACACTCCACTCTCTATAACCACCATGTGAATCTGCAATGAAATCATGCTGGGAGTTAGCTTATATAATGGTCGTGCAGGCAGGTTCCTATTGGTTGATGTGGAGGTTGCTAACCTCTGACAACTGTGGTAGGGGAACTCTGATTGGCTCTGATGCAAATGAAGGGCGGAGAAAATAATCGCGCAATATTCCTATTGCCGAATATTCGCATTGCGAATATTCGGCAGCATAAAAGGATCGCATGAGCTACTCGGCCCAGGGTCTCTCTAATCAGCACAGCAATGCTTTCAGACGTCGATGGAGATCACTAGGATGTGATCTGTTATAAAAATAAATTTTGAAAAATCCGAATATTCGGAATTGCGAATATTCACCGCGATATTCGAGATATTGCGCGATTACTCGAATATGCAATATTCGATCCGAATATTCGCAATGCGAATATTCGTGAGCAACACTAGTCATCATGCAGGGCTGTGGCTAATTCCAGGATGGCATCAGGGCTGAATCTGAAGATGCGATACACCTCCGATTCCCCCATGCCAAAGACATTCATGCGCATTCGGTATATCCTCTCCCATGCCCTCCTACGCGCCTGTGGACACAGTAGTAGTGCTATGACCATGGCTGCCCCTGGCATGTTGGCATACAGATGTGTTGTCCTACAAGTGTGGTTGCTCAGCTCGTCCATAACCTGCTTTATGAGGGGTAACTTTAGGCCGGACGTACAACGTACGCGCACATCGCATAGCCTGCGTCGGGCGCACGTACGTTCGTGAATCTCTGTACCTCCCTCATTTGCATATTTGAATAGGAAATCAATGAGAGCGCCAGATGCATCCAGCGTAAATATGCGCCCACGATACGCTGGCGTAGGAAAGTTACGTCGGTCGGAAGAAGCCTATTTTCAGGTGTATCTAGTTCTGTGGGCACGGCGCACAGATACGACAGCGCATAGTTACACTTACGCGGCGCATCTCGAGATACGTCGGCGTAAGTGCTTTGTGAATCTGGGCCAGTATGTACATCCTAGTGGAATTAATCAAATGAGCTGCTAGTGACTTTTCTAAGTTTGTAGAAGTTGTTTATTACTGTACAGCAGGTATTGCAATGGGGTGAAGGCCGGGAAACCTAATGTCACCCGGTGAACTGTCCCATGCACCTTTTGTCAATACTCAGAGATATGTGGACAGGTCCACCACATGTCAAAAAAGATCCCTCTTCCTCAAGGCAACCCCAACACCGGTCTGAAACCATGGGCGTGACATTGTGAAGTAGTTTTGGTACTGCATTTAAGCATTTTCTTAGACAGGGGCATTGAGGGAGACTTTATGAACCATCACATTCACTTATTCCTATTCCTTATCCTCCAGTGCATGCTCCAGGTCCAACTCTTATGTTTGGCAAGCTGGGCCTTCCTCAGGGGGTACATGTGTATCGTGTCTTTGAGGGGGCATGTCTGGAACAAATAGCCTAAATGGCATCAGGGGTCTGCTAAATATATAGCTAATGGCACCTTTAATGCAGATTGCAAACACAGCAAGTTTGCGGGCTCCAAATCACATGGTACAGTGGCAACATGCGGTTTAATGCGTTTTGAAAAAGTAGTGTTTGCACAACACAACATTAGTAGAAGTTGCCCAAAGGGTGGCGCTAAAGAGCTGTAAAAACATGTAGTTACGTGTTTGTTAGCTGACAATTCTTTGCCGTTTGTATGCCAGAAAAGTTCATGGCCAACATCCTTCGGCCAAAAGTCCTATGCTTTGTCCATGGAAAATCTGATTATGTATAACCAGGCTTTACTATTCCTTTGATCTCAGCCTATAGAGGCCTACCCAACCATGCTCCTCTTATCTCAGTCCACAATCAGGCCCTGGATTGCATAATTCATTTTTATTTTCATTTTATTATTAGTTTAATTTCATTTAATGGTTGGACAAAAGTCCCATTGTACAGCTGTACTTTCATGCTGTCTGTATACTTTGACAATGTATACAGTTGAATTCCAGGTAAGGTCTTTTATTGTCTACTTACATGCAAGTATGCATATCTCATACCTACTGGGGAATCTGGCAATCACTGTAGTAGTCGCTCTACTAAAGTGATAGCAGTGATCTTCCAAATCCTGCTCAGATTCTAAGTGAGTGACTGCCCTACTGCACACTGATCACAGGAAGTTGCTCACTGGGTGCCACTTTTCATTTATAGAATAGCTTGTAATTTTTTTCAATGAATGTAAGGTATCCTCTGATTGCATAAGTTGGAGAAGAGGGCCAGTGACTTCACAATCTCCAAGGAGATCTATTATTGGCGACAATGCCAAGAAAGCGCCCTTGTTATCAATGTGTAGAGGAGAATCCACTCTTGTGATCACTGTAGTAGCAGTGACTACTAAAGTGATTGTCAGCTTGGCCAGTGGCCCCAGTGGCCTAAGTGGCCCCAGTAGCCCCCAGTGCCCCCCCAGGGGCCTGTAAGTATTCAATGACGATCAAACCGGGGGAAAAGCTTTAATAAATCTTTACTATTTATAGATAAAAATGTTTTTGTTCACAAACTTTTTTATTGAAAATGTAAAAATAATAGTATACAAGAACAAACAAATGCCACACATATGACATATAGATACAAAACAATACAGTAAAGTTGTAGTAAGGTGACACATACAGTATATAAACTAAGTAGCACAATAGAACTGTCAAAAAATATGGATCACCAAATGTCCAAATATTAAACCAATCAAAATTTAAAGAGGCACACTATGATATATGGATGGACAAAGGATATGCAGCATATACAAACTTTATATCATCACAAAAGAAAACAGCATTAACCACTTAAGCCCCGGACCAATATGCTGCTAAATGCCCAAAGGCGTTTTTACAATTCGGCACTGCGTCGCTTTAACAGACAATTGCGCGGTCGTGCGACGTGGCTCCCAAACAAAATTTGCGTCCTTTTCTTCCCACAAATAGAGCTTTCTTTTGATGGTATTTAATTGTCTCTGCGATTTTTATTTTTTGTGATATAAACCGAAAAAGACCAAATTTTTGGGGAAAAAAATGATATTTTCTACTTTTTGTTATAAGAGAAATCGAATAAACTAAATTTTAGTCAAACATTTAGGCCAAATTGTATTCAGCCACATGTCTTTAGTAAAAAAAAAATCAAAAAACTAGCTACCTAGCGGCAACAGTGACACTAATACAGCGATCAGAAAAACGATTGCTTAGTGACGCTGGCAATAGGGGGTGAAAGGGTTAACTGGGGCGGTGATCAAGGGGTTAAACCTTTATTAGGGGAGGGTACGGGGTTACCCTGGACCTAACACTAACTGCCTGTCACACTAACTGTCACACTGACACTAAATGCATTGATCAGTAAATATATGATCACTGCTATTAGTGACACTGTGACAGGGGGCTGGGGGGGGGGGGGTGATCTGAAAGGGTTAAGTGTGCCTATGTGTGTGGTGTCAGTGTGCTGTTGGTGCAACTTACTTCTGATGTTTTCTCTCCTTTCAGCGGATTGAAAATACCGCCGATAGGAGAGCTGACATCACTTCCTCTGCCTGTGTTTACATTATACAGGCAGAGGAAGTGCAGAGCAGGGAGGGAGTGGATTGGCTGGGAGCGATCCGGCGGGGGCGGACAAAAATGAACAGCCGCCCCCTCATCCCAGATCGCTCCCACAGCAAACCGGACCGCCTCATATTCTGGGGGACCCCCGACCCACGTCCAGGCAGGGACGTACAGGTAAGTCCATCTGCCTGTACGTGCCATTCTGCCGACGTATATGTACATGTGGCGGTCGGGAAGTGGTTAAAAATCAAAAAGAAGGCTCTGTCCATGAGAAAACAAAAACTTAAAGCATGAGGGTCAAATGTCATGGAGCCCATAGTCGTTAAAACAACTCAATCTGAGTGGTGATAAAAAAAACGTGGGTCCCATTTCGCATTAAAATTTGGTCAATCCTAGAAAGTATTTGTAAAAAAAAGGAACCACATTAGATTTCCAGCTTAGGGTAATTGCCCATTGCATAGTTACACAGATATATGTATAAGTCTTAACAAGTGTTTGGGGACTTCTGGGATTTTAACAAACAGAAGGCAATGTCCATGTGTCAGAGCAAGACTTCTGCTCGCCAACTTGTCAATCAGGGTGAATAACTCCACCCAAGTGGGTTGTAATCTATCACACACCCAAAATATGTGTAAGAAGGAACCAGGGAGAGAGCAGCCAAGAAAGCAGGAGGTGGAGACCTGAGGGTAAATAGTATGTAGGCAAGGGGGTGTATAATACTACAATGTGGTTTCACGTATAGAGTAATTTTGAGTCATCATCAACGGTAGCCATAGATTTATAAAGGCTGGAAATTAAGCCTTTTTGTCTAGGAGCATTCCTGCAAATGATTTCAAAGTAGGTATGGGTAACAGCTGGGACAAGTGAATAATGCGTTAAAAAAAAATGCTGTATCTGTAAATAATGATATCATTCCCGAGAGGGGACATTTTTTGGGGAGTGCAGCTGAGGAAAATAAATAAACCTTGACTCAAACTGAAGATTCTTTACCATAGTCAGGCCTTGCTCTAGCAACTATTGAAAAGCAAAACCTGCAGAAAGCCTGGGATCACCTAAGAACGAAGCCCAGAGGGAAGCTTTGGATATGATTAATAACTTATGTCTATAAGGATACCAAAAATTCAATGATTGGGTGAATACTGTATTATGGGTCAATATGTCCCATATCGGGACCCTAGAGGCCTAAAGGACCATAATAAGCCTGCAAGGTAGTATGGAGAGATGGAGGCCTGTTCAAACCTGAGCCAAGGGACATGAGGGTCTATATTATTCCACTGGGATAATTGCAAAAATCTACTTGCAATGTAGTATAACCATATTTGAGGGACTCCCATGTCTCCTGACCTATGAGAAAGATACAGAACTGCCCTGGCAAACCTTGGGAATTTCCAGATTAAATTATTAAGTTCAGCTTGAATTTAAAGAAGAAAGGACTTGGAAAAAAAAATAGGTAGATATCTAAATAGGCAGCGGAGTTTAGGATGAATACATTTTTTTTATCTCTGTCGTTCTTCCCAAAAGGGAATGTGATAGTCAGACAAGGTTTTGAGTAATATTCTGATTTTGACCAATAAAGGGGGGTAATTACTACTAAATAGATTTATGTAGCATCTGGGCAGGGTGCTCCCCAGGTAAGAAAGGGAGGATGTTGACCAAATGAAAGGTAAAGATGCTTTAA
This sequence comes from Rana kukunoris, assembly GCA_029574335.1. Taxonomy (NCBI): domain Eukaryota; kingdom Metazoa; phylum Chordata; class Amphibia; order Anura; family Ranidae; genus Rana; species Rana kukunoris. Next base: position 655,679,045 of record CM056049.1, read on the forward strand.
AGGGTTTGTAACCCTACATTATAATTTTCTGCCAGCCCCTCTCTTTTAACCACTTGCTTACTGGGCACTTATACCCCCCTCCTGCCCAGGTGATATTTCAGCTTCCGGCACTGCGTCGCTTTAACTGACAATTGTGCGGTCGTGCGACGTGGCTCCCAAACAAAATTGACGTCCTTTTTTCCCCACAAGTAGAGCTTTCTTTTGGTGGTATTTGATCACCTCTGCGGTTTTTATTTTTTGCGCTATAAACAAAAAAGAGCGACAATTTTGAAAAAAATACAATATTTTTTATTTGTTGCTATAATAAATATCCCAATAAAAAAAAAAAAAACGTTTTTTTCTCAGTTTAGGACGATGCGTATTCTTCTACATATTTTTGGTAAAAAAAAAAAAAAAAAAAAAATCGCAATAAGCGTCTGGTTTACGCAAAATTTATAGGCCCAGATTCAGGTACATCTGCGCCTTATTGGACCGGCGTAGCGCACCGCCTTTACGTTAGACTTGCGCAATTTTGCCGCGTAATCCCCCTATTCTCGTAGCTTTTGCGCAGGAAATTGCGCATGCGTAACGTTTTTCCCGAGGCGTAAGGAGGAGTAATACAAATTGGGAAGGACGTGGGCGTGTTACATTGAAATGAGCCGTGACCCCATGCAAATGAAGAGCCGGCCGGCTCGCGCATGCGCGCTTGAAGGAGACCATGGTCAGCTCCGCTGTGCGCATGCTCACAACTCGGGAGCGGCGCAATCAGTGAAATTGGAAATGGACTAGGGCAACGTTGTGAACTACGCAAACAGCATAAATAGACACACACAAACGCACTAGCATTGCAAAAGTACATCCCTTTGTCCCTTCCAATTTAACCTAGTGCTTTTGTCCTGTTGTTCGTTGCGGTGTGTTTTGTAGTTGTCAGATTAGTGTTCTGTGTGATCAAGTGTTTGTTAGTAGATCTTTGAAAGTGTTTTTTGATAAGTGTTTGAGAGACTGTTTGATTGATATATTTCTGTTCATTTGTTTTCCTGCTGTATTTTTGTTTTGTTTTTTTGTGACTGTTTCTTGCTGAGTAGTTTTCTCTTTGTGTGTGTTCTTGCTTGATTGGTTGTGCTTCTTTGTGTGAGTGAATTTTGTTGACTGGGAGTGAGTTTTTTGGTAAGTATGACAGAGAGAAAGAGAAAGCTCAATTTTACAGTTGGGGAAAAACAAATTTTTGCCCGGGCCATTAGCGAGTATGGGCGTTTCCTCCACGGCCCAGACAGTGCCAACACCACCCCGGCCAGGAGGAGGGAGATTTTGGATATGATCACTGAGCAGGTCAATTCAGCGGGGCAGGGGGAGACACGGACCCGGTCTGGGATTGACAAAAAAATCAATGACCTCCGGTGTCTGGTCAAACAGAAGCTGGCCAGAATGCATGCCCATGCCAGGGGCACAGGAGGGGGCCCACCATGCCGTATTAGGCTGACAGCGGAGGAGCGTGCGGTGACCTTTCATCGGCATGAAGTTGAGGGCCTGCCTGGCTTTGACTCAAGTCCGGAGCCCGTGGTGCCAGGTAAGTATTTTTTTTTATATCAGGTGTGTAGCATGTGTGGGGGAGGGGGTGAAAGGGAATATGTGGCAAGTGTGTGGATCCTCCAACCTGTGAATGTTTTGTGTCATCCACAGATGTGCAGGAGGGTGCAGGGCCATCTGGCCTGACCGCACCAACCCCAGCACAGCAGCCTAATGAGGCCCCCCCAACAAGGCCGGAGTCCGCGGAGGAGGTTCAAGAGGAGGAGGAGAATCATGAGGAGGAGGAGAATCATGAGGAGGAGGAGTCCATGTCAGGCACTGGACGTTTGGTTTTTGAGGACTCTTCCCCTCTGGCTGGCAGCAGGCAGCCCTCCCTAAGGGGGACCCCCCCTCCTCCCCCAACATGGCTCCCCTCACAAGGGCCTCCCCTTCTCCCCGGCCACAAGCATCAGCTGGAGGCAGGATTTCATCCCAGAACACCAGGGGGGTGGCCGATCTCCTGCCCGCCACTCTGAGAAGGGACCAGTTCCTCCAGACCCGCCATCTGGAACAGGTCAGCCAGACATTGGTGCGGATGGAGGAGAGCCTGTCCTCCATCAAGGATACGCTGGGGAACCTGGACTCCCACTCCCGGGCTTTCACAACCTGCCTAAACGAACTGCAGACGACATCAGCAGGCATTGGGCAGGATGTGAGGGCCCTTACCCAGTTTATCCAGGCCAACACGGCAACACTTGGTGCTGCCCTGGACAGAATAGCCGTGGCCTTGGAGGGCAGGCCGCCAGGTGGGCAGAGATCAGGGGCTGCTCCTCCTTCCCCGGTTTTACCCCTCCCCCATGAGTCTCCCCTGAGAAGCCGGGGCCGGGGCCGTGGCCGGGGGCGCCCCAGGCGTGGCTCACGCAAGGGGCAATAATTTGTTTTTTCCCCTTTTTTTTTTTTTGCTGGAAAATTTTTGCTTTTGCAGGTATTTTTTTTTTTTTTTGGGTTGTGAATGCTGTTTGAATGTGGGGGTGACATTCCTGCCGGAAAAGGGGTGTCACCCTCAATTTTGGTGGAGTAGGGTTTCCCAGGACCAGGGAGAAGTGATCCCCAGGTCCGTGTGAATGGTGTATGAATGTACAGTGACATAATTGGAGCTTTGGCGTGGCGTTGCTGCTCACAAGTCCTGCATGGTGAACTGGTGCCAATCCAATTTGATGTGGATGTGATGTGTCTGTACTAGGGACCACAGTGGTGTGCATGCATGCATTCTCATTGTGCCATGATTAATGTGTGTGTTTAACGTGCAAAGATGCCCAATGTGAGTTGTCTCCTGGTTGCTCTTCCCTCAGAAGACGGGGTAGCCTCGGTTAGGGGGGGATTGTCTGGTTCAGGGGTCAGGTCATCACGTAGGGCAATCTGCAGGCCCTTTCTTACTGCGAAGTTGTGCAGCATGCAACATGCACCGATGATCTGGCACACGAAGTTTGGGGAATACAAGAGGGTCCCCCCAGACTTATCCAGGCATCAGAAACGTGACTTCAGGAGGCCAAAGGTGCGCTCCACCACTGCTCGTGTTTGGGCATGTGCTTGATTGTATCTTTCCTCTCCTGGAGTTTGGGGGTTCCGGATAGGAGTCATGAGATGGGGTCCCAGTGGATATGCAGAGTCACCTGTAAGGGAAAAGACAGGAGGATGTTAGTCATGCATGTGCCACTTGTGAGGTGTGCATCATGGGAGGGGATAGTCATGCCTGACTCCCATGTCACTCACCAACCAGCCAGGTGTCCTGTACCAGCCACTGTACCAGCCACTGTACATTCATACATGTTCTGTTCGAATTCCATTCGGATGTGGCATTGATTGTATATGTAGCTGTCATGGCTGGACCCTGGGTGTTTGGCACGGACGTGCCATATGAGGCCTTGGGCATCGACTATCACCTGTACATTGATGGAATGCCAATGCTTCCGATTGCGGTACATGTGCTCTGTCTCCTGGGGGGGCTGGAGTGCCACATGTGTGCAATCAATGGCCCCCACAGTGCGTGGGAATCTGGCAATTCTGTAGAAATCTGTCATTGCCTTCAGCCGCAGGTCCTCAGTGGTGGGTTTGATGATTTGGTTGGCCATGCGTCTGAGGATTGCAGGGACAACCTGGTGCACACATCTGCTCATGGAGGATTGTGACATCCCAGCCACCACTCCACTTGTACGCTGAAAAGAGCCACTGGCAAGGAAATGGAGTGTTGCCATGACCTTGACCAGTGGCTGCACTGCATGTGAGCGGTGTGTTGGGCTGGTGATGTCCTCCTGCAGGGTTGTGGTTAATTCCAGGATGACATGAGGGGTGAATCTGAAGATGCGAAACACCTCAGAATCACTCATGCCAAACAGGTCTATGCGGGTGCGGTATATCCTCTCCCGTGCCATCCTCCGTGCCATCCTCCGTGCCCTCATCCTTCTTTGTTCATCTAAAGTCAGTAGTATAGCTATGCGCGACGATGCCCCTGGCATGTTGACATACAGATTGTTGTGCAACACGTGTGACTGCTGAGCTCCTCACTAACAGTGTTGCTTTATCTAACAAGTAGACTTTTTTTCTCTTTTTAAACCAGCTTTTATATGGTCTAATTTTAGACAGGACATTTTGCAGTTGCGCACACTGCGTCGCCTGCGCTGCCCCAACGTTCTTTTGTGGATCCCCGTAAGTCCCTCATTAGCATATTTGACTAGCAAATCAATGGTCTGTCTAGCGCACTTTTGCGCGGACGGATGCGCCAGTCTAACGAAATTCCGCGGGACAAAAAAAATAGATTTTTTGCGTATCTCGTTCTGGGGATGCCGTGCATCGAAACGCACGCGCACATTTCGACTTACGCACGCGCATCTCCTGTTGCGCAGGCGTAATCGCTCTGTGAATCTGGGCCATAGTGCCTACAAAATAGGGGACAGAATTATTATTTTTTATTATTTTTTTTTTACTAGAAATGGCGGCGATCTGCGATTTTTATTGGGACTGCGACGTTATGGCGGACACATCGGACACTTTTGACACATTTTTGGCGTCATTCACATTTATACTGCGATCGGTGCTATAAAAATGCACTAATTACTGTATAAATGTGACTGGCATTGAAGGGGTTAACACTAGGGGGTGAGGAAGGGGTTAAATGTATTCCCTGCATAGTGTTCTAACTGTGGGGGGAGGGGGGGTGGTGACTGGGGAGGTGACCGATCTGTGTCTCTATGTACAAGAGACACAGATCCGTCTCCTGCTCTCCAGAGACAGAACGCTGTCTCTATGTAAAACGGCAATGAGAGATGATCTACAGTATGAGATCATCTCTCATTCTCCGCACAGATCGCAAACGGCCACTCTGATTGGCCGTTCGTGGCGATCTGTGATTGGGTGTGTCCAAGGGACACGGGCAACACAGTGTTTCCCCGCAGCGCGCTCTGGAGCGCGCGCCGGGAAGCAGCTAGTGACAAGCCGTCAATTGACGGCTTGTTGACAATTTAGATCTGCGCTAGAGCCGTCATTCGGCTGTAGCGCGGATCTCAAGTAGTTAAGCTTCCACCCTGCTCTGTGCCATTGTCTATTAGAAACAAAGGGCCAGATTCAGAAGGACTTACGTCGGCGTATCTCCAGATACACCGCCGTAATTTCAAATGTGCGCTGGCGTATCCTTGCGCCGATTCACAAAGCAAGATACGCCGGAAAACATGGATTCAGTCGTCACGCCGGCGTATCGTGGGCGCATATTTACGCTGGACGCATTCGGCGTTCCCATGTAAAATATGCAAATGAGCAAGATACCCACTGTAGTCCTGGTTTGGAGTATCAGAGTGGCCAGGAATCACATGACCAGCCTAAAGATACTACACAAGAGGGTATTTAGAGGCTTTGGGGCAGATTCACAGAGAATTAGATTCTCGTAGAGTATCAGAAATACACTACGCCGCCGTTTTTTTACCTGGCTCTACGTGGAATCCAGGTAGATTTTGTCCAGTAAACGACGGCGGCGTAGTGTATTTCTCCCGTCGCAATCCATCTGCGCGAGTAGGGGGCGTGAAGCATTTAAAATAGGTGCGTTCCCGCGGCGATCGAACTGCACATGCTCCGTTCGCAAATTTCCAGCCGTGCATTTCGCGAAAACACGTCGTCACGTCGTAGTAGCGTCGTTTACGTACATTCCTATTCCCGAACGAGTTACGTTAAAAAAAAAAAAATATTTTCAAATCGACGCGGGAACGACGGCCATACTTTACATGGGTTACGCACTGTTAGACCAGCAAAAAGCTCCTCTAACAATACGTAGCCAAAAAATGACGTAGGCGATTGCGAGGGACACTCGTACCTTCGTGGATCGCCGTAAAAACTCATTTGCATATCCCAACGCATGAAAACGACGCAAACTCCTCCCAGCGGCCGCAAAAATATCGCAGTGTAGATTTCGCCTGCGTCGCGTTAATCGCGCAGCATAAACCCGCGCAATTCAAATGGGGCGGCTTGTATTTAAATTAAGCGCGCCCCCGCGTCGAATGACCTGCGCATGCGCCGGCCGGGGAAAAAGCCCAGTGCGCATGCTCCAGCTAATGTCGGAAAGCGTCGTTGAAACCGACGTCAAAACTACGTGAGCGTCATTTACGCAACTCCCTATTCGCGAACGAGTTAGTAAAACGACGTAAGCGACGGAAAAAGCCGACGCTGACCCGACGCCATACTTAACATGGCATCCGACGGCATCCGACGGCACCCGACGGCATCCGACGGAACTTCGTAAGGTTACTCCACATAGAAGCTGGGGTAACCTTACGCGAACGAAAACGACGTACGCGGCGACGGGGCGGCGTAAAAGCGATCGGGAATCGGCGTAGTAGCCTCATTTGCATAGGCAAATGAGAAAACAACGTAAAGGCCACCTAGTGGCCGGAGTTGTCATTACAACTACGATCCGCAAGAGTAATTGTATTACACTTGTCGGATGTAGAAGCGTATCTATGCCAAAGTGATGCTAAGCATCACTCGCATAGATACGAGGCTAAAAAAAAGGCGATACGACGGGGTATCTGAGATACTCTGTCGTAACGCCGCTGAGAATCTGGCCCACAGACTTCCAAGCTGACAGGCAGGGAGGGGAGGGGAAGAGCACAGAGGAGCACAGAGTAGACACAGTGTGTTGACAGAGGCACGTAAACTGACCATGGTATCAGGACTCAGCAGCCATGATAAACTGTGGTCAGTTTACAGAGGGGAGGGCAGAAACTGGCAGTATCAGCCAGGTTACTTACAGCTTCCAGAGGGGCAGGTTAGACTGCACAAACACTGTGCTGTTTAACCTGCTATAAGGGAACAGGGATATATATTTTTTTCTTTTAGGGTTACAGACACTTTAAATGTTTCCAACTCAGAAGGGGTGCAGATTTTTTTTTTTGGAGGTTACTGTGCCTTTAAGCAATGATTCCTATTTACTGAAATGCTGCTGCCTGTATTATTGTAGATAATATGTGATTGTTGGGCAAATATCCTGGAGAAGCAAACATCTAGTGATCGTCTTTTTAATTAGGCAGCCCTTGGAAGAGATATGGAATAAGGGGACATTAGATATATTCTTATACAACATCTGTTGTATCTCGCACAATGACTTGCAGTTATTTGTATCTTAGTTCTGTTCCATGAGTGACATTAGCATTTTAATGAATATGCATTAAAAGTTATTTAAATTTTGTTATTTTTATGCTGCTTTTCTCCCCTTTTTTACTGGGAAATAAATAATTTTTGTAGGTATACCAATCAATTTATGACCAAAGTATGACAATTGTTCTTTTGTTGTGGTCACTCATTCCTGATCTTTTTAAGTACCTGAATGTGATCTGGTATACAGCCTATTGTCGTTTTATTTCTGCAGAGCTTGGAATGGGAGAGGAAAATCAGTACAAATTGCCAATCAGTCTGCTGACAAAGAACATGCTGATAGGAGGAGAGAGAAAGTGACAGAGCTCATCATTGTGCCACTACATTCACTGTCCATTCACAGCCAGGGGGTGGGAATAAAGCTGGCTGTTAGATAAAGGGAATTCTGTGGGGGAAAATAAGTATTGCTGGAGAGATCCCTGAATTGAAAGTGAAACCTGCTTTTTATTTTTTAACTATTTAATGTTACCATGTTATTTGTGCCTGGTGTTCTGCTTTAAAGGAGTTGTAAAAGGAAAAAAAAGTTTTTTGCCTAAAATTAATGTCTGCAAGGTAGACAGACAGAATAGTATAATGATTCTGTTAAAAAACGAGTAAATACCTATTAAATTCCTTCATCTATATCACCTCTGGCATTCTAGTTTCTGTTCTCTCATTCACTTTCTGGTTTGCGGCGCTTGTTCATGTAAGAACTACATTTCACAGTTTGCATTGCGGCACGCCCAGTAATTCACACCTGCATGAAGTCTCTAACATGTAGAGAGCGTCCTGCGGCACAGATGTAGTTCCCAGGAGGGGGCGAGCACGTCACTGACCACCGCAGTAAAGCCTCCCTTCACATTGGTGAGTAACAATCAGACAAGCAGGAAGTGAACAGAACAGAGAAGAAATAGAGCAACTTCTGAGCAAAAACGAACAATGAGGAAGTGAAAAGAGGAATGTCTGCAGGTAAAGGATGCTTATTATGAAAAAAAATGTTTTCCTTTACAACCCCTTTAAGTTCTAATGTGTACTTGAGGTTTGTGATAGATGTATGATATATATGCTTTCTGTCACAGACATACATATTATGTACTGTATTGTAAGATATCTATCTTGTGTTGTTTTTATCTTTATATTTTCGGTATTCAGTGCATTGTGTAAATATCGCCCATCGTAATCTAACATGCAGTTTATTGTGAGCCAACTGAAAGAGAATAGAAGCATGACTGTTCAGATATTGAAAAATAATGAGTTGCAGTGACACAAATACCCAAGCTGCCTTGTAAACCACCTACCTTCAGTTGCCACTTAATACATTAATTCCCATAGTGCTTTATAAAGATGAAATAATTACTTCCTCTGGCAATGTTGTACTATTACTAGTAGTCAAACAACTGAGCTAGAATGCTGATTTAGAGAAATCTCATCATGGGAAACAAAGACACTCAAGTTGGAAATTCTGTCTGATACCATATTCTGATTCTTTTAGCTATTATATGCCCCTGACTTTTGAATAATGTGTACATTTCTGCAATTAAATCCAGTATACTGTCTAAGGTCAGGGATAAAATCCTAATGGGGATGGGGATGGGGAATATATAGTTGTACATTTGTAAACCAATAATGTCACATTTCAGATATAGTTTTTCTGGGGAGGGGAACCAGTAGAAGTTTTCCCTCATTTTTTTCTAACTATGGGTGAATGCAAATCCCTTCTTTACAGGTAAAAAGCCCTGTTAGATATCCTCTTGGGAAACAATTAGAATCAACTTTTACTTTTGTGTTAACATTGGTTCTCCTTGTGCTCTAGTTTTCTTTCACTGTCTAGGAACAAATAGACAGATTTTTCTGCTCTTCCATGCCTATTTCCAGGACTGTGCTTGGGAAATGGAAAGGTTGGGTGCATATCAAGTAACTGATGCTTGTACATATTAAATTGTAAATCCAGTTTAACCCTAATTACTCTTAAAACTGTCTCCTCCCCCTCCTCAAAACTATGATTTCTAACCTGCGTAAGAAAGATATACTGTATATAATTACCTATTTTTGGTCTGGTCTGGTTGCCCTGTGTCAACTAGTGCAGCTGCAGGGGAGTGGAGGAAGCGATGATAATGGCTGTAATATTGAAGCCTATGGGTGATGTTACCACCTCAAGCTTTACTAGTCATTGTTGGAGTGCACTCTCTCTCTCTTCTGAAGCACCCTCTGAGTGTGTATATATATATATATATCAGAAACTTAAAAACTCATGGAATTAGGCTATAAGGATAACGTCTGCCTCACCTCTCCCAAATGATAGACTCTTTGGCCTAGATTCACAAAGCGATTACGCCTGTGTAAATGTTGTTAGACTGGAGTAATTTCGACTTACGGGCGTTTTTACGCTAGTCGAAATCCTCAAACCATGAAAAGACACCTGCGGGCTTCATTTCGACTGTATTACGTGTTAGTACGCCTTCAGATCTACGCTGCCAGAAAATTGCGGCCACTGGGCGGACTTCCTGTTGTTTTTCGCCGTCAGGGTATGCTAATGAGCTTTTGCCTGCAATCCACAAAATTTCGCACTTTCAACGCAATCTCTTACGGCACCTTTAGTCATCTTTTTTTTCCGTTTCACTATACCTGCTTTTTGCTGGTCTAATATTAGACAGCCCATGTTAAGTATGGCCGTCGTTCCCGCGTCGAATTTCAACGTTTTCCGATGTCTTTTATTATTTTTAACGTAAGTCGTCCGGGAATAGGAATGTTCGTAAACGCCGCTACTCAAACAACGAATGACGTCACGACGTGATTTCGCGCAATGCACGGCGGGAAATTCCTGAACAGAGCATGCGCAGTTCGATCGTCGCGGGGACGCGCTTAATTTAAATGCTTCACGCCCCCTAATCACGTATTTCGATTGCGCGGCGGAAAAAAAATACGAAACAATAGCGTACGCGCAAAAAAACTACCTGAATTCGGTGTAGAGTCTGGTGAAATACGGCAGCGTACCGTATTTCGATTACGCAGCGGAATATTACGTCTTTGTGAATCTGCCCCTTTGTCTCTCCTTCTTTCATGGTGGCCTAACCAAAGTGCTTACACACTTACCAGCCACCTTACCATATGGGTTTATATTTTCTTATATAATACACTCCAATTTTAATTTAGGATAAAAACTGCCTCAGCTATCCCGTTTACATTGTGGTTTAATCAAGCTGTTTAGATACTGTTAAGTAACTATACAATACTTGTAGCTAATTTCTCTTAAATAATACACTGTCATTTTTAGTTCTGAAAAAAATTGCCTTGTCTCTCAATCCTATATTGAAGCTTAATTAAGTGACTTACATACTGTCCAGTGACTGAACAATATTTGGGGATTTTGTTTATGAAAAAATACCCACATTTTTATTTTGAGATAAAAACTGCCTTGTCAATCAGGCCAACTACTGCAGCCAGCCACTGTACAATATGTATGGTTATTTCATCTGAAATAATACACTATGGTGTTTATTTGCAGATAACATTTGCCTTGGGGGGGGGGGGGATATGGGGTTGTGGTTTTGAAGTGTTTTTATACATCTCACACAAATACTATGAAACTGTTTTGCCACTAGCCAGCTGTTACAAAGTTTAGGACTTTAGCTTTATTTTTTAAGAGTACACTTTCCTATAGTGTTTAAATCTGTTATGTTTGCTATTTCCATTGGTCATTTCAGGCCTCTGTATAAAAATCAGATGTCACATCCAAAACTACAAAAAAAAAGGCATTTTTTTTTAAGTTATAGTAAATCAGAATAATGTAAAAGCTAAAAAAAAATCCATCACAGATCAATGCCAGAATAAAGTCACTCATGCCGTCAATGAAAATTGTACTTTTACCTAACACCACGTATGGCTTAAAAGCATATCCCAAGCATGAAATTTGAACGATTTGATGAACGAAATGGTGAACAAAAACTCACCATTATACAGTATTTGTATGCATTTTTGTACATTGGTACATGTTACCCATGGCAGTGCACAGTTTCCTTTTTTCCCTATTTTTGACAATCCCTTGTCTATTCGCTTTGGAAATGGCCAGAAGTGATTTTCAAAATCTATCCCCCTATAGATTTCAGTGAGGTTTGGTTTTAAAAAGTAGATTCACCTAAACAAATTCTAATAGGTTAACTGCATATAGTGAATGATATACAAAACAAAAGTACATGCAATTAATCTATATACTGAAAACCTATGACATACAGTAGGTTAAAAACATCCAGTGATAGATAATTAAAAAATAAAGTCCACATAAAAAGTCCATATAAAAATGTAAGTGCCTTTTTGTGGAAAAAAAAAAAAAAAAAAATGTAAGTGCCAACATTTCTAAATGGTGCAATTCGATAACTATCCAACTAAATAGAAATATTAAATCTTCACACCTAACCACGTGAGTGCATGCCACCACTTCCCCATCTGAGATGGCACCAGGCAGTGCTAACACTGGAGGTTTTGTTTTTGTTTGGACATCAGCACCAAGCCATTAGCTCATATATGATTTTGCCGTTTGGTTTTATGTTCACAATTTTCAGATTTCATGAATGATTTTAATGCCACGTACACACGATCATTTTTTGGCATGAAAAAAACAACGTTTTTAAAAACGTCATTTTTCATCTTCTGAAAAACGACAAACATCGTTTTAAAAAATGTTGTTTTTCGGGTTGTAAAAAATGATCGTGTGTGGGCTAAAACTACATTTAAAACCTGTGCATGTTCAGAAGCAAGTTATGAGACGGGAGCGCTCGTTCTGGTAAAACTACCATTCATAATGGAGTAAGCACATTCATCACGCTGTAATAGACAAAAAAGCGTGAATCGTCTTTTACTAACAAGGAATCATCTAAAAGCAGCCCAAAGGCGAATAGAACTTCCCCTTTAGAGTGCCGTCGTATGTGTGGTACGTCACCGCGCTTTGTTCATCATTTTTCAAAAACGATGGTGTGTGGGCAACATCGTTTTTAATGATGAAGTTGGAAAAACTTTGTTTTTTGGACATGCTGAAAAAAACGTTTTTTTTTTCATGCCGAAAAATGATCGTGTGTACGCGGCATAAGAAATATAGCCATCCTAGTTAATTAGCAACAATGTTTGGAAGGTTAAAACATGTCTGACAACTACAGCTATATATTTTGTTTTCTTGATCCAGAGGAAGGCAAAACCAAGAAGCTGCACTTGGACAAGAACACTGTGTCAAAATGTTCCTTGGTTTATTCACTGAAGGACAAAACAGAAGTGACACACTGGTGTGAAGTAGTAGGTCATCTTTCTTCTCACGCTGCTTTCCTCCTGTCAATATGTAACCTGTCAGCACATGTTTGTGTATTTGAGCCTGATGCTTCTAATGTTGACGTTCCCTCTTCTCGACTGAGCTCTACTATACAGGAGATTACAGCAAGACAAATTCAGGTAGTTGCAATAGCAGCATTTTATTTACATTTAATTTTTATTTTTCTAGCAAGTAGATCTAAATCGAATTGTAAACTCTTGTATATGTTTACTATTATAGTATTTAGCAAATGATTTAGATACATATATATACATTCTTGCTACAGCACCTAAATTATGGTCTATGGGGGACATCAAAGAACATATTTCTTTTCACTCTATTTCTTTGCCATGCTTGCCCTCTGCCTGGTCTCCGTTAAGCAGTTGTTGGTCCCGCCCCTTCAGCTCCTGGTTGGAGCACCTTCTGCTGTCGCCATTGGGGTTCAGTTCTTGGAGCCAATTTACCGTCAAGTAAGTATGTTTTTTTTTATCTAGGCCCCCTGCTTAACCATAATCAATACTGTATGTTATATTTTATTTACATTTCATCTTACAGATATTTTGTACATACATCAAATCCTGAAGAAGCGAGTAGAGCTCATGAAACAGGTTGAGTTAACAAATTCATATGTATATTGTATGCTACTTCTATTGTATACCAACATGTTTATGGTTTTAGGTCATCTTTAACATGCTGTTCCTTTTAATGGGGTGTATCTATGTCCATGTCCATTTTTTATGACAATGTATATATACCTTGAAATAAATCCAGAGATTTTATATACTCTGTTTTATTGTCTTGATTATCATGACTACCTCATTTAAAGTCCCACAGGCTATTTATTTGTTTTATTGTATAAAATATGGGGATGGAGGTATGTCATATCAAGAGGCAGTTCTCATGCCATTCTTTCCTTTCGTAGGGTTTAATATTGAGTTGGCCCACCCTTTGCAGTTATAACAGCTTCAACTCTTCTGGGAAGACTGTCCAAAAGGTAAGACCATTTGTGAGGTCAGGCACTGATGTGGACGAGAAGGCCTGGCTCACAGTCTCTGCTCTAATTCATCCCAAAGATTGAGGGTTGAGGGCAAGACTGTGCATGCCAGTCATGTTAGATCTACCCAAAACACGCTCATCCATTTGTTTATGGACCTTAGTTTGTGCACTGGCAGACATCCTAATACTTTTGGTATTATAATATAATATATTTAAAATAAATCTAATCTGCATTAGTAATGCTAGTGCTAATCTTGTATATTAAGAGAATATATATACATATTCTATTACACATGGCTATGGTTGTTTGGCTGTTTAGGATACTGTTAGTGGTTAATTGAGTCCCATTTTATGAATCTGAAAATAAAATACAACAGAACACAGCTGTTATCACAACAAAACATTTCACTTCTTTGCATGCAAATGAAAGTGCAATGAATAATGTAAAAGCCAACCAAAAGCACATTATACTTCAGATAGAATAAAATGACAATTTAATAATGCTCTGTCCTCTAAAATGCAAAGATGTGCACTTTGCCATCTGACCCATCTAGCTGAATCTTTATGACCTTCCTGCAAAAACATGTTCATTCAATTATTGTGAAAACCAAAATATTTAATGCCATTGCAAAGCTTTTAATGTGAAATTTTTTAATGATGCTAAAGGCAGAGACATATCGTACATCAAATAATCATATTATATGTGGAAAGTGATACATTCATGTTTATAATAAACAATTTCTAAAATATTCCTGCTTCGTATAGTGTGAGAAAGAGTTAAACCATTAAAGATGGTTTAAATCAGAGCATCTGGCTTGCAAAATTTTTGCTGTCGTTGCTGAAACTAGTAAGCATTATATAGTTTCCTCGACACCAGGGATTTTATGATCTGTCTTAGACTTTTTCTATAGCAACAATAGCCTTGACTGCTTCCAAGTGAATTCTGCTAGTGGTAAAAGAGTATGCAAGTGCACAGCAATAACGCCTTCCAAGATGTATAAGCAGAAATCTGCAAAAATGTTTCATAAAGGCAAAGAATTTAGCAATACATGTTATGTACAAAAGTAAAAAAATACTCCGCAAGGATCATCTATAAAAAAAAATAGAAAGCTGGAGAAAAACTGGAATGGTGGACTTTAGCAACTGATCCGAGTCCAGTTTACTTGTTTGTTGCTATAGGTCACAGCTCCATGTTTGTTTCACTGTACTTTGCTCCATTTTCTATACAGCCCCTCCTTTATACTCTCAAATACATACTGCAGGGGTCCCCAAACTTTCTAAACAAAGGGCCGGTTTATTGTCCTTCAGACTCTTGGAGGGCCGGACTTTGGCCAGCGGGAGTGGAAATGTTCCTGTCATCATTGTTAGTAATCATCTGGTATTAAGGGGAGGAATAGTGCCCCATTAGTTGTGTCAGTGGGAGAAATGGTGCTCCATTGTTGGTGTCACATGGCAGAATAGTGTCTTGTATCAGTGGGAGGCATAATGCCCCAAGGGCCGGATAAAGGAAAGCAAAGGGCCGCATTTGGCCCTCGGGCTGCAGTTTGGAGACCACTGACATACTGTATATTCAACTATAGTTTATATGGTCTTCTTCCCTTATGCCTCGTACACACGACCAATTTTCTCAGCATGGAATCCCGACGTGATTCCTCTCCAACCTGACTTGCTTACACACGTTCATGCAAAAAAACATCCGACCACAACGCGGTGACGTACAACATGTACGATGGGACTATAAAGGGGAAGTTCCTTTCAAATGGTGCCACCCTTTGGGCTGCTTTTGGGCTGCATACTTGATTCTGAGCATGCGCATTTTTTTCCCCTCGGAAAAGCATACACACAATCGTTTTTCGCGATGAGAAAAAGACTGACGGAAACACGACGAAAAAAAAAAAGCTGGTTTCAATTTTTTGCGGGCAGTTTTTTCGTTGAGAAAACTGCTAGGGAGCATACACACGGCCGTTTTTCACGACCAATATAAAAATGTCAGTTTTCTCATCGTGAAAAACGGTCGTGTGTACAAGACATAAGGCTGATAATACACATGCAAAGGGGAAAAGTTCTTCCTACACTTCAGGTCACCAGTTGCTTTTCAAGGCTGTACATGGAAGATTGTACATGCACATGTGTGTTTGCTGGGGTAGACAAGCAAGGGGGCAACATGAAAGTAAGACAGCAAAATTTGGGTTTTATTACACTGATATATACAGTAAATGCTCTCCTCATAGGCTGGATGAAAGAATCATTGCTGAATGCTTTGGGAAGAGGATTAAAAAAAAAAAATGAAGAAAGCAGCTATGTGCAAATGCAAATTAAAATAAACAATGCCATTTGTATCCCATTGAGAAACAAGTAATTTGGAGAGCCTGAAGCCAATAACGAGATTAGTGGACTGGCTAATAGCACTGACAGGGTTGCTAATATATAACTATAACTATATAGCCATGGGTAGTTTGATCTACAGATTGACAGATCAAATCTGATGTAGTGTTGTTTTTCTCCAGCAAAAAAAAACATTCTACTCTTGTTGTTCCAGGAATAAAACACCCCAGTTTCATTAGTATGCATTAGTGTTTCAAAAATATACATTATTAACAATTTATAGATAGGAGAGAGTGCCCTGTAATTAAAAGAGAAGTATGGGAAAAAATGTTTTTCCCATAATCATACTTATCTAGTGGATGCTGCATCAGTCCCCCGGCATCTCTGCACTAAGAACTGAGCCACGAAACACCGCTGATGACTCGGTTATCTCAGCTACCGGAGCAGAGAGCTGCTGACTGTCAATCAGCAGCTCTCCTGCTCTGCTCCTCCACGCTCAGTGGCGTGATGAGTTGTGGATGGGCGGGGAGTGGCCGTCTCAATGGCTCACCATCCTGGCGGATCCAGACTCCCAGAGTCAGGATGACGCAGTGCTTGGACTGATTCCAGTGAAGTCAGCAGAGAGTGGACTTCAGACTACTCTCTGCTAAAAATGGGTCACAGGAGTGCAAAACGAATTGCACTCCTGTGACCCTTAGGAGAAGTCCAGCCAAATGAGCTCAGGCTGGACTTCTCCTTTAATTAACTTTAACTGGTTCCCGACTGGCCGCCGCAGTTACACTGTGGCAGAATGACTCCCCTGGGCAAGCAGCCGTAGCTGTACGTCGGCCCTTTAAGGCGCTGTAGTAGGCGCACGCAGTTTGTGCCCAGCAGGCGCGATGTCCGCCGGGCACCCGCAATCGCTCATGACAGAGCGAGACTTGGGATCTGTGTGTTTAAACACAAAAATACCAGTTCTCTAAGAGGAAAGGAGACAGATTGTGTGTTCATACTAAATATGAACACAGATCTCACTCTCCTCTCTCTCTCCTCAGTCCAAACCCCCCTACCTACCCCTTCCTTGCCAGTGACATTTATGCAGTAATCAGTGCATTTTTTTACAGCACTGATCGCTGTATAATGGTCCCAAAAATGTATCAAAAGTATCCAATTTGTCCGCCACAACATCACAGTCCCGATAAAAAGATCACCGCATTACTAGTAAAAAAATAATAATAAAAATGCCATAAATCTATCCCTTATTTTGTAGACGCTATAATTTTTACGCAAACCAATCAATATACGCTTATTGTGATTTTTTTTCTAAAAATGGGTTTATTTATTATAGCAAAAAGTTAAAGATATTGGCCTGGATTTACAGACAGCAGGCACACATTATGCCGCCGTAGCGTATCCCCTGTACGCTACGCCAACGCAGCACAGAGAGGCAAGCATGGAATTCATAAAGCCAGTGCTCCCAACGTTGCACCAGCGTGGCGTGGGTTTCAAAGGCACAGGCCGGCGTAGGTGGATGTGGGGGTGATCCATGTAAATGAGGCGTGACCCCATGCAAATTATGGGCCGAGCGTCAGACAAGTATGCGTGCACTGTGACGTGAACGCATCTCCCTGTGCATGCTCACAACCACGTCGGAACAACTGCCTAAGATACGCCGGATCACTGTGTAAGCTGTTAATGTCGGGCGCACGTACGTTCGTGAATCGCTGTATTTACCTCATTTGCATGTTTGAATGGCTAATCAATGGGAACGGCACCATGCACCCAGCCTTTGCACTTACGCCGGCGTAACTTGTTATACGTCGGCGTAAGTGCTCTGTGAATCCGGGCCATTGTATTTTTTTCAAAATTGTCACTGCAAAAAATAAAAAAACGCAGAGGTGATCAAATACCACCAAAAGAAAGCTATTTGTGGGAAAATAAGTAATTCAATTTTGTTTGTGTACAGCGTTGCATGACCGCGCAATTGTCAGTTAAGCGATGCTGTGCCATATTGCAAAAAATGGTCATTGAGCAGCCAAATCTTCCAGGGGTGAAGTGGTTAAGTCAGTTATAGACATATGCCTCTGTCATAATGGAAAATAAGTTAGAAAAAGGGGAAAAAAACTAACCAAAATGATAGCATATACAAACCACTATACAGTAGTATATGATTACAACTTATAGTATGCTTCTCCCCATCTACTTCTATAGCAGCCTTTCGTGACAACTAACCTTTTTCAAGCACAGCATCCTGTGTAGGGATGAAGTTTAGGTTTGCAGTTACCATAGGTATGCACTGAAATTTGTGATCCCTCCGCCGAAAAGTTCAAAGGCTAGTGGCAGCAATAAACAACAAGCTAATGCAATGCATAGCCTTTGCCCATAATCAGTTGTCTGCAAACCCAACCCAGGCAGATAAGTGTGCGCCCAATACTGAGTCAGAGCAAAATCCCCACTATTTTTGCAGTTTTATAGGTTTCAGTAGCAAGACCTGGTAGCTCACTGTAGTTTATAACAGAAAAACATTTATTGCTAAAAACATCTGCTTTTTGGGGTTATTAACTAAGTTCATTTGATTGTTGGTAATGACTTCCAGCATCCTATTATCAAATTCTAGTCCTTTTAGTGTTTTTACTCTGGAATGTGAGATTATATCTAATGCCTAAGATAGTTGTTATACAACCTTACCAGTCTTTGGCTTGAGCTAGGATGGCCCAACTTTTAACAGATTTGGCCATGTATCATGAATAGGGATGAGCCGAACACACCCGCGTTCGGTTCGCACCAGAACTGTCGAACAGTCCGATTGTTCGCACGAACATTTAGAACCCCATTTTCAAGTTATTGTTGGAAAACGTCTTTCAGAACCCGGGTCTTGCCCCAGGCAACATATATCAATGGAAAAAAGTCTTAAAAAAGGTTGTTTCGTTTCACTCGAATTTGCCGCCAACGATCGTTTTTGTTCGAAATTTGACGAACGATCGAACGGACGATGTTCGAGTCGAACATACGCTCATTTCGAACGCGGAGCTCATCCCTAATCATGAACTGAACTCATGAAATGCACAAAAGATGATCTATAAATTCTTAGTTGCAGTCATTCAGCTTTTTGCTACCACTTGTAGTACCCGACTAGTTAGGTGCTAGTTAGGGTAGTTAAATTTAGTTTTTAGCTCCACTGTAATCAGCTGAGCAGCTTGTGAATATGTTGGGCTATTCTGTGTCTCACTGGTTGCAGTTATGACTGCTTCCCCCTGCCTTCCGGATAGTTCTGGAAAGAAATGGGCTGCATGGAGCAAATCAGCAGCTGAATAATTACGGTATGTTGTCTCAGCCAATCTCTGGGGGAAGGTTCCTAAATGGTGTAAACCTAAATAGTCTCAGGCCTGGAGCTACCCTGTTTTTGTCCAGGATACGTTCCCTGCCCTTCTAGGCAGTCCAGCAGTACTTTGCCATTTGCTCATCAAGGTTCCAGCTGTGGCAGAGCTGGGGGCATTAATCTACTGAATTTCACTGGAGCTAATCAAAGGATTTGTCTGGGCATCTAGTCTGAAGAACCCACACGAGACATGTCTGGCTGATATTGGAAGGAGGCATTCAAATACCCAAGGACATTTGTTAGTACAGACCAATGTGTAAGATCCCAGTGACTGTGTAACAGGCGCCTGGCGCCGTAATGCGTTCCACGCTGGAGCGCAGAGCGGCGACCGAGCGATGATGTCATCCCCGGCGCTGCGTGCGTTCCAGCCTTTAACGCGGAAGTGCTGAATGCAATCAGTTGCATTCAGCACACATGCTGCCTTACTATAAACAGAACAGCATGTTTGACACACTCCGTTCTATTACTGTCAGCGCTCTCCATGCTACAGATCAACTTTACTAAGAATCTCCACTTCTACATAGCCATTATGCTATCTACTTGAAATTCCTGGTAGACACCCTACACTACGGAATCCCTTGTCTCAAGCCCTACAAACGGATACGTAGCACATGTTTTACTTGTACAGTAGTACCTTAGGCAGATCTGCTGCAGATATTGTTGCTTAACAAATGCTATGTAATGTTAGCTTGTAAACTATGATCTTAACTTGGGACTTGCTGTTGTGCAATGGTTGGTTGCTGAGGAACACCTTAAAGGAACATACTTCCAATAATGTTAGCTATATATGCCTCTCTTATGCTGTTGCTATTAGTTACCACTATTCTTACTAACTACGTGCTTGACATAAGTTCCTATTTGTGAAAGGGCCCTTGCCCTAAGTTACAGAACATGTTCGCTCTAACTTTTCTATGCTAAGGGTTTAAGGTATTCTATACCTACTCCCTTAGTGGCCTAATGCACTACTGTATGTTTAAGGGATATGATATAGAGAACCCTCAAACTCCTGTTCTCAGTTTGGAGTGACGCCTGTGGTCCAATACTGATAATCCCTTGCTTACAGCTGTGCACTGGAATCTCCTAGTGCAGTGTTTTTCAACTCCAGTCCTCAAGGCACACCAACAGGTCAAGTTTTCAGGATTCCCCTTTAGATGAAATGGCTGTGGTGATTACTAAGGCAGTGAAACTGTGCAAAATAATGGAAAGCCTGAAAACATGACCTGTTGGTGTGCCTTGAGGACTGGAGTTGAAAAACACTGTCCTAGTGCATTGTATCTTTTTAAGTCTAGGGTACGGTCGCATGTTGTAATGCGCTCACCCCTAGTAGCTCAACGCATTCCTTTATGTGAAAGAGAGATGATGTAGAAAACCCCCAAACTCCTGTTTGTGTGGAGTGACCCCTCGGGTCCAATACTGAATTCTCACATAGAGAGGTGCATTGAAATTCCTTGCTAGCCGCAGTTATAGTTCACTCCCGTTCACCAGAGCTGTTACAGACCGTGTGCTGCTGTAATTAATGTCAGCCTGTACTTAAAGCGGGATTCCACCCACAATTTTTTTATTTTTTTACTAACACTGTAGCTGCTGACTTTTAATAAGAACACTTATCTGTCCTAGTCGCCCGCAATTTCGGTCCCCCGATGGCAATCTCTCGGTCCTGGCACCTCCATCCTTACTAAGGGAAACAGACAGTGAAGCCTTATGGCTTCACTGCCCATTTTCTACTGCGCATGCACGACTCGCATGGTGTTTTGTGAATGGGTGGCTGCCTCCTGGGATACACACAGTTCCCAGAAGACAGCGTGGCTCATTCACCAGAAGACAGCGCAACGGAGAACGAGCCAGAAGATCCACCGCAGTGGAAGAAGAGGCATAAGAAGAAGAGCTACTTCCGTATAGCTACTGCCCTTTCAGGTGAGCATAAAAAAAAAAAAAAAAAAAAAAACATTTTTTTTTTTATTTATTTTAGGATTTTTGGGCATACAAAAAAAAAAAAACGGGTGGAACTCCACTTTAACAGTGAACATTCCTTATGGTGTCCCTGTGTAGACCAGTTTATCATTTGCTGCTGCAATAACTGTGCTAGGAAGTTTGAGGAAATGAGAGGTGTGCTGGAGTTCTTATTTTGTCCTACAGGTGCATCCCACAGTTAGCCTGCACCTATCGAAGTTCAAGTTTAAAAAAGCATCAGAAACAAATAAGCCTAGACTGTTAAATGTGCCAGAAGAGTGACTGTGTGCCTGGCTGCTAGTTCATTAACTGGGAACAGAACCTTCAGACCAAATCAGAGGCCCCCTTCGAGGGGTGAGCGCTACACTCCTGTTAAAAAAGTTACTTGTCTTTCATGCATGAAAGCGTTACTTGGCCAAGAAAATGATGGTGCAAATAATTTTATTTTTGACATCTTTCAGTTTAACTCACAGCAAGTAACAAGGACAATCCATTTCTGGAAAGGCCAACAGGTATTTTCTGTACTTGATAAAGATGTTCTTAGCCTAAATAAGAAAACTGATACAGCCATCACATCATGACTGGTAAGCTGCAATGTATAAAAAAAAAATCTTCTTGGGTTTAGATATCTTTTAATTCAGTTGCAGACTGTCTCCAATGTTCCTGTCCACTACCAGACACCTTATTACATATGCACGGTGATACAGTAGGTACTCATTAATATACATTGCTTCTTCTTCTTCTGTGAAGACATTTTATTTGCACTTTCATCCATTGACATATTACAGATATGTGTCATAAAACGTATTTGGCCACATTGAGAAAAGCCAAGAACAGAGGAGAGTAAGTTTGCAGAGAATCAGGTATAAGAATACAGAGTAACAGTCATTTCTTGTAATGCATTTGTGCGACTGCCAGAACAAGCGGATTTGCCTTCTTTTGTCCTTTTTCAATTCAATTACATAAATAACTCCTGAATGCATCCCACAGTCTCGGGAGCCAGTCACCAATGCCAGCATTTTCTTCTTCATATTGTTCTTCTAATTGTTAATTTTTAACAATTAGTTGAGTATTCAAATGCAAATCACTGTGAATAGACTGGGGATGGAGATGCTAGTAGTTTTTCCTCCTTTTTTTCAAGAATAATAAATCTTTATAAACTGCACACATTGTTCGGGAACAACACACAAAGTAGACAATTCTGTAAATGAGAAAGGCCATCCTTTTTATTGTGCCTTTAACAGAGGAGATTGGTGAGTTATTCGCTGTGTTTAAATTTGCAGTCATTTGTATTCCAATAAAGTGCAATGTGACATTAATGCTGGAGATCGCTAGCAATGGCCATCTCACTTGGAGATGTTTTTCATGGCTGATGGAGACAGTGACATTTTGGAATGACCGCACTAAAGAACCTTGAATTGCAGGGGACAAAGCTGGCAAAAATACAAATTAACCACTTCCTGACAAGTCAAGAAACATAGATGGAACTTTAGACTAAAATGGATCATGTTAGATCCCAACATGGTTGTACGTTAGCTATCCATCCATAAACCGGCAATAGCCGTAATGTATTGGAATCTCATTTATTCTTCTTCTACTATTATTATTATTATTCTTGTACATGTCATAACTAAGATGGAGCTTCTGACCGGTATTTACATGGTGTTGTGTACACCTTAGCCAATTGCTGAAGATAAACTGTGTAACGCTTTATGGTTCAGTTCTTAGCACCCTAAATGAAGTGGAGTCATCTATCCAGGTTCTGCAACTAAGGAAAGCGCCAAATTCAAACAGTCAAAAGTAGAAACAAAGTAAAACACACTGATACTATTGGATTACAAAAAATAAATAAATATACAGTGACCTTTTATTGCCCCCCAGTGCTTTCTCGAGTGCCCTTGTCTGCAGATTTACTGTACTTGTGTCTGTTAACTGCACAGTGACCATGGCATCAAAAAAAGCGCCCCTGTACCTCAAAATCGATATGCGACCTGCTGCAAAACAGCGACAGCGATACAGAATCGCTTGCAGAGGAGTTGAGTGACAGCGACGCGTGGGGAAGTTTGTCATCAGACGCAGAAAGTGATTTGAGCGACGATCCAGCGACTGTGCCCATCGATGTGCGGACTTGGTGCGCAATTGATTGTGGTACGGAGCACGTAGCGCCCCCAAGATTTCCATTTACAGGAGCACCTGGGATCAAAGTGGACGATGAGGATGAAAATCCCTTGGAATACCTCCAACTTATTTTGACGGATGAAGCGATAGCCAAAATTGCTTTGTAGACAAATTGCTACCAGGAACAACAAGCTGCTACCCATCAGCGATTTTCAAGGCGCAGAAAATGGGAGCCTGTAACCAGCGACGACATCTGGAAGTTTCTTGGCCTTAACATTTTACAGGGAGTGGTGGGGAAACCCCTGCAAAAATGGTATTGGACAACCAACAATCTATTGGCCACACCTTTTTTTGGAACCGTCATGTCGGAGTATAGATTTTCACTGATCATGAAGTATTTGCACTTTGCAAATAATGAGGACTTTGATGAGAGTTGTCATCCAGCTCCAAAGCTGAAAAAAATTTGGGAGATTTACCAGATTATTTTGCAGAATTTCTAGCGGACCTACATTCCTGAGAGAGACATTACTACCGATGAAAGTCTCATGGCATACAAAGGTAGACTCAGCTGGATTCAGTTCATTGCATCAAAGCGCGCTAGCTTTGGCATAAAGTCATTTATGTTGTGTGAATGCAAAATGAGGCAAAATGATGGCACTGAAGTGGCGGGACACAAAGTACATGTCCCTTATGAATACAGTCCATAACACCTCGACCGTAATGGTACATACCAAAGGTGGAAAGGATGTTATGAAGCCACAGGTTGTGTTGGACTTCAACCACACTATGGGAGGTGTGGACAGAGCTGACCAGGCCATGACCTTTTACCCAGTGATGGGGAAGCAGCAAAAAAAATACTATAAAAAAAATTCTGACATCTTTTTGAACAGTGCCTCTGGAATTCCTTCATTCTGATGAAAAAAAAAGTGACAGGTCTATGGTCCATGCAGACTTTGGCCTAGATTCATAAAGCAATTACGCCTGTCTAACTGGTGTTAGACAGGAGTAATTTCAAATTTCGCGCGCCGTATCACTAGTTTGAATCCTCAAACCATGATACGGCGGCTTCGGGCTTCGATCCGAGAGGCTTACGTCTTCGTAAGCCTTCGGATCTACGCTGCGATATTTTTGCGGCCGCTGGGAGGAGTTTGCGTCGTTTTCATGCGTTGGGATATGCAAATGTGTTTTTACGGCGATCCACGAAGATACGAGCGGTCTTCGCAATCGCTTACGTCTGTTTTTTTTTACGTACTGTTAGACCAGCTTTTTGCTGGTCTAACGGTGCGTAGCCCATGTTAAGTATGGCCGTCGTTCCCGCGTCTAATTTTTTTTTTTTTTATTTTTTTTGGCGTAACTCGTTCGGGAATAGAAATGTCCGTAAACGACGCTACTCAAACAACGAATGACGTAACAACGTGATTTTGCGCAATGCACGGCGGGAAATTTGCGAACGGAGCATGCGCAGTTCGCTCGCCGTGGGAACGCGCCTATTTTAAATCCTTCACGCCCCCTACTCGTCTATATGGATTGCGACGGGAGAAATACACTACGCCGCCGTCGTTTACTGGACAAAATCTACCTGGATTCCACGTAGAGCCAGTTAAAAAACGGCGGCGTAGTGTATTTCTGATACGCTATGAGAATCCAATTCTCTCTGAATCTGGGCCCTTGTGTGGAAGGTTGCAGAACTAATCTTTCTGAAGCACCAAACGCCAACGGCAGTAAACCGATCTGGATGTCGGGCTGCTAAGGGTTGTGAACTGGTCGTCACTATTTGGACCACATTCCACCCACTGAAAAAGAACAGCACCCACAAGGATGTGTGTGGTTTGCTGCTCCAAGCGCGAAGACAACGGAAGAAAAATCCGTAAAGAAATGTGTTTCTATTGTCCCGACTGCGACGTTGGACTTTGTGCTGTACCTTGCTTTAATAATTTTCATACCCAAGACGTTTACTGACTAATGATATTGCACCCTTTTTGACCCTCCAAAAATCTGAGTTTTTGAATATATTATTTACTAAAATGTATTGAATAAAAAGTATTGTTATTATTAAATTATTATTTGTTATTATTTATTATATTATAATTTATGATTTTGTGTTTCAAACTTTATGATAGTCTACTAGACTCTGGTTTGGACAGATTTAGGTGAGTTATTTCTAAGAATTACAGGTCTACAATATAAAACGCCAAATTTCCATGCAAAATAATGGTACCGCTTTCAGCACCTAAAATTGGAAAGAATCATACCGCCAGGGAGGTTAATAATATTTTATTATATAAAACTTGTTTTATTTCCATGCTGGTTTACATCTACAATATATACTTATGGTTAATGTTATATACTGCTGCAGTAGTTCCTTTGCTGTCTACTACTTTGATTAGATTACTAGCTAATCACCCAGGAAGGTCATCCCCCCTGTTCACAGAGGCCCTGTCCTGGGTGGAGGCACTGACAACTTTTTTTTATCAAACCCATTTCTGAAATTAGAGCTTTAGCATGACCTACCATTTTTTATGTGCCAACAAAGTATTTCAAAGCCTTGAGAGAGGCATCCCATATAGACAGTGTGTTAGCCAAGTGCTCTGCCTAAGTGACAAGTTCAAGAGTAGTCTGTAGTCCTAGCTGTGGCCTGACAAAGCTGAAGGTAGAGGGGAAAACCTGCAAATGTGGTATAAAGATGAGATGTAGACATTGCTTGCTGGCTTTTTTTTTTTTTTTTCATTGCCATCCACTCAAGTTCCGCAATCTTATTTCAAAGCCATGAAAGATTCCCAATACTATCTCTAGAATTAGAAACTGCCAAAAAAATAGGAAGTAACAATTGCCAACTTTGTATTTTAATCTACCCTGTCTCTATACTTTATTTTTACTAAATGAATGCTTCCCCACATTACCAAATGCCAATCCAATCCTGAGAAACCACGTGAAGTCTGCAGGCAAACCAACACATCCCCTGCAGATTCCGCTGGTTTTTCCTGCTGACTGATTACTGACTACTGTATCCTGTAATGTGTCAGCAGGAGAGAACATTCTCTGCATTACTGAACCTGAAAGTTGAGAAATTGACTTCATGTGTGCAAGGAACAATGTCAGTAACTGTAATTTGATCCCATGTTTTGATTGTACAGACATAACAGCAAAAATCTAACATAGTTATAGTTGGCTTGGTTTTTGTAATTTGTGTTTTTTTATTTATAAATTAATATGACAAAATCATTGTGACTTCCTTTCAGCTCTGCTTTTCCTAGTTAGTGTTATGTGCAGTAAAACCAAGCTATTGACATCTTTTTAGAGTTATACTGGTACCTACATTTCTAGACTGGTGATTTCCAAAGCCTAGTGAAGGGGGTATGGGATCAATTTGGGAAAACCACAGGGGGTGTATACTCTTAAAAACTTAAAAGGCTTAATATTTTAGTCTAACCTGGAATTCATCTTTAAGAACTCTAAAAGGGAAAAGGAACAGAGGGTGCACCAGCCTTGCGCATTACCTTTGCAACACTTTAATATATTATAGATTAAAAATGCATACTCACAAACGAAGCAAATTATAGTCCATCATTTGCATCACCCAGCAGGATCTGCTGGCCAGTAGAAAGCTGACACATTTTGATTGGGTCCCCCCTGTTCTTCAGAGTTTTGAAGAAGAGGCGGGACCTCTCGAAAAATGTCAGCTTTCTTTGGACTCTACATCCCACCATTGTTACTGGCCAGCAGATCCTGCTGGATGATGCAAATGATGCAGATGTCCACACAAAAATTGAACCTCCGCTTTTTGGAACCCCCCCCTTCCGTGTCACATCTGGCACCTTTCAGGGGGAGGGGTGCAGATACCTGTATAATACAGGTATTTGCACCCACTTCCAGGCATAGACCCCCGCAGAATTTTCGGGGGTCTACATCACATCCCGTTGTCCCTGGCTGTCTTCTGGGAGACAGGAGGGACCATTTCGATTGCGCAGCGCGACTCACGCATGTGCAGTAGGGAACCAGCAAATGAAGCCGCAAGGCTTCATTTCCTGATTCCCTTAGCAAAGATGGCAGCTGCAGCATCCGAGGACCGAGGCACGTGTCTGCCTCGGGTGCCATTATTGCGGGTGCGCAGGTAAGTGTATTTGTAGCTGTGACTTAAAAAAAATGGCGGACCTCCGTTATCAGCAGGATAGTAGGTGCGCACTCCCACAGGGGTGCCAATGCCCATGCCCGGAGTTCATGATGACTGCCGGCCACAAGCAATTGCGGGCAGGAGAGGCAGAACAGGGAAGTGTGTATAAACACACACATCCCTGTTCTGTGAGGAGAGAGAGATCATGAGTTCCTAATAGCTAAGAACCACAATCTCATCTCCTATAGTCAGTCCCCTCCCCCTACAGTTAGAACACACAGTCAGGGAACACAATTAACCCCTTGATCGCCCCCTAGTGTTAACCCCTTTCCTGATTTACACAGTAATCAGTGCATTTTTAAGGCACTTATTGCTGTATAAATGAAAATGTTCCCAAAATTGTGTCAAAAGTGTCCGATGTGTCCGCAATAATGTCGCAGTCCCTATAAAAATCGCAGATCGTCGCCGCCATTACTAGTAAAAAAATTATAATAATAACAATTATTATAGCAAAACGTACAAAATTTTGGGGGTTATTTACGAAAGGGAAATCCACTTTGGAAGTGCAGTCACTGTAAATCTGAGGGGTAGAGCTAAAATGAGAGGAAGCTCTGCTGATTTTATCATCCAATCATGTGTAAGCTAAAATGATGTTTTTTACTTTCCTTGCAATCTCCCCTCGGATCTACAGTAACTGAGTAACTGAGTGAGTGAGTGAGTGAGTGAGTGAGTGAGTGAGTGAGTGAGTGAGAAATTTATATAGCGCTACACATGCAAACTGAATCACCTCAGGGCGCTTAGTATCCATTCCCTACTGTATTTTGCCTTCAGAATAGGTGGGTTTTGAGTCTATTCCTGAAGGCCTGGTGATTCACCTCCATTCGGATACTAGTTGGTAGTCCGTTCCATAGTCTAGGTCCTTGGACTGCAAATCTTTGTTCTCCTTTGAAATTGTATCTGGCCTTGGGTATCTGAAGTCGTTTTTGGTTGGTGGATCGGAGAACACGTTGGGTGTTGTGGTATTTTTTTTTTCGCATAGATATTGGGGGGCACTTCCTTGAACACACTTATGTGTCAGACAAAGTGCCTTAAATGTAATTTTGTCTTTTACTGGTAACCAGTGAAGTGATCTAAGGGAGGGCGCGATTAATTCCCAGGGTTTTTCCCAGTCACAAGTCGTGCTGCCGTGTTTTGAACGACTTCTAGACGAGCGATTTGGTACTTTGGGAGTCCGAGGTAAAGGGCGTTTGCATAGTCGAGTCTGGAGTTGATTATTGTTCCTACCACGACCGCTATGTCTTCTTTTGGGATAAAGGGAATGAGTCTACGTAGCATGCACAGCAGATGGTGGGATCCGCTGACTACTGAACTTATGTGTGCATACATTGTCATTAGGCATGTGCATTTCGTTTCGTTCCGAATCGAAATTCGGACGAATTTTCCATTATTCGGACATTCGGATGCATACGAATTCCCGAATTGCTATATTAGCGAAAAATTTCGACCGTTTTCGGAATTCGTTCATTTTCGACCGAATTTCGAAAAAAAAATGGTCGAAATCGAATTTTTGTTTTTGAATTCCGAATCGAATACCCACGGACTAAATTCGATCGGAATTCGAAAAAAAAAAAAATATTTTCGATTTCGACAGTTTTTTTCGAAATTCGGTCGAAAACGAACGAATTTGAAAAACGGTCGAAATATTTTCGATTTCGACCGTATTTTTCGAAATTCGGTCGAAAACGAATAAATTCCGAAAACAAATTCAACACATGTAACGAACCTAACTTAACGAAATTTATTAAATGACGAATTGAAACGAAACGAAACAAATTTTTCACTTTTGCACATGCCTAATTGTCATGTGGGTGTCGAAAGTGACTCAGAGACTTTTGACTTTGGTGCTAGAGGTGATGGTTTGTCCCAAAATGGGCGGGGGTGTCCATGTTGTTGTGGGGGGTCTCTTTCGGTTGGTGTTAAACAGAAGAAGTTCTGTTTTTGAGCCATTGAGTTTAAGGTAACTCTTCAACATCCAATCTTCTATCAAAGTAAGGCATTTCTCTAGTCCGAGATAATGATCCTTTTTGTTGCTGATACGAAAGTAGAGTTGGGTATCATCCGCGTAAGAATGGAAGAGTAACTTCTGGTTACTGATGATTTCAAAAAGAGGGCGGAGATAAATGTTGAATAGTACAAGGGACAAGGGGGATCCCTGAGAGACTCCACAAGACACTGTGCGTTTTTCAGAAGTGAAAGGACCAAGTTTCACTATTTGAGATCGGTTTTCCAAGAAGGAGGAGAACCAGGGTAAATCCGAGTCTGCGACTCTAGCTACTTCAGCCAGGCGAGTCCACAGTATCAAAAGCTGCGCTTAGGTCCAACAGTACCAAAAGACAAGATTCTCCTTCGCCTGCTGCTTCAAGAGTGTCATCCCATATTTTGAGAACTGCTGTTTCTGTTCGATTGAAATGGATCGAGTAATTTGTGGGTGTCTAAATGATCTTGTAGTTGTTGTACTGCTTTCTCCATTACCTTGGTACAGTAACTGCACTTCCAACTGTACTGTCAGTGCACTTGTAGTGTAAAGTGGATTTGCCTTTAGTAAATCAACCCCATTGTGTTTTTTTCAAAATTGTCATTCTTTTTTTGTTCATACCGCAAAAAATAAAAACCGCAGAGATGATCAAATACCACCAAAATAAATCTCTATTTGTGGGAAAAAAGGACGTCAATTTTGTTTGGGTACAGCATCGCAGTAGCAGTTGCCAGTTTAAACCACGCAGTGCCATATCGCAAAAAATGCCCTGGTCATTGAGCAGGGCTGAAGTGGTTAAACTGGGTCTTCGTCAACATTTTTTTTGTTTTTGGATAGGGTAATGAATGATTAAAATGTTCCTGTTTCCAGTGCAGCAATTTCCCTTTACTTCTTGGGTGGTCATTGGGACAGAAAGTCCAATCTAATAAGATAATCAGCAATTAAACAATAAACATTTTTTGTAGTACAGTAGGAGGAAGAATTTGAATATTTTGTTTACTTCCTGTGTGGTCACCAGGGCAGGAAGTGGGGGAAAAACTTAAATAATTTTTAATAAAAAAAGATAAAAAATAATATTTTTTTATGAAAAAGGTATGCCACTATCAGAAACACCCATTTAACTATAATAAAAAGCAAAAATACTCTTGGCCTCTTTTTGCTTGATATTATTGGTTTGGTATTTATAATTTACAAAAAAAAAAAAAAAAAAGAAACAAATGTTTAAAAGAAAATAAGTCATCAGCCTAAATTAAAAACATTTAAATAGCTGGAATATATATTTTTATAATTTATTTCAGTGAAATATTTATGTGTTCAATATAACTAGCGATATACAATCTTATATTTACAAGCCAATATTGATTGTGTATTGAAATGGCAGGCATAAAAAAATCATAGTAATTAATGATCCAGTGCAAATACATGAACCCTGTAGATTGCTCAAATAAATCACTGCAAACATGAAAATGTGTTACTCCACTAAAAGTATCTGTTCTTCTAATGAAACAAATAGCCCCTGTATAAACATATTAAATGCACGTGTCATTACATCAATTGACAGAATGCTTTACATGCTAAAAAATAATCATTATATCTCACACTCCAGGAGTGAGAGAAGATTTCCTGTAAATAATTATTTATTATTGCATTAACAATATGTTATTTATGTTGGTTTATATGCATTTTATACAGTTTGAATTGTTTTTATGAACAACTCCATCATGAAAATTATTTATGTCTTTTCACATAGTACCTGCTGTTACTAACACCTGCACTGCTTGCCTTTCATAAAAGTGCCAATTACAACTTCAGAATTTACCTGCAGCACCACCTGCAGGTGATTCTCGAAATGTAGTTCTTTCCATCTAGTTAAAGCGGTAGCAAACCACACCAATACATTTTTTTTAACCCTGCAAGGTAAAGGCATAATGTGCTAGTATGCATAGGTATGGGTACCCTAGGCTGCTCTCCTTATTTGGACTATAAATACCTTCTCATCACATAAAGCAGCATTACTTTGTAGTTCGCAGAAGATACTTATGGCGTTTCCCTCCAGGAGGAGGTCAAATATTGTCAGGGATCTTTCCAGAAGGGAAACCAATTGGATATATCAATGAAACGAGAAGTACAACCAAAGCTTGTTTGGTTGTATTTCTCCTGTGGCTTACAGGAGTGCAGTTTGTTCTGCATTCCCGTGCCCTGTTTTCAGCAGACAGTGGGCTGAAGCCTGTTGTCAGCTGACATCATAGAGCCTGAGCCAGCCGTCCCACCCCTCTCCACAGCCCAGTGCTCCCGTGAGTGCCGATTGGGGGGAAGAGAGCAGAGAGCCAGTGACTGACAGTTACCAGCTCTCTGTTTACAGAGCTCTGAGAACTGAGGGATCAGCAGTGTTTGATTGCTCAGTTCTCAGTCTTAGGCCGCGTACACACGATCAAATTTATCTGCTGAAACCAGTCCGACGGACCGTTTCAGCAGACAAATCCGATCGTGTGTACAAGCGAGCAGACAGGTTTTTCCAGCAGACAAGTTTTAACTACTTGCCGCCCGCCCGCCGTCATATTACTGCGGGACGGTGGCACTGCTACGCGGGAGCACGTAGCTCTACGTCCTCCCTTTAGCAGCTTGTAGGGCGCGCGCGTCCCCCGGGTCCCGCACGCGTGCCCGGCAGGTACGATCGCCGCCAGGCACCCGCGATTGCTCGTTACAGAGCGGGGAACGGGATGTATGTGTGTAAACACATACCTCTCGTTCCTGTCAGTGGGGGAAACGCTGATCTTCTGTTCATACAATGTATGAACAGAAGATCAGTGATTTCCCCTAGTGAGGCCACCCCCCCCATACAGTTAGAACACACCAGGAACACACTTAACCCCTCTCCTGCCCCCTAGTGTTAACCCCTTCACTGCCAATGGCATTTTTATAGTAATACAATGCATTTTTATAGCATTGATCGCTATAAAAATGCCAATGGTCCCAAAAATGTGTCAAAAGTGTCCGATGTGTCCGCCATAATATCGCAGTACCGAAAAAAAATGCTGATCGCTGCCATTACTAGTAAAAAAAAAAAAATAATAAAAATGCCATAAAACGACCCCCTTTTTTGTAAACGCTATAAATTTTGCGCAAACCAATTAATAAACGCTAAGTGCGATTTTTTTTAACGAAAAATATGTAGAAGAATACGTATCGTCCTAAACTGAGGAAAAAAAATGTTTTTTTTATATCTTTTTTGGGGATATTTATTATAGCAAAATGTAAAAAATATTGATTTTTTTTCAAAATAGTCGCTCTATTTTTGTTTATAGCGGAAAAAATAAAAACCGTAGAGATGATCAAATACCACCAAAAGCAAGCTCTATTTGTGGGGAAAAAGGGACGCCAATTTTGTTTGGGAGCCACGTCGCACGACCGCGCAATTGTCAGTTAAAGCGACGCAAGG
Organism: Rana kukunoris; assembly: GCA_029574335.1. Lineage (NCBI taxonomy): Eukaryota > Metazoa > Chordata > Amphibia > Anura > Ranidae > Rana > Rana kukunoris. The sequence continues at coordinate 655,711,834 of CM056049.1, forward strand.
GCCGAATCACAAAAAGTGCTCTGGTCTTTGGACAGCAATATGGTCCGGGGCTAAAGTGGTTAAAGCATGCTTTAAAACTTGTCAGCTGGAAACCTGTCCGTCTGACATGTCCGTTGGTTAGTACGCCTAACCAGCGGACAAAAATCTCCCGCATGTGCCGAATGGATTTGACGCATGCGTGGAAGTATTTTATTTCCTGGAGTGGTGACGTGGCGGCGTCAACGTCCCTGCCACGTCACCGCGCTGTCTGCCGGCGGGGATTTTGGTTTGATGGTGTGTACAACCATCAGACCAAAACAGCCCAGCAGACATATCCGATGAAAACGGTCCGTCAGACCGTTTTCATCGGATAAGTTTGAGCGTGTGTAGGCGGCCTAAGAGCCAGCAGGGGACAGATGCAGCATCGGACTGATGCTGTATCCACCTAGGTAAGTATGATTCCTAAGAATAAAAATAAAAAAAAATCCCCTTTAAATATATTGACTTTGCAGGCCTTAAAGTGATTGTAAAGGATAAAAAATAAAAATAAAAATCTCTATACATATCTGCTCTGTGCAGCCACAAATCTCCTCTTCCCGCTGGCGCTCCTATCTGTCCAATGCCCCCCAATGGGAAGCCTCTTCCCATGGGGACACCCATGCATCCTTGCTCCCAAGCCCCCCTGCTGCATCCATTGACACAGACAGTGGGACTCCCCCCACTACCTCGTCCATGGAGCTGATTGACAGGAGCGGGAGCCAATGAGGCTCTGCCCAATGAGGAGGGGGAAATTGCTCTTCTGCACATCACTGGATCGGCTCAGGTAAGACTAATGGAGCTGGGGATCTTGCAGCAGAGGAAGTTGTATACCTTAATGCATAGAATACTTTAAGGTAAAAAAAACCTTGAAGCTTTAGAACCACTTTAATGTAGAGGTTGACATCAACTGTTTTATAAGTGATTTTTAATTAATAAGTGAACATTTTGATTACTATGTATTTTGTTATATGTTAGGTATTTTTCATGTGCTTATAGGTGTCTGGTAAAGGAATTATGGGGCATCTAGAATATTACACTGGCATTTTTCTTTTTTTTTTGGGGGGGGGGGGTTATTTTGATAGTAGGGTTTGTATTATATTTGCATTTTTTATTAGATTTTTTTATTTTTATTTTGAAAATTAGGGGGTGTTTTAAAAATGTAATTTTTTTTAAATATTTGTTGTTTTAAGGATTTTTAGATTTTTTTTTGGTACATTGTATTTGTCATAATTAAGAATGATGTCAAGTTACTGCACTGAATTAGATTTGTTTTTTCAGTGCCCCATGCGATTCAGTGTTTAGATACTCCATGATAGCTGTTATGATCTCGCTTGCTGTTTGTATTGAGATGCAGTTTTGTAGGTGTGCATAAGATGGGGCATGTCCCCGCTATTGTGGTACCATTATGATGCTTGCACTTATAGGGGTTTAAGAGGAGTCAGCAGCTACAAATACTTTTCTGTTCTGGAATCCAGCAATGTCGGCACCCCAGCTAATGTTTCCATCGGCTCTTGGGTGCTGTGGCCTACCTTTGCCAGTAAGGGAAATCGCCAGTGAAGTCTTCACAGCTGGGTCCTACTGCACATGCGTGAAGCACCCTGTGCTTTCTGAATGGCTGGGTGGCGGGGGAAGGAGGAGTGAACTTCAAGAGCTTACCCTTTTGGGTGAAGCTCTACTTTAAGTGCTCTCGGGAGGGGGGCACTTTAGTAGCGCTGCTGTGCGGCCAACCCGTTGAAAAGGTTGGCAGGCAAAACGCGTTAGTTCAGACCGAACAACAACTGGAAGTGAGAAAGGAGTCACCGCTCCAGGTGGGACCACTAAATGGTCACAGGTGGTGCAGGATACCGAGGGTGCTGGCGGTGCACTAAGCAAAATGAAGACAAAGAAAAATGGATAGCCGCACTCCAAAACCTTATGGGTGGTCTTTTATTCAATAGACAGCATGTACAAAAATAGGGTCACAGCAGTGGAAACAAGGAACAGCCGACGCGTTTCGCACTGGATCAGTGCTTATTCATGGCTGGATCAGTGCTTATTCATGGAAGTGACTACAGACCTCTGCCGAAAGTGAAGACAGACCCTCGCTGTAAGTGATGTATAGCTGGTAGCGAGTGAGACGCTATGCAAGCAGTACACTGACGGGTTTACAGGCACTTCTGTGTGAAATTTTGCACAGTAAATCAACCCCATTGTTTGAGATAACCGTTTAGTCCATAGCAAGTTAAGACCCCTTTCACACTGAGGGTGTTTTGTAGGCGCTATAGTGTTAAAAAAGCGCCTGCAATCCACCCTTAAAAAGCTGCTCTGTTCAGTCCAGTGTGAAAGCCCGAGGGCTTTCACACTGGAGCGGTGCGCTGGCAGGGCGTCAGGAAAAGACCTGCCAGCAGCTTCTTTGGAGCCTATTAAGAAAGGTGAACTCACTGCTCCTAATGCATTCCTGCCCATTGAAATCAATAAACAGTGCCGCCGTACCCCTGGCCATACGCCGCTTTAGCAGCACATTGCCGGCGACCAAAATGCGCCACAAATCCGTCTGTAAAATATTGGCGTTTTACCGCTATCTTACCGCCGACACTATGGGTGGCAGCAGTGTGAAAGGGGTCTAAAAGGACAATGGGTTTCTATAATTATCAACAGGCATTTTTACAAACTTCTTGTTCTTCTCATTGAATGTCATAATGTGCTAGTATGCATCATATACTAGCATGTTATGAAAGACTTACCTGAACAGGGCTCCCATCTTCATCCAGTCAAAATTCCGGGTTGGCAGGTAGCCACCCTGTGATAATGTCACTCATGCATGCACACAGGAGTCACGACTGCAGCATAGTTCTCTCTATGGACAGCACGCCATAGAGTGCATCAGCATCACTGGCACTGCTAAAGTAAACCAGTGCACGTTTAGGAGATATTTACTGTACCAACAGGTAAGCCTTATTATAGGCTTAAATGTAGGTATTAATTACAACAAAACTGTATTACCACTTAAAAAAATAATGAAGCCAATACAAGGATTTGTAAGGTGCAATATGTTATTTTGTTGTTCTTGGGGTTGGATATACTTTAAGGGCACTCAGCTGGATATATTTACAGGAAAGTGTGAATTCATTTACATGTATTCTGTATGGCACATTCCTGCTATTTTTCTGGATTTACTCCATTCTTCTGTACTAGATATAGTGGATTTTAGGATTTCTTCAATTGTATAACATCAGTGAATGTTTAAAAGCAATTAGGGCCAGCAAATGTAACTTTGGTTATAACTCAGGGGAAAAGGATTCTGGCTTTTTCATCCAAAAATTTGAAATAAAGAAGTTAGCTGAGCAGTGGCAATATAATATATATATATATATATAATTGATATATAATTGGTCAGGCAAATATGCAGATGAATTTGTTCTTCTGGAGGGAATTCAGAAGAGAAAAAGCAACAAAGGATCAGCAACATGATTATTCACTGATTAAGGCCGGCCATACATGGAGCGAGTTTCTTTCCTGCAACCAGGAAATAAACGTTCTTTCCTTGATTCCCCTATCAACACAGACAGTGTTGATGCGGGAACCCCTCCTGATGAGCTATTGTCTTCTCCCAGCAGGGGGGGGGGGGGGTAGACGTGTGGTCAAGCGGTCTAGCAGATCGGGTGGCAGTTGGGTGTAAATGGGCAGGTGGTCCATTTATATCAGAGCACACATAGAGGAGAGCGGCTGTGTCTGTGTCCACTGCATAATCAGCGCAGACACAGACCAGCCATCCACTTTCCTAGCAGAGATCAGCAGATAGATTCCCCACTGAACTCCTGGACATGTCCACCCCATGTGGAAGGGGCCTTATTGCAGGGCCGATCCTAAGCATGGTGCACAGGGTGCTTTGCACCCAGGCGCCTGAGGATGTGGGGGCGCCAAAGTGGCAAAGTTCTCCCCTCCCTCCTTCTCTCCTTGTTTGTGTCCATCCAGAACTAGTGTTCTGAGTATAGGTGTTTGTCGCCCAGAACTGATGTGTCTCTGATCATCTCCCGTATTATGTCTGCAGTCTCTGACCATCTCCTGTACTATGTCTGTAGTGTCTGACCATATCCTTTACTATGTCTGCAGTCTCTGACCATCTCCTGTACTATGTCTGCATTCTCTGATTGTCTCCTGTACCAAGCCTGCAGTCTCTGACCATCTCCTGTACTAAGTCTGCAGTCTCTGACCTTCTCATGTACTATGTCTGCAGTCTCTGACCGTCTTCTGTATCATGTCTGCAGTTTGTCTGGGGGCTCTTTCTATCAGACTCTCTAACAGAAGCCCTCTCTGTGTCCATCAGAGAGGCCCCCCTCCAGGTCCCAATAAAGTACTTTGCTTCTCTTCCTGTATTTTGTTTATTGTTAAGAGATCATGTAAGGATCCCAGGGTAATGAAGACTTTGTAGGGGAGCATCTCTGTGCTTAAGACATCGCCATAGAAACATTTGTAAAGGGGAGGAGTTAGTAAAAATGACCCCGCCCATGTGGGGGCACCTGAAATATTTCTGCACCCAGGCGCCTGTGACCCTAGGATCGGCCCTGCCTTATTGTTATACTTCTTTGTAGCATTTAAAAAGATCCCAGTGCCTTGCAGAATATATAAAGTTATTTATGCCAATGACTGCTCCTTATGATTTATTTTCCCAATGTCATACAAACACACATGGTCTAGTATCAGTATAGACTGTGGGAGGAATCTGGAATCCTGGAAGTAACCCATAAAACAAACACAAATGTAATTCCTGATTATAAATGAACAAAGAGATGTATGAATTCTCCCATGAATAGCAATACTTGTAATATACTAGTATACAATATCATATACAGTATATTATATATATAGTATAAGTGAACTGTCAAAAACAAGTTTTCTAAATTAAATCTAGCTATTTTTTAAAAAATCAACAACCCAGGCTTAATACTTTCAAAGTATACAGATAGCTTTAACTACTTAAGGACCAGAAGGTTTTTCCCCCTTAATGACCAGGTCATTTTCTGTGATTCAGCACTACATCGCTTTGACTGACAATTTTTTTTCCCACAAATAGAGCTTTCTTTTGGTGGTATTTGATCACCTCTGCAGGTTTTTTTTTTTTTTTTGCGCTATAAGCAAACAAAGAGCGTCAATTTTGAAAAAAATGCTTTTTGCTATATTACATATCCAAATATATATATATATAAAAAAAACATATTTATTCATTGGTTTAGGCCGATATATTTTCTTCTACATATTTTTGATTAAAAAAATCGCAATAGGCGTATATTGATTGGTTTACGCAAAAGTTATCATGTATACAATCTATGGGATAGATTAAGCGACTTTTTTTTATTTTTATTGTTTTTACTAGTAATAGTGGCAATCTGCGATAGCAAATGAAGAAAAAATAATATAGCGCATACAGCTGTGATACAAGTGATATTGTAATTGAATGTTATTAAAAATTACCCTTTTTTAAAATCTGAAGCCACTGTAATTTTCTAAAAATGCAATGCAGTATGGCTACCTGGAGGCATTCTGTATACAGAACCAGTACTGCTGGCATTCACAGATAGACATTTTTCCAGTCAATACAAAGCATTCTCTGATGGAGAAGGTGGAGAGGAGAGTCACTGATGCCACAATCCCCCATACAATAGCTAAAATATAAGTAAGCAATTAAGATCATATCTGGAGTTTAAGGAGGGTGCGTTTTAGAATTAGTGTTAATGTTACCGGAAGGTTATTGTTAGGATTACAGAAAGGGTAGTATTTGGGTTAGTATTAGGTTTGCAGGGAGGGTAAATGTAAGGGTTAAAGTGATTCAAAAGGCAGCAGGATTTTTTACCTTAATGCAACACAGAGAGTTAATGTGAAGGTTGGTGTTAGGGTTAGAGGGAGGTTAGTTTTAGGGTTTGGTTACACAGGGGGATACTCAGTAGTGTATTTAGGTGTTGTGCTGCCCTAGGCCTGACTAAACTCGTGCACCCCCTAATTTAAATATGACCCACCCCCTTCCTGTCAAGACCACACCCATTTCTGTTTAAGACCCGCCCTTAAATTTTCGAGTGGGGACACTCAATGCCTGGGTGGGGGGAATGGATTCCCTTAGTTAGCATAGATTTCGTATCACTTCCTGTTTAGCTATGGGGCAGAAAGTGATGGGAAATCTCTGCAATAGGACAGGTAAAAAAATAAACTGACAGGCCCTATAACCCTCCCTTAATCTATCCAAAATGAAAAAAGTGTTGCCTATAGTTCTTCTTCAAACACAAATTTCTGATAATTTTATGGAGAGGACTAAGAAGGTATAACCATGCCAATGGTACAGCAGAAAACATATAGCACAGTGAGGAAGGTTTGTGGCCCAGGATGATAGGACAGTCAAAATTAGAAACAGCTTGCATTACACCAACAGTGTAGCACAAGCCAGTAGGGACACTTTCCGTGCTGCAAAGTGCTGCCCTAGGCCTGGGCCTTGTTGGCCTAGGCCAGGATACAGCGTGGATGCAGACACATGCATACACAGAGACGCACACACATATCCACTAGCTTAGATGTGCAGAATATACTGTAACTCTAATGGCTCGGCAGCCCCAATTATACAATAAAACATTTATAACATCATTTTGCTTGCTAGGATTTGCAATACCAAATGTATACATGATGTGCCCATATAAAAAAAAATAATAATGTAGACTACAATGTATTTATTGATTATTGCCATGACTAATAAGTAGGAACTGAACAGAAGATTGTATTTGTGTTTGAGTATTTTATGTATGAATCATGCTACCCAGCTATTACATGCATATGCTACATGTCCATTATTTAGCTACTCCTCGTTTCACTGGCTGGCTAATATTAACTGCATAAATTATGTATGAATAAAAAAAAATATCCTACTGTTACGTTTGTTTTTTTGTGGCGTTTGTTTTATTTATTATTTATTCTTTTTACCTCTCCTACTAGATTGTGCTAATTGTATCATCACTGCAATCTTTTTGTTTGTTTTTCTTGGTTGGGGGAAGCATTTTTTGGGGAATTCTTTTTGATAAATTGGAATTAGTAGTAATTTCTATTTTGTAATCAATCTATCTGGGTTTATATTTAGAAGGTAATTCTATCTCATTTATTTTTAGAAGCTAATTAATAAATCAAATGTTTAGTAGTTTTGTTTATATTTTATTTATTTATTATAACGTGGACTAAAAATGTATTCTTCTATTGTGTTATTATTGTTTTCAAAGAGCATTAGCTTAAGCTGAATAAGCATTTTTGGGAAATTATATTATATTAGAGATTAAATTAAAATAACAAAATGAAAAAAAAAAATCATATTATACATATAGCAATAAATGTGTTTTCACATCCAGAAGTCAGGACCAAGACCTCTTCATGATGGTGCCAGTATTTCAAATGTGAACACATTGTGGTCTAGAGAAATGTAATAACGAGTTTTTATCCCTAGTGACAAAACGACTTTGGTGAATCAGTGATGTTTAGATATTTCAGTCCAAGAGAGGTGTGCCACTGAGCCTGCAAGGTGAAAATAAAACACAATTTGACAGTTGAAATAGTGGAAAAAAGTATTAAGGGGAACGTTCTTTTGACCATTATTTTAGGCTTTAAAGGTATAGACTGCAAATGTTTTATGATGAAAAAAAAAACGTTCAAGAATTTTTAAACCCTGTGTAGTTAGTGATATGTATATACACTGTGCAGTGCTAATATTACTTATCAATTAATAAATCAAGTGCTATAAAAATCCTAACAAGATATATACATCAAATTTGTAGCGTTAGAAAAATGTGACATCTAATAAAAATTGTATATAAACATAAAGTGCTCGTGCTCCGTGAATCACACAAAGTCCTTAAATCATATCCATGCAGCTTGATCACACATGCAGGTATGGTTGCTTTTAAATCGAAAAACGTGTATGGTTTTGGCTAATCTTGTCAACATCACATCCCAAAAAAAGGGACAATGGAAAGAAAATATCACACAAAGAGGGAGTGACACATCCAGATGTGTTTCACCTTTGTTGGCTTCTTCAAGGGCTTGATGAGTGCAGTAGCAATGGGTTATTACAACAGAAAAAAAGATACGCCTACATAATGCAGATGTAAGTACCATATTTATCGGCATATAACACGCACAGGCGTATAACACGCACCTTCATTTTAAGAGGGAAGTTTCAGGGAAAAAAAATTGAAAAAAAAGAACTTTGAAGCAAAAAAAGGGTCAGTGCCCATAAATTGCAGCCTGATCAATGCCCATCTCAGGGAGGGGGCGGGATGAGCGCTGTCAGATTACAGATAGTGAGAATTTGTTTACTCGGTGGCCTCTTAAATACAAAGTCCCGCCTCTTGGGCTGGCTTCTGTGATAGACAGAACATTGGTCCAATGCCTGCCCAGGAGACAGGACTTCGTATTACAGAGGCCGCTGAGTAAACAGGAGATTCTCCCTGCGTGTAATCTGACAGAGCTCGTCCCGCCCACCTCCCCGTTCTTTTCGAGGCAGCCCAAATTGTGGTATCGGCGTATAACACACACACACTATTTGCAACTGATTTGCAGGGTGAAAAACTGCAATAAATACAGTATATATTTTCTTCTTTTGTAGAAGAAAGATTATATTTTGTAAAGTACGTAAGGAGGGGCCTCTACCTTCGGGGTGCTTTGATTTTTTGGGTTTTGATATATAATTTATTGTGTTTTTATCTTTGACAAGCAGTACACTATACCCATGTTGTCATGAATTTTAATTGGTTTGTACAATAAAGTTTTATTTTTTACCTAAATGAATATGGTCTGATATTTATACTGATAGGCTTTAACACCTTTATAATCCCAGTAGCTCTATATTTTCTTTCCGCTGCTTTTAGATCCCTAAACCCTACAGATTAAAAACGTCTGACCTAAATATGCATTGTATGCATCCCTATAAATCAGTCCAGATGAGCGCTGAATAGCAAGTGAACCTTCCAATGATCTCCATGCTGCAAATGTGTAAATTGATGTGGGGAAAACATAGGGGGTTTTACCTAAGAAGATGGGGAGAAGAACTCAGGGAAGTCATGCCATTCTCTTTCATGGTGAAACAACAGAAATCAGGCAGAAAGAATACAGTTTGATCGTGGGCATGGTATTGGCATGAGTTGGCATTGTTTTCATTGAGTTACTGTAAATGCTGTAATTGGTCCAAAGTTCCCTGAAAGTAGATTAGAAAGCTTTACATAATATTTGTATGATTTGAGGAGTTGTAAAGACTGTAAGAAATAATTTCCAGGCAACAGTAATGGCAGAAACCTTAATGGCAATCCGTACAGATTTAATTAGACCAACCCTGTCAGCAATTGCAAAGTCCAAATAAAAACTGCCCTTGTAAAAGAAAAAGGTGAATACTTAGGTCTCCAAAGAACACAATTTCAATTAAGATAAATTGCTGGCTGAAATAAAGTTTTTTTTCCACTGTTTTGGGCTTCGCTCATACAGGCAATGAAAATAAGCAGTTGGTACTGCTTCCTGACCGGCTATTAACACCAAACACAGTTGTTAAATTATCATTGCTTTGCACTGTGCTGAAGCAGAAATAACATTGCTTGCAACCACCTACATCCACTTCTTTTAAAACCAGCTGCAAGCATGCCAAAAGCTCACCATAAATGTGCTTATGGCATTAACAGTACATTTTAGGCACAGTTGCAAAGTGTCAGTAGTGATTATTTCCCATTTTAGCATTTGAAAACATAAAAAAGCTCACAGGACATTTGGAGAGTGCCACTCGATGTGACTTGAATGCCTGTGCATTGTGTCCAAAACACTCATGCAATAGGCAGTTTGTTAAAGGCTGCTTTTACTAGAATGCCGCGTACACACGACCGGAAATTCCGTAGATTTTTTTTCCGAATGAATTTTGGCTCAAATTTGTTTTGCACACACACGGTCACACAAATGTCTGAAATTCCGACTGTCAAGAACGCGGTGACGTACAACACTACAACGAGCCAAGAAAATTTAAGTTCAATAATTCCGAGCATGCGTCAAATTGATTCCGAGCATGCATGTTTTTTTGGAAATTGCATACAGACTGTCGGAATTTCCGACAAGAACTTTTCACATAGAAAATTTTGAGAACCAACTCTCAAAGTTTTGCTGTTGGAAATTCCAACAGAAAACGTCAGATGGAGCCTACACACGGTCGGAATTTCCGACCAAAAGCTAGTCGGAAATTCCGATTGTGTGTATGCGCCATAAGAGCCTATGTGAACTACAGGAGAATGATGGATCAAGCCTACTTACAGGGGGATAATTTACCAGGTAGTAAATTACAAACAAGAAACAAATACCATAAATTACTGGAGACTCTTGTTTCCTGAAGGAAGGTTTGCCTATTTATTGGCACTTGAAGCTCATTCACAATAGCGGTTGAGCTGAGTTTTTACCTCCGAACAGCTTAGCCTTTAGCTACAGAGTCAATGACTGGGGGTGTACACATGCCATGCCTGTGATGCTTTGCTTCACACATGCAGCAGTAATTATACCCCCCTGTCAATTTCAAGTGAATGGAGCCGTTGTGCAAGCACCCTACAACCATTTGCAATGCACACAGTTGTGGAGCATTAGTTTGAGGTTCAAGGGGATAAAACATGCAATTTAAAAGATGATACAACACCTTCTCACTGCCTGATAAAGGCTCTCTGAAGAGTGGTTTGAACATGGCTCACACTTCAAAGATCAAAGCATGTGTGAATGAGCCCTAATACTCCTTATAATTCTGGCTTGTATAGACGAATGTTGTTGTCAAATGCTGCTTTTGCATTAGAAATCAACACGGCTCAAATGCATGCATTTGAATACAACATGCACCAAAAGCCGGCATTTGCATGCAGTGCAAACAGATCTCAATAGGACTTGCTGTGTCCAAAGCAATGCAATGCTGAGCAGGTAAAATACTGCTTCCGTCATCACATCAAGATCTCCTGGATCATGCTCCATAAAATATTAGTGAGCATCCTACAGAACAAACAAGATAGGTTTGAGGGGCTGTAATCCATCTATGGGATATGTACAATCTCCCTTTTAAGACCAAGAGAGAGGATAGATATGGGGATAAGTTGAGATCTTGACTGAGAGGAGCTTCTCTCTTTTTTCCTTCTTTTCTCTTTCCACCCTCTGTCTCACACTTTCCTTATCGATACCCTTTTCTTTGGAGCCATTTATTCCACTTTACCTTCTGATTCATTCAGGATTGTTGCCTTAATACAAGGGTAGGCAACCTTGGCAGTGGCACTCCAGCTGTGGTGAAACTACAAATCCCATTATGAAACTATAATGCCCCGTACACACGATCACTTTTTGTGATGAAAAAAAATGACATTTTTAAAAATGTCATTTAAAATGATTGTGTGTGGGCAAAATGTCATTTTATGTCTTCTGAAAAATGACCAAAAAAAAATTCGAACATGCTCGAATTTTTTATGTCATTTTTTAAAATGTCATTTTTTGTGTCATAAAAAATGATCGTGTGTGGGCAAAACTACGTAAAAAATGACGTTTTAAACCCGCACATGCCCAGAAGCAAGTTAGGAGATGGGAGGTAAAACTACCATTCATAATGGAGTAAGCACATTCATCACGCTGTAACAGACAAAAAAGCAGGAATCGTCTTTTACTAACAAGTAACCAGCTAAAAGCAGCCTCAAGGCAAATAGAACTTCCCCTTTAGAGTGCCGTCACTTTGTTCATCATTTTCCAAAAATGATGGTGTGTACGCAACGTCATTTTTTAAAATGAAGTTTGAAAAATGTCATTTTTTTTCATGAAGGAAAATGACATTTTTTTTCATCACAAAAAGTGATCGTGTGTACGGGGCATAAGGCTTAATTTCCACTGGCGTTTTTACAGCCACTTTTCTGAGCGTTTTTTACAGCTTAAAAACGCCTGTCCATGTTTATTTTAGAAAATAAGCATTTTTGCGCGTTTTTGAGCGTTTTTTAATGTCTGGCGTTTTTACAGCTCTATTGCTGGAGCTTCAGAACGCACTGGTCCCGCTTTTTTTTTTTTGCAGCTTAAAAATGGAGTTCCCTAACGTTTTGGTCTTGGCTTCATACAAAGTCACAAACTTTTTTCCTCTAACAAATCCTATCATTGCCTCTGCCTCTAGGCCGCATACACACGATCGGTTTGGTCCGATGAAACTGGCCCAAAGGCCAGTTTTATCGGACCAAACCGATTGTGTGTACGGCCCATCGGACCAAAGTTTTAAAACTTGCTTTAAAATTGGTCCGATTGACGCCTGACCATCGGACCAAAACAATGGTTAGTACGCAAAAGCATCGAACCAAAAACCTGCGCATGCTCAAAATCAAGTCGACGCATGCTTGGAAGCATTGAACTTTGTTTTTTCAGCACATCGTTGTGTTCTACGTCACCGCATTCTGACCCGATCGGATTTTGAACCGATGGTGTGTACGCACATCAGACCACCAGGCCATCAGTCTGTGACCCAATGAAAACAGTCCGTCGGACCATTCTCTTTGGGCTGGACCGATCGTGTGTACGCGGCCTAGGAGTCATGCCTGCTATTGTCAGGGTTTTGGAATGTCTCATGGGACTAGTAGTTTCACCATAGCTAGAGGGGTGAGGTTGCATACCCCTGCCTTAATGGATCTGGACAGTTGACTACTTTCTACATTACAGACGGCATCACCTGATCCCAAAACCTGACCCCTACACTAAGGTTTATTTTATTATACCCACATTTTGCCATGATATCAATATTTGCAATTCTTATTATATTGTTTCAGATGTTTTATGACTGAGCAACCAGCTGGACAAGTGACTGAACAACTTCTGTAATGCACTTTATATATTTTTTTTTTTTTTTAAACAGAACTGTTATTAACTCTACACCATAGATGTATTTGGGAATCTGTTTACCTGCATTTCACAGTTGATCAAATGCAGAAAGACAATGCCTGTCTACATGAGCCATAAAACAATGTCAGGCCAGGTGTTCCGTCAGATGTGGCGACCCATCAGAATTGGTAACGGAAGTGACGTTCCGTCACCGCCATCTTGCTACACCCCACACTCCTCTGATGTAACAATACACCGAGAAGGAGGGGCGGACATCTTGATACACCCAACGGAGTTTTGCGATTCACTGTTAATTTTAGCAGTAAACAGTGCTTATAAGGTAAAATAGAGTATTTAGAAATCCAACGGACTGTTAAGATGTTGAATTTTAAAAGCATAGGCCAACCTGCTGATCTTACATGTTTGCTAATGTGACAGAACACCGCTGCTTTTATAATTCAACATGTAAACAGTCCAAGCGATTTCTAAATACTATACTTCACCATATATGCTCCGTTTCTTGTTAAAAATAACTGTGACATGCACAACTCCGGTGGGTGTAACAAGATGCCCGCTTGCCCCCTTCTTGGTGTATCATTACTGTAGATACAACATACAAATAGTAGCGCTAACAAATGATAAAAAAATCAAATGACTGATATATAAAAAAGGATGAACAAGTCCAAATATGTATAGTGAAAAAAACTTAATGGATGAGTAAACAAAGTGAATGATTCCAAAACCAAATGTCTGATATATAAAACCAAAAAGAAGGGGAAAAAATCCAAATATGTAAAGTGGAAAACTTGATTGATGTGTGAACACAGTGAGTAGTTCCAAATCCAAATTTTCTCTTGATCGTGATAAACGTTGGTGATAAACCCGCCACCAATAAAGCAGAGGCTTACCACATATATAGAACCCAAATGAGCCTACGCCCAGAGGGTCAATCAAGCTGAATGTATACAAAGGCTGTATCTGGATAGGACTCGATCTTCACACGACAACACCGCCAAGATAGAGGAAGATGTCCAATGGTGAAAGATAATCACTCCCGAATGGTCAAACCATAACACCGATGTCAGCCTTCTCTTTTTCAGAAATCGCAGGAAGAGCCTTTTGTTATTCTGAAGAAAGCCCTGTGTGTTTGTCTGTGCTCCTATCGTTACTGTAGAGAAGAAACATCCCTTCCGTTACCAATTCTGATGGGTCGCCTAATCTGACCGAACACCGGCATAGACCTGTTATGTGGTCTACAAACTACTCTAAACAGAGTCAAAAAGATTAATCTTTTCAGCCAGTAATAGCAGTTAAAATAAATAATTCTATTTATTTGCCGTTTATTTAATGCCACAATCATAGCGTGAATCCTTTAGGGTATAATTTTATCCCTTCATTCTTCCACAGTACTGCTTTAAGTATCAAAGATATTTTTAAAACAGTGTTATCTATGAACACAAAAAAATAATGTTACATTTCAGGTATAAGTGCTCACATTCACAAGAGGGCTGTTGTTTTCTTATCAGAGAGGATTACTTATTGACTGCATGGTGACTGAGAACGAAAATAAAACACGGTCAGATGCCAATTTTATCTCAAGTTTACCAATCAATTTTGATAACATTTGAGCTGGCACAAATACAGCTATCTTAATAAGGTCACCTATCGGCAACACATATGTGAAAATATAATTCAGTCTTATCAAGATACAACCCTGCTCAATGATATTCGAGTCAACAAGTCAAAATACAAAATAAAATGTCTTACTCCCTTTCAAACACGGGACTATATTAGGTTCTATACACCTTTATTGTTTCACAAAGTGATAACATCACCATTTCTCCATTGCCTCAATAATCTATTCATGTTTCATTATCTTATTTCCATGCTTCTATTGTCTAATCATGCAATCAAAACAGAGCTTTTTCTAGCTTGCCAAGAAAAGAATGATCAGCTTAAATATTACCTAATTTGCAAAGCAGGAGTTAAAGAGCTGAATGACAAATTGAAGCTACATATTCACTCTCCATTGTTTAGACTCCAGAAACCCAGGTTGGCAACAATGCTGAAAAAGGCAGCGCTGTTAAATTCTCAGATTGCTGAAACAGAACATTCATGATGCCAGCTGATTGTATGAGAAATTAATGGTATTTCTTTTTGTTTCCCACCAAAACTATAAAGAACTGACTTATCAGATAGATTGCGTTATCATTACTTTATTAGAATAAAAGGTTTCATTGGTAAGAGGGAAGAAAGAAGAATTGTTTAGCAGAGAATGAAAGAGAAAATGTTCCTGGCTTTCACACAGGCAACAGTAAAACACGCGGCAAACACCCCAATCTACAACTAGCCTATGTAGCAAGGTGCACATGGAAGGGTAATGCACATCACAAACAAGCAAACATTATTTGTCAGGTCTTGTTCAGGTGAGTCTGCGATGAATGTCCTTTTACTTGATTTTAAAATGATAATGCACTTGCCCTGCTGCAGTCTTGTCCACCCTTGAATACAAGGCACACCCATGGTAGTGGTCATTTATTTGGGTAGTAGACAATACGTTTTGTGAGAGAGTGTCTGAAATTGGCCTATTACAAACAAACAAAAATTTCCCAGCGCACTAACAAGTTAGCCTGCAAAAAACAAACAAAAAACAAAACAAATTGTCTATGCCTAATGCCCTGTTCACACGATCGGTTCGTCTGATGAAAACGATCCGATGGACTGATCGTGTGTGGGCCCCATCGTTTTTTTCCCCATCGGTGAAAAAAATAGAACCTGTTTTAAAATGTTCTGATGGTTAAAAAAATAGTCTGTGGGGAAATCCATCGGTCAAAAATCCATGCATGCTCAGAATCAAGTCGACGCATGCTCGGAAACATTGAACTTAATTTTTCTCTGCACGTTGTTGTGTTTTACGTCACTGCGTTGGACACGATTGGATTTTTAACTGGTGGTGTGTAGGCAAGACTGATAAAACTCAGCTTCATCGGATATCTGATTAAAAAATCCATCGCTCCGTTTTCATCGGATGAACCGATCGTGTGTACGTGGCATAACAATTCACCTTTTTGGCCTAAATATATGTTTTTTCTTTTCCAGGTGATGATCTATATCAGATCAGGGATATGCAATTAGCGGACCTCCAGCTGTAGCAGAACTACAAGTCCCATGAGGCATAGCAAGACTCTGACAGCCACAAGCATGACGCCCAGAGGCAGAGGCATGATGGGACTTGTAGTTTTACAACAGCTGAAAGTCCGCTAATTGCATATCCCTGTCTGATCTATATGATAGTTCTATAGGGAATGTATACACCTTATAGCATATTTCGTGTTGACATACTTGGTTTCTTTTTTTTTTTTTGTCAAATGTGTTTATTGGGTTTAAAGTAAAGAGAAAACAGTAGATACAATTGACAATAAAAGATTACAGAAAAAGAAAAATGGTATCATGTAATAAGAGAGTATTTGAAACATAGAAAATCCAATAAATATTTGTAGATCCTATGAGAAATATTAAAGGAATCATTAAAGCAGGTTATAGTCAAACCAATCATGTTAGTCTATTGCATTTGAACTGATATAAAATATTATAGAATGTTGTGATATAAATGGAACCGGATATAATTATGATATGAACTATGGAGCAATTGTAATTTTAGCAATGAATCGTTTCAAAAACTGGCCGAAATAGGGGGAAGAAGGATCTTATTCATGTTAATTATTAAAACAATATGAGCAAAATTAGATATCGTCTTTACATATTTACATTTACCATTTTATATAATGAGATAGCTTGAGTTATATATTTGAATAAGTGAGAGATAAAAAGAAAGAAAAAGGACAGAATGTGGAGTATAAAAAGTGGAAAGTGATGAAAACAATAGGATAGGAAAGGGAGTACAGGATAGAGGAAAGGCTCCGGGGTTGTTACATAATAGAGATAGTAATAATATCGATGAACTGTATCCAGAATGTTACTGGTTTACAATATCTTACCAGGTCTCAATAGAGAATCATCTGGGTTAGAGGAGATAGTACAGGTCACCCATGGGTTCCATATTGTTTCATATATGTCTATGAAATCATTGGTTATGGCTTCTGATTTTGAGTGGAGCATGGCTTGGTGTACTCTATTTCTGGTTTCAGAAACCATAAGCGTAGCTGTTTTCCAAGCTTTGGAGATGGTTTGCTTTGCGGATGTGGTGATTTGTAGGAACAGTTTAAATTGAGCATAGGAAATACAATCCAGTTTTAAATTTAGGAGTGCGGTAGTCGGATCAGGAGTAATGGATTTCTTGAAAACTGCCGAAATCATGAGGAATATTTCTTTCCAGTAATTTTTTGTAACAGGACACTCCCAGAAAATATGTAAATGTGTTCCCGGATCACCACAGCCACGAAAAAAAAGGGGGGAATAATGGGGAGCAAATTTTGCTATTCTAACAGGAACCAAATACCAGTACATGAGAACTTTATAATTTTTTTCCATAGCAAGTATATTTTGGGAGGACGTTTTAGTATTTGACCATACTTTATTCCAGGTAGATATATCTATATTGAAACCAAGGTCGTTCATCCATTTTTCAGCATATGTAGGTAATTTTTTGGTAAGATTAGCTCTTAGTTGGCTATATAGTGTTGAAATGAATCCTTTTGAATGAGGATCTCGTTTACATATTCGTTCAAACTGTGTCATGTCACTCAATTTATTTATACCTTGTAAATATGGTGCAAAGAAATTTTTAATTTGTAAGTAGCGAAAAATTTCTGATGCCGGAAGTCTATGACTTTCACGTATTTCTGGAAATGTTTTAAATGAGGCAGGTGTTAAAAAGTCACAACATTGTGTTAGACCCGCTGAAATTCATCTTGTGAAGGTTCTAGGAAATGTAAGGGCTGGGTAAAACATTGAGTTTCCCATAAAAGATATAAGGGGTACATGTGGGGATTGTAAACCCTGGGTAATTTTAAATCTTCCCAAATAGTGATTGTATGTTTAGTAATCTTATTGTTGATTATTTTGTGGTTAGAGGAGGTGGACCATATGACCCGCTATCAATGGTTTCAATTACTATCCATAGTAGAATTTCATGGCTTACATGGTATTTGGGAATGTTTGCTATTTGTGCAGCATGAAAATAAGTTGCAAAGTTTGGGAAACCTACACCTCCTTTAAGTTTAGGGAGGTATAGGGTGTGTGGAGAGATTTGAGATTTTAAAGTGCTCCATATTAATGATTGTGTTTTTCGTTGTAGGTTTCTGAGGAAGTAGGCATGGGTAAAACTCTAAAGAGATATAAAATTTTGGGTAATATAGTCATTTTTATGACATTTATTTTACCTAACCAAGATAAGGGGAGAGTGGACCATTGCTTTAAATAATTTGAAATTTTCCGTAACAGTGGAGGGTAGTTGGCGGAGAAAATATCTTTTAGATCAGGGGTAAGTACAATACCTAGATATGAGAGATGTGTCGCGGACCATGTAAAAGGGAGGGATATCTTCGCTTGTTGAAGTATATCTGGGGGCAAAGAAACGTTTAAAGCTTTAGATTTTTGCATGTTTATTTTTAATCCAGATATATGGGCAAAATGGTCAAGTTTGTTTATAATGTTGGGAGCTGTAATATGGGGGGAGGACATGAAAATTAAAATATCATCAGCAAATAAGCAGAGTTTATGATGGTAGCCAGCCAGTTCTATACCTTTAATTGATGGATTTGCTCTAATAGCTTGAGCTAGGGGTTTGATGAGTAAGGCAAATAACAGTGGGGAGAGGGGGCACCCCTGGCAACTGCCTCTGTTAATATTGACCATAGCTGATTTATACCCTGCATACTTGATGTATGCCTTTGGGTTATTATATAAAGATGTGACCCAACTAAGGAAATGTGGGCCAAAGCCCCATTTTTGTAAAGTGAAATGTAGGTAGGGCCATGTTACCGTGTGAAAGGTTTTTTTGATGTCTAGTGACAGTAGACACATAGGGATTCTTCTTTTTTTGGCTGCTTGGATCAGCAACAAGGCCCTACGAACATTATCAGTTGCTTGGCGCATTGGGATAAAACCAACCTGGTCGTTACTTATTATCCACTTGACCACTGGGCACTTAAACCCCCTTCCTAACCAGACCAATTTTCAGCTTTCGGTGCTCTCACAATTTGAATGACAATTACTCAGTGGTGTAGGAAGGAGGGATTTGGGTTTCTAGAGCACTGGGATGACTTTTCATTGGGGTGCAACCTATATGCTAAAGATGGTTTGCACTTGAATGGAAGGGGGTCTGCTGTGCTGGGGGAGAGGTTTAGGGGAATGCTGGAGGAGTATTTAAACTAGACTTGAGGGGGAGGGTGAACGTGAATTACATCGGGCACACAGGTCAGTTAGGGGTCAGACATTAATGGAGAGTGGAATGGGGATAGATGGAGGTGGGGTTATGGCAGGTGACAAGAAAGTTCCCATGTTGCAAACAGCCATTGGAAATTATAGTGCCATTTGCACTACTAAAAATTATATGAATCATATGAAAAACGCCAGCGAAAAATGTAACAATACATTTAAGTGTTTGTTCACCAATGCCAGAAGCCTTCCAAGCAAAACAGGTGAGTTGGAAGCTCTGGTGCATGAGGAGAGCTATGATGTAATCGGTATTGCTGAAACTTAGCTTCAATCCTCACATGACTGGGCTATTAATATTCCTGGCTATGCTCTCTTTCGGAAAGACAGGGTAAAAAGGAAAGGTGTTGGGGTCTGTCTCTATGTGAGAAGTGACCTCAAAGCAAGCGTGAAAGTGGACCTGGTTGATGGAGAGTGTGATGAAGTTGAAGCATTATGGGTGGAACTGCATACAGATGTGCGTAGTTCAAAGCTAATCATTGGAGTTTGTTATAGACCACCCAATGTTAATGAGGAGGTGGAGACTCGGCTCCTTGCACAGATGGAAAGGGCTGCAAGGGCAGGGACGGTGATAATAATGGGGGATTTTAACTACCCAGAAATTGACTGGAATAATGGAATTTCTGGTACAGTTAAAGGACAAAAATTTAAAAACCTATTGCAGGACAATTTTATGGTCCAGTTTATTGAGGCCCCAACTAGGAATGATGCTCTGTTGGACCTGGTAATCTCAAACCATGCAGAGCTCATTACTAATGTTCAGATAAAGGAACACCTGGGTAGCAGTGATCATAACATGATTTCGTTTAATGTAAACTATAAGCAAGAAATACATACAGGAAAGATAAAAACACTTAATTTCAAGAGAGCAAATTTTCAAAGCATGAGGACTGCTCTCCAGGGCTTGGACTGGGAGGGAATATTGGCACCGATGAACACAGAACAGAAATGGGAATTCTTCAAAAAGACTCTTTGGAACCTCACTGCAAAGTATATTCCCATGGGCAATAAGTTTAAAAGGCTAAAGATAAAACCTATGTGGCTCACGGTCAAAGTTAAAAAAGCTATAAACAATAAGAAAATAGCTTTTAAAAAATATAAAAATGAAGGAACACTAGTGTCGTTTAAATGTTACAAAGAATATAATAGAATATGTAAAAAGGAAATCAAGGATGCAAAAATTCATAATGAACGACAGATTGCAAAAGATAGTAGGACAAACCCCAAAAAAATCTTTAAATATATTAATAGTAAAAAGGTCAAGTCTGAGCATGTAGGCCCTTTACAAAATAATCTAGAGTGGGTGACTGAGGACATAGAGAAGGCAAATTTATTAAATGCTTTCTTCAGCTCTGTGTATACAATGGAGAATGGGGGAGCTCATGTCGATATAGGGGGTGGGAGTGACACAGCCCCAAATCCACAATGGCTCAAAAGTGATATGGTCCAGAAATATTTAGACAGAATAAAGGTGGATAAAGCACCTGGACCAGATGGCATCCACCCACGGATCCTAAAAGAATTGAGCTCTGAAATTTCAAAGCCACTGTATCTAATATTTAGGGACTCATTAATGACAGGAATAGTACCACTGGATTGGCATAAAGCCAATGTGGTGCCCATATTTAAAAAGGGAACAAAGTCTTTACCTAGTAACTATAGACCTGTTAGTTTAACTTCTATAGTTGGGAAGATACTGGAATGTTTAATAAAAGACCACGTGGATGAGTTCTTGCTGGAAACAAACTATTTAAGCAGCAGACAGCATGGATTCATGAAAGACAGAAGTTGTCAGACAAACCTGATTTCCTTTTATGAAGAGGTAAGTAAAACCCTGGACAGAGGCGTAGCAGTGGACGTGGTATACTTGGATTTTGCAAAAGCGTTCGATACAGTTCCCCACACACGGCTCATGTGTAAGGTAAGGTCTACAGGATTGGATATATCGGTTTGTAAATGGATAGAAAACTGGCTGAAAGACAGAATTCAGAGAGTTGTGGTTAATGATTCTTACTCTGAATGGTCCAAGGTTATCAGCGGTGTACCCCAAGGTTCAGTGTTGGGTCCCTTACTTTTCAATATATTTATAAATGATATTGGGTCTGAGATCAAAAGTAACATTTCTGTTTTTGCAGATGACACCAAGCTATGCAGTGGAATAATGTCCTTGCAGGATGTCTCCAATTTACAAGCCGACCTCAATGCTCTGTCTAATTGGGCGACTAAGTGGCAGATGAGGTTTAATGTTGATAAATGTAAAGTTATGCACTTGGGGGCTAAGAATATGCATGCATCATACATGCTAGGGGGAGTACAACTGGGGGGATCTGTAGTGGAGAAGGATCTGGGTGTTTTAGTTGATCATAAGCTCAATAATGGCATGCAATGCCAAGCTGCGGTTTCCAAAGCGAGCAAAGTCCTTTCTTGTATTAAGAGAGGTATGGACTCCAGAGAGAGAGATATCATTTTGCCCCTGTACAAATCATTAGTAAGACCTCATCTGGAATATGCAGTCCAGTTTTGGGCACCAGTTCTCAAAAAGGATATCCGAGAACTGGAGAAAGTGCAGAGAAGGGCAACCAAACTGATAAGAGGCATGGAGGAGCTCAGCTATGAGGAAAGATTAGAGGAACTGAATTTATTCACTCTTGAGAAGAGGAGAATAAGGGGGGATATGATCAACATGTACAAATACATAAGAGGTCCATATAGTGAACTTGGTGTTGAGTTATTCACTTTAAGGTCAACACTGAGGACAAGGGGGCACTCTTTACGTCTGGAGGAAAAGAGATTTCACCTCCAAATACGGAAAGGTTTCTTCACAGTAAGAGCTGTGAAAATGTGGAACAGACTCCCTCCAGAGGTGGTTCTGGCCAGCTCAGTAGATTGCTTTAAGAGAGGCCTGGATTCTTTCCTAAATGCACATAATATAACTGAGTACTACGTTTTGTAGGTAAAGTTGATCCGGGGTAAATCCGATTGCCTTTCGGGGGATCAGGAAGGAATTTTTTCCCCTCCGGTAGCAAATTGGATCATCGCTCTGCTGGGGTTTTTTGCCTTCCTCTGGATCAACTGTGGGTATGGAGTTGGGTGTATGGGAGGATGTACTGTGTTTTACTTTGTTTTATTTTTATTTATTTTTTATGGTTGAACTGGATGGACTTGTGTCTTTTTTCAACCTGACTAACTATGTAACTATGTAACTATGTAACATTGTACCCATTTGAAATTGTTGTCCTTTTTTTCACACAAATAGAGATTTCTTTTGGTGGTATTTGATCACCTTTGGGTTTTTAATTTTTTGCGCTATACAAGAAAAACGACTGAAAATTCTGTAAAAAAAAAAAAAAAAAACTTGTTTCTGTCATATTAGCAGGTTATTTCTCACACACAGCATATGCATACCACAAATTACACCCCAAAACACATTCTGCTATTCCTCCCGAGTATGGCGATACCACATGTGTGAGACTTTTACACAGCGTGGCCACATACAGAGGCCCAACATGCAGGGAACGCCATCAGGCATTCTGGAACACCCAGACCAATTCTGACATTTCTCTCCTACATGGAAAAATCATCATTTATTTGCTAGAAAATTACATAGAACCCCAAAACATTATATATGCTTTTTTAGCAAAGACCCTAGAGAATACAATGGCGGCTGTTACAACTTTTTATCTCGCACAGTATTTTCGCAGAAATTTATTGAACGCGTGTTTTTTTTAAAAAAAACTGTTTTGTGCTTAAAACAAAACAAAACAATAAAGTTAGCCCAATTTTTTTTCATAATGTGAAAGATGAAGTTACGCCGAGTAAATAGATACCCAACATGTCACACTTCAAAATTGCGCACAATCGTGGAATGGCGCCAAACTTCGCTACTTAAAAATCCCCATAGGCGGTATTGCAGAGTATTGGGGTATTGCAAAGTATCATGCAGGGTATTGGGGTATTGCCGAGTATTGTGGTATTGCCGAGTATTGCCGAGTATTGGGGTATTGCCGAGTACTGGGGTATTGCCGAGTACTGGGGTATTGCCGAGTACTGGGGTATTGCCGAGTATTGGGGTATTGTCGAGTACAGGGGTATTGCCGAGTACTGGGGTATTGCCGAGTACTGGGGTATTGCCGAGTATTGGGGTATTGCCGAGTATTGGGGTATTATTGAGTACTGGGGTATTGCTGAGTACTGGGGTATTGTTGAGTACTGGAGTATTGCTGAGTATTGGGGTATTGTTGAGTACTGGAGTATTGCCGAGTATTGGGGTATTGCCGAGTATTGGGGTATTGCCGAGTATTGGGGTATTGCCGAGTACTGGGGTATTGCCGAGTATTGGGGTATTGCCGAGTATTGGGGTATTGTTGAGTACTGGGGTATTGCTGAGTACTGGGGTATTGCTGAGTACTGGGGTATTGTTGAGTACTGGAGTATTGCTGAGTATTGTTGAGTACTGGAGTATTGCAGAGTATTGGGGTATTGCTGAGTATTGGGGTATTGCCGACTATTGGGGTATTGCCGAGTATTGGGGTATTGTTGGGTATTGTTGGGTACTGGGGTATTGTTAGGTATTGTTGGGTACTGGGGGATTGTTGGGTATTGTTGGGTACTGGGGGATTGTTGGGTACTGGGGGATTGCTGGGTACTGGGGGATTGCTGGGTACTGGGGGATTGCAGAGCTGGGATGGATTGAGGGATGGCTGGATTTGTGACTGCATTTGTCACAGATCCAGCCACAGCTCAGCTGCTGACACCCCGCCCCCCCTCTCCTCGCACACTGTACCGAACTGTACAGAGAGGAGAGGGAAGAGGGGGAGGAACCGGCGTCATCAAATGACGCCGGTTTGTTTACAAGTGATCGCGCCATCAAATGTGATCAATACGAGAAAAGGATTTGTGAGGGTGAGAATAGAAGGAGTATTGACGTTTGGATGGGTTAATTTCACGCCAAGAATCTGTTAATGAATGTTGTTGAAGGAGTCTCTGAAAAGATCTAGATTGAGAATTAGATGTAGGGGGTAATGGTGATTTATCTAAATAGGGATAAATTGTTTGATTGGAATCTCCACAAATCAGGAGTGTGCATACTTTATGTGTATCAATAACTTGAAGAAGGTGGGATAAAAACGATGTTGGTCTTTTGTTGGGTGCGTAATATGAGACTACTGTGATTGGGATATCGCATAGGTTTCCTATAAGTATGAGGTAGCGACCTTCTGGATCTTTGATTTCGGTTTCTAGGGAAAAGGGTGTAGTTCGGTGAAATGCTAACTCTCCTCTGTGTTTGGACTTGGCTGAGGCTGTATAAACCTAAAGGGTAGCTTGCACCAAAATATTTATGGGTGGAGGATTCAGTGAAATGAGTGGGTAGAGATAGTTATAGGCGAAGTGGGAGAGACGGGATGTTACAATGAAGAGAGACTTATGAGGGTATAACAAGGCGATTTGGCAGAATGATTTTAAGTGTACTGATACTTATCTTCTATGGGTAGGAAAAATGTGAATGAATTAAGGCATGGCTAAATTAACCATGGAGTTTGGAGGAGACACAAAGTGAGTTACTCAGTCAAGTCAGTCCATTGTGTCCTGCTGGTCAGAAACTGAAGGATTGAAACGGCCTCTCTTTGGGGTAGTCTGTCTGTTTCCATCAGGTTCAAGGATTATAATTTGATCATAATTTGATCTTTGGTGCGGAAAAAGTGGAACTTAGCAATTATATCGCGAGGGGGGCCATCAGCTTTGCGTGGCCCTAAAGCTCTGTGGATTCTATCCATTTCCAATCTTTCTTTAGGAATTGATGGTGTTAGTTCTTGAAAGAGGGCTGTCATAGACGATTGGAGGTCAATGATTGACTCCGGTATACCTCTTATACGAAGATTTGAGCGGCGAGCCCTGTTCTCAAATTCCTCCAAACGGGCTAGCATTGCTGCATTTTCTTTTAGCATTTCAAATTCATTGTCATGGGTTTCTATGCTTGTTTCAATATCATCCATCTTGTATTCAAGGTCTGTAGTGCGCCGACCTATGTCTCTGATTTCTTTAGTCAGAGTCTCAGTAATTTGTTCAGAGGACACTTTCAAAGCTTTTTGAAACATTTTCTCTGTTTGTTTCAATATTTTGGGTTGTAATGTATCAGTTTGTTTTGACTGGCTTATGGCACTGTGTTCATCATCAGTATCAAAGGAATCCTGTGATAAGTGCTGTTGTTTCTTGTCAGAGCGGGGTTTGACTGCCTGAGGAGAATTTGACAGTGCCATTTTCATATTCCCTTTGAGTGGCTTTTCTTTGAGGGATTTAGCTGCGGTTTTTCCACGGGTTACTCCAAGAACCATATTGTTTTGATCCCCGGGCTCTAGGGAGTGATATGGTGTAATTTATTTTGTAGTTACCCTGCCATTCGAGTGTCTGTGAGAGCCGTTAAGAGCCGAGAAGGACAGAGCTTCAGCAGGACACATCCATCGCTGGCCACTCCCCTCAGCTGACTGAGACATACTTGGTTTATTTTCTTCTTTCTTGTATTCTGTCTTTTTCTTTCCCTTCTGCTTCCTCCCTTCTGTTTTATTTTATTATGTAGGTACCTCACACAAAATCATTCTTCTTGACTCATTGTTACATTTGGCATATATAGAGCCTTTTGCCCTGTACACACGAATAAAAGTTGGATGTGAGCTTTTGGTCGGATATTCCAAAAGTGCGTATGCTCCATCCAACATTTTCTGTCAGAATTTCTGTCAGCAAAAGATTGAGAGCAGGTTCTCTATTTTTCCGATGGAAAAGGTTCTTGACGGAAATTCCACTCTGTATGCAATTCCGACGCGCAAAAAACATGCATGCTCAGGATCAAGCAGAAGAACCAAACTGCCTATTGAACTTCATTGATCTCGGCTCATCGTATATCTTGTACGTCACCGCGTTCTTGACGGTCATAATTTTAGACAAGATTTGTATGACTGTGTGTATGCAACCCAAGTTTGAGCCAACATTCCGTCAGATAAAAACCACGGTTTTCTTGTTGGAATTTCTGATCGTGTGTACGGGGCATTAGGCTCTATTCTTACCTTGTATTTTTGTATTTTTGTTCTGATGCTCTTTATCTGACAATTTTGATAATTATAAAAAATATATTCAACCTAAAACAGAGGGTATTTAGGTTGAATATATTTTTATTATTATCAAAATTGACAAAGAGCATCAGAACATATGAAAAACAGAAAACTGCGCTAAACCAAAAATTAAATTAAAATGTACAAACTAGAAAGCAGCGGCAATCGTGTGAAAACACAAAGTAATACAAAATGGCAAAGCCGCGCTCATCAAAACAAAAAATTAATAAAATTATGAATGAGGACTGCGAGGGTACAAAAAGAAGAAATAGGAAGAGGGAAAACCCCAGTATACAGAGGAGCCTTGACATAGCCACTGTGGCTTACAAATACGTTCGCAAATGTGTGCAAACTAAACCCTATGGCCCGGATACACAAAGCACTTACGCCGACATATCTTGAGATATGCCGTGTAAGTGTAAATATGCGCCGTCGTATCTGTGCGCCGTGCCCACAGAACTAAGATACGCCTAAAAACTGACTTCATCCGACCGGCGTAACTTGCCTATGCCGGCGTATAGTGGGCGCATAGTTACGCTGGATGCATTTGGCACTCCCATTGATTTTCAATGCAAATATGCAAATGAGAGAGATATGCCGATTCACAAACGTACTTGCTCCCGGCGCATGTTTTAAGCGATTTGCGTAAGGTTTACGTCCGGCGTAAAGTTATTCCCCATATATGAGGCGCAACTCATGCAAAGGTACTGTATGGACCAGGGAACGAACGCCGTCTAATTTTACGTAGTTTACGTAGTACGTGAATAGGGCTTGGCGTAGGTTATGTTCACGTCGTAGGCAGTGATTCGATGTATCTTAGCCAGTTGTTTCGACGTGATTGTGAGCATGCGCACTGGGATACGTCCAAGGTACGACGCATGCACAGTTCTTTTTAAGTACTTGTCTGAAGCTCAGCCCATCATTTGCATGGGGTCACGCTTCATTTAAATGTATCACCCCCACTTCCAGCCAACTTCCACCTACTTTCACTTACGCTGCCTTACGCTTACGACTGTACGGTACGCAGGCGTGACATTGGGAGCATTTGCTTTGTGAATTCCATGCTTCCCTCTCTGCGTTGCGCCGGCGTAGCGTAAAGAACATACGCTACGACGGCATATATATGCGCTGAGGTATATGAATCCAGGCCTTTGTTTTTAATGTAAATTGTTAGACAGAGACACTTTTTTGCAGGCTAGCTGGTAAGTGTGCTGGGAAATTGTTGTTTGTTTATAACGGGCCACAGTGCCAATTTCGGACACTCTCTAACAAAACTTATTGTCTACAATCCAAATAAATTGCCACAACCATTGATGTGCCTTTTATTCAATGGTGCAAAACAGCAGGTGCATCAACATTTTGGAATCAAGTAAAAGGACATTCACCCCAGACTCACCAGAAGGGCTGATAAATGTAATTTAATTATGGTAATTACAAGTCTATTTTTTTTGGGTTCGAGCGAGGGAAGGTTAGCGATTCCATCAGGTTTTAATTGCTGCCTTTGTCCACCCTAACTATTTGTCTGGTGGATCATTGTTACTGGGACAGAAAGTAGCAGAAAGTGATAATAAAGCAGCCTATAGATGATTCAATATTCTTTCCTTCCACTAGGGGAAGGAATTACCCCATCAACACAGTCAGTGTTGATGGGGGAATGCCACATGCAGCACTATTGTGTTCTGCCGGCAGGGGGGACGTAAGGAACCTGCCAGGCAGAACACAATACTGCTAGCGGCTATAGACGCTGGCAGTAATCACATCTGAAAAAAACGACAGTCTTATTGTACCCCAGTCAATCAATGGATCAACTTGAGTACAATCAGCCTGCCCATAGACAAACATTTTCGATCCAAGTATAGCCGGCACAAATCCAAATGATTAAGTTGTTACCAACTGTTTAAAGCGGATCTCTACCCTAAAGTGAACTTCCGCTGATCGGAACCCTCCCCCCCTCCGGTGTCACATTTTACACCTTTCAGGGGGGAGGGGGGTGCAGATACCTGTCTAAAGACTAGGTATTTGCACCCAATTCCTGCCACACGTCTTGGGCAAAAGATGTTTTTTTTTACCACATCCCGTCAGTCCCCCGTTATGTGCTGGGAACACTCGGCTCCCAGCACACAGCGGAGCACTTCACTTCCTGGTTCCCTCACCGTCGATGGAGGGGGGAGCAGCAGGGTGACAAGCTCCAGAACAGGTAAGTGTCCTAATATTAAAAGTCAGCAGCTACAGTATTTGTAGCTGCTGGCTTTTAATACTTTTTTTCAGGGGGACATCCACTTTAACAGAGGATTTACCTTTAATTTAAGATGATTTCCTCTTGCTTCTTGTTGTGCCTTCAGGACTGAAAGTGAAGTGAATCCTCCAAATAGGATGCAGACAGGAAAATAAAAAAACTGATATGGGATTTAAGGCCACGTACACACTATCGGTCAAAACCGGTGAAAACGGACTGAAGGTCTGTTTTCATCGGTCCAAACCGATCATGTGTGGGCCCCATCGGTCAGTTAACTTGCTTTAAAATTTAAACGATGGACGCCTAATTGATGGGTCAAAACCGATAGTTAGTATGCAAAAGCATCGGTTAAAAACCTGTGCATGTTCAGAATCAAGTCGACGCATGCTTGGAAGCATGGAACTTTTTTTTTTTTTTCAGCACGTCGTTGTGTTTTACGTCACCACGTTCTGACACGACCGTTTTTTTAACCGATGGTGTGTAGGCACATCAGACCATGAGTCAGCTTCATTGGTTAACCGATGAAACCGGACCTTTCTCATCGGATGGATTGATCAGGCTAGATTCAAAATGAAGATACGTCGGTGTATCTCAAGATACGCCGCATAACTTCTAAGATGCGCCGGCGTATCTTTTTTCTGTATTCAGTATCGGAGTATCTCTTACTCTGTCGTATTTTAGGTAAAATTGGTGATAAGCGCTACAAAAACTGGTGCATGAATCCTGCAAAAAATGCTATGGTGACAGAAATATATAACACACAATATGCATGTCGTATTTTAGTTGCATATTTACGCTGGCCGCTAGGTGGTGCTTCCGTCGATTTACGCGTTGAATATGCAAATTAGGGAGATACGCTGATTCACGAACGTAGTTGCGTCCGGCGCATCTATTTGCGTCGTTTGCGTAAGGCTTTTTCCGGCGTAAAGTTACCCCTGCTATATGAAGCACAGCAATGTTAAGTATAGACGTCGGGACAGTGTCAAATTTTCCGTCGTTTACGTCGTTTGCTTAAATCATTCGGGAATAGGGCTGGACGTAAGTTACATTCACGTTGTTATCAATGAGTATTTCCGACGTGATTTTCATGCATGCGCACTGGGATACTTTTATTTACAGCTCATTTAATACCCAAATACAATATAAAATGTCTGTTAACAGAGCTCAGTAGTTCAAGCTCAAATTTATAAACACAACAAAAATAGTCAGTGCAGTGACTCTTCCCCCTACCTCATGCTGTACTCACACATGGCCAAATAGATTTTAGTATGTCCGTCTCTAGATGGCATAGCCTGCAATCTTATTTTGGGCTTGGGCTGCTACCTCTGGGTATGGCCTCAAGGTAGTTTCCACGTATATTTGGAAAGGTAGGTGAAAAGAAGTGCCCGATATCCAAGGAAATGCAGATTCGAAGGTGAATTTATGATCATTTTATTGAAAGTAGAGGCAGGTGATCAAGCCAAAATAGTCTCCTTTTTACCTACATTCACTAGAGGGAGAGTCTTCACATGTGTGATTATTATATATATATATATATATATATATATATATATATATATATATATATAATTGTGCACTGCTAAATGTAGCACACCACAATTATTTAATTGTAAATACTACAGTAATTACTGTATTTATCAGTGTATAACACGCACCCTAACTTTAAGAGGGAACTTTCAGCAGCCCCCTGTGTACAACACGCAGGCACAGTTTACCCTCTATCTATTTTCAGAGTAAAAAACGTGAGCCAATAAATACAGTACTTGAAGTCCCCCTCAATGAACATATACTACAGTTTTCTTTTATGCTTAGCAAAGACATAAAACATCTTTTCCAGAGCCTCTCAGTTTACTTTTATTGGTCTGTTTATATGTTCTTGGCTGTTTGCTATTATTTACCCAAGTTGATGGCTTTGGGCTTCTGTTAAGGAAATATACATGGGTACACATATGCGTATTTATTGTATTATGAGGTAAAAGCCAGAATGTCCACTCTCCATTGCCTTGTTTAATATACTGGTTTCAATAGTTGTCCTTATATTAACAGCTTTTTCAATGGTCTTAATGTTTTTGACTCAACATTTTATCTATTTCTAGTATTCAGCTCTCAAATTGCTCTGAAAAAGTGATCCATCAATGAGACAATGATACAGCTGGCAATGCTATGCTGGAAATTTGGTCCAAGAAATGAATGTTGATGGTGCTGAAAACCAGCAGCCCATGTATCTGCTACAGGGCTTGGCAGGCTCGGGGTTTCTGGAGCTGGAGATCCTGTGTCTCTAAGACTCTCTCAATAAAGATGTGCATTGATTTATCCAGAACAGAACATGATTTGACATCTACCTGGCACAAAAGGAAGGCACTGCAATGTAAATAGCTGAAGTGTTGTTATTGAACAAATTCTTTGCTGGCAGTTGTGGTTTAAACAGCCTTTTCTTAGTTGTATTATAAATGTTTATTTTATTAGTATTATCTATGTTTATCTGAGTATTTCATGTATAAATACATGAATCTGATTATACAGAAATGACAGCCAAAACCTCAGATTCATATTTCTGGTTTCTGCACACAGTAGGGGATGCACAATATACCTGCCCCCTAGACAATGACTTTCTTACCAGTATGTATAGCTCCCAAGTGTCCCTAATTTGAAGGGACTGTCCCTCTTTTGGAGCCAAATCCCTCTTTTCCTCTTTTATGCCTCATATGTCTCTCTTTTGGTTTGATTTATAGACCTCTACAAAGAATCAAATAAATCAAATATACAACCTCTAAATCAAGGGTGTCAAACTCAAATTCATTGCGGGGTGCTTCAGCATTATATCTGAAAAGCTTGGCATGCATTTGTATTCAGCCTCCGATACCCCTAACTAAAATCTAGTGCAACAAATTGCCTTCAGAAGTCACCTAGTTAGTAAATAGAGTACACCTGTGTGTAATTTTATCTCAGTATAAATACAGCTGGTCTGTGAAGCTGTCAGAGGTTTGTTAGAGAACCTTAGTGAACAAACAGTATCACGAAGGCCACAGAACACACCAGGCAAGTCAGGGATAAAGCTGTGGAGAAGTTTAACACAGTGTTAGGTTATAGATAAATATCCCAAGCTTTGAACATCTCACAGAGCACTGTTCAATCCATCATCTGCAAATGGAAAGAGTATTGCACAACTGCAAACCTACCAAGACATGGCTGTCCACCTACACTGACAGGCTGGGCAAGGAGATCATTCATCAGAGAAGCAGCCAAGAGGCCCATGGTAACTCTGGAGGATATGTAGAGCTCCACAGCTCAGGTAGGAGAATATGTCCATAGGACAACTATTAGTTGTGTACTGCACAAATCTGGTCCTTATGGAAGAGTGGCAAGAAGAAATTTATTGTTGAAAGAAAGCCATAAGAAGTACAGTTTGTGGGAAGTCTTGTGGGGGACACAGCAAACATGTTTAAGAAGGTGCTCTGGTCAGATGAGACTAAAATGTAACTTTTTGTCCCAAAAGCAAAACGCTATGTGTGGTGGAAAACTAACACTTCATATCACCCTG
Organism: Rana kukunoris; assembly: GCA_029574335.1. Lineage (NCBI taxonomy): Eukaryota > Metazoa > Chordata > Amphibia > Anura > Ranidae > Rana > Rana kukunoris. The sequence goes on from CM056049.1 coordinate 655,743,977, forward strand.
AACACACCACACACTTTTCTTCAGTAGTTACAGGGAAGCTGGTCAGAGTTAATGGGAAGATGGATGGAGCCAAATACAGGACAATCTTAGAAGTAAACCTGTTAGAGTCCACAAAAGACTTTGGACTGGGGTGGAGGTTCCCCTTCCATCAGGACAACGAGTCGACACTAAACATACAGCCAGAGCTACAATGGAATGGTTTAGATCAAATGCTATTCATATTTTAGAATAGCCCAGCCAAAGTTCAGACTAATCAAATTGTGAATCGGTGACAAGAGTTTAAAATTGCAGATGCTCTCCATCCAATCTTACAGAACTTGAGCTTTTTTGCAAAGAAGAATGGGCAAAAATGTCACTCTCCAGATGTGAAAAGCTGGTAGAGACATCCCCAAAAAGATTTGCAGGTGTAATTGCAGTGAAAGGTGGTTCTACAAAGTATTGACTCGGGGGGGGGGGGGGGGCTGAATACAAATGCATGTCACACTTTTCACAGATTTATTTGCAAAAAAAAAAAAAAACATTTACCATTTTCCTTCCACTTCACTATTATGTGCCACTTTGTGTTGGTCTATCATATAAAATCCCAATAAAATATATTTATGTTTTTGGTTGTAACACGACAAAATGTGGAAAATGTCAAAGGGTGTGAATACTTTTTCAAGGCACTGTAAGCATCAGAATTGGACCACAGAGCAATTAGAGAAAGTGGCCTCGCCTGTTCAATCCTATTTCCTTTTACATCATGTGTGGATGGCCAGGTGCATGTGCGTCACCTAACTGGAGCAGAGGTGGAACCAGGATGCAGTATAGGAAGAAGGAAAGCTGGAGGAGGCAGTGTGATGCTTTGGACAATGTTCTGCTGTGAAACCTTGGGTCCTGCAATTCATGTGGATGTTACTTGACATGTTCCACCTACCTAAACATTGTTGATGACCAAGTACACCCCATCATGAAAACAGTGTTCCCTGATGGCAGTGGCCTCTTTCAGCAGTCCGATGTGTAGGAATTGTGTAGGAATTGTTCAAGAATGGTTTGAGGAACATAGACACATGAGAATCTGTGGGATGTGCTGGAAAAACAAGTCCGATCCATGAAGACCCCACCTCACAACTTACAGGACTTAAAGGGGTTGTAAACCTTTGTGTTTTTTCATAGGCTGCATTAAGGTGAAAAAAATTCTCACACTGACCGACCCTCAGCCCACCTGTTTTACTCACCTGAGCCCTTCGTTCCCTCGGCCAGGGGGCACGCTCTTCCTCTCTGTCCAGGGTTCTCAGCTCTTGATTGGATAGATTGATAGCAGCACAGCCATTGGCTCCCGCTGCTGTCAATCAAACCCAATGACGTGGGCGCCGGGGTGAGTGGTGGAGTCCGGCATTCTCTGTCTATGGACGCAAATGCTGGACTCACACCCAAGGTAACCCACCCCCCGGGAGAGCTCTTCTCCCAGGGGGTTTACTAATGTGAGGAGGAACCGTGAGCACTGCCGGGGGACCTCAAAGACGAGGCACTGCACAGCGGAGGTAAGTATTATATGTTTGTTATTTTCTTTTGAAAACCATTGAAAGGTTTACAATTACTTTAAAGTGACAATCTGCTACTAAAGGTGGGGTCCATGCCTTGAAAAGTCAGGGCTGTTTTGTCAGCAAAAAGGTGGACTTACTCAATATTAGGTGGGTGGTCTTAAAGTTATGGTTGATTGGCATATATTGGAGGGACTTGTAATATGGAGATTATATTAAGCCTGATGGGGTGGTTTTAAAAGCCATAATGTAATGCAGCTTTGTAAGCACGTATACATAAAGAAAATATTTTTGCAAGCACTACAAGGAATCTGAATTTGACTTGTCATGGGCCTCTTGCAGTTTACAGTAGAGAGGGAGGGAGAAGCAGCACTTATGAGTGCTGCAATACAAGGAGCATGCTGACAAGAGGATAGGGCGGAGTTTTTTTCAACCTGACTATGTAAGTATAAACTCATCCAAGTGGTGTTTCCTCTTTCCCTGTACAGTTACAGGGTGGAAGGGGCAAGAGAAACTATGGAAGGTCCCCTAGCCTGCGAGACAGGGCTGTGCTGTTGGGAAGAGCTGTGTAAATTTCAGAACCATATGTACAGAAATACAAATCTTTTATTTACAAACCTCAAATGTCAATTTAAAGTGGTTCTAAAGGCTTCAGGTTTTTTTATCTTAAAAAAAAACCTTCTCTGTGCAGCATATTCGTCCCCAGCCCTTACCAGCCCAAGCCCTAACCTGAGCCCCATCTCGATCATCCGAGAACTCTGCCTCCTCATTGGCTGAGACTGTCAATCATAGCCACTGAGCCAATCAGGAGAGCGAAGGGGCGGGGCCAAGCCACGGCTCTGTGTGTGAATGGACACACAGAGCCTCAGATTGGGAGCGAGCCTGCTTGGGTGCAAGCTGCTTGCTCTGGGGGCACTCAGCAGAAGGGAGAGATAGGAGCACGGGCGAGGGACCCAAGATAAAGAGGATCTGGGCTTCTCTGTGCAAAACCGCTGCACAGAGCAGGTAATTATGACATGTTTATTACTGAAAAAAAAAGAGACTTTAATATGACTTTAACATGAAATATAATATATAGTATGGCCTGCACCTCTTGAAAGCCCAAGCCAAGTACAAGGAAGCGCATGGCACCTACTTACCTCTGTGCCAGATAGAAGTGTGATTGATCTTAGTATAGACTCAAACATATTTCATTTATAACCGCCAACATAGCAATGCTGCACATTTAATATTAAAAGGTCACAAAGTACAAAATCCAACCTAAAGAACAAAAATGTGACACTGGACAATAAGAGAGTTTAGCCGAGTGACTGTGCATTGGGCTGAGAAGCAGAGCCAACACAATAGGCTCCACACAAAACATTTAAATACAAACCTATGATTCAGCAATCCAAATACAGAAATGTTCCAGGAAAAACTCTATTGCTTCATGTAAGTAAAGCTGATGCTTATAAGTAAATGTCCACAATTTGCAGATATATCTATTGGAGGAGGTTTACCACCACTCTCCTGTATCATACATAGCATTCCAATAAATAAAATATGGTTCTCCATCATAAAAGTCCAATATGAATGTTTAAAGTGGTATTAAACCCAAAACCAAAAATGTAATGTATTACAGCTTACCAATCATTGGATGCGGTGGCTGCATTTGTTTTATTTTTGTAGCCAAGGGCTGCTACTGTAGTTATTATTAAACAAAAGTTTGTTGTTTTCATGTATAGGTTTGGCTCCCCCTAGTGTATGTGGGACTCTATGAGTGTTTTTTTTCCTCCTTGAGAGCGAACAGAGCAATGCATTTTGGGACATGTAGTCTGGAGGAGGAAGTGACACTGTTGGCCGGGCAAGTACTGGACCATAGGACACAAAATGCAAAGCGCACAGAACAGCCTGCTGGGAGGGGAAAGGCCTGTATTCAGCTCCCAGCAGGAGGTCAGCCAGCAAAAGGTCTGTGTGATGGGAAGTTAGTCTGCAGCCTACACAGCGGAGAGCCGGATTGCCAGGCTCAGAGGGATCTCAGAGGACAGCATCGCTATTCCATCAAAGCGGACCAGCCTGCGCTCCAGAGCTTAAGGGAACACCTGCACTCCAGTCCACCGGGAGTCACGGCACGGCGTGGCGGTGCCATTTCCACCAGACGGACACAGGAATTCCGGCTGGAGCCCTCCATCCATCTGAAGTCTGTAGTGGTGAGCGGGCACAGTCCATCCAGATAGTGATAGCAGTATTACTGAGTGGTTTTCCATGTATATGAATCAACTTCTTCACAGACCTTATACAGCAGGTGCGTGGGGCCTATTTTTTTCCCCCATTGTGCTGTAAAGTCAGTACTGTACTCAACGCCTTAACATTATTAAGGAGAAACATACATGTGATTATGCTTCTTCAGACTAAGCATCATCTAATTCATCCTTGCGCTTCAGTTTCTTTGTTTTTGGTATTTTCCTTACCTGGATTACATTTTACACTGCAGTATAAACAGGCTAGCTGAAGATATCTGGAATTGAAGGAACATTTATAATGTTCCTCTTTGTTATGCATTACTGCACTGCATTCTATTGCTAAATCATTGAATTATAACATTGGGGGAGCCATTTTGTGGGATATTATACAATTTACATTGCAGTTACTGTATGTATATGCTATACACTGTTTGCTGGTTTGTGTGCTGAGGCCTCAGAGGAAAGGTATCCAATATATACGTTAAAGGTGTTGGATATGTGTCCCTATGTGAACCTGTTCACATAGGCCTCATAGAGGTTTTCAAGTTGCACACCTTTGTGTATCAGTGTTGAGTGATATTCTCTGTCAAACATAAGCTTTGTTGTACTCATATAATTTCTTGTGTTCATTTTTTATCTCAGTAGACGTATCTGAGTGGTTCAGTGACACTGTGTGAATTTCTCATTATTAACTACTTGCCGACCTGCCGCAGTCGTTTTATGGCGGCAGGTTGGCTCCCCTGCACGAGAGCCAGTATCTCTACGTCGGCTCCCTCGCAGGCCACTAGGGGGCCCGCGATTGCTCGTTACAGAGCGGGGACCGGGAGCTCCCGTTTCTGTCAGGGGGGAAATGCTGATCTTCCATTCATACAATGTATGAACAGAAGATCAGTGATTTCCCAATGTCAGTCCACCCCCCCCCCCCATACAGTTAGAACACACCCAGGAACATACTTAACACCTTCACTGCCCCCTAGTGTTAACCCCTTCACTGCCAGTGGCAATTTTATAGTAATCCAATGCATTATTATAGCATTGATCACTATAAAAATGCCAATGGTCCCAAAAATGGGTCAAAAGTGTCCGAAGTGCCCGCCATAATCACAGTACCGAAAAAAATCGCTGATCGCCGCCATTACTAGTAAAAAAAATATATTAATAAAAATGCCATAAAATACCCCCTATTTTGTAAACGCTATAACTTTTGCGCAAACCAATCAATAAACGCTTATTGCCATTTCTTTTACAAAAAACATGTAGAAGAATACGTATCGGCCTAAACTATGGGAAATTATTTTTTTTATATTTTGGGGGATATTTATTACAGCAAAAAGTAAAAAATATTCATTTTTTTCAAAATTGTCGCTCTATTTTTGTTTATAGCACAAAAAATAAAAACCGCAGAGGTGATCAAATACCACCAAAAGAAAAAGGGATTTTTAAATACAGCTTACCTGTAAAATCCTTTTCTTGGAGTACATCACGGGACACAGAGCGGCATATTCATTACTATATGGAGTACCTTCAGGTGTGGACACTGGCAATCTCAAACAGGAAGTCCCCTCCCTATATAACCCCCTCCCCTAGAGGGAGTCCCTCAGTTTTGTAGCAAGCAGTATGCCTCCCAAAAATGTTCCCCAAAAGAGGGGTGGGAGCTCTGTGTCCCGTGATGTACTCCAAGAAAAGGATTTTACAGGTAAGCTGTATTTAAAAATCCCTTTTTCTTTCTCGTACATCACGGGACACAGAGCGGCATATTCATTACTATATGGGATGTCCGAAAGCAATGCTTTAATGAGGGGAGGGAGACATCTTCTCAAAAGAGATTTAATTTAGAGGTATACTCAAATAATAATAATAAATCCAACTTAGTCAAGAAAAAACTTTTTTTTTTTACAACCAAGGGTGCCCCTGATCCCGAGGATCTTAAACCGCAGC